>CM051513.1:37746258-38946258 GCA_028015205.1 Mytilisepta virgata | reverse complement strand
CGTTTCGTCGAATCTAACAGTGACAGTAAACAGGACCCAGTTTTGTGGATGATTGTTAAACAGTTAGAAAGAATGCAGACAAAACTTGGAAAATTTGCAGAGGAATTTAAAAAGATGGGAAAGTTTGAAGAAGAATGTACAAAAATGGGAAAATTTGAAGAAGAATTGAAAAAGATAACAAAATCTGTAGGCGATTTTTCCAGGTCTCAGAGTAAAATAGAGAAAGAGGTTAAAGGTAAGGAAATAACGTTACCTGTTTGTCAATGAGATATTGATATTCCATTAAGGTATTCCGGTCCATAATAAATTATGATAAAATTACGCCAGAAAATTATTTTTTTAAGATTTATAGAATATATTTCTATTCTTTATGATATATTTAGTTGATTTATGGTGCTCAATGGAAATTAAACTCTGTAAGCCTTACTTTGAAGTTTGCTTTGAATTAATACCCTTTTCCTTCTTTGTTTATTTTCGTGATATTAATAATATTTTTTTGCTAAACATTATGTACATTGGAGACGCCAAGTTAGTGGTGGAATATATCATAATAAAGGTTCGGAGGGAGGTGGGCTAGGAACCATACCCACTCGTGATTAGCTGCCTCCACCAGGACAGGTGGTAATATACGGCCTTGTTTATTGAATCAGTTGTGTGGCAGATTTCAAATTTTCCTTGCTTAGAAAGACGCCAACTATATTTAGGGAGCAAATAAAAAACCTAATATATTGGACAGACAAACCCGGGAAGACAAATGAACAACCACAAGCACAACAAATAAAGACTAAAAACTAGAAAACAATGAACAACACGAACTCCTATAAAACCAGGAGTGAACCCAGGTGCTCCGGAAAGGTAATCAGTTCCTTCTCCGTATACAGCACCCGTCGTGAAGTTCAACATAGTCAATCAAGTGGAAGTCAAAAACCAGTGGAAGTACATGAAATGTTACGACATTGGGAACAGGTCCAACATCATCTTAGATATCGGAACACTGTAACGGTCAATCATAAATGATTCTACTGTACAAATATATTTTATTTTCGAGACAGGATCTACGGAGGAGTCTTTAACGTACTAGGTGTGTTTCACTCCCTTAACACGGGACATCCATTTTTTCCCCATTCGAAGGACTAGTATCGTTTTACCGAGACCATCCTCTCAAATGGTGTCGATAGGGCATCGCGAATTTTAATCGCCAACGGGAATCGAACGAGGGACCTTTGGCTTCGTGGCACTACACCACGGCGCACTGGGATGTTACCCGATAGTCTTTTCGGGAAGAGTGTCTGTTAATCATATTCATAAATTTTGAATCTAAAGAACATTAAGAATTAATGTTGAACATTAATCGCTTGTCGTCTTTCAGGTTATGGCGACTGAAATTTTCAATATTGTTTTTGAGCATAGAAAATCGATAATATCATATCATATTATTCTGTTTTTGCATCAAAATTTTGTAATCTCCTGATTATCCTTGGGCAGTTTGTCACATGTATGCTATCCAAATTTCTTGCCTATAGAATTAATAATGTGTAAAATGAGTTTTGTAGGTTTTCAAAGTGAAATAACGATGTTAAAGCAAGACTCCAAAGGTAAGAACAATTTATTTAAGAATAGCAGTCTTGCTCTGGGTTTCAAAGAGTCAACACCTTTTTATTTTTATTTTTTACATACTTTTACATTTTGCTTTCAATTCATATAGCGTTGTCAACATATAGCAAAGAATTCTAGGTACTAGGGGCTGTCTTAATCTTGCAGTGGAATGCGAGCGTTGGACCCATGGTAAAGGTCTCACTGTAACTTTGAGATGAAGAAGAGCAATAAATGCGAAGGAGTTTGTCTGGTGCGTGTAAGGACTTTGTATCGTGAATTCAACATATCCTTTTGTTTTATGAAACAGGTTTTCATAACGATAGATTATTTTGCACAGAGCAAATATTACATTTATCACACACAAGCAGACACATACACATTGATGTCCTGGTATGACATAATATCGAGACATATGGGTCATTTAGAAAAGTCTTTGTTTAATGGGGCAGCCATATTGTGCTACATACTAAGGCTAGAAAAAGTTTCGTTCGCCGGAAACGAAAGTAAATATAATTTTAGATCAGTTTTTGGAAAGGGCTATTGCTGTGTTCGCATCATTGGCCACGCCAACAACTTCATATGAGTATGACATTTTATAGTTGTAACACAATCAAATAATTCTTGTAAAAATAATTTACAAATAATTTAGCCCCAGGAGAGAAGGGAGAGAATTTAATTTTCTCCCTTTCCTACATTGGTTAGGAAAATATGACTCACTCTGGTTTCTCATTAAATGGTTCGTTACTAAAATAAAGTCTGTAAATGGCTTCAGAGGTTTTACATGGAAGTATCAATTAAAATATTATGGCGTCATTGTTCATGCGATATGAATTACATACACAGATTTGACTCATGTCCGTAAATTCCATGGATTTTTCTCTTCTAACTTTCGAAAAAAAAAATAAAATTAATTAAATAAATATATAAAGAGAACAAAAAACATAGTTTTATTAGTATTATGGCATCTCATGTCCATGTAAGGAAATCCTTACTTCAGTTTCTTCAAATATTTACCTCATCACTTGTCGCATCATATTCCTATTCTTTATGATTTATTTAGTTGATTTATGGTGCTCAATGGAAATTAAACTCTGTAAGCCTTACTTTGAAGTTGGTTTTTAATTAATACCTTTTCCTTCTTTGTTTATTTGCGTGATATAAATAATATTTTTTGCTAAACATTATATACATTGGAGACGCCAAGTTAGTGGTGGAATGTATCATTCGAAAGGTTTGGAGGGGGCTAGGAACCAGACAGCTGCCCCCACCAGGACAGGCGGTAATTTATGGCTTTGTCTGTTGAATCAATTGTGTGGCAGATTTCAAATTTGCCTTGCTTAGAAAGACGACAACTATATTTAGGGAGCAAATAAAAAAACGTAATCTATTGGACAGACAAACCCGGGAAGACAAATGAACAACCACAAGCACAACAAATAAAGACTGCAAACTAAAAAACAATGAACAACACGAACTGTTGTGGCCCCAGGTACTCCGGAAAGGTAATCAGTTCCTGCTCCGTATACAGCACACGTCGTGAAGTTCAACAAAGTCAATAAAGTGGAAGTCAAAAACGGTTGAGGTACATGAAATGTTACGACAGCGGGAACAGGTCCAACATCATCTTAGATATCGGAACACTGTAACCGTCAATCATAATTGATTCTACTGTACACATCAATTTTATTTTAAGTCGTCGGTGTAAGGAAGAATTATGACCAGACAATGTAATTCTTACAGACTACGAAGTTATATGGGTCAACTTCAGATCCCTGCTAACAAAGTTAATATGGGAGCTGAATTTGATCATGTAAAAATGTAGCGAAGCAACTGCTTTAAAGAGTCAATTCGTATTAGTCTGAGATTTTTAGTTTAAACTTATTTATTTATGGTGGATTGGGAAACAAGTAATATCAACGTATACTTATCCCACTCCACTTGTCGTCTTTTTCGACATATACGGAGGAGTCTTTAACGTGCTAAGTGTGTTTCTCTCCCTTAACACGGTACACCTTTTTTTCGTCCCCATCCGAAGCACTAGCATCGTTTTACCGAGACCATCCTCGCAAATGGTGTAGATAGGGCGTCGCAAATTTTAATCTCCAACGGGAATCGAACCAGGGACCTTTGGCTTCGTAGTCCGATGCACTAACCACTACACCACGGCACCCTGGGATGTTACCCGATAGTCTTTTCGGCAAGAGTATCTCGATCATATTCATAAATTGTGAATCTAAAGAACATTAATTGCTTGTCGTCTTTCAGGTTAGGGACGAGATCAAAAGTTTAATCTAGGGAAAAAAAACTTAATTCACATAGTTCTTTCACTTTTGGGAAAAATTGATTGACCAAATGGACATATGCTTTGAGAGTATACTTTTTGTATCATGGGTCCTGTTTTCCTCAAAAATGTATGTTTGTTCTGTATATTGACTTGGACATCACTTGAATCCGTATTTTTCAATCCGAAAATCGATGTCGGATAACAAAACGTGAAGCGATTTTTACCCCAACCCTCAACCCCACCCCAAACTATTTGAATTAAGTTTTTTATCCTACATTGAACTTTTGATCTCGTCCCTTATGGCTATTGAAAATTTTCAATATTGTTTTTGAGTATAGGAAATCGATAATATCATATGTTATTCTGTTTTTGAATGAACAACCGTGTCTTTATTCCCATATCTGGCGAACTGAGCTTTCAGATCAAACTATAATTTTAATATTGCTGAGTCCATCTGATCAAAAGTTTATAATCTCCTGATTATCCTTGGACAGTTTGTCACATGTATGCTATCCAAATTTCTTGCCAATAGAATGAATAATGTGTAAAATGAGTTTTGTAGGTTTTCAAAGTGAAATAACGATGTTAAAGCAAGACTCCAAAGGTAAGAACATTTACGTAGCTTTTAATTACTAGGTACATGTAAATTGAGGAGGTATAACCCAATTATGACAGTGTCTGTTATATATTTCTTTGCCCGTTATATTTTATAATTTGTTAATATTTCCCGCTTCCGTGGCTTTTAATACATGTAGCGTTGTCAACAAATAGCAAAGAATTCCGCTTAAACCGGTACTAGGGGCTGTCTTAATCTTGCAGTGGAATGCGAGCGTTCGACCCATGGTGAAGGCCTCACTGTAACTTTAAGATAAAGAAGAGCAATAAATGCGAAGGATTTTGTCTGGTGCGTGTTGTAACACAATCAAATAATTATTGTTGTTCAAGGTGCAACGTATGTGCGGTGGGGAAAATCAAGATGCAGCGGAAGTAATACAGAAACAGTTTATGAAGGTACAAAAAAAATTATGAGTTAAGGTTTCCAGATCATGAACGGTACGTCCACACCAAATTAATTTTTAGTTCTTTAGATTTTAGGATGGCAAAAATTTTATTTTTTTTCTTGAGGACTTTTTCGGGCGAAGATCAAATTTACGTGCGGCACACATTTTTAAAAATAAAATATTGCAAAAAATGGGGGGGAAAATCCAAATTTTTACAACATTTTAGGACAAGGCAAACATTTTTTATTTATAATTTCTTGATTAATGAAGCATTTGGGGCGAATTTTCAGAAATTTTGCAAAATGAAGCGGCACATTTTTTTGTCTTTTAATTTACACATTCCAAAAATTGCAGCGACGAAATCCGAAAAATTACAGGATAACTAAGTCAAGAATTTGAATATCGCAAAATATTCAACGAGTGACTGAAAACACCTTAATTCACGAATGCACGCAGCGCATGAGGGAGTTATGAGTGTTTTCCGGTCACGAGTTGAATATTTTCAATCAAATTCTTGAATTACTTATACTGTTTTTTACATTGATAAAAAATACAGAAAATGCTTCAAAAGTGTCATATTTTCCTCAGAGCCCTTCCTGAATCTTTCCAAGTCACAAAGGTCATTTGTTAGTAACGCCCTTAATGACGTTAAATAAAAACCGATCTTTCACTGAGTGAAAATATCGAATTTATTTTCACTTGAAATTACGACAAATCACCATCATCAATGTAATAAATAAAGATAATTTTGGTGTGGCCTAATAACCGTAAATTTTGTTTCATTTTGATGGAAAATAAAATGATAAAATGAATAAATAACATGAATTATCTTTCCCAAGTTATATACACTCACTGCAGTAACAAAAACAACTCTAGTTATATAAGCATATATACAGTACGCATACCCTACAGTTTTATCTTGATAAGCCAATCAAAACTATGTATATTAAAATATCGTATTTTTGCAAACAATTTATGTATAGAAACGGGTAGATACTATAATATTAACAGAAAAGAACGATTTTGTACTATGTCATGTATGTGTGATAATAATCCAATATTTATTTATATATATTTACAGTCTGTATTTTTGTGTAATCCTATAAGCTGTATTGCTTTTGGAATAAAGTATTATTATTGGTGTATAGCGTATAGCGTTTCCGAAGTTTGCCAATGATTATGAGGCAGTTGCCATTTCGATTCACCTACCAGTGTACAACACACAGGGCCTTTGGAATTTTCATGTGGTCAGTTATGGTCTACATACTAAATAACATTTTTAGGTGCTTTTTTGTGTCCATGTGATTAAATTGCTGACTATGAATTGTTTGTGATTTGTTTTCGTTCCAAAGTTCTAGTTACGAACGAAATAATGAAAGCATATCTAGAAGTTTACTTTGTATTCGGGAAATATGGTATCATCGTTTACATGAAAACTTCATTTGTCTTCTAATAGGTTCGTAATATTTGAGTTAAATCTGCTTAAGGTATTCAGACTAACTGATCACGTGATTATTTCAAACGTCCCGGATGTTTCATGCAAAGTTATGATAGCGACCTCGGCAATGATCGGCAGACTTCGGAAACACTGAAAATCTAACCAAAAAACACCATCTACATGTACCAAGTATATTTCACTGGAAAAAGACATATCTACGCAATTATTGCTTAAAATCTTTGGTCCCATTATCATTCTTGAAAAAGAAAAAATGGTTTACGGTCGTTGAACTTTGATACCCTAAGAGCATAACATAATTCAAAGCGAGATTATTGGAGACATGTTTAATTTAAGACAATAAAGTTGAATCAGTTTGAAGACCGACTGTTGTGATACATAAAATTAAATGTAAATCTTTCCAGGCGTATTACAAAATCTTAACAGATAAAAAAAAACTTTTGATCGAAAAAGGCCATTCTAATCGTGTTTATTCTGGTTTTGTTTTGATTTTATGTAATAACAAATTTTCAAGGAAAATCAAGACACACAACGCTTGGGGTATGATTTTAGTTTTCCCCAATTGAAGACCATCGTGTTAGCTCTGGGTGTTTGTTTAGTTTTACACTTGGTATTTTGTGCTTTCGTTGTCTTGCAATCGATTGAGCATGTTTATATCAGTTCAGAACAGGTAAAGTTAAACATTTCTTGATTGTTTTGCCTTTTTTGATATCTTAATCAGCTCTTCAATATTTTTGGTCATCGTTCTTCGGTTCAACAGAACTGACTCAACGAAAGATGAACATGATTTATATTATTAAATTGAAATACCATTACAATTACAATAATTTTATTTGACATGTACATGTGTCAGAAGGATCCTATTGTTGATTTTAGGACAAGTCGGAGGAGGAAGTTATAACCACGCAGGTGCAGGTGTCAACTATCTTTGTCTGTCAAATAATCCAAATTTTTCCAGAAAATTTCCATCTAGCAGTGCATACAATTATTTGTATGGAGCGGAATATCAAATTGAAAGAAGCAATAAACCTAATGGAATGAAGAGCAAAATTATTGACCATGACGTTCCATATGTAGTTTGTAATGCTAAAGGGAAGACAAGAATACTGATGATACCAGGTATATTATAACATTACTTTAGGATGATCGGTGGTCTAATAGGAAATAAATAGGATTTGAAATAGGTGTTTTAGTTTGAGAGACCTTTTGAATAGTAAACAAATAAGCAAGAAAAAAATATAGGTTCATGTGCTCATTTTAGAGCTATAAGGCCTTGAAAATTTGCAGGAAATGGGCTTTCTCTGGATTTTTCATTGTCTTTGCATTGACAACTTCAGTCTCAAAAAGATGTATGAAAAAATAAAAAGGATTTCATAAATTTTGTCAAATACTATTTTAAGGTATATATGATTGAATTATAAAAGAAAAAGTGGGGGTTCATAGGCAAAAAATTTTATGTTTAAGAAATGGATAAAACCTGAGGATAATGAAAATATGACAAAAATGCCAAAACATGACCAGCGAGCATCCTTAACGGTGAAGATCTATTATGTTAATGATACATTAACGGCTATTCCTGTATTGGAATAGGTATAAATCTGAGATTGCTGTTTTGGCACCGAAGCCTGCAAATGGCGGATAATTTATACCAGAACCAATAACAGGCCAGAGAAATTTTTATTACATATGCATATCTGTTTATTATAGAGCACATCATTTCCGATCGTACTTGTAAATACCGAACACGTCACTTCTGTATTTCCAACATGCAGATATTAGAGTTTTCTCCAATAAGCATGAATTATATTGTGAGAAGGTGTTTTTTTTGTTACATAAAGGGTACAATTAGTGGGCAAAGTCTTTATAAGACATCAAATGTGGGAAAATATATCCAAATATAGCATATGTGTCTTGAGAATATGTTTAGGAATAAAAAAAAACAATCTACAGAAAATGGACCATTTGTCCATTAATGTCTATGGAAGCCACGTTCCATAAAGAGCAGAACACTCAGTAAATGGGAGACAACTGACATGTATCAAACATGTGGAATAAATGAGTAAGGTTTTGCCATATTAGGACAGAATTTAAGGTATTCTTTTATACAATCAAAAATGAATACAACTGCATTAAATTGTCATACAATAGTTAAGGAACAAAAGGATTAGTCATGTAGTAAATCTTGGTAATTCCTTAAAAAGTATTAGGGAAACAGTGGTTTGCTACTTCATTTCTTGATCTAATTCGTCTTATTTTGAAATTTGGATATACTTGAAATGGTGAAAACTGCAAAGTTTCCAAAAGAGGGTCAAATAAATTTGCGGATAACCGAGAAGAAAATCGACACACATTTTGTTAAATGAAAATCCAGTGGTTGAAATCAGTAGAAAAAACTCAAATATGTTCTCTTACAGATACATACAGAGAAAATACATTAACAAAGCAAATAATGTATTTCTCTTGACTTTGCTAAAATAAGAAAATATCTAAGTGGTAAGGGTGGATAGGAAGAAAACAGGAGGCAATCGACACAGTTCTAAATAAGGAATACCAATACTACTTCCCGAAATTGTATTTAAAAGTACCAAAGTACAGATCCTAATTCTAAAACGCTATTTTTACCTTTAAAGGGCCATAACCCCAATAAGGGGTCATCTGACAACTTCGACCCAATGAAGACTTTTGTAGAATTTAATGAGCTGAAGGTTTAAGCAAGCAACAGTTTTTCTCTATCTGCAATAGTTTTCATTCTATAGGGCAAAAACATGTAAAAACGCTTTTTTTTATCTTTAAAGGGCCATAACTCCTGAAAAAGGTCTTCTGACAGCTTCGACCCAATGGAGACTTTTGTAGAGCCTAATGGGCTGAAGGTTTAACCAAGCAACAGCTTTTCTCTATCTGCAATAGTTATCATTCTATAAGGCAAAAACATGAAAAAAACCGCTTTTTTTACTTTTAAAGGGCCATAACTCGAAAACGGTTTGTCGAACAGTTTTCGACCCTTTATATCAAATAAAGGTCTAAATGAGAGGAGTATTTTCCCCATTTAATGTCTGCTTCTATCTTTTATGGTTCATGAGATATACTGCACACAAAGTGTAACATGACCTCTGACCTTGAGCTCTGACCTTGACATTTTTGGATGCAACATATGTCACCTAGGATGATAGGTGAAGGTCCCAAGTTCCCAGGACTAACCGTTTTGAAGAAAAAAAATTTGACGCGTCGCGACACTTTTCGACTCAAAAACGCGTAACCAGGAAGTGGATCGAAAAAAAATTTTTTGCATGACAAATCATGGCCATGAGTCGGACAACATTTTCCCCACTTTAGATTTTTGATATCCATTATGGTTTTTGAGTTTATCTGTACACAAGGTTTTTGGTAGCGGGGCAGATAACTCGGTTACTAAAAATAGACCGGTTTCGCAGGGTCAGTCAGAGCGAGTCAGAGTATGACCGAATAATGGTACCAAGTTTCGAAATGATACGTCGCAACACTTTTTTGCCATCTGTGGCAGAAAAAAAATAATAATCATAAGAAATACAGTAAGGTCTTCCCTTTGGAAAGGGAAAGACTTTAATAAACAAGTCTTACAGTAACTTTATAATATTCTTTATAAAAATTTATAGCTTCTTATAAAGTTGAACATGACATATTGAGAGTAAACCATACATTTTATTTTCAGTTGGGTATTGTAAATAATATTTTGGAATGTACTTCCCTCTTAATTCTTTAATTCTTGTATTACTACAAACAAAAAGATAGTGAAATTCATCCCCTATTCCAGATTTACATAGGTGACATATTCGTCCATTCCTTTCAATGCCTTCCCATCTACCCGTTTCTATAGGAATTTTCAAATTTGAGCACCTTAATTTAGTAATATGAAGTCGCTCCATAGGATTTAGTTTTAGTAAATAATCTTCCAATGTAAATTCTGTTTTGAATTTTGAATAAAACTCACCTCTGGAAGATGAATTTATCTGAGAAAACAAGTGTTGAATGAACTGATCTACCAATTTTTGTTTCAAAAGATTTTTCAAGATTAACTTATTAAAATGTATTTGATCATTCCAAATATAACTAAGTCCCAAATCATCTAGTATAGATTTAACATATGATACCCAATTGAACTTATTTGGCGATACCCTGTGTAAATTAAACATTAATTTGAACATAATACTTGAAATAATACTTGACAGTTTATTTGAATCACATATCAGTTATTCCAAAATAAAACCATTCTCTGTTTAATTAATATTTCCAAGGGAAAACGCCCCAATTCTCCATAAACCATATAATTTGGAATGGTATTGCGAACCTTTAAGATTTTTTTGCAAAATTGTACATGCAGTTTGTCTATATTATTTTTCTGTTCAAACCCCTACACTTCACTGGAGTACAATGAAACAGGAGCAACTAATGCATCAAAAGTTTGAATTGTAAATCTACAGGAATGGTTACATTTTGGAATTTTCCATACAAGCCATACAATGCCTTTTTAGCTTGTTCAAGTAATTTTGTGCCATTGTAATTAAATATAATACCAAGATAAGAATAAGAATCTAATAAATCTATTTCCTTATTATATATTTTAAAGAATATATATTCTTACATTTTCTTTTACTAAATATAACTACTTTTGTTTTACTTGTATTAACTTTAAGCTTCCATGTTGTACAATATGATTCAAATATTGATAATGCCTTTTGAAGTCCTTCATAGCTTTCAGACAAAATTACTGTGTCATCAGCGTAAAGAATGACAAATAGTCTAATAAACAAATCTATATTTTCTTGGCACAATCTTGAAATTTCTGATAGGTCCTCTATATCATTATCAGCAAAAAAATTCTCAATATCATTTACAAAAACGGAAAATAAAAAAAGTGAACGATTTTCACCCTGTTTTACCCCAATATCACAATTAAAAAATGCTGAATGTTCTTCTCCTATCCTCACACAAGATTTAATGTTTTGGTACATATTATATATGATTCTAAAAATCTTTCCTCTAATATTTGACTTTTGAAGTTTTTGCCAAAGACCCACCCTCCAAACAGTATCGAATGCCCCCTTGAAATCTACGAACGTACAAAATAGTTTTTTCCCTAAAGCAAAATAATAGTTATCAAAGCATGCAGTACAAAAATATTATCAATAGTTGCATGGTGCTTACGAAATCCTGCTTGGGCATTGGATATCAAATTAAATTCTTCTGCAAGATTATTCAACATGTTATTCAAGATGGACGAAAATGTTTTGCTAAGGCAAAAATTAAGAGTAATGCCCCTGTAATTTTCTGCTTCTGATTTTGACCCTTTATTTTTAAAAAATGGAATAAGAATACCAAGCGACCAGTTTTCTGGAATAAGACCTTCATCAAACACAAAATTAAATAAACGTACGTAAAAAGGCATCATTCAATGTACTTTTAATATACTCATTTAATATATTGTCATATCCGTGGCTTTACCGCTTTTCAAGTTTTTCACTGCTTTTTCTATTTCGGTTTCGGTAATAGGACCGTTCAAGATATTATCTATATCCTGCGGTAAATCTTCTAAGTTAATATCAATTTCAACATCATCCTCAGTATTATTATTTTTATTTATATTCTTGAAATGTTCGTATAACGTTTCTAGAGAAATATGCGTATTTTCTTGTTTTTTCTTTCCGATATCGTTTAAAATTTTCCACAAGGCTTTACTATTAGTTTTTCCAATATTACGTAATTTATCTGACAAATTTTGCTGATGCGATAAATACGCCTTATTTACCTCGAATTTATATTTTTTGCTAGCAGCTTTCATCGAATTTCTATTTTCCGCGTTTTTTTATAAAACTGTATCTCTTACGAGCCTTATGAAAATTTTTGCGGCTTACTTCACAACTAATGTTAAACCAAGGCTTCGAATCGGCTTTCACAAGATTTTTACCCTTGCTGCGTACTTTACCAAATGTTTCTTTTGCAGCCCCAATAAAAATATCACCGATTTTATTTACCAATTCATCTAGTCTTTGTTGTGAGACTTCGCCCGCAGCCAAATCGTCTAATTCTCGTAAAATGTCAGACAACGCGCCTTCACGTTCACCATGAATACAATTAACAAACTCATTTTTCTTTTTGGCATTCCACTTTACATAGCCTTCGGAGTTTTCTTTAAATGACTTATCAATAGGTACACTGATCTTTGATGCATTAAAACACACGTGTATACAACAATGATAATCTGAAAATAACGGATCGAAATCCATGATTTCGAACTCTTTAATAAACGGAAATAACGCTGATGATAATAATAAATAATCAATAACACTGACATTCTTGCATGTTTTTTCACCCTTGCCTCAATCCTTCCCAACTCGTGAATTTGTTATATAAATATTTGTTCTTTTACAAAAATTCAATAACTTATATCCAAAATTATTAATACCTCCAGAACATTTACTTGCTCTCTCTAGAGAAATATTAAATAAAGGCATTTTTTCAAAATCATATAGATACTCGTTTAGCTCATTATCATGATCTAGAACTAAAATATCTAATAAAGACTGATCTGGAATAATAAAATCCTTAAGTTTACCTGTTTTTGCATTAAAATCTCCAATTAGTGAAAAATTATATTTCTGGTTTTTTTGAATACTTAGAAATTCATTTTCAATCTCCTCAAAAGCATCGGAAGATGAATATAATGTATTTTCTGGGGGTATGTAGACACAATCCAAGATTGTATCAGTTAACAATAAGATTTTTTGAAATGTTTAACCATTGAACATATTGACAATCTGTTGTTATGAAATCTATGTATTTTGACAAACATTTTCGATAAATAATTGTTATGCCACCCGAGGATTTTCGACACTTTTTTACGATATTTTGTACATGCTACATAATTTTCTGGTAACAGTAAAATATCAAGATCTGAGAGTTTTCTTTCAACAAAAACACATATATCATAGGATTCAATCAAATTTACAAATTCTGGATGGTATAGTTTAGATTTTAATCCACAAACATTAAGACAGCACAGTTTTATTTCATCATCATTTGCACAGTTTAAACAGCTGGAACTTTCTTTACCCCTTGTACACCCATACTAATTCTGACACACCGTGAAACCCTGGGATTGGGGTGAGAGGTTGTAGCTGCCCTGGTAGTGGAATATAGCGTCTGTTGTTCACATAAAGTTTGTCATCTCTCAATGTAGCATAATGACCTTGGTTCCGTGCATCCATCATAACTGGTATTAACTTTTTCCGACGCTCAATAACCTCTAGTGGATATTGTTCGTGTACTGCAAATCTAGGATGATCTTTTAACTTTTCTCGAACTCTCGTCAAAACTATGTTTCTATCTTTTCGTCTCTCGAATTTAGCAACAATGCTACGAGGTCCACCGTTTGGGCGTGGTTTTAGCCTATGGACTACATGGAATGATATATCATCCTTAATTTCCAGCTCTGTGGCAATGAACTCTTTCACTTTAGCTTCGGTATCTTCATTTTCTTTGATGTTTTGTACATCAGTTATACCTCTGAATATTAAATTATCCCGCATTGACCTCGTCTGCGCCTCGATCATTCTCTCCATGAGTATAGTATTTTCTCTCATTAGACCTTGAATAGTTTCTTGCATATTGCCAACTTTGTTTTCATTCTCAAGCGATCTTCTGTAGCATTCATCAAGACCACTGCCCTGACTATTAATCTGCCTTCTCATATCACTGATTTCATTATTTAACAGTTTACATTGGTTTTCTATTTCTCCAGTTCGATCAAAAATACTGTCTAACATATCTAATTTTGATAACTTCTGACTTACTTCAGTCATAAAACGTTCGAGTCGAATATTCTGATTTCTTTCATACATAGGAGGCAACGATAGAGATGGAGAGCAACTGAAGCTGGGTTGTATGGGTCGTTGGACTGCATCGTTGGCTAAATATGATGGGGTTGTATGAGGAGCTAAAGGTATCTGTTGATACGGAGTTCCCGGTGGATAATGATATTGACTAGTGTGTATTCGTCCATCTTGTTGTATATTATCATTGTAAATTATAGAATGAGATCTGTTCAACTGATCAGCTACCGGTGTTTTTATCCTAGTGCTCATATTAGTGTTTATGTTGTTTATGTTTTGTGGTGGCGACTTACTTGAGATTCTTTTTCTTTTTCTTCCTGAACGTTTTGACCCCATATATTTACATAAATATTATCCAAAACAATAAACCTAATTATCACTTAAGTCAAATCCATCTAGAAATTGTCTAAACCTCCGATATTTCATTATGTCCAGAGAGCCTTTATTTATGTGGTCACCATGTTGCCGCCATTTTTTGTGTTGTTGTCGGTCACGAAACATCATATTTGGTTCAAAATAGTTCAACGTCTGAGAAATATACATCAAGGATGAAATTATCAGAATGTTACATTAATTAATTGTTAACATCTATGTTCAGTTTGGAGATCCCCTTTTCTAACAGACAGTTGGTATTCCAATGGCTAGTAATTATGCACCCCTTCTTGTCGATCTGTTTTTGTACTCGTATAAAGCTGAGTTTCTTCAAAACATTCTACGAGACAAAAAGAGAAAGAAATCCTTCAAATTTACCTTTCGGTATATAGATAATGTTCGTTGAATCAGTAATCCATAGTTCAAGGATTATTTGCATCTAATATGAAATAAAGGACACCACTGAAACAAGAAAGGCTGCTTCCCACCTTGATCTTCATCTTCATCTAGAGATTGACGACTCAAAACTAAGATCTATGACAAACAGGGTAATTTTGGTTTTTGAATTGTCAGCGATATTCTTTCTTCTCCAGCCTATGGTGCCTTCGTACAACAATTAATTAGGTACTATAGGGATTCCTCTGACTATGAACATTTTTTAACTAGAGGTACTTAAAAAATAACAATCCAAAGATACTAATATTAGATATAGTATATTTATACTATGCTGTATACGACGCATTTCAAGGAGTTACCTCTCATCAGCAGCATTAAAACCGAAACATTTGGAAGACCAAAAAACCAAACTTATATTAAACAAGAAGTACTCAACCAAAAATACCGAAATAGGAAGCCAAATTTCAGCTAAGGAGATCTACCATGTGCAATACAAGGAATGAACCCTTAGTATTTCTTTTATTTTTGAATTTTGTTAAATACTGGTAATTTCTATAACAAATCAATGAATAATCATGTCAGACAACTTAACTAACACGTAAGTAACTTTGTCAATGATATGAGGGTGAAAGACTGTATTTGACCTTATAAGTTCTTCGGACGACCTCATGAGTTGTTCATCGATATACTGTTTCTCGACTTAAACATGATTTTTCGTGATTATATGATCTTTCCCATTCGTTCATCATTTCCCCTGATTAAACTCTCTATGGGTGGATCGTTCGCCGGTAATCACATGACGGGTGATTTTAGTATAGCAGCAGATGCTTCGTCTGTGGAGGCGCATGATCTATTTAGCGGTTCACGTGATGGCTACGAAAGCTCATTGATCCGTGGCACTCTGTATACCATTTCAAGAAAATTCTGAATTTGAAAAAATATGGCACAGTGTTAGATGCTGGTTTCGTGTGGAGTATGCAGCATAGTTTTGAACATATGAAAACTGGTTTCTTGGAAAACCATATAATTTTTATACCAATATTGATGCACAGGATGTGCACACGTCGCCGATTTACGACCAATCATTTGTACTCGAGGTCTAAAATGCTGAAAACCAAAACAATTCAAAACTTTGAAGGGCAAATTCAAAAATACCAAACTAATCAAAAGGGGTGAAGTCTAAGGACAGAGCTATGCACTAGGGAGATAGTGTTCGATTAACAAAAAATAACAGTATTAATTTAGGGCTACCGTAATGTTCTAGTGCTGATGTATTATACTCATTTTCCATAGAGAATAATTTTCCTTGAGAATAGAAATCTGACACCCAAAAATCCTCGTTTAAGTAAAAAATTTTACTTAGAAATATAAAGTTTTTTTGGTAACTGTGGATGTATCGTAATCGCATTTCAATGGCTTTTCTGGTCCAACGAAATCATCAAATTTCGATATGGCAACAACCTTCGACTAAAATCAATTTGAGTAAAACGCACGTCGTTTAAGGTATCCGGATCATAAATGACCACGTGATTATTTAAAAGTTTCCGGATGTTCCGTACAACGCAATTGAAATGACCTCGGTAATTATCGGCAAACTTCGGAAATGTCAATATAACTAACTTATTTTTACAGACTCTACATATAAGCAACAAAGTGTGTTTCAACTTGAGAAAAATATATATACAAAATTCCAGCTTTAAATTGTTTGGTTCAGCCATTCACGGTCAAAAAGAAATACAATTTTCGATCATTATCTATTATGGTCCGGATACCTTAAACAGTCATACCCATTTCTGCTAAATTAATTTTTGTCAACGTGTGTTACCACATCAAAATTTAAAAAATAATGCCAAAAAAAACGTCAATCAGTTGTGTTTGCTCTGATGAGGTACACGCCCAGACTCATTAAAAGTATGTGCGTATGGTTCTAATTGGAACAGCGTTATTTGAGACATTTCGTAGACCTACTACTTTTGTAAATCATTACAATTAACCTAGGTAGTAAACTCGTTGCGTACAATGCCTTTTTCCTTCGTTAACATCCAAAATGTGTAATGAAATATAAAATAAGAAACAAATAAAAATAAAATATAAAACAGTAAAAAATAACCAATACTATTTTATTGAAATAGGTTTTGCGAAAACTTTGAATATTGTAACTAAATCTTTTACATGTGTTGCAGATCAATGGCTGTACATGAAATATATACCTTGTTGTATTTTGTTTAGTTAGACTGAATAGGTGACCAACAACGAACGATAGCAGAATGAAGATTCTTGTGATTATTGCACTGCAATTTATGATAATAAGATTTGGCGGAGCTACAGAAATCCCTACATTTAGAAATGAAGAAAACGAAAAGCGTTTCATTGAGGGTGAGAGTAAAGAGGATCCGGTTTTATGGATGATCTGCAAACAGATAGAAAAAATTCAGACAAAACTTGTAAAATTTGAAGAAGAATTTAAAAAAACTTGAGAAGTTTAAAGATCAAGTAGGAATTTCTATAGATAACTTTTCCAGATTCAAGATTAAAATGGAAAAAGAGGTAAAAGGTAAGTGTGTTATAACGTTTTTATTTTATCCATGAGAATCCAGATATTTAATTAAGGTAGCGGGCCATAATAGATTATGACAGTAAATGATATTTCGTATGAAAAAAAACACGTAATAATGTCTTTATTATTTGTTGTTCACGGTAATGAACATTTCACATACTTCTGTAAAGCATTAAAGAGGTCAAGGAAACACTGTATCATTTGTTTTGCAATATCTGTTGTTTATACACATTAAATACGTGTTCAATAGTTTTGCTTTTTTAAGATTTGTTTGTTTTTCAAGTAGTTACGAAGGATTGCTCACCAGCTATGCGGGCGCTTGCAGTAGCACATATATCTTTAAGGGACCTAACCATATACAATCTGAAGAGAATTATTATAAACCGGCAAACGAATACTGAAGCGAACAAAAATGAGAAACGTCTGTAAGATCTGAGCCCAAATTAATAAGCATTCATTAAAATGAAACAAAATAAACAATATGCCACAAGAATTCATATATAACGAAAAGAGTAAAAAGCATATAATAAACTAAACCTAATTAAGACAAGACAAAACAGCACAGAAGCTAAACATTAGAAATGTGATCTTCCATTATCATTGCACGGAATATTTAAGTCTCCAAAACGTGAGAGACTTGTAGATTTTGATTTGCGATTTTTATCGAACATTTTTTTCTTTTTCTCCGATTTTGTTCGTTCGAGTTCTCAATAACCCATCAGAGATATGGATCTGAGATTTTCCATGATGAAAGATTAATGTTTCTAAATGTGCCTGATACTATTCATTTTTTGATTGGGGTCACTGAGACGTATAATGAGCAGTTCAAATAGGTTAGGGGTTTACTAAAGGACCATATGGGGAAATTTTCTTTTCATAAAAAAACTCTACAAGAGTGACCAATAACCATCTCATATATATATTATTATACACAGTGACAACACCTATTTAATGACATATACCTCGTTCCTCAAGGGGGGGGGGGGTGGGTCATCCCCTCCGCCCTAAGTTGATAATTCTGAAAAATTTCCTATGCAATTAAAATCTATAGTTTTAAATCATATATTTTATTATTCTCCGTAACATGACGCATTAAATGGCATGTACCTCATTCTTTTTAGTATTTTGATCCTAAACCCCATAAATCAATAATGTCCAATTATCTCATAAACCGTTTCAATCCCCACCCCTAAACCATATATTTTCTTATTTCCCATGGTAAGACGAACCAAATGACACATACCTCGCTTCCCGGGGTGTGGGTGGGGGGGTTGTTATGTGGGGGGTTATCACCACTCCCATCAAATCCATAATGTTCAATTATCTCATAAACCATTAAACTACGGACCCCTAAACCATATATTGTCTTATTTCCCGTGGTAAGACGCACCAAATGAAACATACCTGGGGTTGTCACCACTCTCAACAAATCAATTATGTTCAATTATTTCATAAACCATTAATATCCCCACCCCTAAACCATATATTTTCTATTCCCCAAATGACACATATCTCGCTTCCCCGGGGGTTATCACCACTCCCATCAAATCAATAATGTTCAATTATGTCATAAACCGTTAAAAGCCCCAACCCTAAACCATATATTTTCTTATTTTCCATGGCAAGACACACCAAATGTGGTATTGTTTATATGCATTGCGCTGAGAGCGATGCGTATAAACGATACGTGATTCACCTTTAAATGATACATACCTCATTACTCAATTTGCGTCATTCTCGACCCCTTCAAACAATTATTTTGAATTATATAAAATTAAAAATCTACGAAATCCGACACCGAAACCACATATTTTCTTATTGCCCATGACAAGACGCATGAACTGATATATACCTCATTCAAGGGCATGCGTGAGTTACCCTGACTTTTGACAAAGATGATTACTGCTGTCACAAAAGCTTCTTATCAAGGGATTTATCAGGGATAAGTTGATGTCATCACTTAGGAAATTTTACGGTCGCCATCACGAATTGATTGACCATTACAGTGTTCAAATATCTAAGATGATGTTGGACCTTTCATGTGCCTCCACCGAGTTGTGACTTCCCTCGGATTTACTTTGTTGAACTTCACGACGGTGCCGTATACGGACCCGGAACTGCTTACCCTTCCCGAGCACCTGGGTTCACTCCTGGTTTTTATAGAGATCGTGTTGTTCATTGGTTTTTAGTTTTCTGTGTTTATTTGTTGTGCTTGTGGTTGTTCATTTGTCTTCCCGGGTTTGTCTGTCCAATGGATTACGTTTTTTTGAATGCTCATTATGTATACTTGTCGCTTTTTTTTTTTACCAAAGTGTCCATCCCCACCCCTCGAATCAATTGTCTCGTAAAGGATTCAAATCCCTGCCCCTTAATCAATTAATTTATTTTTCCCCATTATAAGACAAACAGATTGATAAAAACCTAACACCTCCACCGAAAAGGGGAGGGGGGGGGGGTCACCCTCGCCCCTTAAATCAATTTTTTTAATTATTTGAAAAATCGAAAAAAAAATGTGTATCCCTTTAACACGTTTTAATACGCAATGTTCATATCTCATAAACCATGTTACTCTATATCCCCTAACCACGCATATTTCTATAACATGTATAAGGAGACGTAATAAATGAATTTACACATTGCCCTTGGAATGGGGGTATTCCATAGTAAAAAATCAACAAAGTACATTGAGATCCTTGTCCTCTTAATTATAAAATAAATAAATATTTTTATTCTATGTGAAAAGCTCGGATATCCTCAGAGTTCACGCCCCACCCCTTAAACACTGAATGTATCATCTGTGTTTCTGAATATGTTGGCCGGGATAATCATTATGCCCATGACAAGCCCTAATGAATGCACAATTGGTATTGTTCGCGGGGATAATTTACCATTCCCGGAAGTTAATAAATTATTACAAATGTATATATCATAAAATATTCTCCAATAATATTTTATGCTAAACTGTACTGGTCTAACTTTTTTATTTTTTGTTTGATTTTTATGCAATTCAGATATTTTTTTATTATTAATGTGTTGTTTTATTTTTTAATTATTTTATTGTCTGTCCTTACACCAGATTGTAGATTTAACATAACATTGATACAAGGAAGACATCAATGTATCAGACATAATATTTAATAATAGATATTATTTCATTTGCTCGGTCATAAATTAAAAAAAAATCTTGTGTTGCAATCAGTATATATGAATATCATTCAAACTTGATGCTGAGTGGACTTAACACGGCAAGTACAAATTTTTTTTTTTATTATTTTTATTTAATCAAACCGAATGCATTCTATTACACCATACAATAATATCAGTTCTCGTAAACGGTTCAGAAATATTGGGATATATCTCTGTCAATGCAGCATGTCGACAAGCAAAAGTTGATCAAGTGTGACAATGTATGACTGTAAAACTCGAGTCACAAAAAATACCCATATCACGATTTTCAAGTAACATCTCCATTTAGTATGCATAAACTTGATAGGAACAATTTCCCAGTTTCAGTCTCTGAAAAACAAAAAGGACAAATATACCTAAGGAACAATAAAAAAAAACATAACCCATTGGACAGACAAACCCGGGAAGACAAATGAACAACCACAAGCACAACAAATAAACACAGAAAACTAAAAAACAATGAAGAACACGAACTCCTATAAAAACCAGGAGTGAACCCATGTGCTCCGGAAGGGTAAGCAGTTCCTGCTCCGTATACGGCACCCGTAATTTATTAAATACAATGTAAGGCATTCGATTCATTGTATTTATAAAATACAATGTAAGGCATTCGAGATATCAGTTACTTCGTTTGGGAGACTTCGTAACAGTTCACTGTTACAGTTATTACTCGTATTTTCTTATTTTAACATGATTAAGAAATAACAATAAAATAACAAACATTTATTTATCTAAGGTAACAGTTTTGTCTTCTTAGCAGAGACTATTATTCAAATATCTTATTTGTCAAGAGAGCAGTACATGCACAGCTGAAGACATTTGACCACATATTTGAAAAGTTAATCAATAGTTACAAAAGTAACATGAATTGTAAATGAAGCTAACCTAATTCCAAATTTTGAAATTAGTGAACAGAATATGATCTTAGTTTTTTTTTTACGGAAACAAAAATTATCATATTTTAAACACTTTTATTTTTTATTCTAATTTGTGTCTATGGAAGCAAAGAAATAATATTATATTTGGTCGTTATAGTAGGAACTTCATTGCATATCTGGAGGCTTGGCAATGTAATTTAAAATCATTATTGGTTTTTCTTGAAAAAGTCAAAATCAACAAAAACTTTGAGAAACATAAAGTTAAATCATTAATCGATAAAATTTAAAATACCTTTATTTATGTGCTTATGTTTAAGGTGTGTTCGACTGATTAAATTTACCTCGCATATCCTTATAAATCATTTTTATTTCACAAGATGTTTTGTTCGTTGATATTATATTTAAGTTGTATATCAATGTCGTGAATGTTTTGCTTAGAATTATTTAGGTCCCCGAGGGTATTCGCCTAGGTCCCCGAAAGTATTCGCCAACCCAGTCGTCATACTTGTCTGACATGATTATTCATTGATTTGTTATAGAAATTACCAGTATTTAGCAAAATTCAAAAATAATAGAATTACTAAGGGTTCATTCTTTGTATTGCACATCATCATGGTAGATCTTCTTACATGAAATTTGGCTTCCTATTTCGGTATTTTTGGTTATGAGTACTTCTTGTTTTAAAATAAGTTTGGTTTTTGGTCTTCCAAATGTTTCGGTTTTAATGCTGCTGGTGAGAGGTAACTCCTTGAAATGCGTCGTATACAGCATAGTATAAATTTACTGTATCTAATATTAGTATCTTTGGATTGTGATATTATAATAAGATTAACACATTGTCAGAAAAATCTGGCATACTATTTATTTTTGCCTACTTTGTAAAGAGGACAGGGAGTTAGATGATTTACACCTGGGCAACTAAGGTTTATTGTTCACAGGCGTAATTTTGAATATATATATAATCAAAAGAGTAAAAAAAACTCAATATCTAAACTTCGAACTTCAAAAGAAAAACACGATGATTGCGAGATTTTACCATTTGTAAGCACGCATGAATCTGTCTTCCCGAAGGTATTCAGAACAATACAATCTAATCTTCCGATTTTATACAGAAGCAATGAGATTAATTCACTGGTGAATAAAGATATATTGATATATAGTAGAAGACAACCAAAAAACTTGAAGAAATATTTGACAAAA
The DNA here is from genome assembly GCA_028015205.1 of Mytilisepta virgata. NCBI lineage: Eukaryota > Metazoa > Mollusca > Bivalvia > Mytilida > Mytilidae > Mytilisepta > Mytilisepta virgata. Next base: position 38,923,467 of record CM051513.1, on the reverse strand, counting down.
GGGAAATTCGACACAACAAATAAAACATTTTCGGTAAAAAGTTGTGGAGATACCAGATGTGGAACATGTAGTAAAGACAATTAGAGAGCGGCAATACAAACCATTATCGGAACGGGAAGACATTTAACATTAATGCCGATATGGCATGTAAATCTAGAAATTTAATTTACTGTATTACATGTATCAGCTGCCGTGAACATTATATAGGACAAACAGGAAATAGCTTGTGTGAAAGAGTCCGTATTCACAAGGAGCAAATCACGGATCCACAATATAGGAAAATACCACTTAGTGAACATTTGGACATGTGTGGTAACCGAAAATTTATAATCTTCCCGTTTTTCAATTTTTGCACACATAATAGTAATGAATACCGAAAAGAGCAGGAAAAAATACTTCATCAAAATATTTGATCCGATGTTAAATGCTTAAAAACAGGGAGACAGATTTATATAAGTTCTCTTGTTTCTGAATCCCTGTATTTTCTCATTTTGTATAATATATTTATTGTTAACACATGCATACTTGAATAAAATATTGTTTAAACTAAAAACAGAGAGTTATCGAACACTACAAACAATGACGTTACGTAACAATACCTTCAATATAGTAACATTATCCCCATTACGACATTCTATTGTTTAATCTTGAAAAGTCCCGCTAGAAGGATGAAAGCGCTAGAATAAACAACAAAAGACTTTCTACTTTTCCTGTCTATTCTTTCTTTTATATATATATATATATATATATATATATATATATATATATATATATATATATATATATATATATATATATATATATATATATATTTATATATATATATATGTGTGTGTGTGTGTGTGTGTGTGTGTGTGTGTGTGTGAGCTTAAAAAAGAAAAAAAAATGAAATAGAATTAGCATGGATATCATGTCGGTATTGACAATGTTTCATTTCATGATTTTACGGAATTTAGATAAGTGTGCCAGATTTTTCTAGTTTAATAAAGGTTTAATGTAATCTTTCGATACATGTTAATCACAACCGGGCATATTGAGTGCTTCACCAATTTTGTGAAATAAACACATACAGAGAAGTTAAAACAATTCTATAGTTCTTTATCCGCTTGTCTTTTTTCAGGTTATAGTGACTTAAATTGTCTTTAGTGACCTGTATTTTTGTTTTTTGGTTTTCAATACTGATTGTCCCTCCCCGGCGAACGAAAATAAATATATAGATTGATAATGGATTTTTGTCCACATTATCAGTGCGCAATGTAAATCAAAATTTAAATAATTCGAATTCTTTCTAGGTCAATATTATTAAAGAAGCAATCAAAGCTTACGCAGGAGAAAATTGAACAAATTAATATGTTATATAAATATCTCTTGAAACTCTTTTAATATCATCGGGGACCTATATTTTTTATACTGTTTACGTAAACAATATTCAATTTTTGCGCTTAGATAAACAACACTTACCTCGTCTGCTTCAACGGTAGTTACGGCCCTGACATATGAGCTAACATTGAATAAGTTTATCGACTGGAATTTAATCCTTTCCAGTCCCTCTGAGCTATTGTTGGTCAGTAGAGGTTCGCAAATGGAAATCAATGTAATACTGTACACATTTTTGCAAAATAAAGAACGGTAAACTAATTAGTTTTAAGGAAAAATAGGAGAGATCTACAGCGAACATATTTCACAAGTGAAGACGTTCGGCATTAAATTTTAGACAGAGTCTATACCTCAAAAGTCCCACACCATGTTTTCGTGGATCATACTAACTTAGCATAATGGTCTGAAATGAAAATTAACGTTTTCCCTAAGAAATTCTAACTAAATATCAATTTACTATAGCATGAAAATATACTATACCAAATTTCGCTCACGATTGCTTTTTGGAAAATAAACAAAGTCACGGGTTCATAAAACCATTAAATCCTTACGACGTTTAATTAGCTATTTATTTTCAGTCTTAGGTTTACAAATACACATCACGTGGTAATGAAACGATTACATTACAGAGTCTCTGCCTCAAGGCACAATCTCAAGCACTCTAATTCAACGATAAGTTTGAGCCATTCCAAGAATATGATTCCGAGGAGATCCTAATGGCACATTGACTATAGCATAGAATGCTGCATATACTGAAGGCGTGAACCCTAATGGGTTCACGTAGAAATACCTGTCAGGAGAGAGCAAAATAGTGTGTTAAGGTGGTACCCAACACTTTCACTAACATTAATTTGGCTCGTTTAATTTTCATAAAATTTTGACAAAGTATTTACTTTGACCCATTGACAAAAATTTTAAAATTTCAAAACATTTGAACCAACCAGTTCATCAGAAAAATTACACTGATTGTATAGCAGTTTGACAAACACTAATATTGATCATTGAAAAGCTTAATATTCCCTTAACAACACAACGTTATTAAAACGTTTAGCTGATTTTACAGAGTTATCTCCCTGTAGTGTTAGGTACCACCTTAAATTAAAGTCAACAATGTCATCAAGCTAACCCAAAATTATTGACACGAGATCTGTGTGTTAGAGGTAGTAAGGTAACCAGACATCACACAACACAGAGTACCATTTATCAATGAACCCCGTAAGGGAGAGATCAGGTGCGTGGACTGAGTAAGCATCTCTGGTCATTTAATTGTATGGTCCGGAAACTGTAAAAGCATTATCAATTTCTAAGGGAGATCACTATTCATTGAATGTATATGTTTTATCAGATGATTAATTAAACTCCAGTTGTTATTTGATAAAATAAAGATAAATAATATTAATAAAAAAAACGTAGGTTTAGATTGTTCACTTGGTTGCAAAAATACTGATTCCATAAATTTTGTTGTTGTATTTATTGTTATTTTAATCTTTTTTATACAAACGGGGAAGTCATTCCGAGATGACTTTTGTCTCTTTTGGCGAATCTGACATCTTGATTACTTTTTAACATTGAACGTTCCTGTCTGATACTTTTTCCTTGCAGCAGAACTGATAAACATGATTAATATTATTAAAGGGTTTAATGTTACATTATATGTATATTTGTTTTAGCATCCAAAATTAACTCTTTCTTATTTTAGGACAAGTCGGAGGAGGAAGTCATTTACACCCAGGCGCAAGTATTAACTATTTTTGTTTACCAAATGATCCAAATTTTTCACTACAATTGCCAACCAGCACTTAATGCAATTATTTTTATGGAGCGGAATATCAGATTAAAGGGAAATATCAGCCTAATTGAATGCGTATTGACCTCTATGACCATGACGTTCCATGTGTATTTTGTAATGCTAAAGGCCATACAAGAAATTTGATGATACCAGGTATATTTCAACATTACGTAATGGTTCATTCCATACTTGAATAGATATGAATTTGAAGTTTGTTGCATTGGCACCGAAACCCATAGATCACAGAAAACTATATACCAGGGCTAATAGAGGAAACAGACAGTCTTCTGGTAGCATAAGACCGGGACGAAAGGTGTCGAGAAACCTTTGTTACTGAATAATGAATGGTGATTTTTATTTAAGGTAGTGGTCTTGTCAGTCTCGTTGAGACCTTTCGTTGAAAGCTTCTATTATATTGATTATAAATTTGTACATTTGTAAGTAAATGTAATAGTAGGACGTAGTGTCAATATTGTGTCAAATTCTTTATTATTTTCTTTCTATCCGCTCTGACAACTTGGATATTTTCTAATTTTAGCAAAAACATGCGAAATACGTTACGTTGCTTTGTCTGTCTATTTAAATATTTTAATACAACTATATTATATTGGTATTTTTTATCTGTATTAGTCATTCATTTAACATTTTTTACTGTAATATATATTAAGCAATTCTATTTTTGAAACCATTAGGCGTCTATGAAAATACATGCTAATAGATAAAGCACATAATGTATTAAAAAAGAAAATAAACTCATATTTAAGGCAGAAAAAACTGTTACCATGGATGGAAGCGGGAGTACGATGGCTACCTAATGGCTGGCCAATCTTTTCATAGTGCAGCATCTGAATACGCTTGTGTCGATAAAAGTGCGGAGAAACTGTATGGTGGACATGCAGATCGTAACGGGAAATTGTTTTATCCTGTGAAAACCCATTGTGGATCATTACATTGCCCACCATATAAGGATAACACAGAAGTTCTGTGCGTTGTTTGCTCAAAATAACGTTCAAGTAAAAGTCTTTCATTGAAGTACATGTTGAACCAAATTAAACTTGTAACAAAATAATATGATATCTTTCTTTATTACACAAAAGTGAAATTCGTCAGAATGTTATTATGCCATTAGAATGTTATTTTCTGCCATCGATAATATTCATTGACATGTTTAGATAAGTTTAGTACAAGTAAAGTTTAAGATTGGATAATTCTTTCTTCATGTTCTTGATCGATCGGATTGGCTACAAGGCAATATATTTTTTTTTATTGTTATCTTGATTTTATTTGAAATTTTAGAAAGTGTAAAACCCAAGATAGACAAGATTAGATAAGACAGAAGTGGCCGTTTAAGATCAAACGTGTGTTAGCCAGGATAAAGATAGGTCGTCATAAATATTACAGGCCTTAACACTTGATACCTCACTAGATTTTATTTACCGGTGCCGTTATTGGAGCAGCACATGCGTAGCCTTCCGGAACACCTGACGTTCCTCCTGGGTTTTAATTGGAGTTAATATTTTCAGTATTTTAGTTTCTGTATTGTCTTGTTTTAATTCTGTGTAGTTTCTTAGATGTTTTTTATCATTTGATTTATGTATATATCATAATGGCATTAGTTTGTCATGTTCCATTCTTAGGGGTTGTCTTGCCTTTTGATGTCAATTATACGGACTTTTCCTACTGTTTGGTTGCTTTGGTATTCTTTGTCGATATTTATCAGTCCCTACACAATTTTTCTTTGATGGCTTTTCCCACTCCAATTTCTTCATTACCTTGGTGTATTATTGAACTGGAACTCGTCTTTTATTATTTGCCCTTAGACGTTAGGAAACGAAAAGTCAACAACAATCAAATCAAGATAAACTCACCATAAAAGATAAAATAACCAGATCAAGACTAATCATATTAACATATATTTCCTTGGAGATAATTTTGATTGAATTTTATTCAGGGTTTTGTAATTGTGTCTTATTTTAACCAACTTGTCGCTTATCGCTACTTGGCTGATCACTTAGACCAGTAGTAGTTAAACAATTTAACTACTCCTCTCCTGTGAAAGTTTTTAGTAAAAAAGAAATAACTCCTTTTGTTGCTAATTACGCTTTGCATCTCGGATGACGTCACATATACAAAATCTAATTGAAAATTATAGCAAACAACTTTTTGCAAATATTAGGATATTTCTCGTTTAAAACATTTTCAAATTCTAAAAGGGTGTATTTGTCATATTTAAGTTTGAAAACATGACCTTCAAAATATCAGCAAAAGGGTACCGAAGCGACAAAACAGTTGGCAAAGTCATACAACAGAAATCCAATATGGACAGACTCGTGAAAATGAAATATAACAGACAATACCATACCACAAGGTTTCATGTATTACTAAAAAATTAAAAATATAAAATGCAGGATGCTCGCTGGTCATGTTTTGGTCTTTTTGTCAGATTTTCGAATGATTTTTTTTTGCCCATGAACCCCTACTTTTTCTTTTATAATTCAATCATATATACCGTAAAATGGTAATTGACAAAATGTTATGAAATCCTTTTAATTTGTTCATACATTTTTGAGAGACTGAAGTTGCTAATGCAGAGACGAGGAAAAATCCAGAGAAAACTCATTTCCTGAAATTTTTCCAGGCCTTATAGCTCTAAAATGAGCACATGAACACTATATATTTTTCTTGCTTATTTGTTTACTACTCATATGTTCTCTCAAACTAAAACACCTATTTCAAATCCTATTTATTCCTATTAGACCAGCGATCATCCTTAAGGTTAATAAACCAACACAGAAGAGTGTTATCATCCAAATATTTCGCTCTTTAGGTCGCAGAAACACCCGCCGTAAAATGAAAGAATTTTCGAGCAGCAAATTTGGTATTTATCTACTGGTCCTACTTTTAAAAAGATTTGTACTACAACTTTTAGTCTGGTTACCGGACATTAATATACAAAAGACATTGAAGACCGGAAATGACTAATCGTAGTCGTACGAATATCCAGGTTTTAAATGGTCATATTAGGTTAGCATCAAATAACTTATAAGAATTTAGTATTTAAATCCACTGTTTAGAGATGTGTCTGTGGATTGCCTCGATATAGTGTTTTCATATTTATGATTTTTCAAAACCAACTGCATTTATAAATAGTATTTTCATTATAATTTAGGATATGTCAGAGGGACATTAACCCTAAAACGGAGCTGAAAAGTACGAAACTCTTCAATATGGGACACGTTCACACCGAATAAGGAACTCGTATATGCCACATATTAGCAAGTTGTGCACTGATTTTGCCAAATCCACAAAATTTCTGGAATAAAACCCAATAAAATCCGGATTAGCAAGAAAAATAACGCGGAGCCCACTTGATGATTGAAAATATCGACAAGAGAATACCGATGTTACTATACACTGGTAAAGTCCGCAAGTTCGAAATAAAAAAAAAACAAGACAAACTATTAAATATTCATGACATATATGTGTTAAAATTAGAATTTGAGAATCAATTTTATGTTCACGGATATAATCAAGTACTGAAGTACTGTTTACTCGGATGGCCTCATGATCTGATGAATTAATGATAGTGATTTAAACCTAACTGTATATATGGTACAAACTATTTGACAGGGAGATATATTTCACCTGTATCCAATTTTGCTAGTATAAATCAAATGCTGAAATGATTAAGGCATCTCTTAAACACGTGAATAATTTTATGTTTACGATATAAAACCTGTACCCAATCTGAAATATGAAATTTTCAATGTAAATTTATTGTATCATTTTTGTATCAATCAAGAAGATTTACTTTTATGTCGAATTGAGTCTATTCGATGAATAACTGTAGATGGATCTCACAGTGCAATAGATTTAAATTAAGATGCAATTAAGATAAAAAAGATAACAATTATTGAGATGTAAAACAAGATTTATTTTTCTTAACAACTGTATGTATTATTACAATGCAATAAATACCGAACGGTGAGAAATTCTATTTGAATATTAAGGATGATCGCTGATCTAATAGGAAATAAATAGGATTTGAAATAGGTGTTTTAGTTTGAGAGAACATATGAATAGTAAACAAATAAGCAAGAAAAAAATATAGGTTCATGTGCTCATTTTAGAGCTATAAGGCCTTCAAAATTTGCAGGAAATGGGTTTTCTCTGGACTTTTCATTGTCTTTGCATTGACAAATTCAGTCTGTCAAAAATGTATGAAAAAATAAAAAGGATTTCATAACATTTTGTCAAATACCATTTTAAGGTATATATGATTGAATTATAAAAGAAAAAGTAGGGGTTCATGGGCAAAAAATTTCATGTTTAAGAAATCGATAAAACCCGAGGGTTCCGAAAATCTGATAAAAAGACCAAACATGACCAGCAAGCATCCTTAAGGTATCATGAACATAATAGACCGTAACCATAAATTATATTTCTTCTTGACTGTGATTAGCTTGAACCGAATGTTTAATGGTTGATAAAGTTTCTAAACTTAGAATAATCTTTGTTTGTTGTTTCCGCTGTCGTAGAAACTAAGTTATATTACGTTTCCGAAGTTTGGCTATAATTACCAAGGGCATTGTCAATGCGTTTGCATTGCATAGAACATCCGAGGCATTTGCAAGCAGCACGTAATCCATAATGGTCCAGGTACCTTATATGAACTACTAGTAAATTTTACATCTTTTACGTATTAACATGTTTAATTTAGCAAAGATGGAACATCATGAAATATTCTCAACAAAAAAGGTTAGCAACACAGTCTTTTCATAAATTTGTGTCATTCTATAAAATGTTTCATCTACGTTCATTGGCGTATATGCTTTCATGAATTTCATGTCCGTTTGATTTCGTCGCAAGAAAATAGGATACAATTTTTATGACATTTTTTATCAATATTAATGCAATAATACAATATACTATTTGAATGAATTCTTTTGCAGAACTGTTCTAAATGAGACAAAAGTTATCTATTTGAATGCTTTAACTTTAAATAGTAAATGAATATGAAAGATTAGGTATTGTTAATGTTTTATTTCACAGAAAGGATTTTTCTATCATTTTAAACGACATAAGCTATTTACATTTTGTATTTATATTTAAGACATAAGACTGCTATTTGAGGTGAGTATTTATGATAAAAAATGTTGCACTGTAAACTTAACATGTGGTTAAGGTTGTTTTATTTCTGTATAATTTCAAAGAAATTGTGATGTGAGATTTGCGGGCACCTGGATTCTATAGTTTTTATGCAGTCTAAATCAATTCTAAAGAAAATCCAGATATCAAACAGTTCCGGAATTTTTTTTATTGCTGATTGATTTGAAAACCCTTATACAACAAGTAAAGGTAATTAATTTAAACCAAACAAAAGCAGCTCCTAAGTTAACAAACAAATATTATATCCTTACACATGTTTAATCTAATTAAAGGTTGCGCAAATTTTTGTTCAGTATATTTTTAGATGTCCGTAACAAATGTACATATTTTCACTTATTTTGTACAAACAACGCACAGGACCTCTGTATCATGTTTGTATGGTGGGCAATTCAATGATCCACACTGCGTTTTCACTGGATAAAACAGTTTTCCATGGTGATTAGCGTAACCGCCATGAATAACATCTGTGCTTTTATCCACGCATGTGTATTCCGATGCTGCAGTATGACCGTAATGTCCAGACATGAGATAACCATCGTATTCCTTCTTCCATCCTTGGTAACAGTTTTTCCTCCCTAGAAAATTCAATTTGATTTCTTTATAATCATTGATCATTTAGATATTCGCGACCGTTTTACAGATGTTATTTTATGTGTGGTCAATGGGAAAACATCCCACAAGTTATTGGTATTTGTTAGCTACTAACTAAATAATACAAAAACTTGGAAAAAAGTGATTGATGTCAACATCAATCATGTCAATATCTTTTTAGTTTGTTGTGGATACTAGCATGTGTAAACAGTAAACATAAGCAAAAAGTTATTTATTCTAAACAATGCCTAAAAGGTATTTCAGCTCTAAAATAATTGAAAAACAAATAATAATTGTGTTGTCATGCCATCACTAAGTCTCCCAAACGAAGTTCCCCATAAACCACTTTACAAGTAAGTCTTCGATGACCCCCATAAAATTGCATATTCCCATAAGAACTGAGAAATGGGGATTTGAAGGGTTTCCAAATTATTAAGAGAAATCTATGTTGAAGGGATGGGGCATACCCCCTAGGGACCCCTGATAAACTTTAATGACTGCATCTTCTCATAAGGAGTAAGAATATATATGGTTATAGGGAATCTCCAGGGTTTCAAAGTTACTATTTTGAAGGGTGGAGTATACCCCCTAGGGACCTCTATATATAAGTGAATGTATTTTCCCATAAGGAGTAAGAATATATATGGATATAGGTTGGGGATCTCAAGGGTTTCCAAATTGTAAAGACTTATCTATTTTGAAGAGTGGGGTATACCCCCCTAGGGAACCCTTATATACATAAGTGAATGCATCTTCCTATAAGGAGTAAGAATGTGTATGGTTATAGGGTGGGGTCTCAAACGGTTCAAAGTAAAAAGACAAGTCTCTTTTGAGAGGGTGAAGCATACCGCCTAGGGACACCCCAATTACATCAATGATTGCATCTTAACATAAGTAGTAAGAATATATGTGGTCATAGGATGGGGATCTCAAAGGTTTCTAAGTTACCGAGACAAATCTATTTTGAGGGGGTGGGGCATACTCTCTAGGGACCCCCATGTAATCAATGAATACATCTTCCCAAAGGAAATCAGAATATATATGGTTTTAGGTTGAGGATCTCAAAGGTGTCGAAGTTATAAAGACAAATCTATTTTGTGAGGGCAGAACATACCCAATAGGGACCCCCATTTACATCAACGAATGCTTCTTCCCATACGGAGTAAGAATATATATGATTTTAGGAAGGAGATCTCAACCATTTCCAAGTTATTTGAAAAAAATGTGAATTTGAGGGGTTTGAGAGGGCAGGTCAACCCTGTTACTTCCTTTAAAATATTTGACACCGTTAGGTCAACATCCATATGGAGGGCTATCATCCTGCAAAATCCTCCTATAGCATCAGGCCCGGACGATTTCAAGGGTGCTAATAAAGAATGATTAATAGAAATAATAATAGTTAGAAGAATAATAAGTAAAGTCAAGAAATACAAAAGGGATATTCGAAGGAGGGAAAAATCGAAACAACTGACAAACTCCGGAGAACAACGAAGACAAGACCAAAACAATACATGTATCACAATTAAAAACTAAAAACATATGAACAACATGGACCCCACCAAAAAACCAGGGGTAGACTCAGGTGCTCCGGAAGAGTAAGCAGTCTCTGCTTCCTGCAGGACACCCGCCATGATGCCCATGTCAAATCCGGTATGAGGAAGGGATAACATCAATGGAACATGTCTATTTTCATTTGGGAAACGGTTTTTTCATACTTGTCAACCAAAGAAATGCAGCAAAAACAATAAGTCTTCGTTTTGGAGACTTAATAATAAACGAACACTATGTGCTAATAAAGTATACAATGTTTATCCTTACGGAGCACATTATTTCAATTCTAGTTTCTCATGTGCATTCATATCATTGGTGCTTAAGTTTATATGCTGTTCTTTTAGATTTTGTTATGCGTTCTTATTATTTTAGTTTTACATTATATGCAAAAGGAAAACAAATCTGATCAGTTAGACTATCAAGTTTGACTTACAAATCGTAACATAATATAACTTTTGGACTTCGGGACTATGAAAATAGTTCGACACAACCGAAAGGTCCGACTTTAGCAAGTTCGAACACATAATGTTGAATATACAGATAAATTAGAACAATCTAGTCTAGTCAGCAACTTCGATGCGTTCAATTTGTAGTATATGTTTGCTGCGTAAAAGTTCTCATGAAGTTTTCCTTGTCCTTGAATTATGGTGTTTTGTCGATTTTATATAGATTTATTTTCTATACCTGGTATCATTAGCGTTCTTGTCTTGTCCTTAGCATTACAAACTGCACAGGGAACATCGTGGTTACTTAAACCGCTCTTCATTCCGACAGGTTTGTTGTAACTAAAGATCTCGTACTCTGCCCCGTACAGATAGTCATAGATAGAGCCTCCTGGTAATTTTTCGCCAACATTAGGGTCATCTGGTAGGCACAGATAATTGACGCTTGATCCTGAGTGGGAATAAAGTCCTCCCCCAACTTGTCCTAAAGTATAAATAGTACAAACATATCTGCAGTTAGCACATGTGGAGATTATAATTACCTGTTGAAAATATTCATGATTTATTAACAGTAATACAAACGTAAACTTCACCTGTTGTATCCTTTAGTGGTAGTTAATTATTCTAATATGACCTGCTTTAAACCCTTTCAGTCTACAACCATGGTTAAACTTGGATATTTTGATTCCAACGTGACAGACGTTAGAAGGCTAACTTGGCAACGTCGTAGCAAAGTTTCTTACAAGCTTTAGGGACAACATAGTAGAACTTGCGTTATTTAATGGTGTCCTTGTGTCTGAATACGTATGTTGTGGCGTTTCAAAATATCGTAGAAACTGTCGCCCAGGGGAAAATATTTTGCATAATTGGCCTACCCGTGGTAAAATCAGGATAGTTTTAAACCACCGTGAATTATCTCTCAATTTTTATTGGATTAGGTTATTCTTATGCAAAGTTGGTTATCACATTCTGATGTCAAAAATTGTAGACAATATATTCTGCTATCAATACCCTCTAAGATGACGGCACATGAAAAGTATCTCTTCAAGATTTCAAAAATCAATTCTTTATTCAAAATCTTTAAACTTAATCAGAATGGAGATAACAGTATTAGCAACCAGTAAATCAAAACTGATATAGGCAAATATGCAAATACAATTCAGTTATTAATTCCCTCTAAGATGACGGTACATTCAGTTAATTGTCCTTTTCTAACTTGTAAATGTCTCAAATTTTAAATAAGACCAGGTTTCCCATTTCCATTGATTTATACCTAAAATCTTCCGTGATCGAATAAAATGAAACATCATTGAACAACTACCAGTTAACTATGTTGTCTTTTAATGTAGATACAATACTTGACTGGCATGTGTCAATTTTAAGCAAAGCCAACCCTTTGTCATAAAAAAATCAGATGCATTTTTTTGTTTTTATAAAAACAATCATAGATAAACACGTGGTTTCCTTCGCATAATCTTCCCATTATGATTAATGGTATAATTAATTACTAGTGTGTTAAATTTTTTTTTAAAGATTTCGTCATTATTTTTTCAGATACATCGCAAAAGCAGATCATTCTTGTTTTGCAAATCATATGCAACAGAATAAAACTCGCAATGATATTATATTTAAATACGATCATTTTGAATCACGTCCGCCACCAGACAAAACTTAATCTACGTTCGTCTTTATGACGTCATTTACCAGTGTGTTAGTCCAGCCTATATCCCGTCAATATCTAAATACTTTTAGGGTCAAACTGATCATATAACATATGTGTAACTGTCATCCAAATGATATTCAGACGCATTCAGATATAAAGTGGAGAAAATGTGTGTTGATTTTGATCTAAAAATATCCCCCTTTTTTACTTTTGTCCATGTTAGTTGCCAGAAACAATTTTGGACTGAGACCAAACAAGGATCATTTTACCAAAGTCTTGTGCCAATTGGCCCAATGATTTCAGAGTCGATCTTTAAAGAAAATCTTACGAAGACGGACCACGGACGCAAAGTGATGGCAATAGCTCACATGAGCTAAAAAATAATATAACTAAGAATGAATACAATCCTAATGTTAAAGACCCATTATTGTTTTTAGATTCACGCACCTCTGTAAACAGTTTCCGTGTTGGATCCTGTACATCTTGATTTTCCCCATTGGACATACGTAGTACCTAAAGTAAATGAAAACGAAGGGACCTTATAATTTTCTAATCATATGTTGTATTAAGATAAAAAAAAATAAATAAATAAAATAAAAAAAATAACGCAATGAGCAACATTGGGAGGGATTATGTCCTTGGATAGTAATAATTTCATTCTATAATTGTAAATAAAATATAAAAACTTATTGTAGCAATCAGTTGATTATCATGTTTCGACTGTCGAGAAAGTTCATCGCCAAGCCTCGAAAGAAGAACTTACCATCGACACTTTGATACAATAATAAACCATTCGCAAAGTAAGATTCTGTTTCCGTAATTCTTTCAGATTAGCTGTAACAATATAATTCTAATGTTGTTTTCAATACATCAACTGCATCACTGGCTAACAGCAACTTCCGTTAAAAGTTCATAACTTGATAAATTCCTTTCATGACGTCGTATGTATGAATACGTACGCATGCAATGTATTGCATAAGGAAAATGTTAATTTCAAATGGAAAACGTCATATTTCTGCATTACTTTGGAATTATTAGGAATAAAGGTTATTTTTAGGCAATTTATCCGGCTTATAAATCACAAACTTTGCATAAAGTCTGAAGGACTTTATTTAGTTTGTGAGTGGATCGCCTTCTTTACTATAATAAATTCGTCAGAAACACCATACCGACCACGTATTGATCTTGTGGCAGTCAAAATTAGTTCGCCTTTGTGTTCCGTCTCATCCCTATTTTAATTGGTGTTTTCTAAGTTGTTTAACTGGTTCTCGTCCTTGCGAAGCATGAAATATTTGCCACTGGATGTTAAGCAACCCACAGTCAATCAATCAATAAATCGTTTGTTTTTGAGGGGATCAAACATAACATTCCATAGATGCTACGGGATTGTTTGCTACACTACGCGGACTTGTTAACAAATCAGACAATGCTACACGCTTGCCTTCTTTTATGTTATGAATGGATAAATTTTTAATCGATACCAATATAGCCACTTTCCTCCATTTCCGAACTGAATACAAATATTTTCTATTCTCTTCTATAACAGACTAGTACTATTTTTATCCTGCAATACCAACGTTAGAATTAAAATTATTTTGAAATTTAAGAAATCCGGATTCTAATTCCCATAAGAAGGCCTCATGTCAGTCACTAAAAGGCATGTCAAATATGCTCGAGCAGTTTTCGGAAACATGTTCAATTGAGAAAGAAATTAATGACAAATTGTCAGTTTCAGTAGAAAATGAGGTTGAAAAAAAGTGACATGAATAATTTGAACAAAACAATAATATTTTATTAAAATAATCCTTACAAAATCTCATTTAATTGACAATATTATTTATGTTAGTTAGTGGGCCGAGCCTAATAACGTATAACTATAGATATATAGTATACAAATACAGCTTAGATGTCAAATGGATGTGTTCGACACCTGTTATTTGTCTGTTGATACATTGATTGCGGGATAAAGGTACTTACACGAACAAGAAACCTTGTCATTAGATAATGATTAGTAATTCCTGAAATAACATATTATAGTGTACAGAGATATATTTGTAAATCAAATAATATTTCTTACCTTTAGAGTCTTGCTTCAGCTTCGTTACTTCTGTCTGAAGATCTGAAAAATTATTGTTATACAAAATTAAAATCAAGGTTCAAGTTTCCGAAATATTTTGTTTTTCTTAAGCGTACAACAAACTGGCTAACGCAAAAATCAATAATGATATTTCGATCAATTAACGCCATTCAATCGACACATCCTTAGAAAAATCACAAAACAAAAACACAGTCATATCCAATCCGGATTTGTCCGGAATATTGAACAACTTCCACTTGCGGTCAACTTTCAAAGGAAAATGCTTTAGGTTGATGTTAGTTTGAACATGTTGATGCCCAGCTACTAATTATATAAAAACATTATTTGAAGTGTTTGCGATCATTCAAATATGCCTCCTTGTAAAGTTTCTTTCACAATACAATGATACTCTTAATCGGTTTGGACTTCTGTTTTGATTTCAACATTTTCAGCCTTGGACACTTTTGAGTCGTAAATTTGGATTCAAAATTGATATAATAGTAAGTAATTAATGATATTGATTGTGTTAATCTTTATGCCTGCTTATTCAAACAACAATACCTAAATAAGACGAAATAAATGTTAAAGGTTTTCTAACCAGCAAATAATAAAACCTGTCTTACCCTGTAGGTCTTTTTTCAGTTGAGTTGTATTAATCTGTCCGGACTCTGCTTCCTTCATCTTCCTATTTTCATCTTCAAGTTTATACAGTTTTGTCTGAAATTTGTCTAACTGGTTAAAAATCATCCACAAGACTGGATCCTGTTTACCTCCATCTCTAGATGCGATAAAACGCCTTTCTTTGTCGCCATAATTAAATAAATGGGCGTCATTTGTCTCACCATAATGACTGGTCATTATTAGAATTGCAATACAAACAAATATCTTCATATTGCTGTGGTTTGATGCAAAAACTGTCAGTAAACTAAACACTTTACAACAAGGCTTGGATGTCATGCATTCGTATTGATTTGAAACATATGGATCAGATAAGGTTACAATTCTTCAAAGTATTTACAAAATATTTTTGATCGACTGTTATTTTAAAAAATTATCTGTTTTTATTTTACATCTTAAATATAATTTTATATTATTATTAAGTCTCCCAAACGAAGTTTGGAGACTTATTGTTTTTGTTGCGATTCTTTTTATTATTATTATTATTATTATTATTATTATTATTATTATTCTTTCTCGCGCCGCCAACTTTGTCCGGGGCACTTCTGTACTTTATACTTGACCGATTTCAATCAAATTTTGCACAATGATAGAACCCCATGAGATGTTGCTTCTAACCATTTTTCAGGTGTAGGGGGTCCCAGTGGCAGTGCCACGCCCCTTCAAATACCTCAAAAATTGATATTTTTTGAATAGGTCAAAAATAGTTTACATTCCTACCTATAACCATATATATTATTACTGCTTATGATAAGACGAAGGATTGGTACCTAAGGGGGGTCTGAGGTGGTCATGCCCCGCCCCCTCAAATGACAAAATACTTTATATCTTGAAAACCATTGAGATCCCTACCCTATAACCATATATATTATTACTGCTGATGATTAGATATGGGACGCCGTAACTGCCTTATGTTAAAAACTTTCATTATACGATGGTACTTTGACATTATACGATGGTACTTTAACATTATACGATGGTACTTTGACATTATATGATGGTACTTTGACATTATACGATGGTACTTTGACATTATACGATGGTACTTTGACATTATACGATGGTACTTTGACATTATACGATGGTACTTTAACATTATACGATGGTACTTTGACATTATACGATGGTACTTTGACATTATACTTTGCTTTGTCAATCTTGAGTAGCTCGGGTGTCTTCTGCAATTTTGATTTTACATTTTTATATCATTTGGTCAGGTTTATTATTAAAAGCAACATAAATTATAATATATTGACTTTACAAAAGTCACAAAGAATGGATGATATTTTATTTCATTTACCTGCAGTTTGATCTTGGAAGGCCGTATGACATTTTTATTGTGAAATGTTTTGAAAATATATTTAAAAGGGGGAGATAATCAAATAAGATATTTTACAGAGACGTCACTATAAGTAATAACTATTTGTAAACTATTGAGATAACAAAACAATCACCCATATTTTTCTTTTTTAAAACCATTTTCTAAAAGTTAACTGCTTATAGATTTCTTTACACTATGGTTTGGCTTTAAAACAAATCGCAAAATACCTATTTTTCCATATAGATTTATTATAGATATCATTTTTTTTAGTTTCAGTTAATTTGAAAACAAGTAGGTTGGACCCCCCCCCCCCCCCCCCCAACGAAAAAAGAAAAATAAAAGAGAGATGTCTTCAGCGGTCACGTTTTTTTTGACAGACCACAATGGTTTAAGTTACCTAAAGCAGAGACTAAAGGCAGTCAAGTTATTTTGTTATTGACCTCCAATGCATTATTCCGGCTAAATAAAAATGCAAGGATATGGAATAAATGCACATGAGACAGTGAAGCATATATACATCATACAGAAATTAATTTTAATGGGCTGTATGGCCATTTCGGCATCTTTGGTTCCATCAAGTTGCCTCTTTCAAAGACAAACCATAAGTAAATAAAATACTTTATTGAAGAGCTCTCATATATTATCGTCTGTCAAGTTTGGCTGTACGTATTGTCTCTACAGAATTCCGTTATGTTATTCCACTTGATTCGCATGCTGTAGAAAATTTTCCTTACCTACTCCGGAACCGCGAAGACCGGTACCGAAGCATGTTTTTAGACGCACCCGGTATTTTTGTATGAAAATGGCGGAAAAAATAAACATCATTCTGGAAGAGCTAGGTTTGGAAAGTGTCATACCTACTTTCGAGACAGAGAAGATTGACCTGCAGACATGCATGGCATTAAATGACACAAAGCTGATTAGATTAGGCGTAAATACAATGGGTGACAGATTGAGGTTAAATGAAAGGGTAAGGTCGGAATTGAGCAAAGATGATCAGTTAAAAGAACGTATAGCAGGGACTTCAGATTTGTCTTCTCGGTCACAACCCACTTCATTAGCACGTGGAATAATAAGACAAAGAAATATTTTATTTGGTAAAAGAAAAAATAATTCAAAGAAAAGGTCATCGTCCCTGGCGAATTTTGATACGGATGATAACAAAGC
The DNA here is from genome assembly GCA_028015205.1 of Mytilisepta virgata. Lineage (NCBI taxonomy): Eukaryota > Metazoa > Mollusca > Bivalvia > Mytilida > Mytilidae > Mytilisepta > Mytilisepta virgata. The sequence goes on along the minus strand of CM051513.1, from coordinate 38,905,641 downwards.
GGAATTGGAAGGTGGCAAATTCTTCCCCGTACCAATGAACAAGGCACGCCCAAGAAAAACCAGAGATAAAACCAACAATTGGCCCTAGAAAATCTGGAAACCTGAGAACTTCTGTTGATTTCGAATATGCTGAACTTTTAAACGAAACTTAAAAGAAAGATTAAATATTGTAAACATTTCACGACTATATATTTGCAAAAATATTAATATTTGTCTAAAACTAAAGTTTGATCTGTACGCTTGAAAGGACTGCCAGAAAGTAAAAACGACATGTAGTTACCCGTATTACATCTACCCGTATTCAAAATAGATTACTAAAACCAACAATGATTGGATTGTACACATTTACAAACCGTTAATACAAACATTTTGTATTACTAGCGAAACGCGGGAAAATTCATTTATGTTATTTACCTAACAAAGAAAGACCCTTAGTGCTCATGTATTTCCAGAGTAAAAATTGCATATACAGGTAAAAAGAGTATACACGTTTCTGCATATACCCGGCAGAGCAAAAAATCATATATATTAAGGAGAAGGTGATTGAAATTGCGAAAATATGCAAGAAATATACCGGAAATCAACCACTCATAATCCCAAAAAAGTTTAACAAGATGTAATTATATTACAACTTTATAAGCTTATACACCTATTGACCGTACATGTCCAATCCGGACTTATTCTGAAATTGCACACTTTTTTATGACGTCGAAAACTAGTTAAGACCAACTAACTCCCTGTTGTAACATGTCATTGTGAAAGAAACTTTACAAAGACGCATATTTAAATGGTCGTAAACATTTCAAATAATGTGTTTATATAATGAGTAGCTAGGCTTCAAAACTATCATTAACCTAAAGCATTTCCCTTGAAAGTTATCCTTCCCTCAGCTCTTTATTGTGACTTTTAATTGACCCCAAGTGGAAGTTGATTAATATCCGGACAAATCAGGATTGTACATTATTGTAAATAGGTGTATAGGTCATAAATGACACTGCTATCGATCCCATAGATAGCATACATGTAGTAGAGGGATAAAGTTCTATATGTATAGAGTCTATATGTGTCATGATTTGTCATATATTTATCGTATGTTTCAGAGCCCCAGATAACGTGCGTTTCAGCGTCATTTACACATTAAAAATTGGCAGATACACTTAGGAAATATGTTCTAGTCGCCAAAGTTACACTCAGTCCGAAAAAACTACGCAAAAGTTTCGGAAATCAAAGCGTTATTGCTTACACATTTATTTACCTGTAAGTATGTGTCATAAGGCTAGAAATTTTTTCTCTTCAGAAAAAGTGATTGTCTCCCCTTAAATGGTATCCAAAATACAACATAAATTCATACGTCGGCATTGGCAGGTCATATGAATCATACGGAATGTAATAGAGTGTTGATAGACATTGATTGAAATATCTTGGCAAATAAACTTCCAACTGTTGTAGATGGTTAAATCTTGCTTGGTTTGGGAGGGGGGGGGGGGGGGTTAAAATACCACGTGATGATCTTTTAAATATTACAAGTGGTCGATTTTTTATGGTTTTCTTTAATTTTATTTTCGATTATGCCACGTAGTTTATAAAGAAATGAGTACAATAATATATCATGTAGTCAATGGTATTCGTGCAGTTTTTCAAAAGTAAGAACTTTCCCTAATATTGTAAAATTGCTTGTCATGTGTACTTTTTATTAAAGAAGGGAAAATATGGCAAAATTATTAAGACAAATAGATCAAAAAAAATTTCAGATTAACCAACAAATTTATACATCACTTAAGACTGGAGAATTACAGAGGGAATACCATGGTCCGTATTGGCTATTAATAACTAATGTGTTGAAATACAGTAAAAAAATCCAGTTAAAATAAAACCGGAACTGGTCATTTATACAGGATTTTCTGTATTAGACATGCATTAATGACCAGTTCCGTTTTTTTCTGTATAACACCTGTATTAATGACCCGTTTAAGACACATGGGATTGTATTAAATAGACAATTTATAATGTATTTTAAGTCATTGGTTAATAAAAGTACTTTATTAGTAATGTGTTGAAATACAGTAAAAACTGTCTAGTTAATACAAAACCGGAACAGGTCATTAATACAAGTCTAATACGTGATTTTCTGTATAACACCTGTATTAATGACCCGTTTCAGACACATGGGATGTATTAAATAAACAATTTATAATGTATTTTAAGTCATTGGTTAATAAAAGTACTGTAATTTTAAGTCATTAGTTAATAAAGGTGTCATAAAATGGGTATTTTTATATAAAGCCTGTATTATGTCCTCGTACAGTTGTATTGGGTCTCGATCAGCTGTATAGGACCTCGGCGTTCCCTCGGGTCTTTACAGTTGACCTCGACCCAATACGACGACTCTGGCATAATACAGGCCTTATATGAAAATACCCATTTAAGGATGATCGCTGGTCTAATAGGAAATAAATATAATCTGAAATAGGTGTTCTAGTTTGAGAGAACATACGAATAGTAAACAAATAAGCAAGAAAAAAATATAGGTTCATGTGCTCATTTTAGAGCTATATGGCCTTGAAAATTTGCAGGAAATGGGTTTTCTCTGGATTTTTCATTGTCTTTGCATTGACAACTTCAGTCTCTCAAAAATGTATGAAACAATAAAAATGATTTCATAAAATTTGGTTATGTTTAAGAAATGGATAAAACCCGAGAATTCCGAAAATCTGACAAAAAGACTAAAACATGACCAGCGAGCATCCTTAATAACACTATAGATAAATACGATCGGAAGTGACATGTCCCTTACTGGATTGGTTAGATTTTTTATTAAAATTGTTTCAACGGGCATTTCCTTTATAGAATCCTAGCTGCGGGACTCAGAGTTAATACAGATACACTCGAGTTATACCTGGCATCATTAGTATTATCCTGTCTTTAGCATTAGTAAAAAGGCATGAAGATTACTCGATCAGACTTGTTGTGTTCTCCACCTTGATTTTCCGCTATATACATTGTACAAAAATTTATTGGCATCGCTTTAGTTAAGTATCAAGACAAATTTGGGTTATCTGATAAACAATGATAATTAACACTTGTACATGAGTGTACATGACGACCTACTCCGACATGTCCTAGATTCAGTAAAAGGTCATACGTTGGATGTTTGTTCAAAATATTTCTTTTATAAACAACAGTCACCAACCTTTCATAAAAGTAGATTAGATTCAAATTATGTCCACTTTTGTAATTTGAAATGAGACTATAACGGTTGGAAAACGTTTACCCATGAGCTTATACAATATAATTTAATCAAGAATATTGCTAAAAACTAAATTTGGAATATAAACGATTTATATTTAGTCATACGGATAAACATGCCAGGTATATGCATTTGACACACACTCGTTTATTTCCTCATTCGAACACACTTTATACCACGAACAGGAAACATTTTATTACGCTAAGAATACGAAATATATCTTGGTTATAATTACAGATCATTACATAGAATTGTCCATACTGGCCCTGGTACTAGTCCGAGACCTACACATTGAGCCCAACATGGATCGAGGGCTAACACCAGGAAAAGTATGGAAAATGCAATGTCATAAGCTATTTATCACATATTTCGAGGTTGGAGAAAATAATCAGAATATAAATTTATTTATAACAGGCTACCGGAAGTAGATATGGATCTCACTAGTAGAACTATGGATATTTTAGAGCAAATATAGATCTTAACAATCTGGAACACATATGGGACTCGCATGTTCGGTCATATCTGCCATGCGAAATCAAAGGTATTACTACTAAATATGTGAAAAGATATTTCATTGTGCATCCGAAAATAAAAATATCGCTCTATGAATATTTCTGTATGTGTGTCTTTGTTTGTATATTATACATCTAGCATTTTTTTGTGCAGAAGCCCTTTTCTATATTATATTATAGATAAATCTATAAATCGCGATTTCATTTATACCTGTTTCAAATTAATATCTGGAAGTTGTACTTTTTAATACTGAATTGTTCAAAACCATGACCTGGCATATCTGAAGCTTTTTCACCTGATGTTAAAACAAAATTTCAGTTAAATTTCCATGAATATCGATCAAATGTTTGAAAAATAGGCAATTGTATATATTTCATATGTTACAAATCAATACAAGTACATGTACGTGTAATTTTAGCCTGCCTGTAAATTATGTCAGACTTTGCTTTTACATAGGCTGATATTCTTGGAATATTCTCTATAATATGAACCATTATTTCACTTTGGCAATAAAACTATATAATTTTTACAGAATAAAATATGTCAGAAAATCACTCCTTTCTTTTTATAATTAGCACAAAGTTCAGCAAGCATTACTGCGTAATTAGTAGACAAACTAAAAATTGTTGTTTGAATAAGTGTACTCTGATCTTAATTTCACGGAAACTTTTTTTTAATTATTTTAACTGAAAAAAAAATTAACCGTGGGAGGTGCAGATAATAGTTTTCATTTAAACTGTATAGACGAGTAAAAAAATCAAAACCTGTACGCTTCTTTCTAAAGCGTTTCCTTGCATATCAGACGTAATTTTTAGGAATTGTTTTTGGCGTTTTCAATGTATAAAATTTGCAATTGTTTGAAATACGTTTAGATTTTCAAATCAATTTTCTGTCCAGAAATTCTCTGTCACTTTTTTTATTATTATTTCTAAAAATATTCCTCAACTTAAGATTGTCCTTTGTGGTCAACCACAATAAACACAAACGACAATAAATACATCAATCATCCACAGCAAAAATCATTAATGAACTCATTAATGGATATTTCATAAAACTATTTTCTTTTTTGAAGATTAAAATGGATAAGGAAGTGAAAAACATGTTAATGAGTAATACATATGGACCTCCCGAATGCTTCATTGTACATTAAAAGCTTGTGATATGAAAATAGTACGCTGCAAAAGTATGACATGAAGTGTGCTGCCTCGGAAAAATAGGAAACGCCGATTAGTTCGGAAAGATGCTAGTGAATTATCAGATTTTCTTCTACTAGGAAATCTCTGTATTTAAAAATTATTGGAATGTTAAAATCCAAGGACTTTCTTTCTTAAACGAGCTTTCAAACCTTTACTTTTCTACACTTTACACTTCCATTCCCCATGATAAATTAAAACACCGTCCAAAATCTATCATAAATCAATGTTTTTTTCCAAAAAGAATGGCGAAAAGGGTATACTTATTTAGTTTTAGGTCGACAAAAAGCATATTTTGTCAAGAAATACACTGATTCGAACAAGAAGTACTTGGAGGTAGACATTGTTAGAATGCTGGACTTTTTAATTGACAACAAGCTTGAAAAGTTTTCCAACAAATCATTGGTATTTTAATGGGTAACAATCGTGCACCGCTTCTTGCGGATTTGTTTCTTTAATCTTATGAGTCCGCCTTCATCCAAGGGTTATTGCATAACAATGAAAATAAATTAGCCCTGTCCTTTAATTTCACTTCCGCTATATAGATGTCGTACTCTGACAAATAAACTACGCAGTCAAGGATACATCCAGCCGCGAAAAACAACATCACTTAAAAAAGTGTTACGGTTTACGGTTAATATCAGTAATAAGACACCCACGTTATGAAATTGCAGTAATTCCAAATACATTTATGGCCCCAGTTCCCATGTTATAACAGAAGACCTTAACATTGTTCCACTACTAAACTGTCTTTCCTGCTTACTAGTAGACTTGTTACAATCAAAAACCTAAAACAAATTTTTTTTCAAATAAGGTATACGAAAATAGTGGTATTAATTACTTTTTGAATGTCAAAAATTCGTTGGAAGTACTTGATAAATTTCATGCTCATATTGGTGATTTCGAATATATTCAAAGTTTTGATTTTTTTACCCTATATACCACATTGCGACAGGAAAGGTGAATAATGACACACCAATCAATCAACACTAGCCAACAGTTAAAACCACGGACAAAAAAAAATAACATGTATTAGAGTTTGTATTTGATATCTGTTTGATTTATAAATATAACAATTCTGTGAAAAGACTTTTAGTGTATCAAGTATATTCGTAAACATTAAATGACTTACTTCTTGCATCAAAGCGACAAATTCTCATGTGAAAAGATGCATGGAACAACACTGTTATTCCCATGCTAATGCAATCTTATGAATAAAGTTTTTAATATTCTCAATATATAGGTGAAAAACAAAAGGCCCGGAAATTGCGTGTGCGAAGTTGGTCACTGATGGCTTGAAATTTGGAACAAAGTAATTGGGTAATTTTTTAATGTCACACTCGTTTCAAAGTCGAATATAATTTACTAGTAATTGAATTGCATTTCCAAAGCACTGTTTCCGATTATTTTTTCTTGTTGTCCAGATTCAATTCCTTCGAAATACCCGTTTACAAAATGGGGATCATGCTTGGTCACAGACAAGTAGAACGTTTCTTTTACGCAGTCTTTTAGCAAATCAAATTGCTTGTTACATTCTCATTGCGTTAGACCGACTTCTACATATCCAAGGCTCTTTCGTCAATCAACGAAAATTAAGGTAAGGTGTGCAGTCACTCGAATTGAAAAGTTCAGTAAAGTTCTGATCACTTAAGGGTTTAATCCGGTGAATTTTAACCCCGTCGAAAAAGTGCGTTGCTTACAATTATCGTCTGACAAAATGTCTACACTTCGTAGCAGTGAATCGAATCACATGTTTAATGTTTAAAAATCAGAACTATATCAATGTCAATTCAAGCAAAGTTTTTTGCCAGAATCAGTTGAAAGTCTACGCAACTGCCGAAGTGTGTATGTTGATGAACATTGATTTGAGGAAATGTTTTGTCAAACGACAAAGTTTCGTGTTTATGGACGACTCCATCATTGCCGATGCTTTGAATTATTAGATATTTCAGTGACTGATCGTCTTTTACATGGCCAAAAATTATGAGGATACAGTGGACAAATCATTATTAGAGTCGTAACTTGCTACAAGATTCAAACAACGAACTTATGGAGGTCATCAATCTTGATCTATCCTCGAATTGAAAATCTAACCTCTAACAGTTCAGCAAGAGATGTTGAAAGCTACGTGTATTTTGACTTCATTAGATCAATAAAAATGTCCATTGATTAAAACAAGTCTTCCATATGAATTTTATCAAAATCCGCAAATAAATGTAGGTGTGAGAACACTTACCAAGGAGACGGACGGAAACCCTGCATGTCTATGTCACCGCATTGCGTGGCAGTGGGGGACAAAAATTATGCACTGAAAACGGCTTTCGGTGATTTATTTTCTTACAAAACGCGAAAAATACTTTATTTATGTGTTTAAGATGGGTTAATATAGCATTGGAAACGATATCGGGGACATATGAATTTTATCTATGAGTTCTCACATTGTCTTGAAATCGTTGGACGGGGAAACATTTTTTTTGTTGCCATGGCAACGTCTCTATTTTGGTAAGGAAATGTTAAAATGTTCTGTTTTCGTGTTCGGGATTTTTTCTTAACTTTTCAAGCAAATTTTATAGTAAATGTCTAAACATAATAATTATTACAATTTTCATTAAAAAATTTAATAGTTTTAATACATGTACATACATAAATTATTCCTTGAAAATTGTAAAATAAATCCAAATTTTGAACTGGAAGGTTGATTTTCTTAAAAAAAAAGTTCCCCCAATAAACAAATTAATATGTCACATTACTACAATATTATAATGATAAAAATCCAAGGGGAGCGCAACACTTACGCTAATGGCAACACAAAACACCCAATTCACAGTATTGTCCAATCCAAAATCCAAACGAACTCTAAAATCCAGTTCAATGCTCAATCCTCTCTTCACGAAAAAGCTATACTTGCGCTTAGAGAATCGATCTGAAATAATTTGTATCTTACGACGTTATTATGCACTTATTCAAATTTTGAAGAAATTGGAATTTCACTAATATAACTTATTTTAAAGGAAGAACAAAAAGACATTTCTATAGCCAGTCCGATTATAAACGAAATACAGTATCTGGTTTTCCATTTGCATAGATCTTAAAAAAAAACCACAGTGATTATGTCAACAACACATGCTGAGTCCGCACAACAATGTCCAAAAGTTTGTGCGCTTCATCTCAAATTATAAAAAAAAATTCTTCTGATTCAGGTGTAAATTGTTTTCAAATAAAAATAATACATTCTTACATAATAAGCTTTCTAGAAAAAAAATCCACCTGATATAACAACCAATCACAGAGATCCAGGATTTTTTCTCTCCATTATGCATTCCTTCACAAAGATATCCGTGACCATGATTTATAATTGGTACATTGATACCTATAATATTGTTATTTAACTTCCTGGATAACAACAAAATATATGGCAGGTAAATATAATTTAACATTTTCATATGCTCTTGGGTTACTTAAATCTGAATGAATTGATGCTTGAAAGGAATAATATTAATCTGCTGGGGTTTATTAATTTAACAACCACCCTGTTTCTGTATTGAACCGAATGATAAAAATAGAACCTCTTTTCTATCAGACATTTAATTACAAAGGCAGATTTCATAAACATTCAAACGACTTAGAATAAACGTAAGTGTGATCTATTGATGTCCCGGAACCAGTCTCGAGCTCAATTGAATAGACAACAAAATAGATAACAGGACAGGTCAACAATGACATACCGATCAATGAATGTAACCCAACTGACAGATCTCCGTACAAAAATAATGTAAAGGAATACAAAGCACAAACATTAACACAACATAGAGTCAGGATAGTTTTACTTGGTACAGACACTGGCCAATGGTGGGGTTAATCCTGTTTTGACCCCCCTCCTATATCTATCCGGGTGTTTAAAGCACATTATAAAAGCTATTACAGTATGATTACCAACAAGTTGGTCGCTTGCTAGAACTGTAAATTTAGAGTGGACGATACATTATTTAGATAGCAGGGTGAGAATATGCTCGTCTTAACTTAAAACTAGCTAAGACGTTCGTGGCTGCCGATCGGATACTGTCTCTCTACTAAACGAAAAGGTCTCAAATTTATTTTTCAGGCTTTACTTTAACATAGAAACTCTGTCACATCTGCCACTCATGGATTATTTTATTTCAGTTAAATTTCAAAGAAATGTTCAAAAACGCCTTTTCTATCACTAGAAGATTTCCTAATATTTTAAAGTATAGCTAGAATTCCTAGACATTTTGATTAGCAGACCAGATGATTATAACAGCTCTATCTTCTGCAACAATTTTTGGGGTTATCTTCTTATTCTGACAGGACAGTATCTAACTTCCCTCTACTCAATCATCTTTGTTTATGTGTTGATTATTTTATGTTTATGTTTGGGTACAATTACATGTTAATTTCCATTTCAACACGACTCTCTTTTTTCTGATTTTCCATTCATTCTTATTATTTCACAATAAGTTCAATTATGCGTTGATGTTTGTCGCATTTTTGTATGTTATTACAGTTAACAAACTGAGGAAATACGACAGGTCTTTATTGGAGTTATTTCCTTTGTTTAATCAATAATTTTGTAATATTTTAGTAATAAAAAAATATTTGTAATGTAATTGATAAATTATATGCTCTTCAAGCATTTGTGATTATCCTTGCGACTGAATACTAAAAATAGAGAAGCATTAAGTTATTTGCAGAGCTATTTTCTATTTTTTTTACAAGTTATTGAATATTATCTTTAAATCCTTCGACCTTAATATTCTTTTCTAATAGTATGTCATGTATGTATTGTTAATATTGTCTGATTTTCCAGTCATCTATTGATTAATCATGTATAAAAAAAATATATGTATAGTTTGAGGAACAATTAAATTTATTTTATTGATATTATATTCCATATAATAAAACAACTAAAACATCATTTTTGTTAAGTCTATAAGGGAGCAACCATTTGATTTTTATGGGCGGGGAGGGGGGGGGGGGAGGGGCTAGGATCAAAAGTTTGACCCTGCCCATTTTTTCGTTGAATTGTCGGTCCTGGATTTTTTCCCGACCGCTACAGCGGCTTAAATTTTTATATTTATTTAAGCAAATATATTTCCTGATTCACAAAGGTCCTGCCAAAATACTGATCCTGCTTCAAATTTGATCCTAGTCCCCCTCCCCCAAATAAAAATCAAATGGTTGCTGCCTAACCCCTGTCTATTTTAGATACAAGGTGTTTTTAAATTTATTTTATTTATATTGTATGCCATTTAGTAAAACAACTAAAAACTCATTTTAGCTAAGCCTATAACTCCTGTCTATTTGAGATATTTATATTTTTTTAATTTGTTTTTATTGACACGTGTATTGTATGCCATTTAATAAAACAACTAAAAAATAATTTAAGTTAAGTCTATAACTCCTGTCTATTTGAGATATAAGGTTTTTTTAGTTTCCACTTTGATATTTGTCTTAAATAACTGGTGTAATGTGGGCCTACTGAATTTCAGTTCGTTCGATAACGACCTGTAAAATGACCTATAAACTTTAAACCTGTTGATTTTAAATGACATTAGACAGAATTGTGTTCAATAAAGCAAATGAGTTAAATCTTATACCTGGTAAAAATACAGGTTATTGTATATCAGTAAAAAATCTATAAATACGTCCACGTTCGGGATAAAGTGAAGAATACAAACGCTATAGTGGTATTACCGGTATTGTGTACAATACTAGAACAAATTTTTGTACCAGTATTATGGACATAAATACTGGTAATTCCAGTATTATTGTCAAACAATACTACTAGTTCTGGAATTCCAGTATTGTAGATTGTACAATGCTGCTTATTCTAGTATTTTAAACTTTTAAATACTGTGAAGTTTGGTATTGTGGAAGTGAATAATGGTAATTGATAAAACTAGTAATTCAAATTTTCTAAATGTTATAATACTGGAAATTCCAGTATTGTAAAATTTACAACACTAGTAATTCTCATATTTTATACATTATAATTTATATACTAGAAAATCAAGTTCTGAAAAAATTAAAATACTAGTAATTTCGGTATTGTAAAATTAACAATACTAGTACAATTCCAATATTATATTCCTTAGAAATAGTATTATAAATTAATTATTAAAAGTAATAGTATTATACATCGTAAGTAAATTATACAATGACAGCAATACCCTCTACAAATGATACACTTTTGATTGAGTTCCATCTTCTCATACGACAGCTACGGCTACTTTGAAATTTTGCGTTTCTTTAATAGACCTGAATACAAAACAGCTCATATTTTCAAATGGGCTAATGGAAGCTAGGTGATCGATGAAGGCTCAGGTGAGTCTCTATATTAATATCTATATCACTGGCATTACCGTTTTCTTTTCCAGTATCTTTCAATATCTGTAAATCTGGTAATATCAGTATTTCCAGTATCTTCTACCCTGGAATACCTATACCGGTGTCTACCAGTATCTTCCAGTGTCTTGAAGACTGCACAATTCTGAAATAACAGTTTTGTCCTGTACCTTTCAGATACTAGTAACAATACTGGTTAAAAAAATTGTTGCAGTATTGTACATATTACTGGTAATACCAGTATCGCGTTTGTATTCTTCACTTTATCTGCGATCTAAATACTGCTGGTATTAAAAGAATGGTATTACCCTGTAAGTAACCTGCGTAAGGCGTAAACTTTCCTTTAAAGATGATCTCCTCTGAAACCACTGGGCCAATTCGGCCAAACTTTCGTGGAATGGTCCTCGGGCGGCCCATTCCGAAGTTATGTCCCAGTCGACATGGCTGCTGTTACTAAAAAGAAATCGAACAGCGTTCCGAAGTCCCCCGCCGCTAGAGCATCAGAAACCCTTGGACAAGTGAAACATAACAAAATTTTCTCAAAGAGAGAGAATAGAAGGACAAACAATTTGTGGTTATTGCTAAAGTTTTTTACAAGTTAATGAGTGGTATGAAGACATTTATACAATATGGGTATAGTGTTGAAATCTTATTTTACCATGTGTATTGAGAATTTATACAAATGTACATTTACTCCTTTTCAATAAACAGAAATGCTTTGATCAAAAGTATTCCGCCTAACAAACTCTTAAAGACAGTATTTTTCAATTTTATAAGTTTCGATAGGAGTTTATGTATAAAACCTCCCTTTAGGTCCAAGTGTATAAATATTATTCCAATGCAAGGAGAATATAAATTTTCTAGAACACTTAGATGAACATTTTGTCAATTTTCAAAGTTATTAAGGGGCATAACTCCTACAAAAATATTTCGACATGACTCATCTTCGAACTCCCTTGAGGTATCATTGAGTTAAAGCTACTGTATAAATATTATCCAAATCGGTCAAGAAATAAATTTGCTAGAGCGCTTACATGAAAATTTTGTCAATTTTCTAAGTTATTAAGGGGCATAACTCCTACAAAAATATTTCGACATGACTCATCTTCGAACTCCCTTGAGGTATCATTGAGTTAAAGCTACTATATAAATATTATCCAAATCGGTCAAGAAATAAATTTGCTAGAGCGCTTACATGAAAATTTTGTCAATTTTCTATGTTATTAAGTGGCATAACTCCTACAAAAATATTTCGACATGACTCATCTTCGAACTCCCTTAAAGTATCATTGAGTTAAAGCTACTGTATAAATATTATCCAAATCGGTCAAGAAATAAATTTGCTAGAGCGCTTACAAGGTGGACGGATGGACGGACGGACGGACGGACGGACGGACGGACGGACGCCCGGCATTACCATATCCCCCGCATCGCGTTGCGGCGGGGGACAATAAAAAAAGGGGTGGATTTCAAAAATCTTATTCTATGAAACTACATGGGCAATTGGAACCAGACTTGACAGTAATGGTCCTTAGGAGGTTCTCTCTCAGAATCATGCCCGATGACCACCACAGCGGAACATAGTTTAACATAGGGCCCTACGGAAAATTCATTGAAAGATTTCCTTGTCTGAAACCACTTGACCAACTGGAACCAAACTTGACGGCAATGCTCCTTAGATGGTCCTCTTTAAGAATTATGTCCGATGACCCTAACTCTTAACCAAGATGGCCGCCAAAGCGAAACTTAGTTTAACATAGGACCTTATGGGAATATCTTTTAAAAAAATCTCCTCTGAAACCATGGAAATAAATTTCGACCATATTTTGGTAGAAAAGTTCTTGGGTGGCCCCCTTCCAAAGTTGAATCCAGCATCCCCAACTTCAAACCGACATGACTGCTGTTAATATAAATAGAAAAGGGGGTGGGACGAATTTAAAAAATCTTCTATGAAACTACACCGCCAACTGGAACCAGACTTGGCAGTAATGTCCTTAGGAGGTTCTATTTCAGGATTATGTCCGATTACCCAGACTGTTAACCAAGATGTCTGCCACACCCGAACTTAATTTAACATAGGACCCTGTGGGAAAATTCATTGAACGATCTTCTTGTCTGAAATCACTTGACCAATTGTGAACAGACTTGGCATCAATGGTCCTTAGATGGTCATATTTCAGAACTATGTCCGAATACCCGGACTGTCGAACAAGATGGCCACCAATGCCAAACTTAGTTTAACATATGACCCGATGGGAAAACCAGCCAAATTGACTGATACACTTAAATATTTAGTCATGCTAGACAAGTTTAAATTAGGTGAGCGATACAGGCTATTGAGAGCCTCTTGTTTAAACTACTGACAATTCAATTAATTATCACGAATTCAACAAACTTGTGCCCTGTTGTACAAATGTATATTTGCATTCGTCATTATTAGTTGGTGGGACTTGACTTACCTTAATTCCGTTCTAGTAATATATAATACTTGGGTATTTTGCTCATGCAGAAAAGAAGAAAACTTAGTAGATAGATTGTGAGTGGGTAATAAATTCTCTGATACCAAGTTTGATGCACGAAAAGTGCACACTTCGTTGGTTTACGACTTGCAAAATGTGCTCAAAGCCTCGAAGCCTAAAATGTTCATAACCAAAACAATAATCCAAAATTACAACAGACCAATGTGACGAAGCATTCAATCGTATTACTAAAATGTATTAATGGGTTGGACTTGACCTATCTTTGATGTACGCTTTCCGAATGGTATAAACATCGAACGTCAACGCTTAAATCAGTCGCAACATATAATAAAGCTCGAAGTCTTATCGCGTAACTTTAAAAAGTCGCATTACAACTACCAATTCTGTTAGATCACTTGTAAATTCGGTTTTCGTTTATCTTTGTAGCAAGCAACAACCATGACAACACCATGCACTTTATTGAATTAAGGAAAAAACTAGATATGATTATTATTTAACCTAATATACCCCAATGAAGCCTTCATTATTAGCTAAATTTTTCATTCCAGCAAAACGACTACCTGAATGTAATGAAGAGCCGTTGATTAAACCGGCAAAGTTTCTTTTAGTCGAGGATAAAGACACGCATCTGGATTCAGATCTAAAGAAAATGCAATCAGTTTTTGCTAAACAGAATATAACGTTTGTGGTCGAGGGAGAAGAACTTCACGTTGATAGGACCGAGCTTATTGAAAAGTCACCAGTATTTAGGAAAATGCTGGAATCAGATTTTAAAGAAAAACATCAAAACAAGATAAATTTGCCAGAAAAGAAACTGAAACATTTCGTAAAATTTTTGCGATGTACACTTTCTGGTATAGAAGATGAGATAACTGGTAAGTAAAATAACTCGATATAACATTAATTTTGCACGATGTACATTTCTAGATTACCCTTGATGAGTTAAGCTCTTGAAATCTACCCTAGAACCATTCTGGACGGTTCTACGCTAGAACTATTTATAACAGTTCTACCCTAGAACCATTCTGAACGGATCTACCCAAGAACCATTATGGACAGTACTATCCTAGAACCATTTATGATAGTTCTACCCTAGAACCATTCTGGACGGTTCTACGCTAGAACTATTTATAACAGTTCTACCCTAGAACCATTCTGAACGGATCTACCCAAGAACCATTATGGACAGTACTATCCTAGAACCATTTATGATAGTTCTACCCTAGAACTATTTTTGACTCTGGTGGTAGTTAATGAATTTTTAACATCAAAATTGTAAGAAATAAATAATTAATGTGTTGTAATAATTTTCAAATAAACTTTTAACGTACCAAAATATTTCATAATTTAATTTAAAATATCAAAATCTGAAGAATTTAAATACTTCGTATATTACGATATTCTAAAAAGTTTCTGTTTGAGATACTGTAGTTTTCCATTGAGTCTGAAATTAAAACTATATATATATATGACCTGCGTAATCAATATTTAAGGTACATTTGTATTTAATAATTTAATACATCAAATTCTTAATGAGTTTACTTATTTCAAAATCTTAAAAATCACATTTTTGACACAACTGGCTTTTTTCCATAGTTGTTATTGTTACGGCCGAAATCACCTTTAAAATGTAGCCAACAAAAGACACAAATCAATAATAAAATTTAACAAGATTTATTATATACAAATTTACAAAAAAATATAACACAAACTAAAATGTCAACTTAACTGTTCAAAATCCTTCGTCTTTTCCTAATCCGGAATTCTCCTCGTCACTGTTGCGGGAATCCAAACGGAATATTATATCCAATCAGTCACAATCTATTATGATGTAACGTAAATAAAAGTGTCAAGTACGATGTGTGAAACGTAAATAAAAGTTTGTCAATCCAACAGCTGAGAACACAAGAATGTCTGGTCCAATACGTTCTGCTCTGAAAGTCTAACTTTCTAGTCCGTATATATACTGTAGAACAGAACTTCTAGAATAGGGTAGAAGTTTGAATTACACCAGAATTATTACGTAAGTCAAATACAAAGTTCTAGTCATTCCATCAGTATCTATTATTGTTCCAGTGATTTCTAAACTGCGCAGTTATAACATTATTTGGTAAACAATTATAAGTATTATGTAAACATATTATACATGTTATAAGGCCACACAAAACAAATTAGGCCAAGATAAATAAACATAATAATTACAATACCATATCAAAATAAATATAATACAATATCATAACATTATAGATAGATGTAAACACTATAGGCAACTCTGACCTACAACCATTCTGGACGGTTATATCCTAGAACCATTCCAGACGGTTCTACCCTAGAACCATTTATGACAGTTCTACCCTAGAACCATTCTGGACGGTTATATCCTAGAACCATTCCAGACGGTTCTACCCTAGAACCATTTATGACAGTTCTACCCTAGAACCATTCTGGACGGTTATATCCTAGAACCATTCCAGACGGTTCTACCCTAGAACCATTTATGACAGTTCTACCCTAGAACCATTCTGGACGGTTATATCCTAGAACCATTCCAGACGGTTCTACCCTAGAACCATTTATGACAGTTCTACCCTAGAACCATTCTGGACGGTTCAACTTTAGAACCATTTCTGACAGTTATACCCTAGAACCATTTTGGACGGTTCTACCCTAGAACCATTTATGACAGTTCTACCCTAGAACCATTCTGGACGGTTCAACTTTAGAACCATTTCTGACAGTTCTACCCTAGAACCATTTTGGACGGTTCTACCATAGAACTATTTATGACAATTCTACCCTAAAACCATTCTTGATGGTTCTACCCTAGAACCATTTATGACAGTTCTACCATAGAACAATTTGTGACAGTTATGCCCAGAACCATTTATGACAATTCTACCCTAAAACCATTCTTGATGGTTCTACAATAGAACCATTTATGACAGTTCTACCCTAGAACAATTTGTGATAGTTATGCCCAGAACCATTTATGACAATTCTACCCTAAAACCATTCTTGATGGTTCTACAATAGAACCATTTATGACAGTTCTACCCTAGAACAATTTGTGACAGTTATGCCCAGAACCATTTATGACAATTCTACCCTAAAACCATTCTTGATGGTTCTACACTAGAACCATTTATGACAGTTCTACCCTAGAAAAATTTGTGACAGTTATGCCCAGAACCATTTATGACGGTTCTACCTTAAGCTTAGAAACTATTATAACAGGGTTGGTTCTACACGAGAATCGTTCTAGAATAGTTATAGAACCGTCCTCTCTGACAGAATAGTTGAGACGTTAGAACTGATCTCAATTGTATGTGACTAGATGCCGTCAGTTATATTTCACTCACATGAACAGAAACCTCGCCCGACTTGACACTTCACTGGGTTATTATCACAATTGTTTCTTGGCAGCAACAAAGAGAAACGGATTAAGATAATTATTTGATTGCCTTTTAATGTCAGGAAAAACCAACGTATTATTTATTTAATGTTACCAAAGATATTGAAATCATTAAGTTAATATAGAATACAAAAACATTTTGAAATAATAATTCTTTATTATATTTTTTTACAGTATCGGTAGCCTTATGTATCATTCCATTGGCACATGAGTATCAAGTGGACACAGTTCTGGAAAAGGCAGAAAATGTTTTAGTTAAGTCCTGCAAAGAACGCGGATGTGAAAAACAACGTAGTGACGAAGTAATTGAAAATATTCTGTTTGCACAAAAATATAACCTTAAAAATTTTCTGAAGACGTTGATTGACATTGCATCTCGAAAAGTATTTAGGTTTTTCTCTGCAGCAAACGGATATAACTCTTTGTCAAAAGATACGTTGTATGAAATTGCTATGAAACGATGGGAAAACAATATTAATCCAATTGATGGTTCAAACACAGTTATCTCCATGTATAATGTTAATGCTAAGGTGCAATAGAAATTTGTTAATAATTAATTCATGAACTGTTTAATATGCAATCTGTATTCACCTGACAAGACGCATATATATTTTATATTTTTCAGACGTCTGTTTAAAATTTCTTAATTTTGCAAGTTTTTTTAACAAGTATCGATTATAACATTTCTATCCTGACATTTAATGCAATGATATGGTTGTGAAAATTAATTCTTTTTTTTCCATAAGTTGACCAAAGCGTTTATCTCCTTTTTGTTGTATTATCTTGATTTTTTGCTGAAAATAAAGACAATTAAGATTATAGAAGATGGGCAATGGGCGTTTCAGATCAATAAGATCAAAGCTGTGTTATTAATTATTCTAATGATAGATACAAAGTGTCATTAACATGTTAAACTTAATATCCATTTACCATTTAAAGTTGTGTGGCTTTGTAAACATTTTATTTTTCCACGGAAGTTAAGGTATGTGTGGGAAATCGTTGCCCGAGCGTGAGGGCGTGAGATTGGTCCAAAATGCGTGAATCTCACGCACGATGCGTGGGATATCACATGACTGTGGTTTAAGGCACTAATTCTTCCTGTCTGATTTGGATAATGTCTATTTCTCACCCTTCCTACATCTTTTATTTATAGTTACATTGTAGAATATCATTTGTTTGAAGACTCTACTTGAAAATATAATTTGTGTCTAAAATCACAAAATTTTCAGGACTTTTATTTTAGACAGTATATTTTCATCTGCAAAAAATGATTCAGGCATTCTAATCTTTCTTCAGTTAACATGGCTACATGTTTTATGCTGCATAATTCTCATCAGCCAGTTTCTCTACAAAAATATTATATTTCAAATTTCAAAATTTATTGTCATATCAGTCAATAAGACTTGTGACAAAAAACATACATACATGCAATATCAACACAACCAAAACATATAAAAACATGGTTAAACATAGCAGGCAACGAAATAACAACATGGTAGAGTCTGAGAGTCTTCATCATCAACAAAATTTTGATTACAGAATTTTCATAATCTGTTTTTGCATGGAATTTTCTTATGTCTCCCTAACTCTAGTTCCAAATTGTGATCACAAATTCTAAACTTAGTTATCAACCTACGAAATTCAAAATTTGGGTGTTTTAGAAAGAGCTCAGTTTCTGTGTTGTATTTCAGATATTTGTACAAGTGCAGTTTATTCTGTTCATTAAAGTAATCCAGTTTATCTTCAAGGAATTTAATAAAACAATCATAGATCTCTGTTTTTAAATTAGGTTTCAGAGATTTTACATACTGTTTTCGAAAAATGTTATAAAAGCGATTTCGGACGCCGATATATACATAGTTACATGTATAGAAATATAAGATTTCAAACTTCGACGAATATAGAAAACTTTACCTTTTTAAGTAAATAAAGAGGACAAATATACCTAAGGAGCAAACCAAAAACGCAATCCATTAGACAGAAAAACCCGGGAAGACAAATGAACAACCACAAGCACTACAAATAAACGCTGAAAACTAATTTCCTAGAAACCAAGAAAAGTCTTTTACCCAAGGTCAAGCTGTTTTAGAGCTGCTTTCGCCGTTGGCGACGCAGGTAAAAACTGAAGAGTATCCGTAGTATAACTGCTATCTGAATTAACCAAAAGAAAAATGCAAATTCAAACTACATAATTTATACAGATACAAGGCAAACATAAATTGTCCGCATATGGAGAACCACTTTCGAGGATGAATTTTATGAGGAAAGAACTTTTATCTCACCTGCGTTCATAACTTTTCGGCTATGTCTGCGTCTTATTACAGTTATGTACTGTATTTGTGTTCAAAAATGGCGAGTTCTGCAAAATAATCCTCGAAAACTAAAAAATAAAAATGCCTTGAAAAATCATGGAAAACACCTTAAAAGCGTGGGAACCCCAAAAATAAGAGAACAATTTTTGAAAATTTAACAGATGATAATTCTGTTTCTTCTGAACTCAACAACGCAACAAATGAGTTGTATTAAGTTGATTGTGTTTTGTAACTGTTGTGTTGCCTTTGGCCCTAATGGGGGCGTAAACTTTGCTTTGAAATTAAGGATAATAATAATTAATTTTCTGGTTATTTATTGACAAAAGGGTCTTTTGGATTTATAGATTTACAAGAGGGTCGATTTGGGGAGGGGGTGTTGGCTGCCGGAATTTCAAAGGAAGGCGGAGAACTGTTTTTAATTAGCTATAACCAACTGAGGTTAATACAGCCTTTAAATTTGATTTTTATTTTTTATGTAACAAAATCAAAATTCAAACAGCCACATGTGCTAGGTGTGATGAGTAATCGACAACACGTGACTGGACATTTTGACATGTTAGATAACATGATATCCCAAATGAAATTGACTGTTCTATATTTATTCAACAGATGTGAGCTCCCCCAGATCATGTGAAAAAAAGAGTAATAAAATTACAGCTCTTGTTAGTTTCACTGAAATCCGTCTTTTCAAGGAAGTGATTCTGAAGAGGGATGCTTTATAACCAAATATTTCCAATATGGTATGCATTGTTGATTCGGATTGGTCCACAACGTGACGTCGGTGATCTTTTATTTTCTGGTAAATGATGTTCAGCATTAACATATGTGATCCAGAAGAGAGTGTCTTTTTAAACCACTCATTTCTTTCTTATTTTGCCGAAAAGTGTAATTATTATGAAATTATAAGTAAAAAGACTCGTTTTTCCGCAGTTTTGCGATGTATAAACTCCAAAGGGTCACTCAAAAACCTAACATAGAGTCCTTAGGACTTTATTTAGTTTGTGAATGAACTGGTCTTCTTTATACACCGGTTAAGGTATCCGGACCATAATAGATCATGATAGAAAATTGTATCTCTTTTTGACCGTGAATGGCTGAACCAAACAATTTAAAGCTGGAATTTTATATTTTTTTTTTCTCAAGTTGAAACACACTTTGTTGCTTATATGCAGAGTCTGTAAAAAGAATTTAGTTGTATTGGCATTTCCGAAGTTTGCCGATAATTACCGAGGTCATTTCAATTGCGTTATATGGAACATCCGGGAACTTTTGAATAATCACGTGGTCATTTATGGTCCGGATACCTTAATTGCAGAGAAACAACTCTTATTACTATAATAAAACTCAACGTCTTGTTAAGCGCGTGCTCCTATGACGACGTAAATGTCGCTGTGTTCAGCGGAGTAATATTTCAAGACAACACGGAGAATGCTTAAAAACTGTTGTCATACTTTAAACTTACCTACTGTAATTATAAGAATTAAATGCATCATTTTATTTGTTTTATAGGGTTGTAAAAGCAACCACTTATATCGGAAAAGTACAAGATAAAACTTATTAAAAATTTAATCTCTCGGAAAGACAATTTCGTGCTGCTTTAGGAAAGGGGTCAAAGTTGGAAGTCTTAAAAGATATTACTAGAAATAAACAACATTGAAGAGATTCGAATTCATTTTCGTAATGTTTGCCGAAAACCTCAATCTAATTATTCCCGACTTGCGGATATTGGAGTTGTCTCCCATATGCATGAGTTATCTTTCCTCACAGAAGGTGTCTTGTATTTAACATAAAGGGCACAACTAAATTTTAATCTTTTTCTATAAAAGTTGAATTCGGGAAGACTTTCATCAGATATTGAAAAATGTGGGAAAATATATCCAAGAACATATCATTAATGTGTGTGGAGGATATTGTTAGGAAGGAAAATTATTTTTCAGAAATACGACAATTTGTCTAGTGATGTCTAAGGAAGACACCTTCTCAGAAGAGCAGATAACTCTGTAAATGGTAGACAACTTACATGTATCAAAAATGGGGAATAGTATACAAAAAAATATAAAACTACGATTGCTTGAACCTGATAAAAAAGCGTGTTTTGGACTATCTCAAAAATTACATAGTTTCTGTATAGTAAATTTAATCAAAGTAACTGATTAAAGAAAATTTATTAATTAAAACTATAAAAAGACGTATTTGCATCGTTTATACTTTTTTTGCCTTACTACCCCCCCCCCCCTCGCCCCAAATAAAAAAAAAAAAAAAAAAAAACACAAAAAAAAACTTAAAACAAACATTGACAAGTGACTAATAAGACTTCCTAATTTTATACATAGTGTATTTTCTAAAGTCCTAATACAAGGAGGCCGTATGGCGCCCGGGGAATCTCTGGATATTTCAAAGTCCAAAGTGAATCTCCTGAATAAAGTTACATATAACACAACATTCACAACAGTCAAACAAACTGGTACAGGCATTTTCATATGAAAATGGTTGGTTAACCAGGTTTTACGGAATGCCAAACTTCCCACTTATATGAAAGTTGCTATAAATCTGAGCTATTAGTTTTTTACTACCATCTACAAATCAGAAAGGTCTCGAACTTCGTTTCAGAATTTACATGCATGACATGCATTACAATGTTCTAAATTCAGACAACCATCTATGTTGTTAAGTGAGAATTTTCTTCGTTGAAAATATATACAAGATGTTCTGTTGTTTATTTTTTTAATTAGGTTAATGTACCAGTAACTAATGATTTGAAATAGGACGATGCAAACACAGACATTTGTAGTCAAAACAGTGACCATGTCCACCATTAACGCAATCGTCTTGTTTACAATCATCAAAATCCTGACATGCTGAAAAATACAAAATCTTAGGTTTAGCAAAATAAGTAATATACCTCAAATTTTCAGAGTGCCCTTCAATAACATAGTCTATGTAACCTTATCGGTATTTATCAAAGATTTGCATTTAAGGTATCTGGACCATAAATGAGCACGTGATTATTTAAAAGTTCCCGGATGTTCCATACAACGCAATTGAAATGACCTCGGCAATTATCGGCAAACTTCGGAAATGCCAATATAACTAACTTATCTTTGCAGACTCTGCATATAAGCAACAAAGTGTATTTCAACTTGAGAAAAATATATATACAAAATTCCAGCTTTAAATTGTTTGGTTCAGCCATTCACGGTCAAAAAGAGATACAATTTATGATCATGATCTATTATGGTCCGGATACCTTAATCAGTTTTTCGAAGGGCTGTATTGACCTAGCCATGGTATGCAAAATTTTCCCGCGTTGAAGGCCTCACTGTGACTTTACGATGTTTGTTTGTTTGTTTAGTTGGGGTTTTACGCCGTTTTCAGCACATTTGGCTATCTCGCGGCGGCCAGTTTTCATTGGTGGAGGAAGTCGGAGTACCCGGAGAGAACCACCGACTTTCGGTAGGAAAATTGGCAACCCTTGTCAATTTAGATCGGATTCGAACACACCCCGCCACAGGTGAGATTCGAACTCACAACCTCACTGTGACTTTACGATGAAGAACAGTAATACAATCTATTTCTACGTAAGGATTATGTTACCAATAATTAATCCACTATAACTATACTGTTATATTTCTTTATAAAAGTTTATATTGTACATACTTTCGAATAATTGTCCCTCTGGAGGCTTACAATTAAACAGGGTTAAGCTTATAAAGTATTGAAAACATTAGAATAGCATTTAGGTCACGTGAAATTTAAAAAAAGGAAAATGTTACAGTAAAGTAAACTATAAGACAAGTAAAAGAAAACTGTAAGACAAAGAAAAGTAAACTGTATAACAAGTAAAATCAAACAGTAAGACAAGTAAAAGTAAACTGTAAGACAGGTAAAAGTAAACTGTCCGAAAGTAAAAGTAAACTGTAAGACAAGTAAAAGTAAATTGTATGAAAAGTAAAAGCAAACAATCGCCAAGATTATATAAAAAATAACAATCATATAATTTTTTACTCTAAAAATTCCATTGAAAAATGAAAACAATGGACTACATGTATATCTAAATTTCTGTGAGAATAACATACTGTAGGTATTGTTACGTTTAGATTTAAATAAATATTTGTATCTAGAAGTAAAGGAAAAAAACTGCACATAACGATGGTTTTTACGACATTTTAGTCTTTGAAATTTCAGTTTTCAAATTAAATTTTGTATATGCACATAGCTAGTACGACATGCGCCATTTTCTTTTGTAATGATAAAACCGAAAAAGTTGATATTTTCGCAGTATCTAATTATTAACATTTTTTTGCAAGGGATCTAAATACGCGAAAAACAGTCCGGGAAGTAATTGTATATGTTCAAAGTGGATTTGCAAAATTGCAAACTACTATGCAGGTTTGTCCATTTTAAACATGTTCTCGAAATTCTGCTCCTGAAAAAGTAATCACTTATATACGGCGTTAGTTCGAGGAAAACATTGCAAAATGTATGAATTTGAAGCGGTAAACAAGAACAGCATGCAAAAAGCGATCATAAAAAGTGAAAACCAAATGCAGATAATTAAGACCAAGTATACATAATAAAGAAATGATCAAAATATCATCGATAATTCTTCCAGAATAAAATTTGAACAAAATATATATATTAAATTCAAATAGAATAAAATTTTACTTCTTCCAAAGTACTCCACGCATGCGCACGTGTGCATCAGGCAGGTCGTGTTGTGTGTGTGAGCACATCGGATTGTTTTACAGTCCGTGTCTGTTCCACATGACTCAGAACGAACAAAACCTGGAGTTAAGACAAAATTCACATGAATTACAACGAACATATGCTGAAGTCAAGAAAAAATACACATCACTCTACAACGAATATAAGCTGTGGTGTAGATAAAAGTACACATGACTTACAACGAACATAAGCTGAAGTCAAGAAAAAACACACATGACTCACAGGGAACACAAGCTGAAGCCAAGAAAACAATACACATGACTCACAACGAACATAAGCTGAAGTCAAGAAAAAAAAATACACATGACTCAATGAACATAAGTTGAAGTCAAGACTAAAATACACATGACTCACAACG
This sequence comes from Mytilisepta virgata, assembly GCA_028015205.1. Classification (NCBI taxonomy): domain Eukaryota; kingdom Metazoa; phylum Mollusca; class Bivalvia; order Mytilida; family Mytilidae; genus Mytilisepta; species Mytilisepta virgata. The sequence continues at coordinate 38,881,038 of CM051513.1, read as the reverse complement.
AACATAAGATGAAGTCAAGACTAAAACACACATGACTCACAACGATCATAAGATGAAGTCAAGAAAAAATACACATGACTCACAACGAACATAAGCTAAAGTCAAGAAAAAATACAGAAGACTTACAACTTACATAAGCTGAAGTCAAGAAAAAATACACATGACTCACAACGAACATAAGCTGAAGTCAAGAAAATATACACATGACTCACAACGAAATAAGCTGTAGACAAAACAAAAATACACGTGACTCACAACGAACATAAGCTGAAGTCAAGACTAAAATACACATGACTCACAACAAACATCAGCTGAGGTCAAGACTAAAATACACATGACTCACAACAAACATCAGCTGAGGTCAAGACTTAAATACACATTACTCACAGCGAACATAAGCTGAAGTCAAAAAAAAAATACACATGACTCACAACGATCATAAGCTGAAGTCAAGAAAAAGAATACACATGACACACAACGATCATAAGCTTGGTGTAGATAAAAGTACACATGACTCATAACGAACATCAGCTATGGTCAAGACAAAAATACTTATTTACATACATGTGTATTTGGTAAAAGTATGTTGCAGTTTATGACTATTTGGTATTTGTATATCCTTTCATTCTGACTTGTAGTTAAATATTACATTTTTTCAACGTAAGACTTTCTATAATTACCAATTAACGGTGCTGGTAATGTTAGAGTAAAGTCAAGAAATGCTAAAGGGATATTCAAAGGAGGGAAAATCGAAACAACCGACAAACTCCGGAGAACAAAACAGACACGACCAAAACAATACAAGCACTACAATTTAAAACTAAAAACATTTGAACATGGACCCCACCAAAAAACTGGGGGGTAGATTCAGGTGCTCCGGAAGAGTAAGCAGTTTCTGCTTCATGCAGGACACCCGCAATGCTGCCCATATCAAATCCTGTATGAGGAAAGGACAACATCAATAGAACAGGTCTAGAGAATATCTTTCAAAAGAAGAATCTTCCATTTTCACACAGTGAAATAACATAACAACTAGAAATTGTGTCTGTAATACATGGATTCCCCGCCCTAAAAACTATATAAATACAAAACTTAACCAGAGTCACTCAAGCGTAAAATGTATGTCATAATGACCCAATTATTGTATGACTGCTCAGTACTACCCAAGACACATCCATCGATGAAGTTTCACTGATACACTATGCTTAGTTCCAAAGAAATGAACATAACGCAAAACTTAACCAGAGTTGCTCAAGCGTAAAATCAGTATGTCATAATGACCCAATTATGGTATGAATGCTCAGTACTTCCCAAAGCACACCCACTGATGAAGTTTCATTGATACACTATATTTAGTGTCAAAGAAATGAACCTAAACGCAAAACTTAACCACATAGTTCGTACGTACGGACGGACAAGGGTAACTATATATGCCCCATCCACATTCGTGGGCGGGGCATAAAAACATACAATTTTAAAATATATTACATATACAATTACCTAGAATTGAAATGAGATGTAATAATTTAAAGTCCATTTCAGAATATGTTAAGTGTACCGTTTGTTCTGAATTTTTAAAACAGACCTTCTTATACATGTACTAGTCACGTGATATGTGTGTACTTATGTGAAAGATAAGAAAACTTTATTATCACTCAATCGTATATTGTCACATAGAATTTTAAAGTACAGTTCACTGTTATCATGCAATACCAAGGATGGAACCTCGCAAGCTCGGAATACTTCGGAACAATTCGGAGAGTCAGACCTTGTATCGGAGGTTGGCAAAAGCACAGCGATCCCTTGGACGTACATGTATACAAGAATAGCTGTTTTTTGTGGAAATACATTTGCAGTCCAACAATGAAACTAATTCATCAGATCTTTAGTTACTTGAACTGCTTAGTAGAAGTTTTCTATCGTCCCTTGTTTTGGCATAAATACCAAATATGATTTGAACTTTTCATTTATGAAGTTCTATAGACGGTAGCACAATTTTCGATTGGATACAAATGAAAACATTGATGGTGTCGATACAATATTGTTATCTCAATTCAACTTTTTTATTCCGAGGCCTCGGCGGCCGAGTGGTCTAGGTAGTTCGTCATGACTACTAATGATTACTAGCCTGTCAACGCTGGGGTTATGAGTTCGAATCTCACCTGTGGCGGGGTGTGTTCGACTCCGATCTTAATTGACAAGGATCGCCAATTTTCCTACCGAAGGTCGGTGGTTCTCTCCAGCAATAAAAACTGGCCGCCACGAAATAGCCATATGTGCTGAAAACGGCGTTAAACCCCAACTAAACAAACAAAGTTTTTCCAAAAAGTTTAAGGAAAAAGATTATTGAAATTTGTACGTGACGCTTTGCACATGGTTTGATATAAGACGGCATACATTTCATAATTGATGACATGCCATTTTCAACGACATCCAATGAAAACTGACGGTACATCTATCGATGACAGGCCATTTTCAACGACATCCAATTAAAATTGACGGTACATCTAACGATGATTTGAATGTCATGTTTATAGAAATTCAATTGCCAAATGAAGCTCGAATGTGTTTTCATTTCGATTTTAAAAAAATGTAAGCTTCATTTTAAAATCACGTTTAAAAATAACAATCCAAGGATACTAATATTAGATATAGTAAATTTATACAATGCTGTATACGACGCATTTCAAGGAGTTATCTCTCATCAGCAGCATTAAAGCCGAAACATTTGGAAGACCAAAAACCAAACTTATTTTAAAAGAAGAAGTACTCATAACCAAAAATACCGAAATAGGAAGCCAAATTTCAGCTAAGGAGATCTACCATGTGCAATACAAGGAATGAACCCTTAGTAATTCTATTGTTTTTGAATTTTGCTAAATACTGGTAATTTCTATAATAAATCAATGAATAATCATGTCAGACAAGTCTGACGAAATCACGTTTAACAGCCTATTCGGAACACATAATCACATAACTGAACCACGAAGGTAAAGGTCAAAAATAAGAATTAGATTCTAAAAGTAAGACTTATCTCGGCATGTAATCGTATTGTCAATATTGTTCTAAGTTTAGGTTATATTTAAAATGAGCAAGACTGTTTATACGGAAACAATCAAAAACATTTAATAAAATTGTGGAGATGGCACGCTTTTGGGAACTGGGAAAAATAATGATTTTTGGGGAATTACAATGTAAAAACATTGAGGAAAACGATTAAGGAATTAAGAAATTGAGCAAATGATTTAGGATACTGTAAATTCGGAAATTATTGCGATGTTTTTATTATTGCGAAAAATGCGACAGGCTTGTAATCGCAATAATTTAAACTCGCATTTTGGAATTTTTTACATGCATGAAGCTGGAGTTTTCTCAATATTGCAAAAATTTAAATTGCATTTTGGTCTAAAATGACAAAATTGCAATAAAAAATGCACGCAATAATTTCTGAATTTACAGTATTTGCAATTAACTGCAAATGTTTTAAGGAATTGGGAAAATCATACCCGCATGTCACTCCCTCATGAACCAGGTCAGAATATCACGACTTTCTGTTCTATAACATTTGTCCCCACTAATGGTGTCTGGACACCTCAGTTCGTAAAATAGATTTTTTCAGAATTTGAATACCTTAATCAATGTAAATTGTCTAGTCACTTGGGTGTAAGATGAAATGAATTAAGTCGCAACTGAAACAATTGAACTTACCAAATTTCTTCAATCATGTCTTCCAGAAAAACAAATAAATTCCGCGTATGAAATTTTCAATGTAAAAGGGAGATAACTCTTCCTATGAGGTTTTATAAAATTAAATTTTACATTTCCAAGATGCTTGAAATATGCACAAAGTTTTACAAATTTTAGGATAGGTCTAAGTTCATAAATTTAAATTATTAATTTTTTGAAATTTTAAAGTGCATTGATTTTTGTATTTGAGAAATAATTCACGGTGGCTTCAAAATATCCTGATTTTTACAACGGGTAGGCACTTTATGCAAAATATTTTGCCGCACCATAGGTATTCAGAGACGAAGACACCGTTACACGACGCATGTTATACTGTGACGTCGTTAAAGCTTGTGGGAAACTTGACGTTGCCAAACAAGTCGTCTGATGTTTGTGACGTGGGAACCAATATATCCATATTTTACCATGGCGTTTGAAGCAGGCCATATTAGAATCATTTGTAACTTTATAAACAACTTTAAGGTTAATTAACCAACAAATGATTGTCTTATAATTGTAACGTTTAGACTTTCAAAATACGAAAAATCTTTTTTATCAACCGATGTGTCCAGATTAATAAGTGTCTGTACAAAGTCTTATTCTATGCTGATTATTTGTTTGTTTTGTTCTTTTAATGTTATTTTGTTGATTTGAAGGCATTAATTGTTTTTTCTCCTATTCTTGATGTGTTTAATCGATGGGATAAAAATACATAATATTTTTAACCACTTTCCAGTGATTAAATTTTTACGTGGGAATTACCACCGTTTTTTCTACAGTTATTGGAACGATAAACCAGAAAAGTCCCGAAATGACGTCAATGTAAACAAACTACATAGCAACGACATTTTCTTGAGGTTTTTGTCAAAAATCCTTCAATATATTCGTGAGTTATGGAATTTCTCCACCCTCAATAGTTAATTTTTAGATTTTAACTCGTTCGCTTAAGCTCGCGTGTTGAAAATCGAAAATTTAACTATCTCGGGTGGAGAAATTCTATAACTCACTCGTACCTGAAGGAGAATCTATATATATCATGTATATGTCAATATTTACCTATTCGTTTTATCATTTCTATTTATTTATAGAAATTGTTTTCGTACATGATAAAAAACAACCAACAACACTACAGTCACTAATACTCAGTTTGCGTGACTTGCGTGACTTGTAGTTGTAGCCTTCTAAATCGATGTTTTTTTTTAAAAAAAACAATCCTTTATACGTGTTATACTTCTCTTTCGTACAGATTTTGAATTGAAAAATGGGTTGTTGAGATCGTGAACCTTCATTTCATACGATGTACTAAATTTTACTTTATCTTTACACTTGAAAAGCTTTAAACACCTGTTAAACTTACTGGTGTTATTGGTAAGGTAAAACGTATGGAATAAAGTCCACCTAAATTACACGAGTCTTTAAGTATATCCTATACATTGTAAATATACAGAAGAATATATGTTAATAAAATTTTGCAGTAGACTGGGGAAAAATGTGTCTGTGCCAATTTGAATAATTATTTCTTATTATTAAGATCGTCATGTTTGACGGGGAAAAATGAAAGTATGCAAAAATAAGTCATATATACGAAACAATTGTTATTTATTTAAAAAGTCGTCATAATCAGCAGACATGTCGTAAAACTTTAAACTGTTTTCAAAAAACAAAATCGTTATAGAAAGTGAAAAATATGACAAAATGCATGTATCAGTTGTAAAAGACTTATAAGTGCTGAAACTTCACAGAATCACCAAATTTGCCAGTTTTATATATGGAGATCGCTTTGACGTCATACGGACCCTGCCGCTTCAAAAATATGTCATTTGACGTCAGAGAAATCTCGGACTAATGTATCGGTTATAGATTTTCAACCATTGTCAAATAATTTCTCATTAAGCAACACACTATTTACTTGGTCGTGTACTTATACACATGTATATAATTATGATAACAATGTTGATGCACTCGACGTACACATTTCGCCGATTTATGATACATCAGTTGTGCTCAAGGCCGAAAAATTTAAAAACCAAAGCAATTTCCTAAAACTTTGAAGAGAATATAACACAAAACCATCTAATGACAGAGCATTGCACGAGGGAAATACTCGTTCTTTCTTTGGAAGTTGACCTGTTATATTTATCTCCCTTTGTCCAATGGTTAGAAATAATTGGAGTGAAAATATTGCTGTATGAAAATACAAACATCATTTCCGAAAATTAAGAGACAGGAAACGTTTTGATCTAAGGTCTGGTTTCACGATTAGTCATAAAGTTTACAAAATTTCTTGTTTTCAATGTGTTAATGATGTCCTGAAGCAGTCGTACGGATTCATTGAATTTAATAAATAAAATTCGAAAATAATAAATAAAATTTCCATCTTAAAATGCTTGTCCATACTTACGTAATAATGTATAGGAACAATGCCCAAGAATTACATTTGTTGGGCTCAGTTCTAACCTCTCTTAAAAATTGTCCTAAACTGTCAGAAGAACTGTTCATCCTGACACCTTTAGAACCGTTTATGGCAGGGTGTCAAGAACTATTTATGACAGTTCTACCCTAGAACCATTCTGGGCAGTTCTACCCTAGAACAATTCTGGACGGTTCTACTCTAGAACCATTTATGACAGTTCTACCCTAGAACCATTCTGGACGGTTCTACCTGAGAACCATTTATGACCCTGGCAATAGTTTATGAATTTTGAACATCAAAATTATAAGAAATAAAATAATTAATTTGTTGTCATAATTTTAAAATCAACTTTTAGTATAGCTCTATATTTTATAGAGTAAAAAAAGAAACATTTCACTCACAATAAATGATTCAAAAACTATTCGTTGTTATTTGCTAGTACACAAAACATTCCTCCACATATGTTTCGACAAGAGAACACTTTAAATCAAGATTTATTCCCGTCCTTCTTAATTGAAATTACTGTGTAAAATTTCTATATATGTACGTTTTGTCTATGTAATTTTCGATAAACTGGTGAAATGCACCTCAAAAATACACAACTGATATCTGGGACTTCTATCGAGTTCATCCAACGTCAAACTGATCGTTTATCCTGTAAATAGCCACAAACACTTACAATCCAGTTTAACATTAATTAGGTGTGGAAGTATAAATGACATGGTCTAATAATGAATCTTCTGCAGCGGGCCTAACTCGAAAGCTGTCAGTTGGATCTGACTTACCTCCCTTTCTTAAACTGTTATATTTAAAAAGAAATTTCAATGTAAATAAAGATTTAATTGACTTCAAATTTGAAAAAAAATAAAAGGCCTACTTTAACTGTTAACATGTATATTAAATATGTTAAGGGGGTACCCAAAACTTTGACTGAAATAGAATTGGCTCGTTTAATTTTCATAAAATCTTGATGAAATGTTTACTTTGACCTGTTGACAAAAATATAAAAATTTCAAGAGATTTGAACCACACATTTTACGGGAATAATTTCATTGGATATATAGCAGTTTTTGATCATTGAGAAGCTTGATTTTTCTTTACTAATAGTATGTGATTAAAACGTTCAGCTGATTTTTAAAGAGTTAACTCCCTTAGGTGTTCAGTATCCCTTAAATGTTTGATTTTTGATCATGTCTTCTTTTCATTTTCTTTCGCTTTTTTCAACGAGGTCTCTTAATCACATATCAGCTACAATGTATTTTATCAGCTATTACTATTTTCTAAAAGACAAAATGCTATTCAATCAATAACTAATCAATTTATGTACCACAGGTTTTCAGATAATTTCATCCTGTCATGTAGATTTCATTTTCCTCGGTCAAATTTCCTTTCAAGCTTCATACAGCTTTAGATATGTAGACGCAATCAAACGCTAAACACTTCATGTAGTGAAAAAACAACTAACAACCATAGACTAATACAAATATGACAGACTTATCTTATCTATAGGAATATATGACAAGAACATAATCCAATTATTTTCCAGCCTTTTCTGACATTGTAGAATATTTAGTTCTAGCACACTGACATGTTGACAAAAAGGCTGACAGGTTAAATTATATTATGTATCCGTTTCTTTAACACAGCAACTTCATATTCGAACGGCATACAAGAGGGTGTGGATGGAGGGGGGGGGGGGGGGTATCTAGAATTCTGTACTCGGTTAATGTTTATCCCATTTTTTCCCGCATTCAGATAGAAATATGCTTATTTTGTAAAATATTGCGAGGCTGAAATTTTTTAGGGTCAGATATGCAAAACTACAACGATAAACTGCGTTTAAACATATGTTTATTAAGGTTAAAGGTTATAAATGTAGAAATGCCATTCGTGTCTTCCGAAAAGGTTGTTCAAGGTCATTTAATAGACATGAAATAATAGATTTTAAGAGCAATTTTCTCTATTTTATAATCCCCATCAACACCCTCATACAGAGACAATATTAAAGGATAGAAACACGTGAGCTTGTACTATAGTGCTCATTATAACCTTTTCTCAATATATTGATTTGGTTCAAAAATAAAAAGTTAACACTGATATATGAAAAAAAACGGATATTTGGAGTACTGGGTGTACTTCAAGAAGATAAAATATCCGAATAAACAGATCCACAAAAGACATCTAGTCTAGTGGTCATCACATGATTTTCAAAGAGCGGAAAACCCCACACCGTTTAGCGAACCCTAAATGGCCCTGACAAAATAACCCACCAAATAAGGAATGATATTCCTGGATTTGTACAGGCGCAAATAATATGCAGTTTAGATAACAATGTTTTTTTTATCCAAATACCCCTGTTAATAACCATGAGCAAAAATAAAACACAAATATACACACATAAAAAAGCCGGAAATATATCTTAACCGATAGAAAAACAAGTAGTAATTGTGTTAGGATGCATACCCTCAAGGGAACCTCCATATACACCAATAAATGCGTGTTCTTATAAGAAGTGAGAAAATATATAGTTATAGGGTTGAGATTTCAACAATATCAAAATTAAAGTTATTTGAAAAAAAGTGAATTTAAGGGGTTTGAAGGGTGCCCCCCACTCTTGGTAAACTGGAGGGCTATCATTCTGTTAAGTTTCATTGAAATCCTCCAAACAGTATACCAAATTCAAGGTTGCTAACAAAGAAAGAAGAATGATATTGGTAAATTAAGAATAGTAAGAAACGCATCAAAAATATAAGTCTCCAAACTTCGTTTTGGAGTCTTAAATACCTCAACTTCATAATGGATGCTTTTCTTAATTGTGTTTGTTTAGCTTGTTTAGTTGGGGTTTTACGCCGTTTTCAGCATATCTAGCTATTTCGCGGCGGCCAGTTTTTATTGGTAGAGGAAGCCGGAGTACCCGGAGAGAACCACCGACCTTCGGTAGGAAAATTGGCAATCCTTGTCAATTTAGATCGGAGTCGAACACACCCCGCCACAGGTGATATTCGAACTCACAACCCCAGCGTTGACATCTAAATTGTGTGTTGGTCAGATATAGAATAATATCAAATTGTTCTCTTTTTTTTCATTTGACGACCCAGTAGTGATTTCTGTAACAGAAAATAAGTTGTAATTATTCTATTTATTGGTAATATTAAAAACCAAATTTTTAGATAAATAAAAAAACAAACATATCCTCAGACGTACAATTTAACTGTGTACTAAGTCGTATGCTCTCTGTGTCCCTTTCCACAAATATTTTTACTACAGTGTCTTAGTTCTATTGTCCCATTCTCGATCGGTCGTACGACTGTTTGAGAAACTGGAAATTTGATTGATTGATTGTTGTTTAACGTCCAATTACAAATATGTCATGCTTCTTCAGGACGAGAACCAGTTCAAGTTATCAACAAATTAAAATAGGGGTGGGACAGGACACAAAGGGGAACCAATTATGACTGCACTGTGTAAAAGGAGGATGATTGGAGAAGGTCGGATAATTAAGCCTTCTGTAGCGGCATGAGTCTACTCTTTTTCGAAAACTACTATCCGCCACCTGGGGACGCGCTATGCAGCTCCGTGGGTTGAGCTCTCGTGATCCATCACAGGTGCTTAGAAATCGAAATTTAAATGGCAATATAATAATTGTATTTATTAAACTGAACACAGAGAGGACACCGATGAATAGCAACACAACCTGACACCTACCCTGTGATCAGTGGCAGTTTACAATACTTACATTATATGATCAAGACATTCAAACAAATTACCGATTAAGGTATCCGGACCATAAATGACCACTTTGTCGCGTAAGGAGATTTCGTCCGTGAGGATTTAACGTCCCGCATGCGTATAAAGGCGGAACTATTTCGATGCAGTTCCGGCGTGAGCACCTCATGCGGCTACTAGCCAACAGGTACTTCCGTCTGATATATGACTTTCGGGAATGGGTGGCAAAAACAAATGTCGTGTTTTTGATTGTACTGATCAAGTGATTGCTTTTGAATTATGCAAAAAATGAACAAAATAAACATAAACAAACATTTACATACTTATTATAATTTAATAACAAAATAACCCAGACAAAATAATAAGCAGTTAAATGCACCTTTTGAACAGTGTTGATCAGTGTTGATACAAACGGAAAACTCAAAAAGGGGGGGGGGATAAAATTGTAGCCTGGAAAAGAAATTTGGCATACACCTCTTTATATAAAAAAAATTATGGCATTGTCCTACAGTTTAAAGACATATCAGTAAAAAATAGGGGGGGGGGGGGGGGGGGTGTGTTAGCAGGATGTCTGATATTATGAAATTCTGCACTTAAAAACTTGAAATCTGCATGGGCCACCCAAATTTTAAAAAAAAATTCAATCATGAAGTCGGTTATTAAAAATGGGCAATCCCATATCTTGAAAGATGTAATGCCAGTTTCTCGATTGAGGAATAAATAATCCTACCCGAAAAGTAATTGTGGAAAATAAAATTTCTATTTTGAAAAATAAACACACTGATGTTACAGAATTTGTCAGCTCCCTTCCCATTAAAGAAATAATTAGTCTCCATATAAACACAACCATACTTTCTCTTTCTTCTTTAATTCCTTATAATTTCTAAATTTATTACAACAGATTATCCAGCAAAATAAATTTTAATCTTATATTTAATTTAAAATAACATGAATTAGGTAAAACATTAGGCTTGGCTTTAAATATGGGAACAATTGTTCCCATTTTGTCTACTGTTCATTTTTATTACATATGAAAAAAATCTAATTAAAATGTTATGAAAAAGAAAGGATATAGGGTATGCGTCATTGAGGCTTTATCCCGATTTAAAGAATATCTTGAAAAACTATATCATCTAGTGGTCGCCAATGATGTGGCCTTCAACATTGAGCAACAGCCCAACTCACATGTATGTCATTACCTGGCCCTGAAATAAATGTCAAGCATTAAATAATAATCACCACAAATCCCAAAATAAACAAAACAATTCAAATAGAAACAACAAAGAAGACGCAATACAACCACTGAAAATGCATGGTCCTGCCTAGATAAAGACATTTATACAACATGGTGGGGTTAAACATGTTTGTGAGTACTCAACCCTCCCCTAGATCCTGGGTCAGTGGACAGAATAATAGAAAGACAGACAATAAAATTTTAAGCTCTAGATTCAACAAGCCAACCACTAAAACACAAAAATATGAAAAAATAAAACTGACATAATAAAAAGTGCTTTGTACTTATAATGCTTACATTCCCATTTGGTCTATTACTTTTTATGTGTTTTTATCAGATATGATTCGGTTAATTTCCATTTGGTCTTCTTCTTTTTTATAGTTTCAGTTTCATGTCAATGGTTTAGCAAACATCTGACATTTTTGTGAAGTATGTTCAAAAGTGCCCCCCCCCCCTCTTTTTTATTTAAATTTTTTGTGTCTTGTGTTTGCCTAGATTTTTTCTATGTAAATGGGGTAAAAATGTGCACAGGCTGGCAATTCTCATGGCTCATACTGATCATATATACAATATTCTATCATTCTATGGTACTTTATATGTAAACAGTTAAAAAATATGCACAGGCTGGCAATTATCATGGCTCATACTGATCATATATACAATATTCTTTCATTCTATGGTACTTTATATCTAAACAGGGTAAAAATATGCACAGGCTGGCAATTCTTATGGCTCATACTGATCCAGAGTAAAAAGAAAGTCATTGTGTGGGCAAAAGCTCTGGAATAACGGATTAATGTATCCGGACCATAAATGACCACGTGATTATTTAAACGTTCCCGGATGTTCCATACAACGCAATTGAAACGACCTCGGTAATTATCGGCAAACTTCGGAAATGCCAATATAACTAACTTATTTTTACAGACTCTGCATATAAGCAACAAAGTTTGTTTCAACTTGAGAAAAATATATATACAAAATTCCAGCTTTAAATTGTTTGGTTCAGCCATTCACGGTCAAAAAGAGATACAATTTTCGATCATTATCTATTATGGTCCGGATACCTTAAAATAATACATGTATATGCAAAAAACTCGAAACTAAGATATCAATAACATTGAATTTCCGATCGCAGATTTGCTCTTTAAACGTAATTAAATGTAAAAAATGTGTATCTCAAAAGGGCAGCTAATGAATCGGAAGTAAGAAAAATACATGTAAAAGTTTAAGTTTGTTTAGTTTTGACGACTTATTTGTAGTTGTTTTTTTTTTTAAGGGTTAAGGGTGTTAGTTTGTATTTGAAGTTATATGCGAATTTTATAGCAAAAGATTTTATATTGCCTGTCAATGAATGTGTTTACGGAATGGCGGGCAACCCACAACTTTAAAAGTCGGAGTCGAACACACCTCGTTGTAAGGTTATATTATTTTTTAGTATTTTTACATATATTCTGTGATGTATGTGTAATATAGGAAAATATATTTAACATTTTTCTTTATTATTCATTTATTTTCCATGAATGACAGATTTGACACAATGAATTCAAGCCACAAATTTTACAGGTCAACTAAATGAGAAATATTTTACGTATACACATACCTGTAACTTCAAGAAACCATGCAGATTTCAAAACTTGTTCTGTCGGTCTAATGTTTGCACTGTGTTACTTTAATGCGGAAAAAATTATTTTGTGCAAAAAATCTTTGAGATTCCTAAGAGCAAAAACTGAAATTATAACAAATAGTTTTTAAGCCTTACTATCACTTCAATAAAGCAGTGTTTTTTTAAACAGAATTTAACCTTCCAATTTTAAATATTTAAAAATCATGTGTTACAGGTTTTTATTGAACTTTATTGGAAAACACTCAGACATACGGAGCCCCGCAGGGGACACGACAAGAAAAAAATTATATCGTTATCTCGATTTATGATATTGTTATCACGATTTATGATATCGTTATCTAAATTTATTATATCGTTATCTCAATTAATTATATCGTTATCTCGATTTATTATATCGCTATCTCGGTTTATTAGCTCACCTGGCCCGTTGTCGTCGTCGTACACGTCCCTTTAAAGATTTTCTCCTCTGAAACCATTGGACCAATTGGAACAAACATTGGCTGCAATGGTCCTTAGGCGGTCCTCTTTGAGAATTATATCCGATGACCGGGCCTGTCATGCAAGATGGCCACCAGAGCCGAACTTAGTTTAACATAGGACCCTATGGGAAATTTACATAAAGATATTTTTGTCTACAAGCACTTGGCCAATGAAACAAAAATAGGCAGCAAGGTGGTCCTCTTTCAAACGTATATTCGATGACTCCTTCCATTATCCAAGATGACCGGAACAAAACTGGGCAGCAATGGTCCTTAGTTGGTCCTCTTTCAGGAGTATATCCGATGTTCCTGTCCACCATCCAAGATTGCTGCCAGAAATGAACTTAGTTTAACATAGGACCTAATGAGAAAGTTCACTGAATGATCTTCTTGTTTAAAAACCAGCGAGCCAATTGGAACTTGACACCCAGTCAAGATGGACATAGTCCAGGTGAGCGATACAGGCTCTTCGGAGCCTCTAGTTATATTGGTATTTCGATGCAATATTGTTAGTTAAATACCGGTCCACTAACAATCCAAACAAATACCCAATTAGGTTCATTATTAGCAAATAATTTCTAAGTTAATTACCATTTGTTTCATTTATAATTCCAATAGTACTACTCGAGTCATAGTTGTTCAGTGTTTCGGTTTAGGTTTAAAGAACCAAGCCATATCCTCATCTATAAAGAAGACATGAAAATGTGTTTCCGCCAATAACATAACTATTATATTTTAATATAAGAGGAATGGGGTTAGACAGTGATGCTCTCTTTCAATAAAAAAAGTCATGAAAGTGTCTTGTAATTATTTCGTTTAAAAGAATTTTACTTTTATATAGATAATAGATAATTTATTTAAGTGTATTCTGTGAGATAATCTTTTATATTTTTATAAACAAACAACAAAATGGATAACAGGAAAAGTCAACAATAACATACCAATCATTCAAAGCAACCCAACTGACAAAACGCCGGACAAAAAATATAAGTGTACAAAACACAAACATGAACACAACAGAGAGTCAGGATAGTCTAACTTGGTACAGACACTGAATAGTGGCGGAGTTAAACCGGTTTAATGAGTACCAAAACCTCCCGCTTTTTCTATTATGACAGTCTGGTGTATAAAACACACTATAAAAACCAATACAGTATGATTACCAATAAGGTGACCGCTTGCTAGAAATGAAAATTAGAGTGGAGGGTTTAACATTGAAAGTGGCTAAGGTTCTCATAGCTGCAGGTCGGATACTTCCGTCTACTGAACGAAAAAATCTGAAATAATACTTCCATCAAGGGTTTAATGGTATCTAGTCATAGAGTTCAATAGAAATCGGCAGTATTCGTGAGAGGCCATTATGAATTTAGAGTCTTCAAGCCATTGGGAGAAATTGCAATTTTTACAGAATTACACATAATTTCATATTTGTAACCCTTACTGTGAAAAAATCTTAGGTAACTCCCAAGTTTCTGTGAGTTACTAGCGAGACTGCATTTATTCACGATATTGCAGAAGAAACTAGGGTCGGAAAATCAGTTCATGATAAGTGCTTTTCTGGAATCTGGATATTTAGATGAAAGATGTTGATATCTATTATAAAACCTTTTAAAAGCATTAGGCAGCAAATATTTTTTTAGTAATCGTATGGTTTCGTTCGTTAATCTTCTAGCCGAGGGCATATTCGTGCAAAACGACCAAGCTGTGATATGTACACTCTATACGGTGGTACCAAAGGCACGTCTCCATCAAGAAAGGGGAAACTAATAATTGCAAAATTAAAATCGTCCATTTTGTCATAACTTTTAGTACGTATCTCTCCATTTTCGATATTTATAGTAAGATCTAAATAAGAACAGAATTTACTATTCTTATTAGTTTTGTTGAAATGTAGCTCTTTTGGATGAATGCCTTTTGCATATTTAAGAAACTCGGGGTTATCAACAGTAAGTACATCATCATGATACCTGCAATTAATCCACTATCAATATTTACCAGTGTTATGAAATCTTGCTATTTTGAAACTGAGCAGCGGACATGCGTAACAACCTCAGAATGTATTTTTTACAGGCTTCATTGACCAAATATCTTGAAAATGGTTGATTTATTGAAGTTTTCTCTGCACATTCTGCTTCATAAAAAATTGTTCGCATGTCAATTAATTTATCACGATTATGTATTTTACACTTAAGGAGTTTTTTCATGAAAGACTGTTCATAACAATATAAAAATAAGTCGGCAATAAGAGTTTGTGCCCATAGGAATCCCAATGACCTGTCGATGCACAGTATTGCCAAAAACGGAGAAATAATTTTTGAACATTTATAAGATGGATTATAGAATGAAGCAAAAGCGCATTTCTGATCAATCTTATGTAATTGAGAAGTAGGAATGGAACAAAATATGATGAATACACCATGTCGCCCATTATTTTTTAATATTTTCTGTAGATCGTTAAGGTTAACAGAGGAACGACGTTGATGATGCATATTATGGTTTGTTCTTTTGCAATGCGACGGTCGTCGGCGAAGTCGAGGACTCATTATGACTAGTTATTATTATTCTTTTTTCTTCAGTAGCTGTTTTTTTTTGCAGAGTGTTCTCGAAAACGGCTCAATCTATTGAAACCAAACTTGGAACAAAAATATGGAACCATCTGAGGTAATGCCTCGTCATACTAAAAAGTCCAAGATGGCCGCCATTTTTGAAACGGCCGCTATCAATTTTTTAAAAATCTTAAAAAATAGAAAACAATTCTTGACCGATTCAATTTTAGCGTAGAAATGTTCAGATTCATCGAAAATTCTATAGACAATCATTTCAAAATATCAATGATGGCCACTATTTTCAAAATGCTGCCGTGTAAGTTGATATATTGGAATAATTTAAAATGTAGCTCTTTTGTATAAATGTATTTTGCATATTTTAGAAATTCGGGCGGTCTATTGAGGATTCTGTTGTTCTGTTCATCATTTTGGGATCTGTTCATCTTTATGGATATAATACCAATGCTTCTTAATAGCCCTTCCTAATTGCCGAAGAGTCGGGTTATATCTTGTTGTAAATACTAGTGGGATGTGAAACTTGGATTTATTTTTCGTATCATATTGAAACATTCGGTTAAACGAAATAAATGCAAGACACTTTCATGGAAAAACACTACCGGTGTCGAACCCCATACCTCTTCTATTGAAATTTAATAGTAATATGTGATTGGGGGCAACACATTTCCATGTCTTCTTAATGAATAAAAGGCTAGGGGTGCCTGGAGAGGATATGCCTTGGTTCTTAAAACCTAAACCGAATCACTGGAAAACTAAGAGATCATTTTCTCGGCTATATGTATTGGCATTAAATCATAAATTATACAAATGGTAATTGACTCAGAAATTATCTGTTAATCGTGAACTTAATTGGGTATGTGTTTGGATTGGTAGTGGACACGTATTTAACTAACAATATTGCATCGAAATAACGATATCAAAAATTGAGATAACGATATAACAAATTGATATAACGATATAATAAATCGATATAACGATATAATAAATCGAGATAACGATATAATAAATCGTGATAACGATATGATAAATCGAGATAACGATATCATAAATCGTGATAACGATATCATAAATCGAGATAACGATATCATTTTTATTCTTGTCGTGTCCCCTGCGGGGCTCCGTAGAAATGCTATAATTCAAACTTCCATAGAAGTACATAAAATAATTTCTTGATTTACAAAAGTACATTTGGGGGCCTCGGTGGCCGAGTGGTCTAGGTAGTTTGTCATGACTACTAGTGATTACTAGCCTGTCAACGCTGAGGTTGTGAGTTCGAATCTCACCTGTGGCGGGGTGTGTTCGACTCCGATCTTAATTGGCAAGGATTGCCAATTTTCCTACCGAAGGTCGGTGGTTCTCTCCGGGTACTCCAACTTCCTCCACCAATAAAAACTGGCCGCCGCGAAATAGCCAAATGGGATGAAAACGGCGTAAAAACCCAACAAAACAAACAAAAAAACAAACAAAAGTACATTTTTATTTAATACATTTTTTGTGAATAATGTTAAAAATTAAGTTTAATAGCACAACATTTCAAATCTTATATTTGCACCAGTTCACTCTATGAGTTGAGGTTAAGTCATAACGTAATAACGTCACAATATGAAGGCGTCAAAGCATATTCATTTTTCCCGTCGATACCATTTTCAAGTCAATTTCTCTAAAAACAAGAACGGTGACGCTATTTTTCTTCATAACAAATACCGTTACAATATTATGTTAGTTAATGATCAAAATCTTTAAATATTTAGCATTTAATTTCCTTGATTAAACGATTACGATGCTTTTAAAATGTGTCATTCTACGTTATGTCTATGTAAATTTCCCGCGAGACCGTAATTTTTAAGACCATAATGCCAGACAATAAAGACTGTGACCCCCATTTTTTATTTTATAATTCAGTAAAAGCTAAATGTATTCAAAATGTTATGCAAATCTAAATATGGTCGATTTTTTACCTTACCATCTTAAAGCAATTACGTAATTTACGACTCTTAATACGTAGGTTTAACCGAAACAAGTAATAGAACATGAATGGCCTATCTGTATGTAAATGTCGCCACAAGAATTTTACCCTCAGGATGTGTGTTGTTCCTTACTCACTCAGATTTAAAACGGAAATAGCTGTGTTAACATATGTTTTGCATGTTTTATGAAATATGTTGTGATTTTATATTTTTCTTAGTATTTGATCTGTAAGTAAATTTAAAATAAATCAATAAATTACGGTCAGATTTGATTATCATAAAAAGGAAAATCAAACAAAGTACGAAGAAAGAAATAATTAGTGACCAGAAG
This sequence comes from Mytilisepta virgata, assembly GCA_028015205.1. Lineage (NCBI taxonomy): Eukaryota > Metazoa > Mollusca > Bivalvia > Mytilida > Mytilidae > Mytilisepta > Mytilisepta virgata. Next base: position 38,862,971 of record CM051513.1, on the reverse strand, counting down.
TACAGCTTATTCTCAATGATGTTATACAGCTATCAATGATATACATGATAAAACCGATATACTGAGAGAATATGTTTTTTACTTATAAGGAATTTCAAAACTAGCAAATACTTGTTTGCAAATAAAAGAAAATTGTTAAACTTGGTACTAAAGAAATACGTATAAAATTCATAACTTTCGGATATTTAAAGTGAGTCGAGGAAGACATGCTGGTTGCCTGTAAAGAATTCTACATTTTCTGTCTCTTCATTTTTTTCAGTGGCAGCCAAAATTCGTCACCCTTCGTGTCCCACACCCTCAATTACATGTATATATTGTTAAATAGGTTCTACTGAAGATCGCATGTAATATTTGTCACCAGAAAACAATAGTCAGTGAATTAAATAAATAAATTAAATGACAAAAATAACGAGTTTTGTTTGCAACATCCTAAGATTCATCAGAACGAAACTGGGTCGGAATGTGTAATTAGATCAAATGTCCGGTTAGAGACCGTGATTCCGTCAGCATAAATATTAAGTTGGTCTTGGGCTTTATTTGCTGGCAATATCCAACCTGACATCTCTCCTAATTACCCGAATTTATTCACGGTTGAATTACTTACCAAGACCTACAAAAATTGATTTATGGATAAATTTATTCTCATCATAGAAAAAAGAATGTTAAAGGCTCTATTTATGTTGATGATTTTTTAATATGTTATAGAGCTAAAAATATGAAGAACATCGAAATACAATTACAATTTCCGACGTACATGACGTAGTATTTAACATCTTTTAATTGACTGTGTAGATAAATCCGACATTATTTGTCAGTACTACACAGTCAACAATATGAAGAACTTGTTTAACAAGGTAGCTGGCAACCGAATTTTACAATATTTTACACTATTTAATCAATCAATCATTATGGTCAAGCCAAAAAACATTTCTCTTGACGTCAACCCAAAAACATGCAATCAGTCCGTACATAAACCAACGAGGCAATCGTTCTCTTTTGATGTCTAACGACACATTTAAAATACAAATTGTAATATGTTTATACATTAACCTTTACAAGGAAGATATACATATATTGTGTGAATTTATTATCATAATTATACATAAAAATGTAAAATTGTATGTCGTCTTACGACAAAGGACAGAGCAAACAATATTCTGGAAAATGTAACCTTAGACAGACAAAACTACCTATGAATTTTAAAGGTGAAGAAACTCTATTTGAACACTGCAACATTACTTGAAGACTGCGACAGTACTTGAACACTGCTACAGTATTTGAACACTGCGGCACTATTTGAACTGGTTCCTGTCCTGAAAAAGAATGAATTTATTTATATCATATAATTTATTGTCAGGTGATATCAAGTCAAACAGTGCAGAATATGAATTGGAAATGCCAAGTTTTGAAATCAAAGAAACAAGTAACGGCTATTCAATTTAAACATACATGGAGTTGATCGGAGTTGCTCACCTTGCACCCTTATTTGTTTTACATTTTCTAGTCATTGAAGTGTTTCTAATTAGTATTTAAGTGTTCCCTTTTACGATCTAATGTTAAACCTGTGGAAATTTTGTAGGAAATTCATAGCCTTTATTGCTTACTCGTTTTATTCAAAATTCTTACCTGGTTAACTTAATGTTTATGCATGCACTCCTATCATTATTCAATTCTACAATTTTTGTTTTAAAAAAAATGTTAGCGAAATATGTGTTGCAGTTGAAGGTCATTCGAGCAGACCCGTATATACAATAGGGTCTACTTGATTCGCCAGCCATTGTTTACATCGTTCTCATCAAATATCTGCTAAGTAAGATATTTTTACCAGATATAAGTGGTAGGAGTGCATGCATAATTATTATTATCTAAGTCATAAATTCTGAATAATAAAGCCATAACTTTCCATAGGTTTAACATTGAATCGTAATCCTTAATGTTGATATATGTGTATCCAATCAATCAAATCATTTGTGTTGTAGAGAAGTCCCCCTCTGAAGCAAATTGGAGTGGCCTTTCAGGAGGGTAACACTGTATATAATGTATGATTTTGCAGCTGAACGTTTGGGCATTGTGATTAGTTCAATAAAATATCTTGTATCTTGTATTACAGTTTTAGTTTAAACTTTTATATTGATAAGAAAGGTGCCATATATAGAGCAAAATATGCTTATCTTTCCCGAGAACCATACATGGCTACAGTTTTTGTAGGCTCTATTATCTGTTTTTAATTGTATTTCTACCTTGTATGGGTGTAATACATTTCCTTCGATTAACATATTCATCTTATTCTGTTCTGTGGTAGTGAAGTTAGATGGTCAACTGTCCTGAAAGTAAGAGTACATGGTCAGGACCTTCCACGGAGTATTTCTGACAAATAGCCCACACCAACTGGACGGGAAAACTTGGAAGGGGCACATAACTTTATTTCTGAAAATGCTTGATTTTTACAAAATTTTAGAAGAGAGAAAACAGTTATTCATTTTATTTTTTAAGAAAATGAATAATTTGAGGCGGCATTTCAACATTTATGAATTTAATTCGGCATTTTTTTTTAATTCATTTAAAATTTACATTACGGAAAATTGGAGCGAGCAAATCCAAAAAACTAAAATTCAAATTCGTGTGGCCTTCAGATGAACTGGATGAACAAAGCCAGGTTTACAAAACTTGCACACTTTTTTCCTGTCAATTCTGACAAAAAATCCAATAGCCTGAGTGTTGGATATAGTCAAAGTTTAACTATTTTTTAGGGCATTAAACTAAGTCATGTCTATTTCGTTTCTGCATGCACTTAAGCCTCTTCCGGTTCCGCCTACACATGCGCAGACGACACATCATTATCTAAGCACGTGTTTTGCGTCACTTCCATAAAAAATCAAGAAAAGTTGCGGGAAAACCCATCACTTTCGATTGCGCATCCGCGCAAACCACTTTCGAGCACTTACTTTCTTACCTCTGTTATTCTATTATTGTTCCAGTGATTTCTAAACTGCACAGTTATAACATTATTTGGTAAACAACTATAAGTATTATGTAAGCATATTGTACATGTTATAAGGCCACACAAAACAAATTGGGCCAAGATAAATAAATATAATAATTACAATATCATAACAATGTACAAACTAGTCTCCAAAATATTAGTTTGAGCATGAATGGGTGTTGGGGGTTCACGTCATTTTTTATTTCTTATGAATTAATAATTCTAAATACTTACCCAGCGCAGGGTTCCCATTCTTTTCCTGACTTGAAATTCAAGGAATTTTCTAGGAATTTTCAAGGATATTTTTAGTTTTCAATAATTTTGCAGAACGCCCCATATTGTCTATGTTGCTAAAGGTCCCTTCTGTAGTTTTCGTTAGTACACTAACGACAGAAGGCTATATTAACCGACCCCATCCAGCCTTTTATAATGGCAATCAAAATTGGATCCCCTTTGTGACCCGTTCCAACCCTATTTGAATTGTTTGATAAATTTTTGAACTGATTCTCTACCTGCAGAAGCATGAAATATTTGCCCACGTGATTTCCACTGTCACCGACGACAATGTATTTTCCACGTCTATTGATTTAAATGTAAATAGAGAAGACAGATTGCTCTTATTATTATCTTCCGTAACAAACCTTTGTTTGCTGAAAGAATCGGAAGTGTACAAAAAGTAGATTTGCAAAGGATTATGTGTAAATCTTTCCTGTACCATCAATTTCTTTCTTTTTTTTTCAAACAAGATAATGTCGTTCTCTTTTTGGTTTTGATAATTTTTAGATAATTATGGCAGGGGAAAAAATTGGGATTTTTTCTTATCAACAATATGAAAATTAACTTTGTCCTCACCAAATTACTATAAAATTTACTAGAACATTTACATTGCTTACAATCTTTGGTATGAAATGTTGAAAGAATTAGAATTTTGGTCGCCAAATATATATTGATTTCTTTTATCTTAGTATTAATCTATATTTTTGTAGCAAGTCGCACATTTTTGTCATACATGTTAACTCATTTATATTTTGATGATTTTATAATTTATCATTCCACAGATCCAAAATTTGAAACAATATCTAAAGCTATCAGGATAATCAATATGAGGCAAAATATTTTTATACCAAATATTCTACACCATGTACAACAGATTTGCGATGAATTACAATGCATCTGTTTTTTCATTATTCTTTTGATATAAGAAACAACTAATTTAGCATGGTTTTTACGACGAATCTTAAAAGAATTTAGTCAGCACCTAATGTTACATAAATTACATCACTAATGGTAAAACAATCGTAAATAAGAAAACAAATTCTTGAAGGGTATAGAGGTTTGTAACAGACGATTTGTCTCCATCTGTTTACATTTGTACAGACAAAGGAAATCGTGCAGTCGATATGTTCAACTCAATTTGTTTTGTTTTTGTTTGTTTAATGATTTTTATTGTGCCGTTTTATGAATCTATAGTTTAGTCAAAATAGGTTACAATTTTGCCTGCTTTGTGTTAAACGTATTATTTGATTCGATGATTTATGGCTTTCTATACTACTAATCACAACCGATAAGTGCTTTGGTCTGCATGGTGGTTATGATATGGCACTTCCAAATATTGAAGTTGGTTTATCATTTTAGAAACGTGCCTTGTGGATCAGGCTTTATCACCTATGGATTGTATTTGGAATATTTTCTCGCCGATATGTAGGCATTAGTACTTAACAATGAAAGTAATGTTACAGTCCTGTCAGAAATAGTCTTATATTGCACTTCGCGTACGAAGAAGAAGCATTATTCTATGTAAACTGCACAGTTATAACATTATTTGGTAAACAACTATAAGTATTATGTAAGCATATCGTACATGTTATAAGGCCACACAAAACAAATTGGGCCAAGATAAATAAGTATAATAATTCCAATATCATAACAATGTACAAACGAGTCTCCATTAGTTTGAACGTGAATGAGTGATGGGGGTTCACGTCATTTTTATTTCTAATGAATTAATAATTCTAAATACTTACCCAGCGCAGGGTCCCACTCTTTTCCTGACTTGAAATTCAAGGAATTTTCAAGGATATTTTTAGTTTTCAATAATTTTGCAGAACCCCCATTATTGTCTATGTTGCTGAAGGTCCCTTCTGTAGTTTTCGTTAGTACACTAACGGCCGCTACAGAAGGTTAAATTAACCGACCCCATCCAGCCTTTTATAATGGCAATCAAAATTGGATCCCCTTTGTGTCCCGTTCCACCCTTATTTGAATTGTTTGATAAATTGTTGAACTGATTCTCTCAGTGCAGAAGCATGAAATATTTGCCACTGGGCATTAAGCAAACAATCAATCAATCAATCAATATTGTATTGGTTAATCCCAAGGTGAATCGCAGGTATGTTATGTTTTGAGCTTTTTCCTTTAGCAATGTCATTTGATAAAATTAACTGGTCTATATGCTAAAAATGTGCACAGTATTTCAGTTGGCAGAGATACTTTAGCAACAGGTTATTCTATTCGACTTAGTGATACATTGTTTTCGATACACAACAAGTTGTATGGTTAATACTGATGTTCATGGTCGTCTTGGTCTAGCTTTAAGTTGTGAGTTGACAGCTTGTCGAGACTTTACAGAGAGTTTTTACTATATCTAATATTAGTATCTTTGGATTGTTATTTTGAAACTCCTGGGATGATGCCTCTGCTGGTGGACCAAAGGTCCCCGAGGGTATTCGCCAACACAGTCGTCAGACTTGTCTGACATGATTATTCATTGATTGTTACAGAAATTACCAGTATTTGGCAAAATTAAAAAATAATAGAAATACTAAGGGTTCATTCCTTGTATTGCACATGGTAGATCTCCTTAGCTGAAATTTGGCTTCCTATTTCGGTATTTTTGGTTGAGTACTTCTTGTTTAATATAAGTTTGGTTTTTGGTCTTCCAAATGTTTCGGTTTTAATGCTGCTGATGAGAGGTAACTCCTTGAAATGCGTCGCATACAGCATAGTATAAATTTATTATATCTAATATTAGTCACTTTCGATTGTTATTTTGAAACTCCTGGTATGATGCCTCTGCTGGTTGACCATAGGTCCCCGAGGGTATTCGCCAACCCAGTCGTCAGACTTTTCTGACATGATTATTCATTGATTGTTACAGAAATTACCAGTATTTAGCAAAATTAAAAAATAATAGAAATACTAAGGGTTCATTCCTTGTATTGCACATGGTAGATCTCCTTAGCTGAAATTTGTCTTCCTATTTCGGCATTTTTGGTTGAATACTTCTTGTTTAATATAAGTTTGGTTTTTGGTCTTCCAAATGTTTCGGTTTTAATGCTGCTGATGAGAGGTAACTCCTTGAAATGTGTCGTATACAGCATAGTATAAATTTACTATATCTAATATTAGTATCTTTGGATTGTTATTTATAATGAAGAACTAGTTCTCTGATTTTGTGTTTTGTTCGGTTAGTTTCCCCTGTACATTAACTCTTTTCTTATTTATCCAGAACTTTGACATTAAACATTTGACGTACACGTATTTTTATTACAAAGGAGGACTTTCGAAAGATGGATTTCCCCTTTCATCAGAGACAAGGTATATTCCACTTGATTTTCGCTATAACCAAAGACAAAGTAAATTCCACGTGATTTCCTGTCCTCAAAAACAAACAATATTCCACGTGATTTCTCCTGTGACCAAAGACAAAGTATATTCCACGTGATTTCTCCTGTAACTAAAGACAAAGAATATTTCACATGATTTCTCCTGTAACCAAAGACAAAGTATATTCCACGTGATTTCTCCTGTTACCAAAGACAAAGTATATTCCACGTGATTAACCCTATCACCAACGACAAAGAATATTCCACGTGATTTACATTATCATCAAAGTCAAAGTACACTTTACGTGATATCCCCTGTAACCAAAGAAAGTATATTCCACGTGATTTTTCCTGTCATCAAGGTCAAAGAATATTCCAGGATATTTACCCTATCGTCAAAGACAAAGAATATTCCACGTGAGTTAGCTTTTCATCAAAGGCAAAGAATATTCCACGTGATTTACCCTTTCATCACAGACAAAGTATACTCAACATGATTTCCTCTGTTACCAAAGACATAGTATATTCCACGTGATTTCCCCTGTAATCAAAAACAAAAGAATATTCCACTTGATTTACCCTATCACCAAAGACAAAGAATATTCCACGTGATATACCCTATCATCAAAGACAGAAAATCCCACGTGATTTCCACGTCTATTGATTTAAATGTAAATAGAGAAGACAGAATGCTCTTATTATTATCTTCCGTAACAACCCTTGTTTGCTGATAGAATCGGAATGTGTACAAAAAGTGGATTTGCAAAGGATTATGGGTAAATCTTTCCTGACCCATCAATTTCTTTCTTTTTTCAAACAACGTAATGTCGTTCTCTTTTTGGTTTTGATAATTTTTAGATAATTAGGACAGGGGAAAAAATTTGGATTTTTTCTTATCAACAATATGAAAATTAACTTCGTCGTCACCAAATTACTATAACATTTACTAGAACAATTACATTGCTTACAATCTTTGGTATGAACTGTTGAAAGAATTAGAATTTTGGTCGCCAAATATATATTGATTTCTTTTATCTTAGTATTAAACGATATTTGTTGCAGCGAGTCGCACATTTTTTTCATACATGTTAACTCATTTATATTTTGATGATTTTATAATTTATCATTCTACAGATCCAAAATTTGAAACAATATCTAAAGCTATCAGGATAACCAACATGAGGCAAAATATTTTTATACCAAATATTCTACACCATGTACAACAGATTTGCCATGAATTACGCATCTGTTTTTTATTATTCTTTTGATATAAGAAACAACTCATTTAGCATGGTTTTTACGACGAATCTTAAAAGAATTTAGTCAGCACCTAATGTTACATAAATTACATCACTAATAGTAAAACAATCGTGAAGAACGAAACAAATTCTTAAGGGTCCAGAGGTTTGTAACAGACGATTTGTCTCCATCTGTTTACATTTGTACAGACAAAGGAAATCGTGCAGTCGATATGTTCAACTCAATTTGTTTCAGACATATCTGTGTTTTGTTTTTGTTTGTTTAATGATTTTTATTGTGCCGTTTTATGAATCTATAGTTTAGTCAAAATAGGTTTCAATTTTCCCTGCTTTGTGTTAAACGTATTATTTGATATTTTCTCGCCGATATGTAGGCATTAGTACTGAACAATTGAATGAAAGTAATGTTACAGTCCTGCCAAAAGTAGTCTTATATTGCACTTGGCTTACGAAGAAGAAGAATTATTCTTTGTAAGGTCCTTTATATAAGCCAAATGTTAACGGAACAAATATCGGAGAATATCATGAAAATAGAACACAACAAATAAACGACACAAGGATACATGTGTAAAAACATATTTATATATATGAACAAAAATGACATTACAACACAAAAACTAGAGCACTATCAATGTAAACTCCCACTAAACACTGGAGTGTAATCATCGGAAGGGTAAGCTTTTCCTGCTTCGTAAAGGACAGCCGTCACCTTGTTAGTGGGCAGTGAGGAAAAAGTCAAGTGAAGAGTCGTGTCAGGTGTGGTGTCTGTTTCAGAAAGACGCGAATTCTAACTGAAGATATCTAGTCTCATACATGAGATAGAAATTTCGTTTAGGCCAATGTGTTCGTGATACATTGAACACAATTTTTTATTCATTTTCAATCGCCCATTATTATGTATATGCAAGTACAAATTTAGCGCAGAAATGTCCGTGTCTATGGTCTCTTTAATTTCAAGTTCACTGGGAAATAAAGTCATTTAATAGGGAGTATAATTACAAATTCGAAAGATATTATCTATTCTAGTAAATATACGTAGAGTTTCGCAGAAATTGCTGAAGAAATGGTAATTTGTCCAAATAATGGAAATCTAGGGGTGAAAAGTATGGTCAATGAAATAACCTTTGTGAACACGCTCACATACTCCCACATTGTCACTGGGCAAACAAAATCTCGCCAGATTGCTCAGTTCAAAAACTCAAAAGTCAACTAATAAAGCATTCTTGTGGATATGCACATCTATATAGTCTAGAAAGTTTCTTGAAATTACGTGGTGTGGTTTCAGAGAAGTTGCGCTGACAAACTTTTGCATTAGTATATTTAGGCCAAAATTCTAAGTTGAAAGGCGCATAACTCCTAGAAAAAAAAATGATTCAAAATCTCCTGCCGATATGCACATCTACATAGTAGTCCATATTAACTACATAGTTTCATGAAATTCTGTTGCGTGATTTCAGAGCAGTTGCGATCACAGACTGTTGCCGTAATATATTTTGGTCAAAATTCTAAGTTCAAAGGCGCATAACTCCTAGAAATGAGTTATGGATTTGTCGAGGTTTTAGGAATGATCCTCTCAGCTAACTAAAGTTTCAGTAAATTTTAGAATAGGTTCATCTCGACAGAGTTGTTCGAACAAAGGCCAGTTGGTTTTGTCAAATTTCAGAGGTCGAGGAAAATAAATTTTCCAAAATAATGGGAAAGTGGTCACTTCCACATAAATCATCATCGACTCGTCATGAATAATCCAATAATAGTGAAGGATCACAAATTGTTAGATCAATAGCCGTGTAAGAACCATACACCGGATGGAGGTAGGTATCCGATCCATTGTTAAAAATGCATAAACTTTCCTGATTTAAGAAATCTTCAATCTTTCTGCTTTTGTCATTTTGATAGTTACTGCCCCAAATAGGATTATGGGCGTTAAAATCATCCATAAGAAGAGAAGGGGTAGTAAACTGATATATCAAATATTTAAGGTGATTTATTTCAAAAGGACAGTTTGGAGGGATATAGACAGAACATAATGTAATAGTTTTGTTAAGTGTTATTCGAATAGCAACTGACTGTAAATAAGTTTTCAGGGATATCTGACTGTGAATGATGTCATTTCTAACAAGGATGGATGAGCCGCCAGCGGCTCTTTTATACTGTTTCACTCGTGTGGTGTAGATAGAATAATTTTTAATATTTATTATCGTTTTCTTTTAAATGAGTCCCTGGAAGACAAAAGGCAACTGGTAGGAAAGTCCGAGCGAAAAGAGATAATTCAAATAAATTAATCTTTAAACCTCGACATTTCCATTTTATAATGTTGTTCATTTTTTAGGCCCGCGAATTGGGGAATAATGTTTGCTAGATGGATCTGAAGAACAACTTATGTTACGTATTTCACCCAAAGCCCTGGATTCTGTAATTAGAGGAACAAAACCCTCAGGTGGAACTATTTGGTCCGGCCAGATCGACTCCAGACATTCATTTGTACCCATCTGCGCAGAGGTATCAAAACTTGTTGATTTTTTTACTTTTTTTTCAGCCTTCGAGAAGCTATTTGAACATTATTGGTTATTTATTTTTTTATTTATATTGTGATGAGGAACATGCAGCTCTCTGTGATGGTGACGGTTTCTGAGGCGATTTTTTTGCTGAAAGATGTAGAAGACCTTTGTTTCGGAGTTGGTTTTTGCTGGTTACACGTTTGTGAAAAATTGGATGAAATCTGTTAAGGATGAGATGATTTTCCACTTGCTTGGTTGGCTTTGGCGGTGAGAACCGGAAATTCTGTTCCGTCAGGCCAATTGAAATCAGTTTGTTTGCAAAAGATCTATTGGTTTTGGATGATTTAACTTGTCAGCATACGAGGTTGTAAAACAAGAGTTGTTAGGGGCAGAGGCCTTTTTTTTGGCTTCCTGATAGCTAATACCTTTTTCTACTTTTAGTTTTCTGAATTTCAAGCTCTGTTTTGTAAAAATGGCAGTTTCTGGAATTGGCCATATGATCTGATCCGCAATTTATGCACTTAACGTGGCCTTCACAATCAAAACTGGAGTGGCCCTCTACACAACATTGGACACACCTTTAAATACCTCTACATGAACCCTTACCGTGCCCACATTTCTGGAATTTGAAGCAACGGGTAGGGTTGGGTATTAAAGTGTCGACTTTGATTCTGTACGGACCTATGAAGGTATGTTGAGGCACACGGGTAAGGTCAAAAGTGATGAGAAAGTGTTAGGTTTAATAATTTTACCTTCAGGTCGTTTTGCAAACCTTTTGACTTTGGAAACATTTTTGGGATTTCAGTTCATCACAAATATCTTCTTTCGTCAACTCAGCTAATCACGGTCTCTGCCTCTGTCTCTAATTACACCCTGACATGAATTCAGTGATCTATGAGGTGTAACGGAGATGTGGACATCAGAAATTGTTGTAAGAGAGAGTAAATTTTTTGACTGTTGTGATTTATAACATTCAGATTTCCGTTTCTCATTTTTGTGACTTTTTTAGCTGGTCGGCACAGTCTTGTAATGTTTTTTGGATAACTTTGAAATTTTTATTTGTGTTTGTGATGTTCAGTATTCGTTAATCTGTTTTTTGTTGTTGTCACAAACTGTATGTTATAGGACAATAAAGTAATTTGAATGTATTCTGTTGCATGTAGCCAAGATTTAGATATTGTAGTAGAATTGTAGTAAATTCAGTATAATTTTATTTAAGGATGCTCGCTGGTCATGTTTTGGTCTTTTTGTCAGATTTTCGGAATCCTCAGGTTTTATCCATTTCTTAAACATGAAGTTTTTTGCCCATGAACCTCTACTTTTTCTTTTATAATTCAATCATATATACCGTAAAATGGTAATTGACAAAATTTTATGAAATACTCTTTATTTTTTCATACATTTTGAGAGACTGATGTTGCCAATGGAAAGACAAGGAAAAATCCAGAGAAAACCCATTTCCTGCAAATTTTCAAGGCCTTATAGCTCTAAAATGAGCACATGAACCTATATTTTTTTCTTGCTTATTTGTTTACTATTCATATGCTCTCTCAAACTAAAACACCTATTTCAAATCCTGTTTATTTCCTATTAGACCAGCAATCATCCTTAATTTACAAAGCTCAAAGCAAAAATCAATTTACAGTTTGGGCATGCAAATTAAAGCAGTTTATCTTTGTTTTAGCTTGTTCTGATTTGGTACACACGTTCTGTTTATTAAAGTATGCTGCCCATTCTACAACCTGAAAAACTATACAATATTAACTTAAAAAACCTTTCTGGGTAATCGTTAATCACGTTCTTCCCTTGCGTTAATCTAGGCAACTGTGAAGGATCACAGTCGTTCAACCCACAGAGATGCCTATGCGAGGCACAAAGGGAGACACTCTCGTTCGGAAATTTTCAGGACACAATACAGAAACGTGACCCCACCCATAGTAGGTAATGTGTAGTTTTCGCAATGAAAGTACATGCTAATGACCGCTTTAGTAGCTAGACTAAATAATCCATTCCTGATAAAAAAAAATCTGTCCGTTGCCAGTGTAAGGCAAAATGTCCCAGCACCATATCTGAATGATCTTCTTATGTATTTTTGAACTGAAGATGCTTAAAATATATGACACGGGACGTTACACGAACAAAAACCAACCAACCTTATGTCAATGTCGACACACTGTGAAACACCTTTTAATAGACTGTGTGGATAAATCCGACATTATTTGTCGGTACTACACACTCAACAATATGAAGGATTTATTTACAAAGGTTGTTGGCAACGATATTTTACAATATTTGAAAGAAGTTGGACTGTATTCAAGAATAAAGTCTGACTGCATTCTTGAATAGAGTCCCACAAGTTTAGATTTATTCATACGTTTTGCATGTTGTTATTTTATTTACTTGCGTATCTGTGATGTTATTTTGCAAAGTTCGTCTGTGATATTATTTTACATATCGAAAGTTTGTCTCATATTTGTTTTATTGTTTTATTTTCTCCTTAAATATTATTTGTAAATAGTTCTTTTGTTTTAGATAGTATTTGTTTTAATCAAACTTAATATACTTAGCTCTCGCCGTGATATAGCTTAAATGTCGCCCACACGGCGTAAAACAATATTCAATCAATCAATTAAATATGTTATAGATATGATAAAATATACAGTTTATATATGTGCACATATGTATAAGTGTATATTGTACAAATTAAAGTAAAACACATTTGTAAGTGCAATTTATATAGATTTTGAAAAAAAAATTGTTTAATTTGTTTTTTTTTAATACAAGAAACTCACCAAAACATCAGTTAAAATTAAAAATGTTGGCCTGCAGATTTCCTACATACTTAGACAGTACAATGTATATGATAAACATATTACCTAAATAAAACTGGCAAAAGGAATAATACTTTACAAGAATTATTGTTCAATATAGTATTTTGTCAAAATGAAACCTAAATTGGAGTTATTGTTCTACATGCAGATTAATATCTACTATAAATATAACATATATAATAATATAATATTACTTTTATTAGCCATCCTTACATTTTTATGTCAAATGTTCTATTTTACCTTCACTTAGTCACCCTTTTCTATTTACACAGTTATGTAGCATCTATAGATTATCAAACAATATTAAGCTTGCTTTATTCTAAGTGTATGGAAAGGATAAAACCCAGTGGGATATTCCCTTTAATCATCTAAATATAGATTCGTCCCTGGCCAAACATTTAACCTCCCAAAATAAGTCAATTCTAAAATACCCCTAAAAATAGTCTAAATAAATGACCCCAAAAAAAATCTAGAAGAAAATTTACAATTAATAAAGAGAGCATTTGATATCACTGCTAGTTTTGAAAGAGTTGTATTGTTCTAGTCTTAGGTATTTGCAATTTTCCAAGTTATAAAGGGGCATTACGCTAGAAAGGTTATATACTCACCAAATTAGAACTATGCATGTTGTGCTTCTTAGCATTGTGTAGAGTTTCATTAAATTTGGATGAGGCAACCTAAAGTCAGAGTGCGAAAACAAAATTCAGATGGACAGAAGGACGGACAGATTGCCTAGTGGCGGGGGCATAAAAAAACCTTTGGTAATATTACTCCCCCAGAAATTCCTAATGAAACTTTAAAAACTATAAATTTATACTAATGCCGATTTACAGACTTGAAATGTGGATTTTGTACCAACACTATCATTTTCACAGTACATACTTCATACAGATCAAAATTTTTTTACTTTAACTGGGGACATTAATTCTTTCTAAAGAATAAAAATCACATTTGAGTGCCGCCCCTTGTCCCCTGGAAGTAAAAACATAGTAAGAGCTTACATACAGGAACATTTGAGTACAGTCCCCTTTGAAGTTAAAACAGTACGAACTTGCATACAGGAATATTTGGGTACCGCCCCCTTGGAAGTAAAAACATAGTACGAGCCTACATACAGGAACATTTGAGTACCGCCCCCTTGGAAGTAAAAATAATTTTAAAAATGCACTTCTTTTTTCTGTACAAAAATGTATATGAGCATTTAGATTAAAATTATGGCATTACAATATTTTATGTATTGAATGGTATTCTTGTATTTAACAATTATTCCTTTTAATGTAAGATGCAAAATCATTCTTCATAATGATCTATCAATTATTATTATATATATTAACTACTACGTGTGATACATCAGCCTTGAAACCCATATAAGGGTCAAGCAAAATTCAAAAATACACATTTTATACAGTTTATAGTTTATAAAAATAATTTTAGAGTCTAATTTTAACCAGTGTGAACATTTTTATCATTCTAAAAGGTATTCTATGCAATTTTAAAATTTTAAAACCACTTTCAAAATATATGCTTACGCTGCAGTCACCGGTCTGCGCACCTAAGCATTTTCGTAATAAATTGAAGACTGACAGCCAAGAACATATTTGTTAACGACATAAAATAATTATTCTTTTGTGAAAACATTAGGCAGATAATATATATATAATTAATTCGAATTGTTATACATTTTTTTTCAAGATACAAAATGGTACAAAGTTTGATAATGAACAAAACAAATTACAAATATTTAAAGAAGCGCCCTAATACGACAATCTAAGCGTTTCTGTCTGATTAGCTGAGTATTGCACACGACGAGTTGTCCACCCTAGCTGCTTACGAACCTTACCCTACAAAACAAGCTTTTTGAAATACGGAGACCAAAAACAGAAAATAGTTTATCTTTTTACATCTTGCAGGTCAACTCGGAGTTTTTCTTCAGCCAAATGTTTATCATTTCTTTGCTGAATGGCTTTAGGAGTGAAATATCAGGTTTGACTGTCGGCAATATTACCTGTTCGTTTGTATCTTTGAAGAAATCTTGTTACAGAATGTCTTGTTGTTTTGCATTTTGCTTTGTAAATAAAGTCTCCTGGATCTTCCCTGCTAACGATAAAAACTGCGTTCTAAATTTACTCTTACAAGAATTCACACGTTTTAACATTTCTCTCGACCAATGGAATATCATACACCTTACTCTAACCACACGCACACGATTCACACGTTAAACGCACATGATCCGCACGTTACACGATTATTTTTGTGATTTACCCGCTCAACCAAGTGTAGATGTTTTTTTTAAATTTTAAATTTTAATTTCAAAACTGTAAAACACAAATAATTAAAAAAAAAACAGGAGAATCTTTAAGGATTAGTTTAAAAGGCCTCCATGAAAATGAAATATATTCTTGGTACACATCTATACTATTAAATTTGTGGACTGAAAATTTATATCTGTTTTACCTCCGAGCCGACGATCGTTTTAAATATTATAAAATAATTAATACTTAGTGCATGTAATATACTTTCTTATTTCATGTAGTAATTGCCAAAACTAACGAAATGAAACTAATGAAAAATGATATATAACAATAAAGATAAACTAAATTCCTTAAATGGACATTTGTATAAATATTTGAAATACAACACAGAACCAGAGCTCTATCTAAAACACATTAATTTTGAATTTCGGAAATTGATAACAAAGTTTAGACTTTGTGATCATAATTAGAACTCGATTTGGGGAGACATAAGCAAATCCCACGTAAAAATAGATTATGTAATTCTGTAATCAAAATTCTGTTGATGATGAAGCACATATTTCTTTCTTAATTGTAATAAAAATTCTGAATTGCGCCAAATTGATGTGTCCGAAATATACAAATCACAACTCAAATTTTGATAAATTAAATATAATCTTAAACCCAACAAATCTTAATATTCTGAAAATAACTTGGAAATGAAAGATATAGAGAACTGGAATCTTGAAAAAAGACAAATTTTGCTGAACCAGTATATATTATTGTTTAGGGGCCAGCTGAAGCCCGCCTCCAGGTGCGGGTTTTTTTTTCCGCTGGGTTGGTAGCCATGAGCCGTTTTCTGCCCGAGTTTTTGTCTCTTTGACACATTCCCCGTTTCAATTCTCTATTCTGTTTAAGGAAAGAAAGTATACAAAATAGGTCATGCATCTTCAAGACGAGAATAATTTCATCACAATTCACAAATAAGATGGGACAAAACACAAAGGCAACCGAACATCACGTGACTATCTAGAATATTAGAAATGGATACATCACATTCGAATGCTCAAATGCCAGCGTTCAACATGGTCCACCGAAGCTGTTCTCGAGAAAAAAAAACTACTTTAGCACTATTTGACTTCCTATAATAAAACAATGAAATAGTCACAAGTTACATGTACTTCTAAGACATATAAATTACATATGTAATGATCCAACTAGAAAATCGTGCATTTGTTTGAGAAATTTGTGTTTTTTTTCTCTCATTGTTTTCTTTTATGACCATTCGTTTGATGTTTTATCATGCTGTAGTTTATAACATTACTTTTCTTTCTATTATGGATCGCCCATTACATCAATTAAAAGAAAGAAAGATAAGTGACATAAACAACACAAACGAAAAACATTGATCCATTTAAAATATATTTTAATGTTCTCAAAACCCTGTATGTTTATAGACTTGTCACATCACTCTGCTGTTTGCACTCTGTTACATTATTATTGTCTCCTCGGAGACGGTATTAAGAGTTGAATGGTGGACAGTCTGCCTAATGAATGCTATCTTCTACCTGATTGGAAGATAATACCGACTAAAGATGAATCAAGTACGTCGATTGGTTTAGAAAATTGAAACCTAGTAAATTTCTTCTAATCCCGCAAGGTATCGGATTTGGACTCTTTATTTTAGTACCTTCTTCATTTCCACAAAACTTGACTCAATTAACACGATTTCATTATTTCTAGACCAATAAAGATTCATTGATTTGGAATAAGAATAACTATAGATCTGATTGGCTAATCCAACGAGGGGAAGATCACTGATTTGTCTTTCATATGAAAGAGCTGAAAACGTGATTTAACTCAGTACATGTATACTAGTCTTTGAACTTTTTATTAATAGCCTTATTGTATTTATATGTATGATTGTTAAATTTTACAAATTTTACCACAATCATACATTTCACAACATAAATATTATCATAGACATCGTGAAATGTCACCCCTTACGTTTCGGAAGTTAAATATTTGGGATAAAGGCTATTACATATATCTATATGGCAATTAAAAAAAAATCAAGTATAAAAAATAAAAATCTTTGAATATCCTTTAGTAAAAAAAGGCAGCCGAAAAAAAGCCATGAAAACAGAGACTTTAAAAAAAAATATCTGGTAATATATCTATTGAAAGGTATAATAAGTGAAAGTTTAATGCGATGACATTACGAACATAAAAAATAATACTCTTTAATAATAAAAAGCTGAGAGACGGCTAGCTTTTTAGAAAAGCTATTACTTGTTAACCTTCATTTTGAGCAATCATTTGGAAATCGACATCTTAAAAAGCACAATTTCCATTAAAAAATTACAAAATAGTAAATCCACTTTCTGAAGCCAAATCATCACTTCAATAAACTTTCAAATTCCATCTAAGAATCAAGTGTTGAATACGATTTTCTATTCTGATCCCATCGTTAAGGATGTTCATAATTTACTATTTAAATGTTTATCAAAATCTATTGATCAGAGACTACCTACTTCATGTTTATAAAACTGAAATAAAAGTAATCCAAAAATTTAATGCAGGGAAATTTCACACAGTACATTTGAAATTTTTAATTAAATATTCAACAAAGTGGTATCACATGAAGTATTAATGAGTAAGGGACCGTAGTTTGAATGATAAGTGATATCGACAGTATAAGGCACGTGGAAATATTTTTTTTTATTTTGAACACAGTAATAAATCTAAGACGTCTAGACCAAATCATTGATGCATTGATTACGGTTTATGTTATGTAATACGTTAAGAAGTCCTTTGAAAAGTGACAGATTACTGCACGCCCTTTAAAAATATTAAAAAGAGTGGTTTATTATAAAAGAGGCATCTAGAACATTCTGTTCACTGTCTTCTGCTGTAAGGTAAGTTGAATTTACATTAATCTTAACACATTTATTCGCATGAGATAATTTATTTAATAAGTGAAATCAATGTTAAAAGTCCATCCAGAACGTTCTGTTGTATGGTAAGTTAAATTTACATTATTCTAACACATTACTATTATGTAGTTCGCTAAAGATATTTTTTATTATTAAATGGGTTAATACTGAGGCTTGCAGTTTGTTTCGTGTTGTTTTTAGTTTTTCAGTTAAAGGTATATTGGTTAGTTGTTTTTTTTTTATTTCCAGTGATATTTTATATATTTCTGCAGTTGACCGGTCAATTTTCATTGTATTTTGTGATAACATATATTTATTCATTTTCATACTAGTAGAAGTTTGGCCGTGTATGTAAATTCAGGAATTATTGCGATGTTTTTATTATTGCAAAAAATGCTTCAGGGTTGTTCAAGTCAAAATTGAAGGTCAAGAGTCGATGCCATTGAAAAAAGTCCATAGCAACCGATGAAAATGTCCCTAGCAACCAGATATATCTGGGTTGATGATTCTATATTTTAGCTGTAAAAATCAATATCAAGGCAAAATGCGACGGTATAATTAAATAGCTAAAATAACCATTGATGCCAGATCTAAACAAAAAATAATAAGCGAGCGATTCAGCATCTTTGGAACATCTAGTATTTGATTTTGCACTACTAGGTAGAACAGTTAAGCTATAAGGAAAATATACTCCGCAAAATGTCTTCCATAACGAATAAAATAATGATTAAAGAATAAATTTACTTTATTTTTTTTACAAAATGCACAACATGGTAGGATAAATATTCTGGTATCAATGATCACCATTTTGCCGCCACTATCGCCTCCAAAAAAAAGAACAACAAAAAAACAACAAAAAACGCCCAATTATATAAAGTAGTCTTAATTGATAGAATATTGTTGTTGTGCACTTCGAAAAAAAAACAACAAAGTGCATATATATGTTAAAATGAATTTCGCTGACGCATACGCCAGTTCATTCACTAGCCGAGTTTCCCGATGAGAACGTTTTGTCGTTATCTTTTAAGCGACACTCTTGTTGTTACGAGAGAACAGAAAAAATTAGTCAGTGATTTTTATAAATTTATTTAATAACAATAAAAAAATTTACAATTACAACAATATAATTCAGAATTACTATCTTTCACAATTATGGAATATTCCAATATCACTTCTTCAAATAATGTCCCTCTACAGTGGAAAATGAAAGGAAAATTGATAAAAACTAAATGATAATTTTTACTTCGCCTTACATGGTTACATATGCCTGTATTTACCTTTGTAACCTTTTGAATAGTGGATCATGCCAACTGTAAAATGTTAGAAAATCACATTTTCACTGTATACCACAACATTGGGTGGGTATGGGATAAAACACAAGCCGGTTAAAGTTACGGTTAGTTTTTCACAACACTTTTTACCGATTTTACCAAAACATTTTGGTATAGGTTGCACTCATTGTCAAAAACTGAGACACTCAGTCCCGTGCACAGCACTTTAGTTGCTGAACCTTCAATATGGTAGCCTATTGAACCAATTCCAATTTTTAGAATTATTGGCACCCACCCCGCCCCCCAATTGAACACTGCTGTGTTTGTAATTGTCTAATGATTTTCTCATTGGCGTGCACTATTCATTTCACTGTATATTAATTATATTAGATATATCGCGTAGCGTTATACAATTAACATGATTAATTAGACAGTTTTTTGCAGTAACCCTGAAACAACAGCTTGATTTATGATTTAATTCTGATATAATGCCATATATTTCAGATTTTGACAAAAATGCGAACTTTTGTTGCACTGTGCTTTTTCTTCATACTAATGGTTGGGGGTAAGTTTGTATTTTATTAAGGATGATAGCTGGTCTAATATGAAATAAACAGGATTTGAAATAGGTGTTTTAGTTTGAGAGAACATATGAATAGTAAACAAATAAGCAAGAAAAAATATAGATTCATGTGCTCATTTAAGGGCTATAAGGCCTTGAAAATTTGCAGGAAATGGGCTTTCTCTGGAATTTTCATTGTCTTTGCATTGACAACTTCAGTCTCTTAAAGATGTATGAAAAAATAAAAAGGATTTTATAAAATTTTGTCAAATATCATTTTAAGGTATATATGATTGAATTATAAAAGAAAAAGTGGGGGTTCATGGGCAAAAGAATTCATGTTTAGGAAATGGATAAAACCAGAGGATTACGAAAATCTGACAAAAAGACCAAAACATGACCAACGAGCATCCTTAAGTTTGGTAATGAAATTATTCATGTCACCTCACTAGCAATGGAAATGTACTACATGTATTTGAATACTTGCATTAAGGGATTTGATCCGGTACAAGTCAGATGAACCTCAAAACTAGTCAAATTAATACAGTTATTCCTACTCTAGCTCGAACCTTCAATTTTTCTTTCTTATATGCTGAAATTTATATGCTTTGTAGAAAATGTCATCCTTTTGATGCAGAGGTAACCCTTAGCTGAGTTTGGATTGTTGTTTGTTTGAATTGTTTTGGTTGTTGGTGGTTGTGTTTATTAATACATTATTATATCTTTAACCGGATTTACAAAATGTTGATCTCTAGCACTGCTGATGAGTTGTCAGTCAATAAAATGGCCTTACAGTGCATCAAATTTATTAAGGTATTTTGTAATACATTTTATTATAGTAATTATGACGCTGAAAACCTTGTTACGAATGCATTACAATTTAAATCGAGCAAATCAAAAGATGTAAATAAAAGGCTTAAACAAAAACAATAAAAAAGAAAGAAAATGAAATTGTTTGTTATATGGATCTCCCCTTTCAGTCTCCCTATGTGATGTTCCACCGTATTACTGAGAATTAGTATATAGGTAAGACCATATTTAGATATGGAAACCTACTCCCCAAACATTCTGTCGTCATAAATTAGATATGATATATACATGTACACATGCTAATAAATGGTAATAAATAATCCTGTACCGTTTCACATTTTCTACACCAAATATAAGAGACATAGTTTATTTATTACAAAAAACACCCAGGAAAAAGTGTCAAAGTTCATATTAAGGTTTGTCAAACCAGGATAATCCGACAAAAAATGAGTCTTGCTAATTTTCTATTAATTGCAATAGTCACAATAGGAGCGTGTGAAGATGGTAGGTAACGATAATTTTCTAATAAGTTTTATTTTCTGATAACACTTTTATTTGCACAAATTTTATCGGAGAACATTTTATAAAACACCAGTGAAGTTTTTTCGATAAAATAAACTGATATGAAAAAACTAGACCTCATGTATTTACAGTGTTTGTAATATTTTGAATTAATACAATTTATTTGTAATGATATTAAAAAAGTATACTTGTATTTACAGTATCGCATAGTTCGTACGTTTTGTGTTGCGACAGTCTCTGTATGTCTGCTAAAAGTTACGGTCCCATACATAGAAATGATGGGGACTGTGGTTGTAACGGTTGCTGCATTGGCTCAGAATGTAAAGGAGGACACTGTAGCTGGGGACGATGTCACTGCGTTGGATGTGGTAAGTTAAACCTATAGACGACACATGTTTATTAAACAACAAAACCAAATGCAAAAGAAATTATTTGGTTGAAATATGCAAGTTTATAGCTGTCCTTTTCTAAGCTTAATTATTTAAAACATGCTCAAGACGAAATCAAATTATCAACAACCAAGAACAAATTTAAACGATAAAAAAGTAATTGTGAAGGATAGAAACAATTAGCATTGTCTATCCCGTTAGTCTGAGTTCAGTGTTTTTTTTTAATTTTTTGTTGTTGTGCTTGTAAATGGAAATTGGTCGAAGGAAGTATATTCTTCACTTGGTTTGTAAATAATTCTGAAATTAACATTTATAAGGAAAACAATTTTAATATGTAAGATTATTTGAAATATCAACACTCACGCTGCTAGAAAGGGATTGCACGAATGGCCTTCTAGAGGCATGGACAGTGCGAGTTAAGAAAAATACTTATTGTTTGTACTGGAACGTCTCTCTAAAAGCAGCAAATTACCCGACAAAAGTTGTCTGGGGATAGTGGGCGGGTAGCCGTGTACCAGATAATAGCATTGTCCAATACGTGTAACTTGGCAATAAATCTTGATAATAACCATCTTTAAGTAGATGATTCCATGATTATAATTTTGATGTATTATTTTTTTTAATTATTTGTCAACTATTAAATGTTGAATTTGTACATATTTGAAAATATTTGGCATTTTAAACCTTAAACCAATTATACGCGAAATATATTTCAATGTATCTATGGTCGACATATTTTCAAAATCAGGAAATACATTTTTTTTTTATGGTTTTAAAGAGTTTATTTCGATGTTCATTTAGTCGACAGTGTATAAAGAAATAGTATTCGTCTTCCACTATAAGGAGCATATATATTACAAAGATATGAATGGAATTTAGAACATATTCTTTGTTCCGTCGATGTATTTCTATATCTATCCTTTTCAATACAAATTGGTCGAAAAATAATAGACATTGTGTTTTACTAAATAGACTACTTAAGCAAGCATTTGTTGATTTTATCTATAATACCTACATTAACATCAACTTTTCCTATTTTTTTTAAACATTCAGGATTTTTTTTAATAACAGAAGAATGTATCTGAGGACACGAATGCCCCCACTCAAGCTGCTGGCTAAAAATACATGGAAATACTTTTTGAGAGCATTTGATGTCACTGCTAGTTTTTAAAGTGTTCTATCGTTTTATTTATTGCAATTTTCCAAGTTATAAAGGGCCATAACTCTAGAACAGTAAATGACTCACTGCCAAAATTCAAACTCTCGGTGTGTAGTAGTTCCGAGCATTGTGTACGAGTTTCATCAAAGTTGGATGAGGCAAACTTAAGTTGGAGTGCGGAAATGAAAAGAAAAATTGCAATTTTCCAAGTTATAAAAAGGGCATAACTCTAGAGAGGTAAATGACTCACTGCCCAAATTATAAATTTTGCTTGCGTGTTGTGGTTCTTAGTATTGTATATGAGGTCAACAGTAACACGGCGGGGGCAAACTTATTTCTGTAATTATCTTATATTACTTTAGAAATTTCCTGCAAGTTATAAATGAATTTAACTATTAACAAATGCTACTTCCAAGCACAAGCTCAACCCATAGAGCTGCCTAGCGCGTCCACCTCTCGTTTGGAGGGTTTACAGGTCAAAATACAGAATTTCTGACCGCGAACCATGGTGGGTAATGTGTTTAGAGAATGTCACACCCCCTGTACGCTAAAGATTCCTTCTGATGTTTTAAAAAAGAGTAGGCTGATGGCCGCTACAGAAGGGTAGATTATCAGACCCTACCCAACCATCCTCCTTTTATAGTGGCAGTCAGAAAATAAGATAAATTTTAAGTAAACCAAGATTTAATCAGTTTAATTATTTTCATGGATGCCATTGGTCAGTTGCTCGTTCCATCAACCCACGGCGCAGCATTGTTTACATTAATTTATTACCATTACAGTACCGTGTCCGCATTTTTGCTTTTGAAAGATACCGATTTTACATTATTTGATAAATATTAATTCTTTTTTATAGATTATGGTCCGGGACGTAGATGAAGAAGATGTTTCAGCAATTAAATATCAAGATAATAAAAATTAAAATGTTTGATTATTGTAAAATGCCGGCAGATTCAATGGAATCCGAACTACTCTAGGTACTTTTTGTGCGTTTTCTAGCATATTTGTTTTATTCTGGGGTTGGGGGGGTGTAAATATATTAATAAAATTTGGAATGTTATATGAACACAAGAAGAATCTAAAAAACTAGTATAGTTATTCATACCCCGCCATTTTTTTTTGGGGGGGGGGGGGGGAATTTCATAAAGGAGGACTAGTAACTCTATTTTGATCTTAAACGGCCGTTCTTTTCTTGTTTATTCATATTAAGTCTTGGTTTTCTGCATGTCCGTAGTTTTCAACAAAGTAAACATAACATGTCAAATCAAGATATCTTGCCTTGCAGTCAATCAAGATCGGTCAAGACCAGTTTAGCCCAGTTCAGCACAGGTATTGTTAAACATTGAATAATTCATTCTCAACTTATCTAAACCAGTCTTGATTGACTGCAAGGCATTATATCTTGTGGTTGTCTTGTTACCTAGATTTTGTTTGAAGTCTCAGAAATACTAAAATTCAAAACAGTCAAGATTAAACAAGACATAATTTCTTCAATTTATATCGATCTCTTATGTGGTCGAAACGTGATTACAGTTCTATTATTTATGGATCTGCTCAGAAAATCTCACATACTTTTAATACAATGGCCTAGGTTTGGTCTTGGTGCATATATCTTGTTATCGTGATTTTTTTTTAATCTCAGAAATGCTAAATATCAAGCCAGTCAAGATTAAACAAATCTGAAATGACCGTTTAAAATCAAACTGGTGTTACTAGTGTTTGGTCTGCGAGGGTTTTCAAGCTTTTAATTCGAATTCAAAATCTAGAAATATCAACTACGCACAGAGATACTCTCCACTGCATTGGGTTAAATAAATAAAATGCACCGATTAAATAAGTTAAGTATTTAATTAGATTTTAAGGACTTAAAGTAGGAATTTATGCCTGATAAATCATTTAAATACAATGGTAAAACATTAAGATACAAAAGCGCTTAACTCAACTTTCAAACATTATATATATTTAGATATTTCACATCCCATCTTTTATGGTAATATTCTATACAAAGAACAAACATGTCTTCATTCACCTTTAAAGCTAACTAAACCTTCAAACAGGCTTATCCATAAAGGATATAGTTACAATACTGTTCTCAGGTCGTTAAAGATGGCATTGTTTTTAGAATTAATATTGATTTACTCATAGGGTCTTTGAATCGGAAATGAACATATTTGTATTGGGAGTTGTTAAAGAGTTAAGTGTGCCGTCCATCTCGCTGATCTAGTATTCATTATTGTTAAGGGGCCAGCTGAAGCCCGCCTCCGGCTGCGAGATTTTCTCGCTGCGTTGAAGACCCATTGGTAGCCATGAGCTCTATGGTCAGGTTGTTGTCTCTTTGACACATTCCCTGTTTCCATTCTTTATTCTATTTTTATTAAGAGAAAGATTAATCTACAGGAAGTCTTCAATTTTTCATGTTAGAAACTTTCTGAACTGTACCTGCACAACTTTGAATGGATTTCTCAAAAACAGAAGGTGCGATTTTGATTGTAAATTTATCATACAAAATGTTTTTGATATGGCGGTGTGTACCTCATTACTTGAATCTAATTTACTTTTAGCATTGATTGGTTTTGGGAAGCAGCAATGGTGTTCTTGTATTTATTTCACTGCCCTTGCTCCCAACCCGCCCGGAGCAAACTATGCATGATTGCAGCATCTTCTACAAATACCAGTGATGCAAGGAGAGAACACACGCAGAAAGTACTTTTTAACAGATGCATGCCCCGAGGCAAGGGCAACTGCCAGAATGTTTCACTGTCTTCTTGAAAAATCCCATTTAAGTGTTTTACAATTTTCTGAAGAAGTTCAAGGCCGATTGATTGAGACCCGGGCCAATCTAAAGTCTTGTCTTATGATTGATTTATTGTTGTTTGCTTAACGCCCAGAGGGAAATATTTCGTCCTTCTTCAGGACGAGAACATAATTCAAATAGGGACACAAAGGGAAACACATTTGCCTGCCACTGTGAAAAGATGGATGGTTGGGTAGGGGCGTATTGAGCCTTCTGTAGCAGCAAATTGTCTACTTTTTTCTAAAACTACAGAAGAGATCTTTAAGCTGCAGGAGTGTGGTATTATCCAAACATGTTACCTATTATGGCCCATGGTCAGTATTATCCGCCACCTGGGGACGTGCTTGCCAGCTTTGTTCTATCACGGGTTCCATTGACCTCCCGTTTTAGATACGCAACATGGCGTGTTTCAGCCACCAAGCTCCACCAATTAAATAAACTCAAGAGTAGCGAGTCTTCCATTCACTGGTGGCCTCCTCATTCTCTCTGAATCTAAAGTGGGTCTTCAGAATAGGCTAAATCAACTTTCGAAGTTATGATAATTGGCAGCTAATCCTTAATATTAAAAAGACGAAAAAATATTTTTCAACAAAATTTAGTTTCTTAAAAAAAAAATAACCAAATGTTCAAAAATGAAAAATTAGAAAATGTCAAAGAATATACGTTTTTAGGCTCTGTGCTATAAAGTAATGGAAATCTAAAAAGTAGCATGGATGATATAGCAAATAGCCAAGAAAAGTGATGTTTCACTAAAATCTTATACAATGTCATTAGGTGATCTGCCCATAAACTTTTCCATAAATCTTTTTGATACACTCGTAAAACCTATCCTCACATTTAATTTAGAAGATTGTTACATGGATCACTACTTTTCGCAATATAAAGCAAAACAGAGAGCAGAAAAAGTCCACAAAGATTTTGATCCATATTTTTTCATTTATAAATCATATATTAAAAAAGTCCATTTAATTTTTTGTAAATATATTCTGTGTACTAAGAAAAGCTCCTCAAATATAGCAGTCAGGGCAGAATAAGGACGACCACCTTTGGAAAAATGTATATTTACACAGACCATAACCTATCTAGCACGACTATATATTTAAAACATAAATCCTCTCTTGAAAGAAGCTTTTAATCTAAGTAAGGAATTGCATTCCTAAAATATATATTCATAGCATACATATGCTGAAGACATTGTCCCAGAGAGTACTAAAACCAAATAAGAAAACGATAATAATACAAAAGATGTTCAAAAAATTAAATTAGAAGTCAAGACCGCTTTTTCTGATTGTTACAATACTTTTGTTCATAATCTAGATGAAAATAACATTTTTTTTAAAAATAATATAATAAAAAGATTTATAAACAAAGAATACTATTTATCTTCGGAAATTTTGAATATGGAAAACTTAACATTAAGTTCAGAATTAGTGATCATAATTTAGAAATTGAAAAGGGCAGACTTTATAAAGTACCAAGAAAGCAACGTTTGTGTAAAACATGTGAATCGATAGAAGACTGAAAACAATTCATGTTAAATTGTAAATTAAATGAAGCATTGCGACAAATAACTTTTCGAAATTTTTCTGACGAAGATTCAAATTTCACAAATTTAACTGATGACCTAAAACTTGTCTTTGTGTTGAACCCAGCGTCCTCCCAGCAAGTAAAAAACACCGGTTCCTTTTTAAAACAGTCTTTAAAACTGAGATCAGGGGATTAGTCACTTTTTGCATTTTATTTATGTTTGTAATGTTCAGTATTCGTTAATCTGTTTTGTTTTTTTTTGTCACAAACTATGTTTAAGGACAATAAAGTAATTTGAATGCATTTTGTTGCATGTAGCCAAAGATTTAGATTTTAGATATTGTAGTAAAATTGTAGTAAAATCAGATGTATTTTACAATTTTATTTAATTCACAAAGCTGAAAGCAAAAGTCATTTTACAGTTTGAGCATTGAAATTAAAGCAGTTTATCTTTGTTTTAGCTTGTCCTGATTGGTACACACGTTCTGTTTGTTAAAGTATACTGCCCATTCTACAACCTGCAAAAATATACAATATTGGGTAATCGTTAATCATGTTCTTCCCTTGCGTTAATCTAAGCAACTGTGAAGGATCACAGACGCTCAACCCACAGAGATTCCTATGCGAGGCACGAAGGAAGACACTCTAGTTCTGAAATTGTCAGGACACAATACGGAAACGTGACCCCACCCATAGTAGGTAATGTGTAGTTTTCGAAATGAAAGTACATGTTAATGGCCGCTTTAGTAGCTAGACTAAATAATCCATTTCTGATAAATTAAATATATCCGTTGCCAGTGTCAGGCAAAATGTCCCAGGACCATATCTGAATTATCTTCTTACGTATTCTTGAACTGAAGATGCTTAAAATATTTGACACCGGACGTTAGGCAAACAAAAATCAATCAACCTTTTGGTTTATACTTTTATGTACTCTTACTTTTTGCGTCGTGTAATGTGACAAGGTGGTGTCTTCTTGACGCATGAGCTAAATAAATATTATGTATTTGAACTCCGTCAATAAAGAAAACCCATGCGAGTTGGGTGAGAGAGTTTGGACCAATGACGTCAAATTTAAATTATTTCCATTTACCTGTGAACTGGAATTTTAACGTACAATTTATTTAAGCATTTGAATGTAACCAAAACCTATGTTAAGATCTCAGATATTTGTTGTTGCATTTGAATGTAACCAAAACCTATGTTAAGATCTCAAATATTTGTTGTTGCATTTGAATGTAACCAAAACCTATGTTAAGATCTCAGATATTTATGTCTCCCAAACAAAGTTTTGGGAGACATATTGTTTTTGTCCGGTTTCTTATTATTATTCTTCTTCTTCTTCTTCTTTCCTTTTTCTTTCCGTTCAATGTTGTCCGCGACGTTTCTCAAAGATGCAATGTCCAATCAATATGAAACTTTGGGAATATGTTAAGGGTGACCTGAAGTTTTGCAAACGACTTTTAAAATTTTCAAAATGGCCGCCGTTTCCATGGAAACAGAAAAAGGTCATTATATAGGAGACATTGCTTTATGTCAGTAACCTAGGTGGGTAGGATTCTGAAATTTTGTAGGTGAATAGAGCAAAAGGTGCTCTTTAATTATACGAAAAAAAAATTTGAAGCGATTGTTACGGCCGAAATCACCTTTAAATTGTAGCCAACAAAAGACACAAATCAATAATAAAATTTAACAAGATTTATTATATACAAGTTTGCAAAAAGTATTACACAAAAATAAAATGTCAACTTAACTGTTCAAAATCCTGTTTTTTCTTGATCCGGAATTCTGGTCACTGTTGCCTGAATCCAAACGGAATATTATATCCAATCAGTCACAATCTAGTATGACGTAACGAAAATAAAAGTCTGTTAAGTACGATGTGTGAAACGTAAATAAATCCAACAGCTGAGAACACAAGAATATCTGGTCCAACACGTTCTGATCTGCAAGTTTAACTTTCGTGTCCATATATATACTGTAGAACGGAAACTTCTGGAATACGGTAGAAGTTCGAATCACACCATAATTATTACGTAAGTCAAATAGAAAGTTCTAGTCATTCCATCAGTATCCATTATTGTTCCAGT
Source organism: Mytilisepta virgata (assembly GCA_028015205.1). NCBI lineage: Eukaryota > Metazoa > Mollusca > Bivalvia > Mytilida > Mytilidae > Mytilisepta > Mytilisepta virgata. The sequence goes on along the minus strand of CM051513.1, from coordinate 38,833,504 downwards.
GATTTCTAAACTGCGCAGTTATAACATTATTTGGTAAACAACTATAAATATTATGTAAACATATTATACATGTTATAAGGCTACGCAAAACAAATCAGGCCAAGATAAATAATATAATTATTACAATACCATATCAAAATAAATATAATAATACAATATCATAACACCTCCCCCCTTAAAAGAAGTTTGAGTGTAACGAGAACTTCATGAACAATATATACAAAAATATATAGTATATATACAGTGTTTTAATAAGATCTAGATAAAGCATCTGCTATTACATTATCTTTACCTTTAATATGTTTTACAATAATATCATATTCCTGTAACAATAAACTCCACCTAGTCAACCTTTGGTTTTTGTTTCTCATTTTATGTATGAAGGTGAGAGGATTATGATCAGTATAAACCAGAATAGGATGCATAGTGGGATTTAAATATACATCAAAATGTTGAAGTGCAGACAACAGTGCAAAACATTCTTTTTCAATAGTGGAATAATTTTTCTGATGTTTATCTAATTTCTTGGAAAAATATGATATAGGTTTCTCAACATTATCATCTGTTTCTTGATATAAAACGGCTCCAACTCCTACATCACTTGCATCAACGGCAAGTTTGAATTGCTTTTTAAAGTCTGGAGTGATAAGAACGGGACTGTTAATTAAAAGTGATTTGCTTTTTTCAAAAGCGTTTTGACAATTATCACTCCAGATGAATTTAGAATTTTTCCGTAAAAGATGAGTCAATGGTTGAACAACCGTAGCAAAATTTGAACAAAATTTTCTGTAAAATCCAATCATGCCTAAATATCTCATAAGTTGTTTTTTATTTGTAGGAGGAGGAAAATTGGTAATTGCATCCACTTTAGCCATAATAGGTTTCACTTGACCTTGGCCAACTGTGTGCCCTAAATAATCAACAGTGGCCTTACAAAATTCACTTTTAGCAAGATTAACAGTCAAATTTGATTGTGAAAATCTATCAAAAGTATTATATAAATGTGTTAAATGCTCTTCCCAGCTATCACTACATACAATAAGATCATCAATATAAGCATAACAACAGTCTAAATCTTTTATAACATTATTGATCATTCTTTGAAATGTAGCTGGAGCATTTTTCATACCAAACGGCATGACAGTATATTGAAATAAGCCGTCTGGTGTGACAAAAGCTGATATTTCACGAGCTCTCGGTGTCAGAGGGACCTGCCAGTAACCTTTTAATAAATCAAATTTGCTTACGAATTTTGATTTTCCAATGTTATCAATGCAATCGTCTATCCTTGGAATCGGATAGGAGTCAGATTTTGAGACTGAGTTTACTTTTCTGAAATCAGTAACGAAACGAAAGGTTTTATCTGGTTTGGGTACAAGAAGACAAGGAGAGCTCCATTCACTGTTACTCGGCTCAATAATATCATTGTCAAGCATATATCTAATTTCTTGTCTCATAACATCAAGTTTAAGTGGATTGAGCCGGTAAGGATGTTGCTTAATTGGAGAAGCATCGCCTACATCAACATCATGACAAACAGCAGTGGTTTTGTTTGGCACATCTGGAAAAAGATTTTTAAAAGAAAATACCAAAGTTTTCAATTTTTCTCTGCGATCGAAAGTCAGATGTGCAAGTTTTGAGTCTAAATTTGATAAAATTTCTGAATTTTTCAATCTAACAGTTTGTTCCATAGTCTTGGAATCAAAAGTTGGTTCAATTATGTCTGGTTTGTCATGATCGTTCTCCGATTTAACCATGGCTAAAGTGGCAACTGGTTTAGTCTCACCTTCATTAGTACGCTCAAAATATGGTTTTAACATATTAATGTGACACACTCTATTTTGTTTACGCCGACCTGGAGTTTTTACAATATAATTCAAATCATTGATTTTACTGTCGATTGTATAAGGACCACAGTAGTTAGCCTGTAAAGGATGCCCAGGGACTGGCAAAAACCTTATCACCAGGCTCAAAAACTCTGTCCCTGGCATCTTTATCATACCATATTTTCATCTTATTTTGTACAGTTTTCAAGTTTTTCTGAGCAATTTGACAAGCAGTATACAATTTTTCTTTAAATCTAGATACATAGTCTAGAAGATTCAAGTCAGTGTGTTCAGTAAGCCAATTTTCCTTAACCAATTTCAAAGGTCCCCTTACAGTATGACCAAACACTAACTCAAAGGGGCTAAAACCAAGGGATTCTTGAACAGCCTCTCGGACCGCAAAAAGTAGAAAGTGAACACCATCATCCCAGTCCCTATCAAATTGAAGACAAAAAGTCCTAATCATGTTCTTCAATGTTTGATGAAAACGTTCTAAGGCACCTTGAGATTCTGGATGATAAGCACTTGATCTATACTGAGCAATCCCTAACTGGTAAACGACCTGCTGAAATAAACCTGACATAAAATTTGAACCCTGGTCGGACTGTATAGACTTAGGAAGTCCTACTAATGTGAAAAATTTGATAAGAGCTTTGACAATAGTTGGTGTCTTGATATTCCTTAAGGGAATAGCCTCAGGAAAGCGAGTGGATGTACACATGATCGTTAATAAATAAGCATTTCCAGTCTTGGTCTTTGGTAAAGGTCCAACGCAATCAATAAGTACTCGACTGAAAGGTTCTTCAAAGGCTGGAATTGGCAGAAGTGGTGCTGGTGGTATTTTCTGGTTAGGCTTGCCAACAACCTGGCATATATGGCATGATTTGCAGTATTCTGTGACATCATTTCTAAGTCTGGGCCAGTAGAAATGTTGTAATATCTTAAGGCAAGTCTTCCTTATACCTAAATGTCCAGCCAAGGGGGTGTCATGGGCAAGACCAATAATTTCTTGCCTATAGACTTTAGGTACCACCACTTGGTATACCACTCTCCATTCCTCCTCTGGGATAGCATCAGGGGGCCTCCACTTCCTCATCAAAATGCCGTCTTGATGGTAGTAACATTCGGCCACTTTGTCTGCTTCTTCTTGGGGTAGAGCCCTCTTGCAGAGCTGAAGAACCTCAGGGTCTTTATTCTGTTCTTCCCTAAATGTTCTTTTGTCTAATGAATGGCTATTCACGTCTGGCCATGGCATAATTACACTTTTGTTAGTACCAGGTGGTCTTATTACGGCCTTTTTTGAACTATCGTGACCTTCAATGTCCGCAAGGAAAGTGTCAGAAAGGTCCATATAATCATACAGGCCTTCTTGTAAATCCTCGTCTTGTTGTTTCCTTGTCATCGCCCTAGTAACAACACAAGCTGGATACAGTTCAGCATCATCTTCAGGTGATTTAACATCCACCACCGGTTCACTTGTAACAATTGGTTCAGCAACCACTTTGTTCCTAGCTAGATCATTTCCTAGCAATAATGAAACACCCTCTACGGGGAGAGTAGGACGAACACCCACAACAACTGGTCCAGTAATTAAATCTGACTTCAAATAAATACGATGGAGGGGAACATCTATACAACCTAACTCCACACCTCGTAACAAAACGGAGGCACCAACGGACGTCTCCTCGGACAAAGGCAACACACCTTCTAACAACAAAGACTGAGAAGCTCCAGTGTCCCGTAAAATCTTAATAGGCTGAGGAGTAGTATTATTAACAATAGAAACAAACCCATCAGACATAAAGGGTTGATAATCCTCCATGTAATCACAAAAACTGGACTTAAAAGCCTGACTCGCAGGACATTCCAACTTATTGGTAAAAACGGGTGTCGTACAAGCACTGGACTTGGGCTTATGATCTCTTTCATTCTTCTTCTGGAGTCTAAAACAATCAGCCATTAGGTGACCATTTTTCTTACAATAAGCACAAGTTAGTGACTTCTTCTCAAAAGTATCAAATTTTGGACCAGACATATTATAACTAGACGGACTCTTATTCTGTGCAACAGGCTTAAAATCAGTACGCTCAGTGCATTGATTTTTGTAATTTCCGCTAGAAGTATTAAAATTTTGACCTTTGAAACTTCTTTTATGTGAAATGGTATAATTATCGGAAACAACAGCTGCATCTTGCAATGTCTCAACAGTTTTGTCATCTAAATGTGTTTTTAAGTCTAAATTAACACACTGCTTGAACTCTTCTAATAACATTAATTGTCTTAATTTATCAAAATTTTTATCTATTTTCTTTGACGTAAGCCATTTATCAAATAAATCTTCTTTTTCCCTAGCAAATTCAACATAGGTTTGTGTTTCAAACTTTTTATAAGACCTAAATTTCTGTCTATATGCTTCTGGCACTAGCTCATAAGCTTTCAAAACTTCCTGTTTAACAGTGTCATAATCAGAACTTTTTTCTGAAGAAAGTGCTGAGTATATTTCAGCGGCCTTGCCCACAAAAACACTTTGCAGCATAGTAGTCCAATAAGGCTTTGGCCATTTCAGATTTTGAGCAATTTTCTCAAATTGTGGAAAAAATTTATCGACTGTTTTTTCACAAAATTTGGGAACCAAACGTATATTTTTTGCTGCCTCAAATTGTTCTGATTTTGACTTAGTGTTGCTTTCTGCTTTGACCATTTCCATTTTTATTTTCTCCATCTCTATCCTTTCCCTCATTTCAAGTTCTGCCTGTTTTTCTTCTTTTTCTTTTTCTAATTGTTTTAATTTAACTTCGTTTTCCAATTGTTTTAATTTAAATCTATCTTCCTTTTCTAATTCAAGTTGTTTTAATTTAAGTTCATGTTCTAATTCAAGCTGTTTTAATTTTAAAGCATCAACATTTTCGACCTTGAGGTCAAGAGCCTCTTCACCAAAAATTTCTAAATCAACTAAATTGTCTATTACCAAATTTTTTATAATTTGTTTTCTCATAGATGTTCTAAAATCTATTTTTAGATGTTTAGCAAGCAACACTAATTCTTCTTTCTTTAATTTATCAAACCCTTCCAGGTCTGGCGTTTTCAAAAATTTACCAGCATCAAATTCCATTTTGTAGAATTTTGTTGGCTAATTCTAATGAAAATACTGAAAAAATTTAATAAGATATGAACGTTCTCCCGGACGAGCCCCCAATTTCTGTTACGGCCGAAATCACCTTTAAATTGTAGCCAACAAAAGACACAAATCAATAATAAAATTTAACAAGATTTATTATATACAAGTTTGCAAAAAGTATTACACAAAAATAAAATGTCAACTTAACTGTTCAAAATCCTGTTTTTTCTTGATCCGGAATTCTGGTCACTGTTGCCTGAATCCAAACGGAATATTATATCCAATCAGTCACAATCTAGTATGACGTAACGAAAATAAAAGTCTGTTAAGTACGATGTGTGAAACGTAAATAAATCCAACAGCTGAGAACACAAGAATATCTGGTCCAACACGTTCTGATCTGCAAGTTTAACTTTCGTGTCCATATATATACTGTAGAACGGAAACTTCTGGAATACGGTAGAAGTTCGAATCACACCATAATTATTACGTAAGTCAAATAGAAAGTTCTAGTCATTCCATCAGTATCCATTATTGTTCCAGTGATTTCTAAACTGCGCAGTTATAACATTATTTGGTAAACAACTATAAATATTATGTAAACATATTATACATGTTATAAGGCTACGCAAAACAAATCAGGCCAAGATAAATAATATAATTATTACAATACCATATCAAAATAAATATAATAATACAATATCATAACACGATATTTACGGTTTTCGCGTTATTTACGAAAATGTGATTTTTCGGGCCCAAAATTCGAAATTCTTTCGAAGTGCTTCGATTTCAATGAAAATTGATATTTAGGGGTTTTAAATTATGGCGATTGCAAAGGGCTTAAAAAAAATCAAAATGGCCGCTGTTTCCGTGGAAACAGGAAAAGGTCATTATATAGGACATTGCAATATCTCTGTAACCTAGGTGGGTAGGATTCTGAAATTTTGTACGTGAATAGAGCAAAAGGGAATTTAGGGGGTTTCTGATAAGCTCTAGATAGTGGCAATGGGAGTTTGGGAGACATCTTGTGACTCGCTTGCGATCACAATCATTCCTAGTTGTTGTTGCATTTGAATGTAACCAAAACCTATGTTAAGATCTCAGATATTTGTTGTTGCATTTAAATGTAACCAAAACCTGTGTTAAGATCTCAGGGCCCATTTGTTCAAACCTGTCGTAGTTTTAACGATGATTAAGCATAACGAATCGTTAAAATGCTAACGCAGTGGTTAGTAAACGACTGTGTTAAATTTTGTTGTTCAAAAATATTTAACAACAAAATTAGCTAACGCAAAAGTTAATCTGTTAACGATTTATAATTAACCACCTGCTCCCATAATACATTGCACTTTGTCAACTTCCTGCAAAAAAAAATGGCTGACAGCAACAATTCAAAGGCCCCTAGGAAAGGAAATTAAATTTTACATTTGCTGGAAACAATTTAATAAGTGAAATTGTTACTGGTCAACTTGACTTGGTGAAAGGCAAACACTCCTGGAGGTTACAAATATAAAAAAGCAGGAGATGTGGGCCGACGTTACTACACAGGTAAATTTGAATGTAACCAAAATGCAACTGCACCACAGAGGCCAACTCCTGCGGAGAACATCAATGGCCTGAAAGATACTGCATCTTTCAAAGGCATTGATGGTGGTTTGGAAACCAGCATCACGGAAATAGAAGGTAATATATCAAAGATATGAATGAAACTATTACAGTTTTCCTTTTGCCAGGTTAGTTTTCAAGTGGAAATACAGTACAATGGCATTATTTTAGTTTATTTGTCTTTATTTATTGAGCTAGCACCCATCTTGGTTATCGTCTGCAATGTTTACAATTTACAGGGATTTCCCTATCATGTTACCTTGATCGAAGTATGAATAGATTTTCATTATATCTTTGGAAGTTTCTCCTATGTTCATCCTTTTAATGGCACGGCAATATACAATAGAACCCTTTTTGTGTCAATTATATCTGATACTATGGATAAAGCAAATGATCAAAAATGCTTTGCAAACCTTGACAAATTCTTTGCAAACAATATAAGTATCTGACCTCATTTACCGCCATCGCTGAATTCTGCCCCTTATATCAATAAACATTTTGTCAAAATTTGTGTTTGAATATACGCCTAAGGAGACCTATGGTTACCTAAGGTACCTTATGGTTAGAAATTTTGAGTAATAAATCTCATCATGTGTGACCTTTGTACCCAGAGTTCACCAAACAGTTGTTGTTCATTTGCTACCCAAATGTTGCCAACCTCTACCCACAGTTGAAAGCCTGGCTAGAGGAAATTATTATGTCACAAACATGGCTGAAAGCATTGCCTTAATGAAGAAATTGTTCTTATGAATTTTCCACCAGAAAACTGGAACAACAAAACACTGATTAAAAAATCAGAATTAAAATATGTTTGATAGTAAGTTTAATAACTTGAGGAAAAGTCGTTTGGAGTAGGTACTAAAACTAAACCTATAGGTAGCCTATTGGTCTAGGAGGGGAGGACCTTGTCAAAATGTTCACAGGTGGGTTTTTCCAGCACAGTTAAACCCCGACCCCTTTCCAGACAAAATTTTACCATGCTACATATCTACCCCATTACAATCAGTCTGTGTCTGAAATAATATCTTTTTTCTGTCGTGTGAACATAAAAAGCATACTTTAATCATTGCACATGATATGGGCATATTTTGAATAATTTTCTTCAGTAGTGCTTGAAACTGAAGAGATTGAAAATCCAGATTATTTTCATTTTTTTTTTGTTTCTCCCAGGGCTAATATGGAGGCTTCATGCAGTTAGACTTAATCACCATATGGTTCAACTGAAATTCATGTCATTTTTCTTGGATTAATCATCATGCAAACTTTTAATTATATTTTTTATTAGAGGAGTCTGATTCTTAACGCTTAATGCAAATGAAAGAGCGTTTCAGAAAGCTTTAGACAGACATTTGGCAACCACAGGGACAACTATAACAGACAAAAGCCAGACTGGAGCCAACATTCCAGTAGCCAGTGATGCAGAGGTTGGAACTGATCCTGTTTATCCAAGTAGTTCTAGGTACAGAGGCTAATTAATTTAAATCAGTTGGTCATTTATTCAATAATTTTCCTACCAAAGTCATAATTTTTTTGTCATCATGATCAAATTCAATGTTTCCTTTTACTTGAGGAAATCTTTACTCAAATATTAACAAATATGTGATGTCTCACAGTTACCAGTACATATAATATCACTATAGCTTTAGGTCAAAGTTCAAAATAGATGTGATTTTGACATTCTAACTTGAAAATGAAATACAAGCTCATTTTTTACACCATCAAAATTTCTTCAAATTACTCTTTTCAAATACTGAATATGGGAAATCTATATCACAATTTTTTTTTTCCAGTTAGATTTAAAGAAGTTAATTTACTTATGTGATGACAAGTTAACAAGACAATTTGCCGACCCTGTATATTTGGGATTACTTGTAGGAAATGTCAAAATAATTGATTTACTATTCATATTTTAGTCCATACTTTCTCTTAATTAAGCAGTTCAGGCATTTGACTAAATTTTAATTTTAAATAATGGCCTAAATGATGCTTTGCTATCTAATGTATTAAAGACTGAGTTGCTCAACATTAGTCTTAAAAGAGGACCATGCACAGACTATTCCCACCAAATTTGGTGCAAAATGGTCAATTTGTTTCAGAGGATGAAGGTCATTTTAAAATGTGAATGTGAAAAGTTAATTAATGATCTTGATAAAAGCTGAAATGACAATAAATTTGGGTCCAATTAGCAAACAAGAGGCTCAGAGGGCTAAATCAAAATTAAAATTAAACAATTACAATAAAATCTCGTTGGAACTCACAGAATGTGAAGTGGATTTAAAGTAATGACATGTATGGTAAAGCTTGATACCTTTGTTTCAGAGTTTCATCCAAACCACCAGCAAAAAGAAGAAAGACAGCTGAAGATGTTTACACTCTCCAGTGTGCTGTCCTGGAAAAAGAACTTATAAAACATGATTTACAAATAAAACTTTTGCAACGCATTATAGACAATGTAGACAGTATTGAATCTACATCCCATCCCTTAAGCATTCTAACTGCTTTGCAGTAAAAATTTCAAATGTTTATACATAAGTTTTAAGTTCCATGTAAAAATGATGCTGCGAGTGACATATGGTAGGAAATACATTTTTAATTTGTAATTTTGAAAAAAATAACAATATTTGGAAATTTCATATTTTCTTTACAGAATTTTATTAGTTCCAAAATATAAAATTACAAATAAGTCCGAAAGGGTAGGTAACTCCTGCATTTTTTGCCATACACTAAATTGCCTCTAAACAGAAAACCGTAAGGTAGTAAATAAAACTTATATTATTACATATTGACTGATATTTTTAGGTTTATTATGAAAATGCTAATCATTTCTACGAATTTTTCCAGTATACATCTTGGATTTAGTGAAATGGGACAATCGAAGATCTATTGTTACCAAGTTTGATTCAAACTGGCCTAGTGATTGTAGATTTATATCTATATTAGTGATAAAAACAGTGATAACACAAATTATAGTTTTAATGATTAAAATACGTTTGTGTGATAAAGTCTCTGATTCTTCTGCCATCGTGTGCTCCGTTGTAATGTTCATCCATGTCAATTGGTATCTGTCTCTCATTAACAACATCTGGTTCATTCATAAGCAATGCAACATTGTGTAGAACAGCACATGGCATGATGATGTTACAGGCTCTGTCAGCTTTCATTCGAATCTAGAAATATATATATTTTTTTAATACCATTTAATTATAATAATTTAGAGTTGCTTCCCTTTCAAAGGATACTATTTTTATAAATATACTTGTCTCAACGTTAATTATTATAATCATTGTATAAATTGTCTTTGTTAGGCCCAAAAATGGATAATAAAGCTACATGCATTTCTATCTACTTTGCATGTGGTGGGATATCTATATTTACAGTGATTCAAAGTGCCTGATTTCATTTATCATAGCATATTTTAATTCCTTTTTAATTTTTTTAACATTAATAAAACTAGAATTATCAAAATAAGATTAAGCAGTTACATGTGATACTTGTAAACTAGAGGCTCAGAAGGCTGAGCCTGTATCGCTCACTGGCATGAAAGCCATTTTTATTGATGTACCTCAGAGAGGTCACTTCTCCCTATCATTATGAAGTGTGGTAAGCCTTGTAGGAACCAAATATTTCTTCATTGAGGTCCTTCTACCTACAGGTCAGAATATTCTAAAATTTGGCAGTTCTCCAGAAGATTTTTGCATGTATTTCCCATAGGGTCTTATGCTAACCTAAGTCCTCTGTTGAAGGCCATTTTGAATTATGGATCGGCAACACTAGATAAACAACTCTTGGTGAGCACATTAAGAGGAACATTCATGATCTTGACAAAATGAGGAAACTTTGTAAAAAAAACATCCAACAGATACTTCCCATCAAGTCTCGTTCCCTTTGGCCACGCGTTTTCAAAGAAGAAAATTATCAACCGATGAAAGACAAGAACTGCCCATTTGTGAGCAAACTTTGTATATTAGATGCTTTCTGTCCAGTTTTGTTTCATTTGGCCAAGCCATCGCAGAGGAGGAGATTTTTGAAAACTCAGCCAATCAAAAACAACAATTGCCCATGGCCGCCATGTTTGTCTTCCGATCGGCACAAAATGGGCAATCTTTATAAACGACCTATCATAGATGCTTCCTGCCAAATTTAATTCCATTTGGACATGTGGTTTCAGAGGAGAAGAGTAAAATGTGAAAAGTTAACGGACGGACGACAGACACCAAGTGATGACAAAAGCTCACATGGCATTTGGCTAGGTGAGCTAACAAAAAATTTAATATAGAATAAAGAAGATTTATGATTTTTACAAAATTTGAATGGGATTGACAATGATGGAAAAGTGTCGTCTTATACAAAATGCTTATTTCAATTGAATTAAAATTGGGATGAAATAAATGGTATTATCAAATTACACCCCCCTTCTTATTATGCCTTTTGGAATATAATTTAAAATTATTAAAATATACCTCGGAATGAAGTACATGAAAATGTCTTTTCCATCTTCCAAAAGTGCGTTCTATTACACATCTAGAAATAGAATGATGCCTGTTGTAGCTTCTTTGATTGTCATTGGCAGGGTTAAGGTAAGGCGTCATTATAAATGGCCTGCAAGGGTATCCACTATCTCCAAGCAATACCCCATAATTCCAATTATTCCTCACCTCTTCCAAGTGCATACATGCCTAATAACCAAAAAAGATATTAGTTTTTTTTTTTATCTAAATCCTGTTTTTCTATTGGATTAGCACATAAAACGTGATAAATTCCGTAAAAATGATTACTTATAATTCCAAATTAATGCAGAAATATGACGTTTTCTAATTGAAATTAACATTTTCCCCGTGTACTTTATTGCATGCCTACGTATTCATACACACGACGTCATTAAAGGAATTTATCAAGTTATAAACTTGTTACCGGAAGTTACTGTTAGCCAGTGAAATTACTGCATTTGATGTTTTGAAACAACAATGGAATTATATCATTATATCATTATAATTCTATTTGAAATATTACGAGTAAAACAAGTCAACATCCTTTTGTTAACTTGTCACACATGTATCTATTCAATTTTTGTTTTAAAGAGTTAATTGTAATATTAAGCCCTTTCAAAAATGGTGATTTTATATTGCAGGTTGACATTTTCAACACAATAGCATAAAAGCTGCACTTATATGACAGTTAAACCTTTATAAAGTATATTTCTTTATTAAACTGTTTTCAAAGAGGTATTTATTGTTTTCATTTATTTATGTGTTTTGAAATAAAATTTCCATACCTAGTGTGTCTCCAATTACTTGCAAGAAACTGCCACTAGCCAGAAACCTCAGAGTTATCATTACTTGCTGCTCTACTGTGAGGGCTTGGTTCCTTTTTTTTTCTCTTTCTAGGTCATTCCTAACAAGATCCGATAAGAACATGATGCTCTCCCTGCCAAACCTGTATCTTTCTCTGAGTTCTTTTTCCGTAAAATCAAAGGAGAGGGCATCTTTATTTCTAAAATGCCTTTCTCTGCGTTAGTGTGGAACATTAAACAGAACAAAGGCGGCCATATTTAACTCGTTGTTAAAATTGAATCCAGGGTCAAAATGTAATTAAATTTAACATCTTTTTAACGATATTTTAACACAAAAAAAATCTGAACAACAGTTAACACTGGTGTTAGATTTTAACGACTCGCTAACGACAATTTAACGACTGCGTTAGCCTAACGATAGTTTTGAACAACTGGGCCCAGATATTTGTTGTTGCATTTGAATGTAACCAAAACCTATGTTAAGATCTCAGATATTTGTTGTTGCATTTGAATGTAACCAAAACCTATGTAAAGATCTCATTTGATTGTTGATCATCACATACAAATAATCATTATTGATAACTTATTCTTCCAGAGCGCATGATTTGTGGGAATTTTATGATGTCTTGTTTAAATCATTTACTATATGTGTAATATCTGTTTGTTACTCTCACGTACATGTATTTACTATATGTGCAATATCTGTTTGTTACTCTCACGTACATGTATTTACTATATGTGCAATATCTGTTTGTTACTCTCACGTACATGTATTTACTATATGTGCAATATCTGTTTGTTATTCTCACGTACATGTATTTACTATATGTGCAATATCTGTTTGTTATTCTCACGTACATGTATTCACTATATGTGCAATATCTGTTTGTTATTCTCACGTACATGTATTTACTATATGTGCAATATCTGTTTGTTATTCTCACGTACATGTATTTACTAAATGTGCAATATCTGTTTGTTATTCTCACGTACATGTATTTACTATCTGTGCAATATCTGTTTGTTACGCTCACGTACATGTATTTACTATATGTACCGACAGTAATTAACTCGTACAGTTTGGTACCAGTCTATTATACCTACAATAGTTAACTCGTACAGTTTGGTACCAGTCTATTATACCTACAGTAATTAACTCGTACAGTTGGTTACCAGTCTATTATACCTACAGTAAAAAACTCGTACAGTTAGGTAGCAGTCTATTATACATACAGTAATTAACTCGTACATTTTGGTACCAGTATATTTTTCCTACAGTAATCTATAGCTATATCCCCATGTATATCTGCTCCCCTGTATCCTTCTATTATAATCTGTCGCTAGCTCCAGGTAATTTTATCACTGCTGATAACCAGTTCATACCTTGATCACCCGACACACTCCATATTTTTTTTAAATTGCCATCTTTCTATAAGTTTTTATTGTAAAATTATTAGTTGGTTAGTCGTCAGGTTTAGTTTACCCAATTATAACTAATTTAGTGATATTACCAATCTACAATAGTTACAATACAGAGTTATAGATTGGATTGACTGTTAACGTTTTACCATTATATAATATATTTCCTCCTATTCTTGGCGTGTTTAATCGGTGGGATAAAAATACATAATATCTTTAACCACTTCCCGGTGGTTAAATTTCTACGTGGGAATTACCGCCCTTTTTTTACAGTTACTGGAACGATAAACTAGAGAAGTCCCGAAATGACGTCTATGTAAACAAACTACATAGCAACGACATTTTCTTGAGGTTTTTGTCGAAAATCATAGGAGAAACAGATTCTCCTTCAATGTACTCGTGAGTTATGGAATTTCTCCACCCTCAATAGTAAAATTTTAGATTTTAACACGCTCGCTAAAGGCTCGCGTGTTGAAAATCGAAACTTTAACTATCTCGGGTGGAGAAATTCCATAACTCACTCGTACCTGAAGGAGAATCTATATTTAATAGCAATAAACTTTCTTCATTAACAAATGATTAAATTTTGTTATTTTCTTTATTTTCTTTAGTATGTACATTTTCTTCAAGAATTTTATACATGTTATAATTATCCTTATATTGTACATGTAAACATCAATGTTCTCTATTCTATAATTATAGGTTTTACAAATAGTGAAAATTAGATATCGCTTGATATAAAATCGAGTTGTTTAACTTGGATATAATAGTAGACGAGCCTTTGGCGAGTTTATTATCAAGTCCAAATTAAATAACGAGAGTTGATATCAATCGGTATCTTATTTTTACGAATTGTTCAACCTATTTCTCTTATGATTCTTCAGGAATATTTGTTTGTTTGTGATTCGGCGTCTGACCCGCGGGAAATCTTGACGTTCATTTTTCTGTGACGTCAAATGTTGCTATGCAGTGGTGGCTTTCAACGATAACCTCGCAGATTTCAACTAATAAGAAAACTGCGACGTTTGGATCAAGGCCAATCAAATAAAAGAATTTCTCGTAACTTTTGTTCATATCATATGATGGGGAATTAGTTATGACAAATAATTCATCGCACGAGAAATAGATAACAAGGCACTCCACAAGAGAAAGCATTTATATTTTGAGGACATCAAAACACTCATTTTTATTTTCGAAGAAAATTTACCTGTATTAACCATTTCTCTGCCATAGGGCCAAAAAAGTGGCCCAGCTATTCTGGTTTCTCGTTGCCAAAGGGCCAATAAATTGGCCGTCTCAAGAAAACAACATTGTCATTATTACGTGTGGTTTTATGACGTCATATAATAGTAACGTCACGGAAATGTACTTTTACCAGCGTTCACAGAGCGTTCACAATGGCTGACGTCTGGTTTCGGGTTTTTCCACCAAAACAAAAAGATATACGACATTTGGTTGGGAATCCAGGGCCAAAAAATATGCCGCCACCTGACGCAAAACCAATTGTGTATTTTTTCCAGATTTTTACATTGAATTTAGTAAAGAAATCCGTTATTGAGACAAACAGGTGAGAAAAAACAAAACAGAATGAAAGATTTAGACAGTTTCGGAGCTATAAAAAAACCATCGAAGTTACAACGAAACAATATGAAAATGTGAAATTAATCGTATCTGGCAACCGAAACAACAGGTACCAAGAAAACTGATGTTTCCATTGAACAAATTAAAAATTTTCCCGTCAAAATAAATATTTCAGTGTTTTTCTTGCCCTGCACGTTGATATCACTTATACAATTGTATGTACTTCTTGTTTGAATTGAGAGTGTTGACCATATAGGGTTGATGTACATGAGACAACAAAAATACATGGTAACAATCGCAACTGAACCAGACGCTTTTATTGTCGTTCTGTATGGCAAGCCATTCTCGTCAAAACTATGTTTAAAACATTTCTCGAAAATTTTACACATTGAGAATTTAAAAAAAAAAACACACTGAGATTAAAAAAACTAAAAATACACACTGAGAATAAGAAATTACACACTGAGATTTCATAAAGACGCATTGAGATTATGAAAAATGAAAAAGACACACTGAGATGAAATAAACTGAAAAACACACACTGAGAATTTGAAATTACACACTGAGAATTTAAAATTACACACTGAGAATTTAAAATTACACACTGAGGTTTGTGCGCATTTTTTATACGCACATATCTAAATTAGCATACGTAAACTTAATCTATTACAAGCTTAAACCACTAGGGGACAGAACTCGTTAGTCCTTCACTCTGACGCCAAATGTTTTATAAAATACATTAGAAATACAACGTAAAAGACCAGTAGAACAATATTAGCAATAATATTAATCTGATTTATATAGATAACAAACTTATCAACGCTACATGCGCGGTTATTATTTCATGTACCGTTTCGAAAATGTCGAAAATTCATACGCAAAAAAAAAACAAACAAAAAAAAACCCCAAAAAAATTATTTAAAATAAATCCCGGGTAAAAGTGTCTAGAGATTTTAATTTTTTATAAACATAGAAGAAATGTAAATGTAGATGATACAACCGCCGACAATAAACTCATACCGAAATCAAAGAAGTCAACCAGGCTAACTCCAATATGGCATTTAACAATATTTACTAAAACATAAAAAGCAAGTCTGTCGGTTCGGTTTGTAGCAAAACCAAAAACAAAACAAAACAACAAAACAAAACAAAACAAAACAAAAACAAAACAAAAAATCAATTACTAATATATCTCTTTAGTTTATATCAACATTGTCATACTTTAAAAACATTTATGTCAAAATGCTACAAAGTCATAAAATTCGTTGATATTGTCACAATTTTACATACATTATAACATACATTATAAAAACTGTAATGGTAGAAAATCAAATATATTCGCTTGATTCAGAAGAAAATCCAAAGGAGTATGGCCATTTTATCGCGTATTTTGTACATTTTTGTTTCACGTTTATTTATATTTCCAACAACAGTATTGTATGTTTCAATACTTTTAGACAGCAACCATTTGATTTTCCAGGGGGTGCTTTGGATTTTTTGGCGACAAACTTCAGCGAAACAACAATAATTTATTTCTTTTGTGACATGTTGGAAATATTTTTTTTCGATTTTTGCATTATATAAATGGTAGCAGCTGACGGTAAAACAAATTTTTATTTATCTAAGGATCACTTTTTTTCTGAAAAGTACCGAGTAACAAAGTTTTTCCTAAACAAAATCCATAGCCCCACCCAAAAAAATATCAATGGTTGTAACCACACGCCAATGATGAACAAAAAGCAGTGATAAACCTATTGAATGCCATTCTCATTTTACCTTTATAAGAAATGAGTCGTACAAAACTGGCAAATTGGTAGTGTCTATGCGACGATCTCTTACACTTTTACGTTTTTGTATAAGTATTTGATGTGTTCTCTTTTTTTAAACGTAAAAAAGATACAAAGAAATAAAGATAAGCCATTTTTTCCCGTTTCCCGCGTTTTTCTAAGGATTGACAATTGTCTTCTTATGACGTCTTGCTATTGTTAACGTCACAGTATGAAATCATACGTTCACGTGGACTTGAAAAACAAGCCTGGCGTTTTAGGAGCGTAACTCACTGTTATGGCTGTGGCAGTGAAAGGGTTAACAGGAATAAACAACAAAACAGATATCAACAGCAAAGGTCAAAAAGTACATACCAATCAATTTAACCCTTTCACTGCCACAGCCATAACAGTGAGTTACGCTCCTAAAACGCCAGGCTTGTTTTTCAAGTCCACGTGAACGTATGATTTCATACTGTGACGTTAACAATAGCAAGACGTCATAAGAAGACAATTGTCAATCCTTAGAAAAACGCGGGAAACGGGAAAAAATGGCTTATCTTTATTTCTTTGTATCTTTTTTACGTTTAAAAAAAGAGAACACATCAAATACTTATACAAAAACGTAAAAGTGTAAGAGATCGTCGCATAGACACTACCAATTTGCCAGTTTTGTACGACTCATTTCTTATAAAGGTAAAATGAGAATGGCATTCAATAGGTTTATCACTGCTTTTTGTTCATCATTGGCGTGTGGTTACAACCATTGATATTTTTTTGGGTGGGGCTATGGATTTTGTTTAGGAAAAACTTTGTTACTCGGTACTTTTCAGAAAAAAAGTGATCCTTAGATAAATAAAAATTTGTTTTACCGTCAGCTGCTACCATTTATATAATGCAAAAATCGAAAAAAAATATTTCCAACATGTCACAAAAGAAATAAATTATTGTTGTTTCGCTGAAGTTTGTCGCCAAAAAATCCAAAGCACCCCCTGGAAAATCAAATGGTTGCTGTCTAAAAGTATTGAAACATACAATACTGTTGTTGGAAATATAAATAAACGTGAAACAAAAATGTACAAAATACGCGATAAAATGGCCATACTCC
The DNA here is from genome assembly GCA_028015205.1 of Mytilisepta virgata. Classification (NCBI taxonomy): domain Eukaryota; kingdom Metazoa; phylum Mollusca; class Bivalvia; order Mytilida; family Mytilidae; genus Mytilisepta; species Mytilisepta virgata. Next base: position 38,815,788 of record CM051513.1, on the reverse strand, counting down.
TTTGGATTTTCTTCTGAATCAAGCGAATATATTTGATTTTCTACCATTACAGTTTTTATAATGTATGTTATAATGTATGTAAAATTGTGACAATATCAACGAATTTTATGACTTTGTAGCATTTTGACATAAATGTTTTTAAAGTATGACAATGTTGATATAAACTAAAGAGATATATTAGTAATTGATTTTTTGTTTTGTTTTTGTTTTGTTTTGTTTTGTTTTGTTGTTTTGTTTTGTTTTTGGTTTTGCTACAAACCGAACCGACAGACTTGCTTTTTATGTTTTAGTAAATATTGTTAAATGCCATATTGGAGTTAGCCTGGTTGACTTCTTTGATTTCGGTATGAGTTTATTGTCGGCGGTTGTATCATCTACATTTACATTTCTTCTATGTTTATAAAAAATTAAAATCTCTAGACACTTTTACCCGGGATTTATTTTAAATAATTTTTTTGGGGTTTTTTTTTGTTTGTTTTTTTTTTGCGTATGAATTTTCGACATTTTCGAAACGGTACATGAAATAATAACCGCGCATGTAGCGTTGATAAGTTTGTTATCTATATAAATCAGATTAATATTATTGCTAATATTGTTCTACTGGTCTTTTACGTTGTATTTCTAATGTATTTTATAAAACATTTGGCGTCAGAGTGAAGGACTAACGAGTTCTGTCCCCTAGTGGTTTAAGCTTGTAATAGATTAAGTTTACGTATGCTAATTTAGATATGTGCGTATAAAAAATGCGCACAAACCTCAGTGTGTAATTTTAAATTCTCAGTGTGTAATTTTAAATTCTCAGTGTGTAATTTCAAATTCTCAGTGTGTGTTTTTCAGTTTATTTCATCTCAGTGTGTCTTTTTCATTTTTCATAATCTCAATGCGTCTTTATGAAATCTCAGTGTGTAATTTCTTATTCTCAGTGTGTATTTTTAGTTTTTTTAATCTCAGTGTGTTTTGTTTTTTTAAATTCTCAATGTGTAAAATTTTCGAGAAATGTTTTAAACATAGTTTTGACGAGAATGGCTTGCCATACAGAACGACAATAAAAGCGTCTGGTTCAGTTGCGATTGTTACCATGTATTTTTGTTGTCTCATGTACATCAACCCTATATGGTCAACACTCTCAATTCAAACAAGAAGTACATACAATTGTATAAGTGATATCAACGTGCAGGGCAAGAAAAACACTGAAATATTTATTTTGACGGGAAAATTTTTAATTTGTTCAATGGAAACATCAGTTTTCTTGGTACCTGTTGTTTCGGTTGCCAGATACGATTAATTTCACATTTTCATATTGTTTCGTTGTAACTTCGATGGTTTTTTTATAGCTCCGAAACTGTCTAAATCTTTCATTCTGTTTTGTTTTTTCTCACCTGTTTGTCTCAATAACGGATTTCTTTACTAAATTCAATGTAAAAATCTGGAAAAAATACACAATTGGTTTTGCGTCAGGTGGCGGCATATTTTTTGGCCCTGGATTCCCAACCAAATGTCGTATATCTTTTTGTTTTGGTGGAAAAACCCGAAACCAGACGTCAGCCATTGTGAACGCTCTGTGAACGCTGGTAAAAGTACATTTCCGTGACGTTACTATTATATGACGTCATAAAACCACACGTAATAATGACAATGTTGTTTTCTTGAGACGGCCAATTTATTGGCCCTTTGGCAACGAGAAACCAGAATAGCTGGGCCACTTTTTTGGCCCTATGGCAGAGAAATGGTTAAGTCATATCATCGACAAACATTTCCGAAGATAATGGTTTGGACAGCAGTCTGACAATATTTTGGTAATTAAGATCGGATGCCTCCAAATACAGATAATGTCCTTTATCTACAACGAATTTTCTTTCTACAGTCAAACCTGCTTTAAAGGGCACCTCTATATAGCGAATCACTGTCTATAAAAGACTTTGTAAAAAAAGTTCATGTTATGTACAAAGCTTGTAAACTTAACCTCTATATAAAGGGCACCTGCTAATAAAGGGCATGTTTCTCTAGTTGCATTGGTCCCTTTATACTGTTTGACTGTATTAAGTATTTCCATTGAAAGTTGACTTAATATCTCGGACTTTATTTTATATTTCAATATGATTTTCAATACATTTTTTTCTTTTTATTGAATGACTCCAATAAATTGACACCATGTGATAGCAGACATACTTCGGAATATATTTCTGCTTTTGATTAGCTATCGTTGGATAGTTATAAAATGTCGAAATATGCATATGTAGTTCAAAAATCCTAATGCAAGGTTTGTGTTATGTCCTGTACTACAGACAAAATCTTCATGTGTATATGATTATTTTATTAAGGAAAGGTGTTCGGCGCACTGCTCAGTACTCTGGTGCAGTTTTCAACACTATCACATTGTCATATCTGTTGAAGAGATGTTTCTAAGAATGTAAAATTATTTCACTAAATGAACTATGTGTTTTGTGTCATTTAAATTTACGCAAATGTCAGGAATTTAAGATTTTCACCTGTGCCGAACGTATGATCGACATCAGGGCTTGTTAGATTGGTGGCAGTCGGAACGTTATGAATTCTCCAATCCCCATCGTCCATTTTGTCCTGGTACAAGAGACTCACCAAAACATCATAGAATGCTAACCGCCTCGTTGGTCTCGTGGTACCGTGCTCGCCTTAAGTGCGGAAGGTCGTGGGTTCTGTCCTGGGCTGGGTCAAACCAAAGGCATTAAAATTGGTATTTGCTGTTTCTGTGCCATGAACGCTGCATTTAGGAGTAAGGGCAAAGAACTGATCGGCTCGGAGTATAATCTGTAAAGTCAATTTTATTGGGGGTCACCAGATTCTCTGCAACAAGGCGAAGGGGGCATTAAGTTTTACCCCTGTCCGTCTGTCCGTAAGCACGTACATGTACGTACTTCCCAAAACTGGTTACCGTTCTCTAACTTTAGTTTGCCTCAATCAAATGCTATGCACAATGCTTATTACCACCAACCAGAGATCGAGTTTGCATTTGGGTGTGGTCACGTTTTCAATTTTGGAGTTATGTCCCTTTATAACTGGAAAAATTGCTGAATTTACCGTTTCCACACTCTTACGTTACTTTGCCTCAACCAAATATAACGAAAATTATACGAAATGCGTATTTCCACCAAACACAAATTGAGTTCGAATTTGGGTGGCATCACTTCTATCCTTCTCGAGTTATGTCCCTTTATAAATGGCAAAATTGCCGAATTTGCCAACTTTGCCTCTACTAAATGTTACGAAACTTATACACAATGTATATTACCACCAAACTCAGATCAATTTCGAATTCCCATTCACCATTCTTTCACCATTCAAGACTTATTTCCCTTTAGAAATAGAAAAAAATGCTGAATTTGCCGTTTCTGCACTCTACCTTTACTCTGCCTAAATCAAATGTTATGAAACTTATACACAATGCTTATTACCACTAAACACTGATCAAGTTCGAATTTGAGTGGCTTCTCTTCCATCGTTCTTGTGTTATGCCCTTTTAAAAATTGAGAATTGCCAACATTGCCGTTTCGCACACTCTGTGAATTTTACTCATTAAGCTTCAAAGAAAACAAAACGTCAGTAAGTTTGAAATAGTACATCGACTCTTGCATATTGATAAGCGGGGGCTTCCGTGTCACACATTCTTCTTCTATTTTTTATCATATTGATTACTATGTGAGAAAGTGCATCAAAAAGCCAAAAACAAAAAAACAAAAAAACAAAAAAAAAAACAAAGAAAAGAAAAAAACGTACCGTCGTCAAATAATCGCGATCAAATATGCAGATTTTTAGTGTTATTACAGACAGGACATATAGTTTATAGTTTATATGATTTACAAAGGATAAACGAAGTTGGTGGCCCTGTTGTTAAGTTGAAATTGAGAGCAATAACATTTTGATAGAAAATCCCAGGGATTTGTTTTTTAAGAAATGACGATTAACAGTGAAATTATTAATTTTTTCGGCAGTTTGTATATGAAATCTATTTTAAGGATTTTAAATCAACGTTATGACAGAAATATAAAAGCAACATATAAACATTTTTTGATAATAAGTTGCAGTTTCGAATATTCTAGGGGGGTCTCGGTGGCCGAGTGGTCTTGGTAGTTCGTCATGACTACTAATGATCACTAGCCTGTCAACACTGAGGTTGTGACTTCGAATCTCACCTGTGGCGGAGTGTGTTCGACTCCGATCTTAATTGACAAGGATTGCCTATTTTCCTCCAAACGTGCCGCCGCGAAATAGCCAAATGTGCGTAAAACCCCAACTAAACAAGCAAACTAACTATTCTAGGTGCATGTAAAATTTCATGACAATCCGTCATTGCGCGGATTTGGGTACCCCCTACCTTTAGTGTCCATTTCTGTCCTGTTTAGTTTTGACTGTCCTGGTTTTTAGTATTTCTGATATTTCAAACAAATCAAGATAACAAGACGAAAAAAGAGTCAATAAATGGCTTCAACAGTTCATCCAAAAATCAATAAATTTCCAGTCATTACCCACTGATTGATGTATGACGGTCCCGTTTTTACACGAGGACCTACTTCGATGGTCTTGTGATAGCTTGCTCGCCTTTGGCCCGGAAGGTCATGGGTTCAATCCACAGACCGGATCAAACCAAAGACATTTAAATTGGTATTTGCTGCTTCTCCGCCAAGTACTCAGCATTTAGGAGTAAGAGCAAAGGACTGTTCGTCTTGGAGTCAGTATAATGTGTTCGGATGGGGTGATATGTCTTCCTGTGGACTGTTACGTTAAAAATCTGGTCTAGTACAAAGCAGGGTTCAAATTCATGGTCTCGTCATGGTATGCACTTAATGGTTGCCAATGGATGTTTATTCATCCGTCCATCCATCTTTACCTTGACTCATTATCGTAGGTAGTTAGTGAATTATTGACACATGTTTAAATTATAAATAAACTTGTAATTATGATAAATTTAGCGACAACTATGAGATGACGAGAGTTGGCTGTATTCCACAATACCAATTTTGATGCACAGTTGTGCCAAATCTGTTAAATATGGGAGAATTAGTGTAAGGGTGAAAGTTTCTGATAAAGCTAATTTTAATTTTATACCTCTATAACTGTACAATTTTTTTTCCGCAGGAATCCAGAAATGCTGTCCAGGAATATGTGGTTCTTTTCAGTGTCAGGTTCCCTTTCTAAATACTCCTTGATATAAAGTTTGAACAGTTTATTGTGTTATATGTGTTTTCTGTTTATAAAAATTCACATAAACTTTATAATGCATGAAACACTATTCTAGACCAACTCTCACCGGCCATGCTTATATACAACAGGAGCACGATTTTTCCCTCATAAATTTTTGCCAACCCGCAAACTTTGACACGGACATTTTGCATGATATTCCAATACTGTACCAAGAGAACAGCAGTGATGTGTAACAAGTAGCAAGAGAAGAGTAGTACCGAGCAAGCGATGAGCAGCGAAGAGTAGCACGGAGAAAGAGATGACCAACGAAGAGCAGCAGGGAGCAAGAGATGAGTAGCGATTAGCAACAATGAGTAGTGAAGAGCAAGAAAAGAGAAGGGATGAGGAGCAATGAGCAGCAAAAAGCAAGAGAAGAGCAGCGATGAGCAGCAATGAGCAGTATGGAGCAAGCGAAATGTAGCAACAGCATCAACCGAAACGGGGGTAACGGGACATAATCCAATCCTACCGTAGGACTCCCGTGAACAAACGGAAAACATTACCCGGAATGAAAAGCGCAGGAAAAGGGGGGATAACCCAATCAACCCTATGTACATTGAATACTCTCGGTCTTAGACATAAAAGTGAACGTATCAGTCCCTAGAGACTCAATGCGAGACCCTTACCCTATAAAGACCGATGACAGACCAAGAGACGACCGAGAATGAAAAGCGCGGGGAAAATGGGAGATAAACGTGCAAACCATTTCCAGTTCCACATACACATGCACAGACGACACATCCGGGTCCTAGCATGTGACTGACGTCACGTCCGTAAACATATAAAGAAACATGGCGGGACAGTCCACTAATTCCTTACGCAAGCGCGCAAACCACTTCCGGTCCCGGTCACTTTAATCCACTTCCGGTGATGTCATTTCCGTTTCCGGTGACGTCATATCAGGCACCACCACAAATACTAATTTGGAATCACATATATACTACTATGGTAGTATAGATGTAGGGTAGAACTGTCATAAATGGTTCTAGGTCAGGACATACCCTGTCATAGACGGTTCAAAAGATGTCAGGATGACAGTTCTAGAACTGTTCTAGAACAGTTTTTCTGACATTTTATGACAGTTCTAAAGAGAGGTTAGAACTGAGCCCAATTGTAAATATACATGTACACCTAAAGCTCAGCTAATTTTGGGTGGTTATAAACCATTTTGAGATCCACACCTTCAGTCGGAAATAATACTGTTTTATCAGTTTGGTACCTTGTTCAGTTTAAATATATCTCTGAAACCATTTTCAATGTTTTTATTAATAAAAAAATTACGTGATGAACATCTGCATAAATGAAACTCGCATTCAAATTTTTATGTGGTACTGAAATATTAAAATAAAAGGCGTTACTTTCAAATTACCTTTCATAGTTCTTACTGCCTGTAAACCTCAGTCCGCGGAATTAATTTTTTTTGAATTTGAGTACCAACCCTTAATGCATATTAATTGTCTTATCACTTGGTTGACAAATGTAATTATCTAAGTGTAAAACTAAAACAATTGAACTTGTGGGATTTTGTCTTCAAGAGAAACGAACACATTTCGCCTGTAAAAGGGAGATAACTCTTCCCCTACGAGATATTAAATTAAGAATCATCACTGTGTTCCATGAAGTATACACAATTTTCATGTATTTTTTTTACAAATTTAAGGGTAGGTCTGAGTTATTCATTTCAAATTCCTTCACTGTATCTTCACGGACATTCCCCAAAGATGCTAACATTTCAGTAAAATGGTGCTTATAATTTATGTTTCTAAAAATTGTATAATGTGTTCAAACAATGCATTGTATATTTTCTAAATTTGTTTCCTTGTTTGGCTGATTTTAGGATTTTCTTTTATCACACCCTGATGTTTCTATTATCACGTGTCTGTGTGTATGATGGACATATGGTTCGATATAATTTTTTTTAATTGCATAAACAACAAAATGGATAACAGGAAATGTCAACAATGATACCTAAGAAATAGAATCCCGGACAAAAAATAACATAAAAAACACAAATTACAAAGTAACATAAACTCAACAGAGAGTCTGGATAGTCTGACTCTCCAGGCTGACACTAAACTGTGATGCGTTAGCACGCGTACATGTATGGTGTATAGATACCAAGCTTTACATACGCATAGGATATTCAGGTTTCACTGAAAATTTTAAAGTAAAAATAGAATATCTTCCACAAATACAGAGTAAATGTATTGACAACTAGATGTCCATTTTTGTTCTGATATGGGATATTGCCTTCTGGACTTTTTACGCAATATCCGGTCTTCCTCTGTTCAGTCTATTTTTACTTCGTATCCGGTCTTCCTCTGTTCAGTCTATGTTAATTTCATCACTCCAGAAGTTTAACAGTCGTCATCACGAATTGATTGGCCGATACGACGTTTCTATCTCGCGTATGAGACTAGATATCTTCAGTTAAATTTCACGTCCTTCTGGAATTGACACCTCACCATACTTGCAATTTGACGGGTGCCGCTAACGGGGCAGGACATGCTTATCCATTCGGAGAAACTGAAGTCACTCCTGTTTTTTTTTTATATTACTAGTGCTTTAGTTTCTGTGCTGTCTTGTTCTAGTTTTTTAGATTATACGTTGTTTTATTTTTTTAATTATACATGTATCCTTGCGGCTTTTGTTTGTTGCGTTCCGTTCTCCTGATTGTACTTTTCTTGGACTTCCATTTTTTTTACTTCTCCGACTGTTTTTTTTTTTCGCTTCGGTATTCTTTTGTCGATAATCAATTCGTCTATACTTGGACTGTTTTCAGCGCAGAAAATGGAAACAAAGTTAAAAGATTGTATTTACAATGTATTATGAATGACAAATGATGCTCACATAAAATAATTACAATTATTTCAAAAATATACAAGACACATTTACAACATTTGGAATTCTTGTACAGTTTTATTAGTTCGAGTTTCCTATGACATCAAACGACCTGTTTTAAGGTGGTACCTAACACTACAGGGAGATAACTCTGTAAAATCAGCTAAACGTTTTAATAACGTTGTGTTGTTAAGGGAATATTAAGCTTTTCAATGATCAATATTAGTGTTTGTCAAACTGCTATACAATCAGTGTAATTTTTCTGATGAATTGGTTGGTTTAAATGTTTTGAAATTTTAAAATTTTTGTCAATGGGTCAAAGTAAATACCTTGTCAAAATTTTATGAAAATTAAACGAGCCAAATTAATTTTAGTGAAAGTGTTGGGTACCACCTTAAGTTGGCTGAGTCTGTCGGACGTCAGAGTGCATTCCATGTATAAAACTGGGAACGATAGTAGCCAATAGTTTCGAATTTCAAATTAATTTTCTGCCGGGGAAACCCTATATGTTATGCTTTTGTGAACATTTGAAGAATTATTACAAAACATATTGTTCCTTAAATTAAGATTGTCATTTCTGGTCAGACAAAATAAAAATACATTTTTTATACAAAGCAGTTGTTATTTGTTAAGGTGGTACCCAACACTACAGGGAGATAACTCTTAAAAATCACCAGAGCTTTTTAATAAAATTTAATACGTAAAGAGAAATTAAGCTTCTCTATGATCAAAATTGAGGTTTGCAAACTGCTATATAGTCAATGAAATTATTCCCGTTAAGTGTGAAATTCTATTTACTAAAAAAAATTAACATTTATGTCAACAGGTCAAAGTAAATATTTCCTAAAAATTTTATGAAAATTAAATGAGCCAAATTTATTGTAGTCAAGGTGTTGGGTACCACCTTAACTTGTTGATAGTTAGTGAAAATTTCTATAAACCCTTTTATAGAACTAAATGATTAAAGAAATGAGATATAAATAAGGTTTAGTAGGAAAAAATTAGTGCTTTTCGTCGTAAAACATAGAAAAGTTCAGATTATGAAGAATTTCCCAGTTTTATGTATGGAGTTCCCTCGGATGTACCTCGGACTATACCAATTCTAAAACAGGCTGTTTGATGTCAGAGAAATCTAGGACTAAGTTTAATACAGATCCATCATGATCCCTTTTTAGAACCGATTTCCGGTTCCGGGAATACAATTTTGGAATTAAAATATCTTAAAATTTATCTCCCTTTGTCTTTAACTACTGGTTTTCGGCAATGCAGCAAAGCAACGATAAGTGATAACAGAAGATTTGTTCTTTTTTGAATATACACAAGTTTGTGAACTTCATATTTAGGTTTTATTACAAGTGTGTTGAAGTAAAAACAGCTTCAGCTCTTATATTTCTGAAATACATTTGTATATAATAGCCCCTTGCGGATATTAGAGTTGTCTCCCATATAAATGAGTTATCTTTCCTGAAAAAGGACTTTTATTAGACTTGAAGTGCAAAAATCTCTTATATTTTTATTTGAAAATATCGAACTAGGGAAGGCTTTCATCAGATATTGAAAAATGTAGAAAAATATATCTAAAAACACATCAGTATTGTGTATGAAGGATATTATTAGGAAGAATAAATATTGTGCAGAAAAATGACAATTTTCACATTGATTTCTATAGAAGACACTTTCTCCAAAGGGCAGATAACTCCGTAAATGGGTTACAACTCACAAATACCAAAAATGGGAAATAAGACCCAAACTATAGCATGCATAAATTTACAGGGTTAAACACATTTACCCATTACTCCCCATTGCCGCAAGAACAAATAGTGATACCAATAAAAGGGGGAAAAACCCTCTCTTGAAATTATACATTTCGTGTAGATTCAAAGCTGGAGTCCGGTAACTGGAAAAGGTTCTTAAAAGGGCTTAAATGGATTAATATTGTTGATGGATGTAGGGTTGGATGAGTCCATTAAACAGGGAACTTATTGTATTAGAGTGTAGGAGAGCTCTTCTATTATAATTTAATGGGTGGTTGTGAATTTTACAGATGGGTCTGCAGTTGTAATTGTAATGTTAAAATTGTACATGTGGTGGTACTTTTGACACCCATAATTTTATTTTCTGAAATAGTTCTTAGGTTCTATTTGCAAAATATTTATATGCAAACGGAGTTTAGTTGGTTTTACATGTATGATAATTTAACTACATTTTTGTATTTCTGAACTAATTAAAGAATGTAAATATGTTTCATTTTGATTCAAGTTGTGATATTTTCATGATCAGTTGAATAAAAAAAGAAGCAATTCAGTATTTCTCTTAAATTCTTTGATACCAATTTTGATGCACAAGATGTGGACATTTCATCTATTTACGACTCATCAGTTGTTCTCATGGCCTAAAATGCTGAAAACCAAATCAATAATCTACAAAACTGGAAGACCAAACCAAAAAATTCCAAAATTCCCGAAAGGGTGAAGCCAAAATCACATAAGGACAGAGCTAAGCAAGAGGGTTTTACTCCTTACTTTCCACAGAATTTATCATTTTTTGGAGCAGTAAATTTAAAGTATCAATTTAGATAACTAAACATCCAGTTGTCGCCATCCGGTCTTCGATTAATGGGAAACGCTACATCGTGTAAACCCCACATATGACACCATCTGGTGTGACCTTATATTAATGGGCCCGAAAAATAAATTGTCCATATTTTTTTACAATTTAATCTTCAGGTTCATTATTTTTTATGCATATATCCATCTGGTAATAGTCAGGAGAGACATTTGCAATACACATTTTCCTATATTGGTTTGGACTGATATAATTGGTTTCGTTAGCCCGTAGAACAATCTGTAGATCATTAGTTTTGTCATGGGAATAAATGACAAATAATAACATTATCTTGAGAAGGAAATTAGGACCACATAATTATAATGTCAATCGCTTATAAGAAGTCCCAATTATTGCTATGTGTCTGCACGTAGTCAGACTAACATTAACCCTGCAAACAGATGATATCCCTATCTGCATTTTAGCGTATGTGTTAAAACTTTATTTCTCCTATTCCTGACGTGTTTAATCGGTGGGATAAAAATACATAATATCTTTAACCACTTCTCGGTGATTAAATTTCTACGTGGGAATTACCGCCCATTTTTCTACATTTATTAGAACCATAAACTATTGAAGTCCCGAAATGACGTCTATGTAAACAAACTACATAGCAACGACATTTTCTTGAGGTTTTTGTCGAAAATCATAGGAGAAACAGATTCTCTTTCAATTTACTCGTGAGTTATGGAATTTCTCCACCCTCAATAGTTAAATTTTAGATTTTAACAGGCTCGCTAAATGCTCGCGTGTTGAAAATCAAAAATATAACTATCTCGGGTGGAGAAATTTCATAACTGAAGGAGAATCTATATTTCTGTTTTCTGTCCTACGCTTTCCAGTAGGTTTGGCATTTAGATATATTCTAGGACTGCTAAGCATTGTTTCTGTCCGACAGGTTTCGCATATCCTCAGTTTCATACACCAATATTCACATCCAGTTGTCACTTAGACCTGTCCGTTTCTCAGTAACAGACAGTTATAGTTCAATCGTCTATTTGGTCTGTATATTCCTTGCAAATTGTACATGAAATGGGTGTCTGAAATAATGTCGCCTGACCTTGACCTCGTTTTCAAGTTCAAATTTGCTTCGTTTCTTAGTAAATTTACACGAGTAGGTCAGTAATAATTATTTTTACTTATGCATGGTAGGTAAAAAACATTTTGTTTATAAAGTCATTATAAGGTGTATCTGATTTATGCCAGCTGACTTTGACCTAACCAACTAAACAGGAGGCTAGTGTTTGATCTTTTTTAATTTCATATTTCGGTTTTACGATATCCGGACGATAATTACGTAATTATTCAATATATCCCGGATTTTCATGCCAAATTACAGAAATGACGTTAACAATTTACGACAAACTTGGGAAACTGTTCACTGCCATACGTTCAAATTTTTTGGCAAACTTCGGAAACACTGTACATTGCCATAGCTACAAATTATTCGGCAAACTTGGGCCACACTATTTTGCCATAGCTACAAATTTTTCGGAATATATTGCCATAGCAACTACAAATTCTTTATTAATGTTATTTTTATTATTTCTATTCTTATTATTACTTCTGCGTTTGTTAGGCATAATACATCCGGTTCAGTGTTTAGCTTTTGGTAAGACTTTTTTTTACAGTATATGAAATTAACAAAAGAAACTGCAGCTTGTGAGTATATTATGTGCACTGGGAGTATATTCTAAAATTGATGCCCCTTTTTCCCAAAATTCTGTTTTTTCTGCTCCACTTTCCCAATTGCATCCAAATTAACAGCATGTTCCCAAAGTCGGGTGCCCTCCCCCACTTGAGTAACTGGCAAAAATTTTGATACATTAGGTTAATTGGTGTTGTTGTTGCAAAAAAAAAAAAATAATAATCAAACATATAAAACATTATAATAATAAAAAATCACAAAAAGACACACACACACACACAAATGAAAATATAAAAAGGAAAAATTTGAGAAAAGTGACAGAGTGAAAATATTAATAAAAGAAAAAATTGACAGAATAAAAAAGAAAACATTATATTTAAATAAAATAAAAAAAAGACGTTCAAATCAACACTCATTCAAGTGAAGATATGTATATAAAATTAATATGCTTTTTAAGATATACTGAAAGAAAAACCTGCTGTCCCCACAAAAGATGATATTGATTTTGATATTCATATATAAACACATGTTGTTTAAAATGATTTCTTAATGACATACTTATGAAGTCAAACAAAAATTAATCTGATGTGATTTCATTTTAAACACAATTTCAGCTTTGGTTAAAAAAGACTGATTAATAATCATAAAATCCAGTTCTCCGTGAAGGAGCATTGTGAGGGTTCTTTAAGGTAAGACATTTAAAAGAAAATCGTAAGATATTTTGATACGTTATGACGATGCATATTAAAAAAAATCTTGTATGAGTTTAAATTAATCAACCATTAGTGTTTTAATACAAGTGGCTACAATAGATATTACAAAATCCTTGTACAAATTTGCTTTGTAATCTACATGTTGTTCTATAGTATTATTAAGGATGCTCGCTGGTCATGTTTTCGTCTTTTTAATTGTCAGATTTTCGAAATCCTCGGGTTTTATCCATTTATTAAACATGATTTTTTTTGGCCCATGAACCCCTACTTTTTCTTTTATAATTCAATCATATATACCGTAAAATGGTAATTGACAAAATCTTACGAAATCCTTTTTATTTTTTCATACATTTTTGAGAGACTGAAATTGCCAATGCAAAGACGAGGAAAAATCCAGAAAAAAAACCCATTTCCTGCAATTTTTCAAGGCCTTATAGCTCTAAAATGAGCACATGAACCTATATTTTTTTCTTGCTTATTTGTTTACTGTTCATATGTTCTCTCAACCTAAAACACCTATTTCAAATCCTATTTATTTCCTATTAGACCAGCGATCATCCTTAAATGGGTATTTTCGTATAAAGCCAGGATAATGTCCAAGTAAGTCGTATTTCGTCGAGGTCAACTGTATACATGTAGGCCGGAGGCAACGCCGAGGGCCTATACAGCTGATCGATACCCAACGCGACTGTACGAGGACATAATACTGGTGTTATATGAAAATACCCATTTTATGACACCTTTATTTACTAATGTCTGAAAATTATAGTAAGACTGTACGGTGATATAATACAGACTTTTTGTGAAAATAACCATATTATGACACCTTTATTAACAAATGACTTAAAATTTTTAGTTTTTACCAGACAAATATATTGTCGTTTAGGTTATTTTTATTTCAAAGACAACAAAATTCTACGGAGAACATGTAGAAACCGGAAGTTTATTCAGGACCGATGCCCCGTTTGAGTTTTTATACAGTGCATCGGCTCTGTACAAATGTCAGCTTTCAAGAACTTCCTGTTATATTAAAGTACCCATTTATACTGTATGTAAAGTCATTGGTTAATAATAATTTTGCATATAGTAGTAATCTTGTTTCCGTGCTTTAAATATTCAGGACAAAACGTTATTAGGGTGTGGATGGGGTTCATAGAATAAAGCTGGAATGGCCTTAAAAAATAATGAAAAGACAATAATGGCCTCAAAATGTAAAGAATACACAATAACAATGGTCTACAGTATAAAGAACATTTTAAAGTGGATAAAGAATGTGAATAAAAAAAGGTTGATTACAGAACATAACAATTGTAAGAAATAGAAAAAATGGCTCTAAACAATCAGTGTTTTCAAATACATATGGCATTAATGCTTTTAACAACCATTTCAAAAGAGACCGCCTCGGTGGTCTCGTGGTAGCGTGCTCGCCCCGAGTGCGGAAGGTCGCGGGTTCGATCCCCGGCCGGGTCAAACCAAAGACATTAAAATTGGTATTTGCTGCTTCTTCGCCAAGCATCTAGGAGTAAGAGCAAAGACTGGTCGGCTCGGAGTCAGTATAATGTGTCCGAGTGAGGTGATATGTCTTCCTGCGGACAGTTATCTCGTGAGCTAGCACATTAAAAATCCGACTTAGCGTGTCGGTCTAGTACAAAGCAGGGATCATATTCATTATCATATCAACATGTTCTCGTCCTGATATGCACCTGGTTGCCACTGGACGTTAAACAATAATTCATCCATCATCAATCCATTTCAAAAGACATACACGTGTCTATATGTCATTTTACACCATCCCCGTGATATGGCTGAAACCACCACTCAATCATCTTGTATCACAAATCCACGTTTTAACTCAAGTGTCTTTGCAAATTTCAATCTCACAACATTTTGCAGAATTAAAAATATGTTAACTGAATAGAGAAAAATTGACCCCCCAGTCAAGATTCTCAGACAGTCAATGACCTGCATTATAAATAACTACATAAAATATTATGAACATTTCACTTGCTTGTTTGTTTGTTTGTTTAGTTGGGATTTTACCCCGTTTTCTGTACATTTTGCTATTTTGTCTCTTACACATCTCATTCAAGCACTTCAAGAAAAAAATTTCTGAAATGAAACATAATATGTATGCCACGCCGTTTTTATATTTATTCAAATTCCAAGATATCTTATCTATTTAACAAGATATCTTATTAAGTATTAAGATATCTTTAATTTTTATAAGATATCTTATTCAACTTGAAAGTAAATAAGATATCTCTATAAGTTAATAAGATAAGATATCTTATAAAGTGTATAAGATATCTTACTTCTTTATAAAAATATATTTTAAACACATACTTTATTAGATATCTTATAAAGTTTATAAGATATCTTATAAACTAATAGAGATATCTTATTAACCTATAGAGATATCTGATATATTTAATAAGATATCTTTATAACCAGTTAAATAAGACATCTCTATAAGTTAATAAGATATCTCTATAAGTTTATAAGATATCTCTATTAGTTAATAAGATATATCATTTAGTTTATAAGATATCTTATTAAGTAAATAAGATATCTCAATTATTAACTATATAAAAGATATCTTATATAGTTAATAAGATATCTTATAAATTAATAGAGATATCTTATATTTTAAATAAGATATCTTATTTAATAAATCAGATATCTTATTTGATATATAAGATATCTCATTTTATTATTAAGATATCTCAATTAGTTTATAAGATATCTTATTTAACTAAATAAGATATCTCGACGTTGAATAAATATAACAACGGCGTGCCATAAATATGCTTTCAAACTTCCGACTATTAACTAACAACCATTTCATTTCCACAAAAATGATTTCATATGAGAAATCTCTTCAGACTTAAGTTAGATCTCATTATTGTCAAAAAGTCATAAAGCATTATATAAGTATACGCACTTCAATGACACTTGAACAGTCACGCGTTTTCCACGTATTCGTCTGTTATTAAGTATAGATTTCTTTCCTATGAATTATAATATTTACAGGTATTATATGTAATTATGTTGCAGTGTGTAATTGATCTCTATCACATGTCTATTAAATAATGTTTCGATAATCGTTTTGGACTCATACGCTTTGCATATCTATAATACTAAATTTACGAATTAGCCGAATAGGCGGCAAAACGCGTGGTTCAAAATAAACGATGTATGGTTCAGATTATAACGGTTATTATCGGATTTGACAATCTGCATTTATAAATTTAAACTACAGTTTTGTTTATGTGCAAATGGAATTTGTATGCCCTTTCCGATACGAATTCTCCCAACACATACCTTAGAATGTTCTCGAATGCATCATTTTAACAAATTGATTTAAATAAACAAGTATGCACTTATTTTAAATGTATTTCTGTTTGAAATTACGGAAGAAGAATAAAACAAATTAAAAACATTACCCTTCAAGTGGGATGTTTCCGCTTCATGTATTCAGGATTTTTTTTCAACAATAACGCAATTTCTCCTAACTGTAAAGGTTATGAACTTTGAAGATTATGAAGAAATAAGGTAAAGTTCAAAGGAATTCCTAACTTAGTGTTTTTTGGATTGCTCGGATGTTTACCTTGCACAAAGTGATAACACAAACCATTATCTATTTTTACATCATTTGTAATGTGACCTGTCTAAATATATCTCTACCATACAATTCCCTGTAAGCCCTAGATAAAAATATGTTTAACAAATGGTCATCTCTATCATTAATGACGAAATTTATCTCGGACATTTTTGATAAATATATAAACGTGGACATCACACGCAGCCACACACTAAAAATGCTTTTATCGTCTGATTATTGGATATATTTGTGAAATTAAGCCTCGCTTGCCCTGCTCATAATGACAATGGAACAATTGGAACAATTATTTTCCAAAAATATGCTCTACGGAACTCACGGCATCGTTTGAAAAATTCATCCCGTCACTAAGGAAATGTTTACATCTACAATTTCATTTTCATATTTATTCTGAAGGAAAAAGGTAATGCATTATGAAATGTGTATTTAATGAAAGCTTTTCATCAAGTTCCTGTTCAGAATTAATTGTAACAATAAAAATATTGACAATCTATGTGGTTGTGTTTTCGTCATAGATTTTGACTTTGATGGAACCTTAAGGTCCATTTTGGTAATTCTACGTGGCATATAGTCTACTTCATCAGTGTTTCCATCTTCGGTAGTAACGAACAGCCATGTGACAATTGGGTCACGTTGACCTACATTTCACGCTTCATTGACTTGGTTAAAGTTTGCATTCACATCCAATTCTGGAATACTACGTAAATCATATATAGACATGAAACTATCAGTTGAAACCACCTACTTGACAGGAAAGTTTATGGGAAACCTGCCACAACATCCATATTGAGTTCCTGTTCCATCAATGACATGGCCGCAACAACTTTTTTTAGTCAATATGGCCACCACAAAAAAAAAAATAAAAAATTAAAAAATTAAAAAATTTAAAAAAAATGCTTATTTTCCCGCGCTCGCGCGGGTTCAATGTCTAGTTGAAACTATTTATTTCAATGTTTCGAATGAATTACACATATACAACTAAAGATGATACTTCCAACTGGACTAGCAAAGAAGATTTGAAATCAAGAAAAATGTCTCGCAAAGCTCCAGCAGTGAACAAAATTTTGCACAGAAAAATCTCACATTTCTTATATCAAGATTTAAAATTTGAAAAAAAAAACATTTTGTCTTTTTTTTTAAATCGAACAGAGAAAATAAAATGTATGCGTTTATTTTTTCACATAAAACGACGAATAAATAAATAAAGAAGTAAAGAAAGAAAGAAAAAAGAAAGAAATAAATATAAAAAAGAAATAAAGTAAAATGGAAAAATAATTAACAAAGCCATTAGTCAGAAAAATACAACAAAAAATATGATTGACAGTCCATCATTTTTAATAACTAACTATTTTATAGATTAAGATAAAAAAAAATACTATCAGAAGTAAAAAAAACATGGCAACGAATCAATATATTGAATGATAAATTAAATAAAAAATAAGAATAACAAAAACACTTGTAACATGATTTTGTAAAAATATATACATGTACTTCTATTGAATTTCCTGGTCAAGGTTTTCATATTACGAGATGTTTTCGCGAGGTGAGGATTTTCGCTTATATTAGCACTCGATCAAACACCAAAAAAAATATTTGCGCGAACTTTCAGAGAGGCAATACCACTGCATGTTAGTGGAATGACAATTACGTTACAAACCTGAAGGCTACACATAGAAAAATTTTTGGAAGAAATGCTCGTAGAAGTGTAGCATTATTGCATATAATGTGATCGTGTTAGAAAATGAAACGTATTAGTATTGAAACACTGAAAAGTGTCGATTCTGGCCAGAATCGGCAAATTTCTAAGTTTTATATATAGGCTTTGCTTTGACGTCCCACGACCACGGTGAATTTTAAAACAGATCGTTTGACGCCAGACCAATCGCGGACTACAGTTTAAACTGGCAACTCCTGGCAACTTCGAACAATAGTCTTAAGATATCCAGACAATGAATAAATGATCATGTCCATAAATCATATTTCTTTTTTATTGAAAATGAATTTAACCCAAACTGCTTAGAAAGATCTTTGCCAAGTTAAAAAACAACGTGCAAATCGTTAAAATCTAATCTTATCAAGAGGAAATTGCTAAGGATGTATAAATAACCGATATATGCGTAATAGTTTTCGTTTATATGCGACCGCCTCGTCGGTCTTGTGGTAGCGTGCTCGCCTCGAGTGCTGAAGGTCGCGGGTTCGATCCCTGGTCGGGTCAAACCAAAGACATTAAAATTGTTATTTGCTGCTTCTCCGCCGAGCAAAGGATTGTCGGCTCGGAATATGTATAATGTGTCCGAAAGGGGTGATATGTCTTCCTGCGGATATTTACCCCGTGAGCTAGCACGTTAAAAATCCGGCTCAGCGTGAAGGTCTAGTACAAAGCAGGGATTATACTCATATCATATTAACATGTTCTCGTCCTGATATGCACCTGGTTGCCACTGGACGTTAAATAATAATTCATCCATCCATCCATCGTTTACATGCGTAGAAATGTTGTCGAACATGGGTTGATCGGGTCTGGACTGCTCTGTGCATAACCTTTTCGTAAGGTAGTTTTGTCAAGGATGGAATTAATTAAAGGGTCCGTTTCATCATAAAAGCAGTAATTATCTAGATATTTTTTTAAAACGCCCTTTGTTGTTTTGATGCGCGGTCTGTGAAAATAAGTTGCCATAGGAATATTGCGTTTCCGATCGATGTTTGCCGATAATTGCCGAGGTCGTTGCCATTGCGTTGTATGGGATAATAGGGAGACTCAAGTGGCTATTTATGTTTCGGATACAAATGTCTTCGTATTTGGCAAATGGCGTCAATAATAATAAGCTGAAAAAGTGTATACAGTGTTTCGAAAGTTTGCGGACAAGTACCGAGGTACATGTAATTGCCATTACACGTACGTTGCATGGAACATCCGAGACATTAAGAATGATAACGTGGTGAATTATCGTGCGACGAAATCTTTTGTACGTTTTAGTTCCTTTTCAGGATGATTTCTTATTAACATTTATTTCAGATCTCTTTTTTATTCTATTAATTCAAAGTATCTGCCAATATGTTTCAAATAGCGTACACACATAGGATGTCAAACATGTCAAATAAAACTGTTGTTACATGTAGCCTGCAGTTTGAATTTATAAATACAGATAAAATGCAACCACGGCTGAAGTTAATTCAATATGTTTATAACGACTGTCGTTGTCTTGACGAATGAATTCGAAATGCTTCATAAAAGAACAACAGTAGGATCGATATGCAATAATAACCGAGATGTATCGAATGGTTTTACGACAATGATTTATCAACATTTAATACGATATGACAAATAACAGCCGTTTGAAACTAATAATCTTTCCATTAAGAGGCAATCAGTAAATCTTTTAGACCGTAGCGTTCAAATAAAATTTTATATTTGTCAATTGAAGTGAATTGACTAGAATTGCACTATAAAAAATTGTGCTCACAGTAATTTATTTTAATTTAGAATCACAGTTGTCACATCTATAAAAGTTTGACTGACGTTTTCATGATGACAAATAATTCAGTATTATATATTAAGGCTGTTCGCTCCTGAAGTTCAAAATAACAACGTTTTCCGAAAACATTTTTTTACAATTGAATGTGAAATGCTTTGAAACTATAAACAAAATTATATGTTCTTGTACTTATTTTAGAGATATTATCAACTGAAAAGTTCAAATATTTGCCGGAAAAAATTTTTCTCGGGATTTTTCATTAGAAATACATTGGGAAAATTGTATTGAAAGATGTTTAAAACGTATGGAAGGAATAACTACATTTTTTAAATATTTTACAAACTGAACATTTGAAAGAAGTCCTTTGAGAAAATGAAAATAAATATACGGGTTACTGGGGCAAAAAAATCCAATGTATTTCCTATGAACACTCCAAAGGCGCTACAAAATTGTTATCAAAAGTCAGAAACGTCACAAATAGATTTGAGGTAATCAAATATGTTTGTATTTTGCGAAGAAAAAACAACTTGCTCCTGAAATTGTCGACTATAAAAGATTGTATTGCAGTTCCTTAGACATGTTTTATATGTTTTAATTTATTCATTTATTTTTCTAATTTTATTTTTGTTTATTTATTTGCAGTCATATCAATTTTCAACAATAGTGTTCATTAATGAGGGGAAAACGTCAGAATAAACATATTTAATATTATCTATTATTACATGACTATGTTTGTTCTGTTTTCTGATTGGCTGATACATGTCTGAAAGGTCTTGGGTACTTATGGTAGTAACTGAGAAGTATCTAAATATAGTGCAAGAATTTCGCTTGAACTGTTGTGGGATTAAAATAGACCCTGACCGGTCAAGCGGAATGTAATAGTGACCGATTTGTTCTTCAACTTTTGGTTTAAATTACTTATGAACGAAACACAATTATCCGGTATTATATATAATTTACTATATAATGTGCATTTATCTGATAACCTCAATTCTAAATGGTTATTGTTTGTTAAATATTTGCTGGATGAGACAGGTTTGAGTTTTGTATGGAATAATCAATGTATATATATATATATATAAAAGACCAACCAGCAAATTTAATATGTACCCGATCGTCTAGAATAGACGATACTGTGCAGATAAGGAAAAAAATATATAAGTCTAAAGGTTTGCACAACGGTACTAATGTAAGATGGTAATATACGAAGATGATGTTATATGTTGACAAATATTTCGGCTTAACAAATAGCCTTCGTCAGTGTCGATAGTTTTTACAATTATACTAATTGTATGTGTAAAAAAAATATATATATATATATATATATAGTGATATAGGTAGTTCCTCTAGAGGCCAAATATTCCTGTAGAAATTGGCAGGTGGCACAATACTCCTCGTGAAGAACGTCTTTGTACTCTATGTAATGACAGAGATGTAGGAAATGAATTTCATTATCTATTTCTATGTTCAAATTCTGATATAGTTAGACAAAGAAATTCCTATATATCACATTATTATAAAAATAACTCTATGGAACATAAAATTTAAGGACTGCTTTATCACTGTTACATAGCAATATAACACAAGAGTTTTGAATAATCGTGCGTTATTTTTCAAGAAATTGTAGTAGTTAGTCATGACTACTAATGATCACTAGCCTATCAACACTGTGGTTGTGAATCTCACCTGTGGCGGGTGTGTTCGACTCCCACCTTAATTGACAAGGATTGCCAATTTTCCTACCGACGGTCGGTGGTTCTCTGCGGGTACTCCGGCTTCCTCCACCAATAAAAACTGGTCGATGCGAAATAGCCAAATGTGCTGAAAAAGGAGTTAAACCCCAACTAAACTAAACTAAACTAAACTGTAATAATTTCATAAATTATATGCTATAATATTTAGTATGATTAAGTCTATTATGAAAAATGCAATTCGGGTACACTATATAGTATATAGTACTGTGTTTTCTATGGGATTTATGTAATTTTTTTACTTTTTTACCTATTATGTCTGTTTGTTTTGCTCACACATTGTTGTCCATATAATGGAATTCTATGCAACTGTCCTACAAGTGAGAGGTTTAGCTAGCTATAAAACCAGGTTTAATCCACCATTTTCTACATAAGGAAATGCCTGTACCAAGTCAGGAATATGACACTTGTTTTCCATTCGTTAGATGTGTTTGAGCTTTTGATTGTGCCATTTTATAAAGGACTTTCCGTTTTGAATTTCACTTGGAGTTCGGTATTTTTGTTGTTTTACTTTCTACTGTGTGCGTCATTGTATTTATATTCTGTATAATTGTCTGCCTCTTGTAACAGTGTAAACTGTCGGAGTGTTAAATATAAGTCTAAGTCTAAAATAGAAAGTGAAAGTACAATTTTCCGATTCATGTAATATAACAATACTAGTAATTGACTGTATTAAGTCGCTATCAGGATTAATCAAACCTTGAAAATGTATATTTACCTCGCCTAAAGGCTCGGTGAATATTACATTTTCTCGGGTTGATAAATTCTGATAGCGACGTATTTTAAAGTCAGTAATTGTATATTATTATATGACCATATTTGTTCTATTATCTGATTGGCTGAGAAATGTCTAAAAGGTCATGCGTACTGATGATAGTAACTGAGAAGTATCTAAATTGAGATTTGTTTTCAATCTATTCGAAATAACTCCAATACACGTGGTGAATACTTTAAAATAACCCGCTAAGCCACCCCTGTGCAATTACTGTTCATGATTGTAAAATGATGTAAACATTTGTTGTTCACTTTCTGAAGTGATAAATAACTTAAAAATAAGAAGATCTAGTTAAAAAAAGTCTAAAATCAGTAAGTAAAATTTCGTAAAAGGGTGTAACCATATAGATCAGCTTTCGATTAGCAAAATAAAATAGACATAAAAAGCCAGATTTTGAAGATAACACGATATTTAAATCGCATGTTAATGCGTTCACATACAGATAACACTTGCAACTTTAAAAATGATAGGAATGGCCCCTCTCTAACTCATAGAAGCTATCAATTATGTGCATTGCAGGATAAAACAATTTGGCCAAGTACCTAGTATTAAAATTGTAATTAAGAAAATTGTTTTCTAAATTAATATTAGAATTTGAATTCTGACATAAATCTGCACACTTGAATATTATATATATCACCTGATCTTTCTTTAGATTCAGCAAGCTGATTATGTGCATAATTTTTATGATAATAATAGTTTATGTAGTAATGCGACATTAGTATAGAAATAAAAACGTGAGACCGTAGTCTAATCACCACATACTTCTGAAGCAATTTGTCTCCAACGGCCATCGATTGTAACAAGCCAGATGTTTAAGAGTTTTTCTCTAAATGGAGTACACGATAGAGTTAGAAAGGGATGTTAATGGAATTATTGTCATATATTTGTGACAGCAGTAGTTCTTAAGTTACGAGCCGGCTTTCGGAGATATTTTTAAATTGGCCATAAAGGTAGGAGTTTTTCTATTTTAATGTTTTGAAAGATTGAATGGAATAGTATTGCCCCAATTATTAGTTCATTCGACTATGATGTTACTTGTATATATATATTGTATACAGGGTTACCAATTCGAAATTTTAGAAAGAAATTAAAAAAAAATAATAATTATATTTAAGAAATAAGGGTTCATTCCTTGTATTGCACATGGTAGATCTCCTTAGCTGAAATTTGGCTTCCTATTTCGGTATTTTTGGTTATGAGTACTTCTTGTTTTAAAATAAGTTTGGTTTTTGGTCTTCCAAATGTTTCGGTTTTAATGCTGCTGATGAGAGGTAACTCCTTGAAATGCGTCGTATACAGCATAGTATAAATTTACTGTATCTAATATTAGTATCTTTGAATTGTTATTTTTTAAGCGTGGTACCCAACACCTTGACTAAAATAAATTTGGCTCGTTTAATTTTCATAAAATTTTTAGGAAATATTTACTTTGACCTGTTGACATAAAAGTTGATTTTTTTTAGTAAATAGAATTTCACACTTCACAGGAAACATCAATTTTGATCATAGAGAAGCTTAATTTCTCTTTACTTATTAAATATGATTAAAACGCTGTGGTGATTTTTAAGAGTTATCTCCCTGTAGTGTTGGGTACCACCTTAAGCGTAAGGCAAATTAAAAAAAAATGTATTCAATATTAGGAAGTAAACAAATCACTGAGTACATGTAGAGTATTAATACTTATGAGTATAATATTGCATATGGTCTCCAAATTTGCTTTATATGTATTTGTATGTCTTTGCCACAAACTATATCTTTATGTTTAATGACAAATAAAAAGTTCATTCATTAAAATAATTCTCATCTTCACAAGATGTGACCATTTAGTCGAGTTGAGACTCATCAGCTGGTCTGAAAAGATAAAAAAAAAATAGGTTAAACCAAAGCCATCCGAGAACCGAGCTATGCACGAGAGAGATACTCCTTAGTTTTCAAAACATTTAATATGTTTTAAACAGCGGTGATACCCTTGGGGACTTGGTCCACCAGCAGAAATACATGTATCGACTGAGAAGCTCGCTCTTAAGTGTATCAAAATTCGGATATATATGTGTATACATGATAAAGGCCAAGTATTCTACAATTGAAAAAGTTTCGGCAAGATGGCGGCCGCGTACATCGTAACTCCTCTCCCATTCTACAGTAGGGGCCGTGAAAATGTCCGAGATGTTACGATTGGTAAAACCGGAAATTATCACTAGGCGCATGTCCAATGATATCATAAGTTCATTCGTCCCTTTGTTTCTCGGACCCATTTTGGTATTTACGTCCGAATTAATTTGTCAACCTAATTCGATAAATCTAAATGCCAAAAGACGGCACAAGCTTCGCTCGCTCCTCTGGTCGCACATGTCTCATATTATTTGGAAGTAAAAACTTCAAGCAGGGTTCCGTTTCACAAACATTCGTATGACTACGATTAGTCGTAAGTGTGATCTGATTTCCGGTTTTCAATATCTTTGTTCTAATGACGTCATGGAACCAGTCTCGATCGCAATCGTTCGAAGGTTTGTAAAACGGGTCCCAGTAGACTAATCAAATAATTTGCCATTCGCATACGGAAGAGTATGGAACGCCGTAACTGTCTTATGATAGTTACTTCATGATCATGATGAGAGTTTTCTTTATTATGATGAGAGTTTTCTTTATTATGATGAGAGTTTTCTTTATTATGATGAGGGTTTTCTTTATTATGATGAGAATTTTCTTTATCATGATGAGAGTTTTCTTTATTATGATGAGGGTTTTCTTTATCATGATGAGAGTTTTCTTTATCATGATGAGAGTTTTCTTTATTATGATGAGAGTTTTCTTTATTATGATGGGAGTTTTCTTTATCATGATGAGAGTTTTCATTATGATACTTTTATCGGAAGGGAAGCGTGGGAAATGAAGGTCATGTCTAAGGGAAAAAAAAAAAAAAAAAAAAAAATTCTGGCTGGGGTTTCACGGAATTTTAACAATAACGATTTCCCACGGAACAGCAGAAATCAGGCGTAAGTTCTTTTATTATTGGCGCCAGGCATCAAAACTTCCGGTTCTACTTAGAGCTGGGGGTCAAATTTTATAACGCCTGATTTTTATTTCCATTTGAGATATATCGCATACAAAAACAAGTCTCCATATACCAGACATATAGGACAGTTGAACCGGGTATTTACATCATAGTAATAGATTTACCCTTTAACAATTGAATAACCACCAAATTATGACCATACGGGGCAGGGGACCATTTTGACCTTAAAACTGGTTCGGTCACGTGGTAAGGCGTGTGTAATTGTAGATTTTTTCCGGAACTCAAAAATGACTTAAAGAGAAACGAATGACTAAATTCCGGAGAGGCTATCGAATGCGGAACAATTTTCACGGAATTGTGCCGTGTAACACGGAAAATACCAAACCGTTTGTCATATGTGATATGTTGAGTATAAAACACACTAGAGAACAGCCAGCAAAGCCAAGGAAACACCACAGATGTTACAGTTACCGGAACACACATCTCTAAGCAGTAAATAAATAATAAACTACCGGGGTTAATGGAGAGATCGATAGTGAGTGGAATATAACGGTTGAATTATTCGGGTTAGGCACGGACCATTAGATTTGGGGACTCTGTGATTTTACCCCGAGCCAGAATCATTTTTTTTGCACATAAGGCTAGACAATTTTGTCGAGAAAAACTTTTTTTTCCTAATGTCCATGATGAGAGCAAGATTGTTTTTTCCCCAGGTGGAGGCAAGAATATTTTTTTCTGCAAAAAATAAATCAGAGACAGATTATTTTTTTCTAAAAAAATCCCAGCCCCCCCCCCCCCCCCCGAGAATATCAAATGGTCCATGCCTTAGAGCACTCCCTAAATAATTAATTTCAAAGTCGATACTTACTTGATTCTGTTATGTTTTGTATTCCTCGAGCTCCTAACTTGGGCAGAAGCACTGTTTTATAAGATCTTATAACTGTAACATCTGTGGTGTTTCCTTGGCTTTGCTGGCTGTTCTCTAGTGTGTTTTATACTCAACATATCACATATGACAAACGGTTTGGTATTTTCCGTGTTACACGGCACAATTCCGTGAAAATTGTTCCGCATTCGATAGCCTCTCCGGAATTTAGTCATTCGTTTCTCTTTAAGTCATTTTTGAGTTCCGGAAAAAATCTACAATTACACACGCCTTACCACGTGACCGAACCAGTTTTAAGGTCAAAATGGTCCCCTGCCCCGTATGGTCATAATTTGGTGGTTATTCAATTGTTAAAGGGTAAATCTATTACTATGATGTAAATACCCGGTTCAACTGTCCTATATGTCTGGTATATGGAGACTTGTTTTTGCATGCGATATATCTCAAATGGAAATAAAAATCAGGCGTTATAAAATTTGACCCCCAGCTCTAAGTAGAACCGGAAGTTTTGATGCCTGGCGCCAATAATAAAAGAACTTACGCCTGATTTCTGCTGTTCCGTGGGAAATCGTTATTGTTAAAATTCCGTGAAACCCCAGCCAGAATTTTTTTTTTTTTTTTTCCTTAGACATGACCTTCATTTCCCACGCTTCCCTTCCGATAAAAGTATCATAATGAAAACTCTCATCATGATAAAGAAAACTCCCATCATAATAAAGAAAACTCTCATCATAATAAAGAAAACTCTCATCATGATAAAGAAAACTCTCATCACGATAAAGAAAACCCTCATCATAATAAAGAAAACTCTCATCATGATAAAGAAAACTCTCATCATAATAAAGAAAACCCTCATCATAATAAAGAAAACTCTCATCATAATAAAGAAAACTCTCATCATAATAAAGAAAACTCTCATCATGATCATGAAGTAACTATCATAAGACAGTTACGGCGTTCCATAGAAGAGGATGTAATAATAAATTCTATTATGCCAAAAATAATGCACAAAATGTGCACATTTCGTCAAATTACGATTCATCAGTTGTGTTAAATGCCAATAATGCCGAAAACAAAACAATAATCCAAAACGTTGTCAACATAAGGATAGATAAACGTCAGTTATAAACTTCATGCACACAATGCACATATCAGATTTTCAGCAGTTACGCCTATGACCAGACTCTCATTGTCAGAATTCAATATTGAAAATTTTAATTATCCTTTTTCAATATATTATCCTGATCTTTTATAACTCTAAATTTCTGTATCCTCCAGAGTGATCTGTTGCTACAAAGAACATACATATGTACTTAGCACTGTATTAACTACTTATATCTCGAAATTCCTTTTATCTGAAAATGTATTGAGATAACGAGAGTCATATTTATTACATTACGCCAGTAAACAATTCTTGACGTTAAACGGTCATTTCCGTTTTCTTTTATCTTGGTTGTCCTGATTTTCACAATGTCTGAATGTTTTGGTTTCTTTTTTTATCAAAATCAAGATGGCAGAATCAAAACAAGATATATTGCTTTTTGATAAAGATTACTTTCTATAAACCTCAGTCCGCGTAATGGATTTTTCAGAATTTCAATAAATTAACCGTTATAAATTGTCAAATCTTTTGGCTGACAGATGCAATTAAATACATGTAAGTCGTAATTAAAGGAATTGAACTTACCAGATTTTTTTTCAATCATGTCTTCACGAGAAACAAAACTTATCTATGGCATTTCCAGAGTAAAAGTAAGATAACTCTTCCTCTGAGATTTTATTAAATTAAGTATTACCCCCCCCCCCCCCCCCCCTTTTGCCCCGTATTGCACCAAATGTGAACAATATTAAAAACAGTGGTTTTGTAAATTTTTTCAAGTTTTTGCGTGCATTTAATTTATAACTCTAGCATTTTGACTTCCAAATACCAACAAGCCATCCCGCGAACTCAGACAGTAATTAAGACCACTTCATATCTGTTGAAACATCTATGCCGAACGGATACATGTACTAAGGGGTTTTCCTTGACTGTAAAGGCTGTATGTCTTAATATGGTCTTGTTACCTCGATTTTGGTTGAAAATTTTGTGATGCAGAAATAAATTCAAGAAGATTACGATTAAAAAAGTTAGACTGACCGTTAAAAGACAAATCACTCTATTCACTTCTATTTAAAATCGGACCAAACTATTTCAAGTAATACGGATCAAAATGAGGTTTAAAAATATGATTTCACCGGACTCGTTTTCTTGTTATTCCATCTCGAACTTTTCTCATTTTCAGAAATCATTAAAAATAACGTAACATTTTCAAAGAATTGTTATATTTTTGAAACACGACTGAGATTATACACTTTGGTATCCGAATTTCCAGAATTTTTCAAATTTTAAGATTTTGTTTTTCATTTAATATTTTTCTTTGAGCTAATTTGGAAATTAGTATATTATTTAATTTCCCGCCAATAAAATAGTGGTATATTTTTTTAGTACTAAATGATATATATACTGACGTTAGGAATTTTCTTAAAGTTGGCTCGGAAGAGGATAATAGAGCTCTTTAACGATTAGCTCTTAAAAAAATATAGGTCACCGGCCTTTTAAGAAAGGAAATTAAATTTTTAATCATTTTTCAATAATTGTTATGATGATTCGTGTTATTTTTTCTAGGAAAAACGTTGAATGACGTTACGTCATAATTGGTGTTCCTATCAGAAGTTGCCATTCATAAATTCACGGCTTAGAAATTTTTGTGTAAAACTAGTAAAATTATAAAATAACGATATTATAAACGCAATAAAGAGGTTCGCTAAGCGCAGCATGATACGACAGCAAGATGCTTTATTGCCAACTTTATCTCCATGTTTCTCAAGAACCGTAAAATATAGTAAAAATCTGTTGACATTCTACTGAAAGTACTCGTCAAGACGAATTGAAAGGGTTAAAATGTAAAATGTAAAACGCTGTTACTTGTATCTAAACAAATGGCTTCGTTTCGCGATATTTTCCTATTTCACGATACCGGGATATACAAGCAGAGCCAGTGGCCTGTGCAATAAGGGGGAATGAAAGTATAAACGGAATAAAACTACCCGACGAGAGGGATGGTGAATATCTTGAAACCAAACTGTGCATGTTCGCTGATGACACTCAATTATTTAATAAGGGTGTAAACTCTGTGGAAAATTCATTCATTATTCTGAATATGTATTTAAAAGCATCGGGTTCAAAAATTAATTATAATAAAACTAAAGGGTTTTGTTTTGGTGCTTCTAAAAGGAAAAGAATTCAATATGACAAAATTAGTTCGACAAAAGATAAAGTTAAAACCCTAGGTATTCATCACGGATACTATATCGATGATGGTCAAACTTTGAAAAATATATTATTGCAAAAATGAAAAACTGCATTCATATGTGGAAAAGTAGTAAATTAACTTATGTTGGAAAAACTCTTATTGTAAAAAATAGTATTGCTTTAAATTTGTAGCTATGAATCGAAATCCGAATTGTGCCAAAAAAATATATACAAGATAAAAAGTTTAATTTGGAATTTTATATGGGGGGGGGGGGGGACTTTAACCCATTAGAAAGAAAAGTATGTTGCGATGGCCAAAGTGAAGGTGGTATGGGTATGGTAAATTTAGAATCCTAAATAGGAAGCAAACAAACAAAACGTATATACTGACTTATTAATGAACCCATTGATAGCTGGATGCTATAGGGAAATATTTTCTACCAATATATTTCTAAAATCAGATAGAAGAAAAACCAACCCAACAAATTATAAATTCTTTGATTTTAATCTTTATTACTGCAATACCTTTTACAGTTTCTCTTTAAACTTTAAATAACAACCTTTATGAATAAACAAATAAATTTTCTAATTTTGCAATAACATCCGACAGCACAACATTACTCATGCAACTATTTATTAAAATTATAAAAACAAAATAACAATACTTACAATCACGTGCATCCGGTAGAACAAAATTTTATTGTTCAAAAACAAAAATGCAATAAATATTTTAATTTTAATTTAGAAACTTTATCTTTAGCTAATTATCAAAATGCAGCAACTGTAACATGATAAAATAGCATAACAATATATTTATATAATGTTAACGGCATGCTTCATTATATGACAAAATCCATTTAATAAAACATTATTCCTCCGATCAATGAAGCGAAAGGTTTTGAAGTTATATTCAAAAACATATAAGCCACAGCTGAACAAGTCCCTTTCATAAAAAAAGAAAAAATAGAAAAAAAATCTGGTAAGAGGAACGTCAGACTTTCTTATAATGTCCGTAAAAGCAGAAAAGTAATCAATTTGTGTAGCAAAATTTCTCTGTCATTTGTCAAAATAGATCACATGGTCAACCTGTAAAAAGCTTGTAAAATAGGTGTTTCCATAAATAAAATTAAAAATGTTGAAAGACTAAGAGTTTCTAAAAATAATTTAGTTGAAAGACCCCCTTATTCCAAAAATAGAATTTAGGAGAACAAATTTATAAAGCTATATTTTGATTGGCTGTTGGATTAGTGCTAAGGACCAACCAGAATCGATCTTTCATTCTTACTTATGATTGATATTTTGTGAATTTGAATATTATAATAAAACAATTATAGCCTTTAAAAATATCGACCTCGGACTTCGTCCTCAGTCGATATAATTTCATCAGGTCGATAAAACATGTATCGACCTCCTCTAAAGGCTATAATTGTATAATATCAAGTCACTTGATAAAATGCTGAAATCATTGTTTTAAGCTAAAATATCTTTGAATTATAAGCCCGATTTTGTTTTTTAAAAATGTACAATAGGCCTCGAACAATACACTGTTTAAATAGCAATATTATAGGACAGGGGAATTACACTCCTTACTTTGTGAAAAAGTTTGATTTCGTTACAAGCATGTATGTAATAAATGAACCATACTTTACATGTCTTTTCATCATAACATATTATTCAGGGGTATATATGAGATGATTTGAATTTTAAAGTGACATAAATTTCTGTCTTCGATATTTTTAAATAATTTTAAATACATATGATGGCCAAAAAAAAAAGACGAATTAAAAGAAAAAAATCTCCATGTGAAGTCGGATTAATAAAAAAAATTTGATATCAAGGCGGTAAAGTTTAAGTTTAATTCGGTGCATTTCTATCTTAAAAATCGTTTAACGTAAACTTTTGCGAACCTTCCTTCTTTCTCTTTCCCTTGATCAACGTTAGAAATTTGTGGAAGATCGCGACGTCATAAGCCACCGACGGCATAATACCGTTGCGCTGCTCTATGCGCAATAACAATAGAGGGATTTGTCTTTAAGATAAAAAAATAAGTTACTTTCGTTACATGAGTATTATGCTAATTTAAGTTAATTGATAGATTACCATCCACACCCTCCTCTCGAAAATGGGTCCGCCTCAAATTTATTTTTCCGATAAGCAATTTTCGTAATTTGTTTCGTGTCCGTTACCGGTAAAATCAAGTATATCTCATAGTGTATTTCCGGTCCATGAAAAATAAATTATCTTCGCTATCGTACTATGGCCAGGGTGAGAGAAAGTAATTGTAATTTTATTGCATTGACCACAGATTTTCTATCACAGACCTGGTGACAGCAAGAATTTCCGCTCACATAGGCCTTACCAATCCTGAAAAATGATAAATAAAGAATAAACTCCTTTTACCGTGCCAGCATTTTTCAAAATGGGTGGATGTTTATCTATGAATTACAGGTATCTTGAATTGGCCTTATCGTTTTGGTCGTATTTCAGGAATAAATAGGAAGAACGAAAACAAGTATACATTTATGTAGCATCTTTATTTCCAAAAAAAACGGGTTGTAAGTCTTAGATTCTGTCCAAACATCTAAAATAAATAGCACACGATACATAGCGTATAATTCTTGCAGATGTTCAGAAATCTTATATTAAAAATAATTATGGAAGCCTTCTTTTATCATGCCATTTGGTTAACTTTTTCAACACTTCTTATCTGTTCATTTCATTTAAGATCAATTAA
Source organism: Mytilisepta virgata (assembly GCA_028015205.1). Taxonomy (NCBI): domain Eukaryota; kingdom Metazoa; phylum Mollusca; class Bivalvia; order Mytilida; family Mytilidae; genus Mytilisepta; species Mytilisepta virgata. The sequence goes on along the minus strand of CM051513.1, from coordinate 38,783,213 downwards.
TTTCCACTAAATTTCAGAACTTCACCGGCATAATACTTATTATGACTTTGTTATATTACCATTTCTATTTGTTTTTAATTGACAAATGGGGCATAAAATTCCACATTATATCTATAAAAATAATCTAATATCTTAGATAAACAAATTATATGTCTATTTATAAGCATGTAAATGGTTACAATGTATTCTTATTAAGATTAAGTAGCTAAAAATGTAAGAACTTCAAAGGCATAATACTTGTTGTGACTTTGATATATTACCATTTCTATTTGTTTTTAATTGACAAATGGGGCATAAAATTCCACATTATATCTATAAAAATAATCTAATATCTTAGATAAACAAATTATATGTCTTATTTATTCCCATGTAAATGGTTACAATCTAATCTTATTAGGATTAAATAGCTAAAAATGTATTAAGGTGGTACCCAACACTTTCACTAAAATTAATTTGGCTCGTTTAATTTTCATAAAATTTTGACAAAGTATTTACTTTGACCCATTGACAAAAATTTTAAAATTTCAAAACATTTGAACCAACCAATTCATCAGAAAAATTACACTGATTGTATAGCAGTTTGACAAACACTAATATTGATCATTGAAAAGCTTAATATTCCATTTACAACACAACGTTATTAAAACGTTTAGCTGATTTTACAGAGTTATCTCCCTGTAGTGTTAGGTATCACCTTAAGCACATATTCACATGACATTGTTGAGTAAAAGTGTTTCGTGTCTATGCGAAGACATGTTGTAAAATAAATAAATAAAATAACAATCCAAAGATACTAATATTAGATATAGTAAATTTACACTATGCTGTATACGATACATTTCAAGGATTTACCTCTCATCAGCAGCATTAAAACCGAAACATTTGGAAGACCAAAAACCAAACCTATTTCAAACAAGAAGTACTCATAACTAAAAATACCGAAATAGGAAGCCAAATTTCAGCTAAGGAGATCTACCATGTGCAATACAAGGAATGAACCCTTAGTATTTATATTATTTTTTAAAAAATATATTAATTGGCCTGGTCTGGACTAGGCTGACCTTAACCTTTTAATATAACATGGTTTGGTCAGGGATGGGATTAAACATTTTAATAATGATCTCTCCTAATATTTTGTGAAATTTAGACTTTAAGGTGGTACCCAACACTTTCACTAAAATTAATTTGTCTCGTTTAATTTTCATAAAATTTTGACAAAGTATTTACTTTGACCCATTGACAAAAATTTTAAAATTTCAAAACATTTGAACCAACCAATTTATCAGAAAAATTACACTGATTGTATAGCAGTTTGACAAACACTAATATTGATCATTGAAAAGCTTAATATTCCCTTAACAACACAACGTTATTAAAACGTTTAGCTGATTTTACAGAGTTATCTCCCTGTAGTGTTAGGTACCACCTTAAATAAGCTTTGATATTGCAGCTCTGCGTGAGACATATTCATGTCCGTAAGATTAATTATGTGTATAATCATATATTTCTTCTATTTTTAAAATGCTCTAACCCGCCACAGAGCAGTCCAAACCACCGGCACATTGAAAGATTTAATCAGTTTTATGTGTACAAATTTTGATCGTCCAATGTCATGAATGTTTGATTCGTACTTTTAATAAATTTTAATTTACCATAAAATTATACATGTATCTTTTTTCCACACATAATTCCATTTATATTTCGCAAGGTAGTAAAATACACTTTAGTGAACTCTGATAGTAAAATATGTACATATTATCAAGTTTTCTGCAAACGTACAAAATGACGTATATCGTAAAATATCAGCCGCGAGACACAATGTGAAGCTTTTTCGGCGTATTTTGATCTAGCCTGTTATAAAAATTGTAAAAATTAGGGAGTATCTCTATACATGTGTACCTCTGTCTTTAGGTGGTTTTTGCTTTACCATTTTTGGTCATTTTAGCAGAATTTGAACTCGCTCTTCAACTTTTTGGATTGTTGATCATTGTTGTTTTGCTTTTCTACATTTTAGGCCTTAGGCACAACTGATTAATCGTAAATCGGCGAAATATGCACACCCTGTGCATCATTATTGGCGTTTTGATAATTACATTTAATTGTTACATTTAATTATTACATTTAATTGTTACATTTAATTGTTAAATTTAATTATTACATTTAATTGTTACATTTAATTATTACATTTAATTGTTACATTTAATTATTACATTTAATTGTTACATTTAATTATTACATTTAATTGTTACATTTAATTATTACATTTAAATTTTATCTATGTTTTGCGTTATGGATTTGGATTTTCTTCTCTTTTGTTTGCCTTCAGCACTGCTAACGATATACACGTACATGACTGTGGGATGGAAATTAACAAAATCTGGTCGATATGTTTGCCACATGATCAGGGATATTGATATTTTATAAACACTGTTAAGGATACAGTGTTTAATCGCGTATTTTAGGCCGTTGGCTTCATATTGTAACGAGCGGTTGATATTTTACAATATCTACCTTCAGAAAACCCTTTAATCTACGTAATTCATACATTTTTCATGCAGTAGATAGTTTAGATACTCACGATCACTAGCAAGTAAAAACTTAGTTTGGAAGTTCGAAACTAGCTGGTTTTGAGGTGTGTTCGATTCCAATCTTAACTTAGGTCGGTGTTCTATCCGAGTTCTCTGATAGTCTTAATGAAATTCCTTGAGATATGTTGACCACTGTTTACTTATATGTGACTTATGAGTCGGCTGTTTTAACAGTTACTCGTTTCCGTAAACAACCCAGAACTATAGCAACTGTTATACAAGTGGGAGGTTGATATGCCCTAAAACCTGGTTTAAGCCACCATTTTTATTTGAAAATGCCTGTACCAAGTCAGGGGTATGACTGTTGCTTTTCAGTTGTTCTATTAGAGTAAGAATAATTCACGGTGTCTTTAAAATATCACGATTTTTCAGGTGTTTGCGTGTCTCCCGACCTTGCCATTTTTTTTTTTTTTTTTTGACTTTAATTATGACTTTTTCCCTTGGAGTTTCATGTTTTGTTATGGAAATTTATTTTCTGCCTCCAATAAAAACTGACACGATATAGTCAAATGCGCTGAAAGTGATGTTAAATCCAAATAAATCAATGAATAAGTCAATCAACAACTAAAATTATGTCACGCTATAAAAATATAAAGAGGATTGGGAAAGGTTTTCTTCTCATTCTTCTCGTGGTCTCGTGGTAGCGTGCTCGCCCCGAGTGCGGAAGGTCGTGGGTTCGATCTCCGGCCGGGTCAAACCAAAGACATTAAAATTGGAATTTGCTGCTTCTCCGCCGAGCACGCGGCATCTAGGAGTAAGAGCAAAGACTGATCGGCTCGGAGTCAGTATAATGTGTCCGAGTGAGGTGATATGTCTTCCTGCGCACAGTTACCTCGTGAGCTAGCACATTAAAAATCCGATTTAGCGTGTCGGTCTAGTACAAAGCGGGGATCATATTCATTATCATATCAACATGTTTTCGTCCTGATATGCACCTGGTTGCCACTGGACGTTAAACAATAATTCATCCAACCATCTTCTCATTTACTAGTATTCATTGGGTGGATTAATACTTCATCTTGTGTCAGTTGCATAATACGATTACATACTAACTAAAAACGTTTCCTAGTGGGTGTTTCAATTATTAGTTAATGATCTGCTGGGACGTTAAATTGACTTTAATTCCGTTATCTCTATAGTAAATAATAGCATGTTCATAATTACAATAGGGCTATTAAATTCCAGCTGCAATTTTATTTGGGAGATTTATATGTTTAAAAGATTATTTATCTTGTCAGACAGATTAAACAAATCCTAAAATAGGTTAATACTCATTAAATTAGTTTAACACTGCCACATTTGGTTGTGCCTGTCCCAAGCCAGGAGCCTTTATAAAGTGGCCGTAGGTTTCTTTGGAGAATGCTTTAAATTTTATTTGTCTATATATGCACATACCTTTTCTATATATGCACATACTTTATCTATATATGCACATACTTTATCTATATAAAATTAGAGACAAAGTATGTGCATATATAGACAAGTATGTGCATATATAGACCAATATGTGCATATATAGATAAAGTATGTGCATATATAGACAAAGTATGCGCATATATAGAATAAAGTATGTGCATATATAGAAAAAGTATATGCATATATAGACAAGTATGTGCTTATATAGAAATAAGTACATATAAGGCAGCTATGGCGTTCCATAGATTCATCCTACTTTGTTGTTATTATGACTTGTCTATTGCCTATAACAATCATCATTTATAGGTACCAATTTATTGTACTAAATTGAAACATTATTCAAAAGTAAACCGAAATACTTTAATTCACTAAAAAAGGGTTCTCTTGTTATATGTTTGTCGTATCCATATTTAGTGTGTTCGTTTTAAAAGCTGACTAAAACCAAGGATTTAGATCCTTGCTAAAACTTATGATTTCATGTTTTATCCAAGTGTGAAGTAAAGTTTTCTTAATTAATTGTTCCATTATTAGTCCTTATTGTGTAAAATATATTCAGCGCATAACCTGTTTGTCATCGATTTCCCTTCTCATTGCTTAAATCAACCGCTCTCTCGATATTTAGAAGTGAAGTACTTTATTAATAGTATCATCTGCGGTATAATAACTGCGCATATTGGTAATTTGTCCAGTTACCTCTGGTCACCTTATAGCTAAACAATTTTTCTTAGAACGGAAGTAGACATGGAAAACATGTCCCGTTGGTTCGGATCGTGTTAACTTATTAATAATTCCAGCATTTAAAGAAACTTATCGACCTAAACGTGTGGAATTCTCGGCCAAGCGTCCTCAATCAGTTAAATAATTATTATTTGAATTGTGTATATTGCAGTTGATACCTAATGACGGCCCAAAGAAATCGAGCTCTTAATTTTATTATTATCTGCTATTATTATTGTACCGAATTTCTTCGCAACTTTTTAATATGGGGCATGTCAGCGTGTGCATGTACTACAGCTTCTTTCTAATATGAGACAGGCGTTACCTGATGAGCTCCCGAAGTTTTTTTAAGAAGGGTATATCGGGACATCTTCCGTTTCTGTTCCGTTTTTTTTATGTTCCGTCCCGTCCCGTCCCGTCCCGTCCCGTCCCGTTGTTTAGTAATAACGTCTTTGCGCAAGACCGGGAATTAGGCTCAACTTCCGATTGAAGAAAAAAAATCTTGTAAGTATAGTAACACAAACTGACCCATCTACTATAATAGCTCCCTTTGGGAGCTTATGATTCATACTTTCGTTTGATATTTGTTGAACCGCCTCGGTGGTATCATAGTAGCGTGCTCGCCTCGAGGGTGGGAGGTAACGGGTTCGATCCCCGGTCGGGTCAAACCAAAGACATTTAAAATGGTATCTGATACTTGTCCACCAAGCACACGGCATCTAGGAGTAAGAGCAAAGGACTAGTCGGCTCGGTGTCAGTAATAACATGATCGGGTGGGGTTTTATGTCTTCCTGCTGTCGCTCGTAGCACAATATTTTGACCCGTGGTAAAATCATGATATTTTCAAGCCACCGTGAATTATTATTTCTATTCTAATAGGACAGTTTCTACGACATTTTGAAAGGCCGCATCATAGGTATTCAGACACGAAGACGTCATTACACAACACAAGTTATACTGTGACATTGGTTAAGCTTGTTGGAAATTTTACTATGACGTTATCAAACAAGCCGACTGACGTCTATGATAATATTGAGATCCAATATATCTATATTTTACCACGAATGTAGACTAAAAGTGTTTGAAGCGGGTCATATTAGAATTTCGGATTTAAAGTCTATGTTTAATTCATTTTTGTCGAGCCTGCCACTTTCTTCGTGGAAGCGAGACTATAATAATCAGTCATGGTCTAAGATGTGAGATGGGACAATTCCACCCGAAGGTTCACATTTCCCAGTCAGAAACGAGGCTTGCCGAGTTTCTTATGATAGAAAATGTGAAAACGAGGGTGGAATTGTCCAGTCTCACATTTTTATCATGATTGATTATTTTTCTCACATTTCTCGGGCGCCATGATACGAAAATGCGCTCTATTAAACTAGGCAATCTAGTGCAAAATAAATTACATATTTGGTTTTAAAAAGATATCTTTTAGGTTGCGCTTCAGCGTTTTTCAAATTGAAACGATGTTTATTTCGACGTTGTCGTACCATTTGTGCGAAGTTGTGTGTTTTCTGATGTTCCTGTATTGTGACATGAGGTTTTTGCATTGTAACGTCGGTGTAGGTCATGTGAAGTGAGATGCATGAATCTCACACTGGTGTCTCACACGGAATATAACTGTCCCAAACACATAGAAATGTGAGAAATACCGATCCTACATTCCGTCGTCGTCCACATTTACATCATTTAATTTCACACTGTGGTTAAAGTTTTTTAAACATTAATAACTTTCTTAAACCATCCTGGATTTTTACCAAACTTGGACAGAAGCTTGATCAATAAATAACGTGTGGAGAATGTATTGGATTTTGTGTTTATGGAAATCTTGTTTGGTATTAAGTAGCCATTGTAGAGTCACATGACTTATAGACATTACCGCATATCAGAGTGCATAGATTTAAAAATGATTGTTTGTTTGTTTAGCTGGGGTTTAACGACGTTTTCAGCACATTTGGCTATTTCGCGGCGGCCAGTTTTTATTGGTGGAGGAAGCCGGAGTACCCAGAGAGAACCACCGACCTTCGGTAGGAAAATTGGCAATCCTTGTCAATTAAGATCGGAGTCGAACACACCCGGTACAGGTGAGATTCGAACTCACAACCCCAGCGTTGACAGGCTAGTGAACATTAGTAGTCATGACGAACTACCTAGACCACTCGGCCACCGAGGCCCCTAAAAATGATTGAAATGCACATAAATTTAAATGTTCGATCATTATCAGCCGGAAAACATCTGTTTTACCGAATAACTGTAAATAAACGAAGGGAAATATGCTGATGGAGAAAGAAAAAAGGCGCTTATAAAGAAAACAAATCACAACTGGCATTTAATATTTTCGGCGTCAGCTTTTTATATTACCATGACAGCGTGTAATTTTAAAAAAATAAATGAATTTTCTTCATGGTTGATAAATATATTGTTAACATCTCGAGAACAATGTTAAAACACGTGTATAATGTATTTACTATTTACTGGTGTGTTAATAAATAACTATAAAATAAGCTAAATCATAGATGCGAAAGAAGAAATAATCTAAATGATAAATAATATGTAAGAAGACATAAGCTAAATAATAGATAAGAAGAAAAAATCTAAATAAGCAATTAAATAAATAATCCAAATATTTAATTAATATTAATAAATATAGATTATAACATGTCCTTTTCCACATCGGCCCTGGTAACATCCCGAAGAGAAGGACATTTTATAATCTATCACAATAATAATTAAATAAATAATAATAATTAAAAAAAATCAATATTTTATTCATAATAACAATAACAAGAACAGTAATATAAAATGTCTAATAAATATTTCCAACAGTAGTCATCACAGATATCACAGATTTTGAATTAATTCTTATCTCACGTGCCATAAAAATTTATTGTCACATTTCCGCTTCGTTTTGAATAAGGAAACAAACAAATTTTAAAGTTTGGCAATACTCGAGCTAAATTATCGGACTTCATTCAAGGGTTACTACGTGAAAACAAAAAGAAACTAGCCCAATCCTTTAATTTCACTTTTCGTTATATAGATGATGTGTTGTCGTTAACAAATAACGACAAATTCCCAGACTTTCTACATCTTATCTACCCCAGTGAGCTTATTTTTAAGGATACTACAGATACACCGAACTCCGCTTCATATTTGGATTTGTTTCTTGAAATAGACTATGAGGGACGTTTGAAGACAAAACTTTATGACAAACGTGATGACTTCAACTTTCCTGTTGTTAATTTTCCCTTCTTGAGTAGCAATATACCAGCATCGCCTGCATATGGCGTCTACGTTTCTCAGCTTATCCGATTTTCAAGGGCATGCGTGAGTTACCGTGACTTTCGACAAAGAGGATAACTTCTGTCACAAAAGCTTCTTAACCAGGGTGTTATCAGGGATAAGTTGATGTCATCACTTAGGAAATTTTACGGTCGTCATCACGAATTGATTGACCATTACAGTGTTCCAATATCTAAGATGATGTTGGACCTGTTCCGATGTGCCTCCACCGATTTGTGACTTCCCCCGGATTGACTTTGTTGAACTTCACGAAGGGTGCCGTATACGGATCAGGAACTGCTTACCCTTCCGGAGCACCCGGGTTCTCTCCTGGTTTTTATAGGAGTTCGTGTTGTTCATTGTTTTTTTAGTTTTCTGTGTTTATTTGTTGTGCTTGTGGTTGTTCATTTGTCTTCCGGGGTTTGTCTGTCCAATGGATTACGTTTTGTTGATTGCTCCTTAGGTATATTTGTCCTTTTTAATAACAGTTGGTTGAACAGAGTTATTACTGTCAATAACAGTTGGCTGTACCTGTTATTTGCATTTTTAATGTTTTCTATAGTTGAATCAATTGCATCAATATCAACACTCGCTAAGTCATCATCTGAAGTTATTATCGGAAAATTTGCTGATGTACTTATAACAGTGTTTACATTATTAGTATTTGAAACTACACCCCTGTTACCACAACTAATATTGCTTAATATATTAGACATTGACTCTTGTTGAACAATTGAAGCGGATGAATATTGATTTTTTGACTGAAATGTCCCGTTAGTTGCATAATCTGTGTAGCTTAAACTTGATGTAACAGTGGTTTTTCGGGCACTGTGGTTAGTTTCCGCCCTGTCAGACCGCCCTTTTGAGAAATTCTTAGCCAAGTCACCAAGTTTATTTTTTCCTAGTGGCTGTGTAATGAACCAAACAGAACTAATTGGTGGATTGGTACTATCACGAGTGATATCATGTAGAGATGACAAATACATTCTATTTTCTGCAGTTAGTGTATCATGATGTATTCCTTAAATGTTTTGACAGGACATTTTGCATCACCTGGCCATGTTTTGGTCTTTTTGTCAGATTCTCGGAATCCTCGGGTTTTATCCATTTCTTAAACATTAAATTTTTTGCCCATGAACCCCCACGTTTTCTTTTATAATTCAATCATATATACATTTAAATTGTATTTGACAAAATTTTATGAAATCCTATTTATTTTTTCATACATTTATGAGAGACTGAAGTTGCCAAAGCAAATACAATGATACATACAGAGCAAAACCCATTTCCTGCAAATTTTCAGGGCCTTATAGCACTAAAATGAGCACATGAACCTATATTATTTTATTGCTTAATTGTTTACTATTCATATGTTCTCTCAAACTAAAACACCTATTTCAAATCCTATTTATTTCCTATTTGACCAGCGATCATCGTTAATTAAAAAAAATGAAAGTATATTCATGTATATATATATATATATATATATAATGTACCTACATGTATATATATACATGTAGGTACTTTATCAGTATATGTGCATCTATCAGCCTGATTTCTAGTGTTTTTCTTTTCTTCCATAGTTCAAGATCACATTTCTATGAATAATATTTATGTGGATGACATTAAATTGAACAAGACAAATATGAGATATCACATGTTTTTTGATAATATTTAATGTGAACTGTTTTATTAATGCAGTGTATTACATCTTTGTGATTGATAGAATGCTCATGATTTTTAGATTTTTAGGGTTTTTTATATTTTGTTTTGTTTTTTATTTACCCTTTTTTGCTTTGTCTTTTAAAAAAATAATTAAATTACATCTACTGGTATTCCTGTTTAAAGGTTTTTGTTTGTTTCTTATCTGGTACTTCAAACATATTAGGATCAAATGATTTTGCATGTTCTGACTCTCCTTTCCTCGTCTTCGTCTCTCTCTCACTAAATTCATGGAACTGTTTCCCATCAGAGGTAGATTTCATGACATCACCACCAAAAAGCATATCTGTGTGCTCTTGTCTGCCCCTAATTCCAAATTGAAGACAGTTGTTGATCTAGATTGTGTTGATCAAAGCCTCCGGGTTACCTGAATCATGAAATGTGAGCGATTAAAAATCAATAAAAACAAATTGCAATCACTAATATACATAATAAAGTTATCTGGACAATAGTGTAGACAGCTACAAGGGTACTGTTATGTCTGCTATTATAATATGCTAAATTGTTTATGCATTGAATCTACCTACGATTGAAACCACACACTTTAAACATAGAAATATTAATATGATACCTTGCTAAGAATGGTTAGGAGTCATAAATACGCAGTTCCCCCATACTTGTGAGTCATTCCTTGAATATTTTCAAGTCACTGTCCGTTTTCTGCTTTGTGTTCACATTTTTAATTTTATCCACAAACTCCGCTGTGTCAGTTTGCTCTATGCTGACGAAGCGAAGAGCGTCCTCGTCTGCCATTTTTGTTTATGCTACGCAAGGACGTCATCGACGCATGGCATAATAACCGGTTATTTGTCCCGGGCATGATATGGATCGCGCACTTGTTCGTTATCACATAGGCAGATTCACATGTTTCTTGTACAAATATGCGATAATATAAAAAAAAAAATAAACAAGACAAGATTGCCCGTTTAAGATCTGATGCACGTACATGGCACTATCAGCCCGGATACGATCGAATAGCACTTGCATGATGGGTTATTTGCCTGGGGTGTGGAAATATGGGTTGTTCACTTCCGATCGTTACACACATGCAAAAACCCAGCATATTTACTGCTAGGTATATTTCTGTATAATCATATGCCGTATTGTATATACATGCATATTTACAAAACTGAGCTGAAATGTGTTGGTCGGCCAGACTAGCCTTTTCTATCCAAGTAGTAAACAGAATTTGAAAAAAAATAGTTGTAAAATAGGACATAGTTAGGTTATATTGGAATAAGAGCATGTATTTATAGTCAATATTTAAATTACCCCCCCCCCCCCTTTTTTTTTCTTTTGAAAATTAGTTTCTATGTTGATTTAAAATAATCAGGAATATTGCTTATCCACATACATGCAGTATGAAATATTTTCTTAAGGCGATATTATCAACAATCCTTAATGGTAATGATTATCCATATGGTACGAAATAGTCTCGTTTTTTCGTGATATGGAGATTATGTACGTGCGCAAAACTAGAACAATGCAGTATGCAAGTTAACAAAGTGTTTATATTGATTTTTTTTCATTCCAAACTAAATCAATATCAAAGCCTTATTGATATTACTTTTATTATCAACCGCTTGGAGTTCCACTTGCCAGTTGAACTGAACCCACTTTGACCCACGATACATAGAAAATCTCAATCCAAGACCGCTACTGTGATATGGAATGGGCAATTTGTTGTTCTAATCCCGGGTTCTAACCAAAAAAAAAAAAAAATGATAATTCAGTTATATGTACAACAAATATTTCCAAGGGAGATAATAATTAGTCTTACCTAAGCTCTTACGAGTGAAAATTACTTTTATCTCCACGGGTACCATATTTAAGGCAGATAACTGCCTAATGATTGTAATTTACGACAATTGTCTTCATTGGCAGGAAATTTTCTTTGGTAAATATTTTGCGGGTACCATTTAATGAAAGAAAACAACATTGATAAATAGAGAACCAGTCGACTAATGACATCTCGAAAACACCTTTGTCTAGCGTAGATTGATAGGACTGTATTGATTATCTTGTTTATATTAACTGCTTTTCTTTTTCTTTTTAATCAAACACAGCTCAAAAGAAAATGTTCGTTTTCCTTTTCATTATTAGACAGGAAAACATCAATTCAACGTATAATATAAAGAGAAAAGAAATATTCTATGATTTAATATTGAGTATATGTTATATAAATGACAATTGAAAGACGTCCGAATTAACTCAGTTTTCATCATCAGATAAACCAATACTTATTAATAGAAAAAACCATAAAAAAATTAATAAAATAAAACACTTTACGTATAAAACAAAATTTTGCCAATTGACTTTGTTCTACTGAACTGGTACCAATAACTATCGACCGAGGGAGAAACCATTCTACTTTTCTTCATTTAAGAGGGAAGGGGGAAACCACTCTACTTTTCTTTATTTAAGAGGGAAAGGGGAACAAGGTAGTAGTATTAGATCTTTGAAATTTTTGGTAGCTTTCATGCGCAAATTTCGTTTTAGTATGTACTATTTTGCCCCCCCCCCCCACCCCCAACCCGGCCTAAATATAGCAATAAATAAGTACATTAAAAGAAAGGTTGATTCCTTAGGATACTTTTAAGATTTTGTTTATATTCTATGTCTATGCAACCAAAGTTCATCACAGTATAGATAGTTTTATGTAAATGGCCGAGTCGTGTTATTGAAAATGATGTACATCATCACAGTGTGAAAGTAATGTAGATTTTGTGTTCATTGAATATTATGGGCATTGCATTTCCATTGTCCTCAACGTTTCTTGTCGTGATTTGCATTTATTCTCAGATTAGCTAATGAATTAGTCAAATTCAATGTTACTTTAAGAAAATTTTTCCGATTATGCAATAGAAAAAAATACATTTTTAATTCAAATTATGGCAAACTATATGAAAAATTCCTAGGGAATACTGTACATTTTGATAGTGTTAATAAACAAATTTTTAAAAAGTCGTTGACGTTGCAGACGACCGGAAGTGGGACGCATTACGTGAGCACGTGGAGCTGATAAAAAAAAAAACATTTATAACATGCATACCATGGAGTAACAGCTATATTTATAATAGCGGTTATCATATAGTTATAGTAAATAAGTAGTATTTTTTTCTGTTTGATAAAATGCTAAAAATGCCGTAAAACCGATAAAATCGATTTGCTTTGCGGTCTATTATAAAAAAATAATAATAAATAATAGTATTATTGCGTAAGGTTTTCCATATTGGCTTAGTTATTGGTCGGAGGCAAGACATATTGGACTGAGGCAAAGCTGAAGTCCAATATGGCTAGCCAAGGACCAATTACGGCATATTGGACAGGTATGTGTCGTATTGGCATTCTTTGACATTTTCTATTGTATTGACAAATTTTATCATATTTAGGCTTATATTCTATTGTTAGTCAACAATTTTTCATATCAGCCCGCAAAGCAAAGCAAATCCTCGGTATTATTAACTGAGCACCACAAAAGTAACTAAAAAAATATAAATAAATAAATAAACATACATGAATGAATAAACATTAAGGTTGATAATTAAAAAATCAATACTTAAATAAATATTATAATTAAATACAGTGTATATGTAAATCAGCTTGCTCATGAATTATTTTTTTGTAAAAATTTAATTTGCATCATGGCCCAGCTAATACTTCTTTACAATCAGTACCAGTTATCCAGTAGAAATTGTGTAATATCAGGATTTTTTTTCGGAATTGATAAGAAGTAATAATAGATGTATTTAGGGGGAAAATTCAGACATTATTTTTTTTCCTCGCAAGAGTCAATTTTAGTTTCTAGTTTATGAGTGGAACACGTGATTGAAATTTTCTTATGGTAGACGTATTATTTACAAAGTTACAAATTTAAATTGTTCCCTTACCATCTTACAGATAAATACTTGGAGTACCTAATTATAAAATGTTCAGCTTGTTAATACGTGAAATATATGTATTTCTTTAACAACACCAGAGATTATAAAAGATTTGTTTGTTTGTTTAGTTGGGGTTTTACGCCGTTTTCAGCACATTTGGCTATTTGGCGGCGGCCAGTTTTTATAAGTGAGGAAGCCGGAGTACCCGGAGAGAACCACCGACCTTCAGTAGTAAAATTGGCAATTCTTGTCAATTAAGATCGGAGTGGAACACACCCCGCTACAGGTGAGATTCGAACTCGGAACCTCAGCTTGATTATAAAAGATAAATAACTAATGAAACTGATTCATACATTGTATAATTGTTTGTTTGTTATATGTATTTGTCCTCGTGTGCACAACGTGTCATAGGATCATAATATATGGTTATGGGATGAATATTATAGTATTATTACGTAAGGTTTTCCATATTGGCTGAGTTATTAGTCCGAGGCAAGCCATATTGGACTGAGGCGAAGCAATGATACCTTTATTGACTAACAAGTAATATTGACTAATCCAATACGGCATATTGGACGTGTATGTACCGTATTGGCGTACTTTGACATTTTTTATTAACCAGTAGGGTAAAATACGTTAAAAATGCCTTATCTTTATGAGTGCATTACTGCAGGTCCATTACAGGATTTTTTTCATAATAACCGGTTATTACGGCTTTTTCAAAATGGCTGCTTTTTTTAATACTCCGCTTGGAAATTTTAGGAAGAGCAAACTAGAACATTTTAAAACATATTTTTGAAAAAACTTTCCGAAATTAATCTTTAAAACTGTTCTCACAAGTTTTGCTTTCTTGCCACTATATTTGTGCTATTCGGATTAATGCAAATGCTATATATAGACTGGTTAATAAAAGTATTAAGAAATTGGTGTTTTCATAATGGCCCTGTTATATGTCCTCGGTATGAAAAATGCTTTTCCAAAGAAACAGAAACTTGCAAAACGAGCCGATTTGAGCTACTAATAAATGTAATGTAAACGAGAACAAATTTGAGGATTTCATTTGCAAAAACCTATGGGATGTTTCGAACCTACTTTATATTTTGAACTCGTGCAAATAAGAGTTTTATCGTTTATATAAGCACTAGTTCAATAAGTTATTTACTTTGATTTTTAGCTGAACTCGCTTGATGAAAATGTGCAAATAGAAGAAAATATTTATTACTTTATAATAAAATATTTATTGCATGAATATTGGTGCAATATAAAGTCTGCTCTGGACAATATTAATATATTATTGAATAACAATAGAATATAAGCCTAAATATGATAAAACCTGTCAATACAATACTATAGTATTAATAAATTGGTGTCTTCATAATTGTATACGCGGTGTGTCCGCCGACAAGCTAGATTTGTACTTTGTTATATTACTTAGTTTCAAATATTAAAACAGAAGTTAGGAGTTGAAATTTTGAAATAAGAAAATAAAAGTTGGAATTCGGAAAGACCAAAATCACAAAATTAACTAATTTGGAAACATAGAATTAGGAAGTTATAAAAATATAATTTTAAAAATGCAACATTATGAATTATAGAAGTTGTAATTTACTGGTAAGCAAAATGCAAATTGCAAAACGGGCATTAGAATTAACAAGTTTAAGAATACAGAATTAAGAAGAACAAAATTAGAATATGGAATATGGGATTTGGAATATAAAAGTTAGAACTTAGAACTTATACTTTAAAACTTAGAACTTAGAATGGTGGTGGGGATCTCCTTCCATACTCCAGAATGGACCTATTATGGTAGAAGGGTTTATTTGTGTTACTGATTTTTTCTTCAATCGGAAGTTGAGCCTAATTTCCGGTCTTGTGCAAAGACGCTATTACTAAAAGACGGAACGGGACGGGACGGAACATAAAGATTTCCTGATATACCCTTCTTAAAAAAAAACGTCGGGAGCTCATCAGGTAACGCCTGCCTCATATTAATGGCTGTTTATTGTCAATGGGCGTTACTAGTGTTTGCAGGCCAAAAGATAAAATTTCGCGTCACATCCACTCCTGACCAATGAATACAGCATGAAAAAGCTCTACTATGTCCAATGAGGACATAGGTCTAATTTATGAAATTTAAATAAGAATAAATACATGTGGTACAAAAATTATAAAAAATGTGTATCTGTTTTTTAGGAGGTATTTCACTTTTAATTGTTTAATTAATTGAACCTTTAATTTGTTGCAGGGTTAACTAATGCAAAATGATATCGAATTACAGCAATGAAACTTTTTATGCTGAAGGTAAGTAGGAAATTAATTGTCTAATTTTCTGTCTTCATAACAAAGTACCATTATGGTGGACAGGAAATATGTTATATATGAGCTGTATACTTGTACAAATGTAAATAATAATACAAACCAAAAGCATGGGAAAATACTATCTAAAGAAATTGGTGGAACTAAAGCAGGCTAAGAAATGTTGTAAAAAAATAGAGGGTTGAAAAAAAAAAACAAAAGCCGCAATTGCGCAACCGAGATAAAACCAGACGCAACCTCAGTAACCTCAGTAACAGAAAAACCGATTTTTGTTCGTCGCTGTTTGTAGTGTATATGCATACTAGTATTCCTTTAAATATGAGAATTTTAGATTAATAAATGACATAATCCATACGGATCTGGTATCATCCCCAGACTCATATATAGGACTGAGGGCTGGCCCGAGGTCCGATTTGAGGCGATGGATGATATCCAGTCCGATACGGAATATTTCTTGTATTAATCTTTTTATCATACGTATGTCTGAACACGTCCGGTCTGATATGACAATATCAGCAAGGGAACGTTCGAATAGCACTTGAATGATGCGTTATAAGTCTGAAGTGTAAAAATATGGGTTGTTTACCTCCGGTAGTAAAATATATGCATATAACACCATCATATTTATTACTAATTATATGATAAATAAGGGATATGGAGTTAAGGGGGTAAAACGTCATGAAGACAACATCTCATCTCATCTTCTTATTGATTTGTTTATTTAGTTGGGGTTTTACGCAGTTTTCAGCACATTTGTCTATTTTGCGGCGACGAGTTTTTAATGGTGGTGTACCCAGAGAGAACCACCGACCTTCGGCAGGAATAATAGCAATCCTTGTCAAACTGCTTATTGAAGAGACAAATAATAGACACGATCTTCAATGAATAGAAAACCCCATCATATTTTGCCCTGACAAATAACCAAGTGTATATATAAATCAGTGGAATGAGAAACCAGAGTGAGTTATCTTTTCCTAACCAATGTAGGTAAGGGAGATAATAAATTTGTCTCCCTTTTAGCCTGAGGACAAAGGGGAGAGAATTTAATTATCTCCCTTACCTACATTGATTAGGAAAAAATAACTCACTCTGGTTCCTCATTAACACTGCATCCAATCATGAAATATGGTTGAGGAACAACGGGCTTTAGATAGACGATACACCCAATATGTAACCAAACTATTCCAGACGTTAGATAGGCGCAATAATATGCGATTGTTGTTGGATCCAAGTCTTAAGATAATTTGTCATTGGTGTTCTGAACAAATCCATTATTTCTATACAAAAAACGATGTTATTTGGGACTTATTCCGCTGGGACAGTTACATGCTAATCATAGAGGCGAGTCAAATTCTCAACAACCTTGGGGTTATAAAACAATAGAACTCGTAAAAATAACCAAAAGGCAAAAACAAATCAAAAGACAGAGGTAAACCTGAGGCAGATTTGAGCATCCAATCAAGAGCAAAATTCAATATTCTATTAGACATCCATTATATATCTGCGAATTTTACCCGTGTTTTCATGTACGCATACTTTTAAAGCTCATATTTGTAACATATTATGTATTAATAATTCTAATAATTTATTATTGTACATATTTTTTATGATTCAACTCATGTGTGCCCGTCATAATAGACATAAAATTTGTTTGTTTGTTTATATTTTTTGTGTAAGAGATTAAATCACATAACCACAACTGTACTCATACAAAATTTTTAACTCGAACATTTCAATGTATAGATTTTTGTCTAAGAAATGTGTCTTTTCTACACACTCTTTACAGGGCGGCAACCAGATCAATGGGGGTGGTGGATCCAGCAGATTGTAACTCCTGCCATTGTTCTCATAGGAATTTCGGGAAATTTTCTATCGTTTCTACTGATGAAGACAAAGACACTCCGAAAGAAGTCTTACAGTCATTTCCTGTGTGCTCTTGCAGTTTTTGACAGTCTCTGTCTAATCAATAGGCAGATAATATTAATTCATGAAATACTCGTTTACAAAAGACAGAATGGAATTTTCACAAATTTCAGTGATCTCTCCTGCCAGATTTACACTTTTTATGAACACGTTTGTTATCTAATGTCGTCATGGCTAATTGTTGGAATGGCAGCCGAGAGGGTGGTGGCCATGTGTTTTCCTTTTAGAAAAACTTTACTGCGAACACAGACAGGCGCCATTGTTACAATTGCATCGACCTTTGTATTAATGTGTCTAACACAGGTATTTCGACTAATAATGGTAAAAAATATTAATGGATTGTGTCAAGGTGATATTTTCGCTCATTCGGAATACCTCGGTTTGCATATTTATTTCTACCAGTTGTTACTAGTTCTTACATTGCCGTTCGCTTCTGTTGTAGTCTGTAACAGTTTGGTTATTTACCAAATATATCGGGTAAGAAAAGCTGCCAGACATTCCAGGTCACGTGTTGTCGCGAGATCTCACAAAACCACGTGGATGCTATTGGCTATTTCATTAACTTATCTCGTAACGATGCTCCCCCTGGTGATAATTTCATTTATATGGCAGGCAGCTTTGGATAATCAGCAAGTGGATATAGTTTTTATCCTGATTCCAATACAACAATTTGTGTCAGTTATTTCATATTGTAATTATGGTGTTAATTTCTTCATTTATATCTTGTCGGGACGATCGTTCAGGTTTGAGCTTAGAAGAATATTTACGAAAGAACGACATCAAAGTATGTCCGCAACACGCACCCGAGAAGAATTCTTGAGATTACAGTAAACCACATGGTTTTGACGTCACAAAGCTTTTGTTGTCACTAAATTGACATTTTTAGTTAAATTTTGAACACTTCAACATTTTCAAAGATCGTTTCAATTAAGGATGATCGCTGGTCTAATAGGAAATAAATAGGATTTGAAATAGGTGTTTTAGTTCTGGAGAGCATATGAATAGTAAAGAAATAAGCAAGAAAAAAAATATAGGTTCATGTGCTCATTTTAGAACTATAAGGCCTTGAAAATTTGCAGGAAATGGGGTGTCTCAGTCTCTCAAAAATGTATGAAAAAATAAAAAGGATTTCATAAAATTTTGTCAAATACCATTTTAAGGTATATATGATTGAATTACAAAAGAAATAGTGGGGGTCCATGGGCAAAAAATTTCATGTTTAAGAAATGGATAAAACCCGAGGATTCCGAAAATCTGACAAAAAGACCAAAACATGACCAGCGAGCATCCTTAATCTGCTATTGCTACATAAATGTGTTTACTATCACTGATTGGTTTTTTGCATTGTTATCAATACAATGACTATATCTCTTGGCTGTTATCACTAAAACTGAACATCTTTGTCACATTGGAAGCTCTATTAGAACTGTTGTCGTTATTTCCGGAGTTTTACCAAAATTTGAGTGGTTCATTCGTACACTTTTTAACGTAACTCATATTAGCAGTGTCGAATGTCATCACTATATTGTTAATTTACTAAACTAGCTAATTCTAAAATCCATCAATATGTTGAATGTTATCACTAATAAGCGTATACCTATAGAGGATGCACAGGATCATCACTCGTTAGTGATTCTCTCATGGTTTAATTCCTTACATTTTGACCGTTATCACTTAAATAAACATGTCTGTTAGATTTGAAGCTCTATCAAAATTGCTTTCACTATATTTTTAATTCACTAAACTACATTTGTAGTTTGTTAACGCAAATACCTCTTGAATGTTATCACTAAATAAGGCCATGGTTGTTTTATTCTTTGTTTTGCGTCCGCGTGTGGGTAGGTTTTTTGCCTCGTATGGTAAAAAACAAACACAGACTTATTTTTCAATCGGTAAAAAAAAATTATACTGTTAGGTGCAGACATAACCTCTCTCCAAGTTAACTTAGAGCAGTTCTACAGACTGCTTTAAAACTGCTCTAGAGTAGAATCATGACTGCTCTAGAACAGAATCCTGACCGATTCTGACTGCTCTAAGCTGTCATGGTCTGGAACAGCTCTAACCGGTCATTGGTATAGAATTTTTCATGTTACCTACCCATTCATGGTATGGATCGTATTACTGACCTGACATTGCGTACATCATTCTTTCAATGTTTCAGGTTTCTTTGTGATATTTATTACAATGTATTTTTTTTATAATTTAAAATTTTATTATAATTTTATATATATATAAATATATAAATTTTTGTTACTCAAGATCTTTTCGTCTTGTGTAAGAAATTATCAAAAAAAAAATTTAAAATGATGATGAATTGTATAATGATGATGATTAATTCTATAACAATTGATGAAATGAAGCGATATCGTCGTAAAACCAGTCGTCGACCAGGACTACTCTAATTCTTGACCAGGAGCTGTTCTAAAAGGCAGTCGTGGACCAGGACTGTCAATTTTCCTACCGAAGGTCGGTGGTTCTCTCCTGGTACGCCGGCTACCTCCACCAATAAAAACTGGCCGCCGCGAAATAGCCAAATGTGCTGAAAACAGAGTAAAACCCTAAATAAATAAATAAATAAACATAAGAGTTATCTCAAATTTACGAGATTGATAAATTGTCATTTTTCTGCAAAATGATTTTTCTTTCTAACAATGGCCACCACATACATTAGGCTACATCAAATTGATTTTTAGTTCTTTGGATTTCGCCGCTCCGTTTTTTGGAGTTGCCGCTTCAAATTGCAAACATGCTGAAAATTTGCCCTCGATTCTTCATTTTTCGAGAAATTTAAAATAAAAAGTCATGAAAGTGTTCGCCTGCTCCTGAAATTTGGTAAAGAATAGGAGTTTGTTTTCCCATTTTGTGCAAAATATTTGTTAAAAAAAATTTGTGCCGCACGTAAATTTGATGTTCGATGGAAAAAAAATAATCCTCAGGAAAAGAAATTAAAATCAAAATTTTTGACATAAAAAATTCCAAAGAACTAAAAATAACTTTGGTGTGGCCTTAATTATGTTTTTGGATATATGTTCCCACCTTTTTATGTCTGATGTAGGACTTTCCGAATTCTAAAAAAATGCCAAATAATGTTTTACCTTTATTTTAAATACAAAATACCTTCCATCAGGAAAGATAACTCTTGCATATGGGACACAATGACAACTCCAATATTCGCAAATAGGGAACAGTTGACTAATTGTTCGTTCTAAATGCCCCGGATATTTCATACAACGAAAACACGTTATGATCTTGGCAAACATCGACAAACTTCGCAATTATATATGCAGAAACAAAACTATGAAGTACGTTTTAACTTGTAAAAGCTATATCAATGTAATTCGTGATTTAAAACTTTGATTTAATCTACATGTAACAGAAACATAATTCACTGTCAATACATGTTTCAAAAGTTATCCATACTATTCCAGTTGCTTTTCTTATTTCAAAATTGAATGATAACCAGTAAAAACAATACACCTACATTGACGGAAAGCCAAAACTGCAAATTGGTTTGCAGGAATATTTCAGATGATCTTTTGAAATCTCTCATGTATTCTAAAAGAGCTTGTTTTCTAATTTTCTTCTGAAATTCATTGATTTTTGCGTTAAACAAGACTGAAGTTTCTGAATACACAGGCAAAAATGCCACACATGTGCACATGTGACCCGTGTGCAAAACGCATGTAATACGCATGATTCACACATGTGATTATGCGTTTCACATTCTCATGCGTGAGAAACACACCTGTGTCACATGCGTTTCCAAACACATGCGTGGCACATGAGTTTTTCGGATACATACCATTCACATGCGCGTGTCACACATGTATGACATACGTGGCATAAAGCGTGCATGTCACGCATGTGATACACCTGTGACACATGCGTCTCCAGGTTCATGCGTGACACATGTGTGGCATTTTTGCCTGTAAATGTGCAAGTTTTGTGTCCGAAAGATTGAACCATGTTGACTGTTAGGATGTAACATATTCTGATCCTCACATGTGAAACCCCTGAACCAAATTCAATGAAAGTTGGAAGCATCTATGGAAAGACCATTATAATATTAGCATATTTTGCCCAAATCGGACAACTGTAATGGCCGCCTTCGGACAAATGCTGTTTCTCATTTGTCAAGTTTTAAAAATCCGTTTCTCTGAATTCTAACTACATGTTAGGAGTGACTAGTGATGGCAAATTCTAACTACATGTTAGCAGTGACTAGTGATTGATAATTCTAACTACATGTTAGCAGTGACTAGTGATGGCAAATTCTAACTACATGTTAGCTGTGACTAGTGGTGGCAAATTCTAACTACATGTTAGCTGTGACTAGTGATGGCAAATTCTAACTAAATCTTAGCAGTGACTAGTGATGGCAAATTCTAAGTACATGTTAACATATAATAAACTGGCTTGACTCTTTTTCTGATGAAAAATTCTTTGAAGCCAATTTTGATGTACAAGTGATAAACAGAAAAAACATAAAACAGTCTTGATTACTCAATAAATTTACATATGATAAATATGATATATGAATTATTGTTTAACGTCCAGGTGAATATCAGAACGAGAACATGTTGATATGATAATGAATATGATGCCTGCTTTGTACTAGACCGACACACTAAGTCGGATTTTTAATGTGCTAGCTCACGAGGTAACTGCCGCAGGAAGACAAATCACCTCACTCGGACACATTATACTGACTCCGAGCCGACCAGTCTTTGCTCTTGCTCCTAGATGCCGTGTGCTTGACGGAGAAGCAGCGAATACCAATTTTAATGTCTTTGGTTTGACAAGGCCGGGAATCGAACCCGCGACCTTCTGCACTCGGGGCGAGCACGATACCACGAGACCACCGAGGCGGTGCATATGATGAAGGCTGTGCGTTATTGAATTTTATGAATTTGACAGAATTGGAGTTTCATTTATACTCTGTTTTCGTCAGGTTATTTTTATATTTCTTGCATGAGCATAGAAATATATTCGCAAGAATATTTTTACAAAAGCTAGAGCTTTGGCGTCACTGTACCATACATGTACATGTAGTTCTGAATGTGATATAGGTAACCATACCTTTGAAGCTTCACAAATGAATGGGGACACATGAGTACAGGGAATGTCATGCCACCCGTTCCTTTGTGTAAGGACAACACAATCCTCCCCATATTTGGGATCGCTTGGATTACCACCTGCCCATCTACTGTATCCAATCTTTGAAAAGTCGTTTACCCATCTCCAGTCGCCTCCCTTAAAGTCAGTTAGTCCCAAATATAAACTGTCCGAATTGGTCTCTAAATTTAATAAAATATAAGAAATTGCTGAACAGTTGTTTGTAATGCTAATAAAAATGAGACAGTAGGGATACTTATCTTAGATTCAGGACAAAGCAATACATATCAGTTTTTTTTCTGTGCTTATTAATTCATCATCATATCGTTAACCGGTTTTCCAATATTTTGATATAGAGCACTGCTGATGAGTTGTCAGTCAAAGAAATGGCCAGATGAGTTGTCAGTCAAAGAAATGGCCATACAGTGCATCAAATTAGTATTTTAGTATTCTGTGATACGTTAACTACATAGGCACTCATAATGGAAGAGTTCCATATTGCACCCCAGGTGTGTATATCTTAGACGGAATAAGCATATACATTTTGTAGATGTTCTTCTGGGGAAGCCAAATGGAACTCTTGCACTTATATCTAATCCACACTGAGATAATGTTTAAATGTACAAATACAAGTTTAAATGAATAATTCTACCTTTTGCCTTTGCCAGAATCCAAGAATCCTCAGCCGAATCCGTAATTTGAACTAAATAGCCTCCAAGTTCTCGACATGTTCTCTAATCAAACATAAATATAGCTATACAAATAATTATGCACAGACGATAATGATTTACATACAATGTATATATATAGTATATTAATACTAGGCAAATAAGATGGTACATAAAAATGGGATCATCGGTGTATAGAAAATAACATGTTTGTGTTATGTGCTCTTTTCTGTTACGTTTTGTCTGCAGGCCTTTTCATATTATTCTTTTTGTTGTTGTTTGTATGAAGTACAGTTGTCGAATTCAGTTAAAGAAAATTAACTTTTTATTCACTATGTTTCGTTTTAATAATCATTTTACCTGTTAGTCCCTGTTTCATTATCATTTGTTTTTACGTCCTTAATGATTGCTTTAATATTACTCACTTTTTTGTCACATAACAATATTTTTTTAGAAATTGAATCACAAAGGGTGATGTAGGAGATACGATCCATCCTGTCTCATTCCGTGTAGAATTAATGCTATTTGGAATATTTATACTTTTTTATTTAAACTTGATTTTCCGGTTACATTATTATATTTAAAATATGTATCCCCGGTTTCTTGTACACAACTGTCACACAGAATACACGCGGCCACAGTCATATACAGCACAGATGAACTCATTACCACGGAAACGCAATAAGATACATGTATAATTAAATATCCATGTTTAAACTAATCTTACCTCTGCTTCATACCACGGCTTTTTATTCGTTGAAAAGAAATAACAGTGTTCCTTATATTCCTTCCATCCATTCTTACATCCTTGGGACTTGGCTTCAATTAGAAATTTAAAATCAAATAACGTCCATGACAATCAGAATGATGAGTAAAATGTGTTGTCCTCGAGGGATGTAGGGGCTAGAGTGTCGTATTACGAAGCCAAAGGTCACATATAATGTTTGTTTGTGCGAGCCTTAGAAACGGTAGAAATGGCGAGGTTTATATAATTTTAATTGTATCTCATCATGCTTAGTACAAGGGTGCAGTATTCGTGAGAGGCCTGTATAAACTTAAAGTTGAAGAGTTTGGAGAAAGAGCACTTTTTAAAGAATTACACAAACTTTTATATTTGTAGCTCTTACTAGGATGTACCTTAAGTACAGTATATGTGGCTTATTGCCAAGATGTTTGAATTTGGTTACGTTATTACAATAGAAACTAGAAAATATAGGATAGGAAAACCCGTTCGTGATAAGTGCTTTTCTTGCGGCCAGCAACTTAGCTCAAAGAAGTTTATTTTTCCCCAAAGAACAGACAGGATAGAAGGAATTCTTATTATTTTCATTATATAGACCTTTCAGCTAAATGAATGACAAAAACAGACCCTGTGAACGTTTTCAACACGAATCATACATTTAATACATTTCATGTTTCTTACATAGACTACTATGCAAATGTAATACCTTTCAAGTTATTTTCCAGTGTTGTTAATGATGATCTTACACCATCAATTAAAGTCTTCTCTTGTTTGCCTAGACAGTGCTCTGATATTACTATGGTAACACAACACGATGTCAACAGTATAATACCAATCATTTTCCAATCTGTAAAAAATGAATCATCATAATCTTTTAAAAAGAACTTTCTTCAGGAAAAGAGAGAAAACATATTATTTCATTGAGTGTGGTCAAATACTGGGATTTCCGAGTTAAATCAAATCCGATAATTCGCCCAGTAATATCACTCTTGGAAGTGACGTAACAATAGCTATACAAAGGTCGACGCGTAGCCACATAAAACATAATCCCTTGTATTTTCTCTTCAAGACTTATGAATATATGGAATATGTCAATGTAAAATAAACAGAATAACTAATCTCGAAATTCGAATATCAACTCGTGACCGAAAACCGCTAATAATTCACTCATGCACCACGCGTATTCGTGAATTAATGTGTTGTTCGGTAACTCGTGGTAGATGTGTAGGTATTAAAATTTCTAGATTAGTTATACTATAAATCTATCATAATATTTAACAAACAGTTCATTGGACTGAAGGAAAATGAAAAGACAGTTTTACTGTTATAAAATGAGGAACATTTTTACGTATCTCCACCGTGTATAGGTACATGTATGTCGTCAGATAATTTTTGGATTTATATTTCGGTCTTTCATGCATTTGAATTGCAGTAAATAGCTTTGGCTTTTTGTTAAAGATTTCCTGTAACTGATACATTTCTTTCCATATGTTATAATTTTTTTTTGTAATATCTCTTACCAGTATCAGTGGCTTGGTGTTGCTTTCTAGTCTAAAATAATCGTTTGCCAAAGGATCTGTGAACGAATAAGCATTTCAATTGTGCCTATTGTAAGACAATTTCAAAATGTCGTGAGTTAATTGCATGACATAAAATGATCCTAATAAGATATCATATTCCAATGTGATCAAAATAATGACATCTGTTACATTCTAATCAACAGAGAATAATGCACTGTGGGGTATTTCATATTACACCTATATTTTGTTTTAAACGGTTAATCCCTGTACTGTCAAAGGAAATTCGGTGATACAGTTATCGCCCACGTTTGTCTGTCTGTCATCTGTCCGTCTTTCAGACTTTCCTTGTGACGTAAACTCTTTCATTTCAAACTTCATTTAAATTTTAATGCTATGCATAGTATGTAAATGCGCAATAAGGCTATAGAATTTTGATTTCCAAAACTTAGAGCACACAGGCATCGAATTTCGAAAACTGTAAATTTAAGCTTGTGATCTTAAC
Source organism: Mytilisepta virgata (assembly GCA_028015205.1). Lineage (NCBI taxonomy): Eukaryota > Metazoa > Mollusca > Bivalvia > Mytilida > Mytilidae > Mytilisepta > Mytilisepta virgata. Next base: position 38,756,821 of record CM051513.1, on the reverse strand, counting down.
GTCCCTTTTATATCTTACTTTATCGTATTTCCCCATGCCTATATCGACCTGCTGAGGCCTTCACAATTTCCCGTATTTCGGCACTGTGACGTCGTAAAGAGTTGACCCGACCCTAATATGAGCTGACCCGAATATATCAGCGACGTCATAATGTTTGACCCAAAATTGACCCGAATATATCAGGAAAACATCCGGTTATAGGCAGATGGCCATTGAAAAGTAAGAAATTCCATTAAGATTGCTAGTTAACAATACGATAAATTTATCATCAAGTTTTCTTCAAACAAATATTGTAAAATATAAGCCGCTCGACACAATATGAAGCTTTTTAGCTCGTTTGCTACGCTCACTCGCCGAAAAAGCTTCACATTGTGTCTCGCGTCTGATATTTTACGATATACGTTTGCAGAAACCCTGATAATATGTACATATGCATTTTATTTCTATATAGTATTGTCATCTACTGTTTGTTTTTTGATACTCAAAAAGGTGTTGGAATCTGATTGTCAAAATCTGGGCCCACAAGAGTCGAATTTTGACGTAGTAAATACAAGTTTCTGACCTAACATCCTCTTGCTTTTTCACATTATATATCATTATATATTTTAATTCTATACAGCATCGTCTTACTTTGTAAGCATGCGACTTAAGCTGTTCTGTCATTTTTAAATTTATGCATTTTGTTTCTATCTCGTATTGTCATAAATTGACAATGCCTTTTTTGGCGCGAAATAGTAGAAAAAAGACAGTTGATAGTTGATTTTGAGCATCGGTAAATTATATATGTAATTTATAGATTCCCCTTCAGGTACTAGTTAGTTCTTGAGATAGTTTTTTTTCAACACGCGAGCTATAGCGAGCGTGTTAAAATTTAAAATTTAAATATCGAGGGTGGATACACTCTATAATTCACGAGTAAATTGAAGGAGAATCTGTTTCTCCTATGAGTTTCAACAAACACCTCAAGAAAATGCAGTTGCATTTTGTTGTGTTAGCTATACAAATGTGCTGCTATCTCTACCAAATACAGATATTTTAATTTCTGTAATATAAAAACACCCTACGAAAAAATGTACTCAGATAAAAAAAATTCTTGCATACCATGTGTTCTACTGGACAAACCTCTATGAAGAACGCTCAGATCAAATAGTGGAAAAATCGAGTTATTGAAAAGAAACAACAACTGAAAGGGTCAGAATTTAAACAGTCGAAAATTGAACGATAAATATAAATCTTAAATAATTAGGTGGTAAAATATCATTGAATATCTGGTATTTCTTCAATGAGTAAAGCGCAGCTCCAATAGGCCAAGAATGTAATAACTTACGGAAACGACAATATCATTTCTACGTTTTCTATATAGACTGCATAAAAATGACCAAATTCTCGAATATTTGTAATTATGAGGACAGACTTTGATGCTTTTTTATAGGGTATATAAAAAAATCATTGAAATCAGATTACTGATGGCTACTGCCAAATGCTAAACAAAACAATTTTCATCTGCTTTATTGTAATATAAATTCAGAATTTTTATAACAAAAGGTTTCTAACGGAAAATATTGCAAATTTATAACTGTCTTTTTTATTACACAACTATTAATAGTAACTTGTGGTTAATGATAGATAAAAAAACTATTACATTGCCGTGGTTAATGATAGATAAAAAAACTATTACCTTGCCGCTGTTTATATCGATACTAATATTTATGTGTAAATATCGAATTATATTTCGTAGAACGTTATCTGTTTTATGAGCTAGAACAAATAAATTTTTCCTCAATATTTTATTTTTCATTACCATAAAAAAGAAACCTACTGAAATTTTGTTCAATAATTTGTGGTAAAGCCACTTTCTGGTCTCAGTGTGGTGTACTTGTTTAGTAAAGTAATGAGATGGTGAACTTTTGCAAATAACTATGTGGAAGTCTATGGCATAAAAAATACGCAATTATAATCTGTTTGAATATTCTTAAAACACGAAATTAAATACGTCCCTAAATGAAAGGCCACGAGATTATTAAATACTGTATGACATTTTGGTTTCTGCTTGGATTGTAAAGACAGGTGTCTGACTGTATGCAATAAATAAATAAATAAATAAATAAATAAATAAATAAATAAATAAATAAAAATAGATAAAAATAATTAGTAAATCAATAAAAAATTAACCAAAATAAATAAATAAATAAATAAATAAATAAATAAATAAATAAATTAATAAATATTTATTGACTGCGTTCTCAAATCTTCTTGTTATAAATTTAAAGCTAGAAAGAGAAACAAACTATGATATATGGCAATCCATTTTACTATTTATTCTTACTTCAAGATATCTGATATAATATATACGATATCTCATATAATATATCAGATATCTTATATAATCTAGTTTTTATAAGATATCTTACATACTTTATAAGATATCTCATAAACTATGTAAGAGATCTTATAAACTATATAAGATATCTTATAAATTATATGAGATATCTTATGAAGTTTATTAGATATCTTGAAATTAGAATAAATAGTAAAACGGCTTGCCATAATCATAGCATTGTTACGAGTTACCCATTGTCCTTGTGAAGATAAAGCAAGAAGAAACCTGACAAGCATGTCGTAATCGAAAATCTAATAAAAATAGAAAACGAAATACAGATGAGGAAGATAACACAACAAACATCACCAAAAACACTGAACTCTTTTTGGATCGTCCATTTCATGCCAGTCTTTATGGAATTGCTTTTGTTTTATTTATTGAAAAATAAGAATTTGATCTCAAAATAATTTTAAAAAACGCCAGTAGAATGAATGAAATAAAAATGAAAAAGGAGTCTACGTCGTAAGATGACACTGTTTTGCCCGACACTTGCTCCCAACAGAGCCTCAGATAAAACTGTTTTGTCCGACACTTGCTCCCAACGGAGCCTCAGATGACACTATTTTGTCCGACACATGCTCCCAACACAGCCTCAGATGACTGTTTTGACCGACACTTGCTCCAAACAGAGCCTCAGATGACACTGTTTTGTCCGACACTTGCTCCAAACAGAGCCTCAGATGACACTGTTTTGTCCGACACTTGCTCCCAACAGAGCCTCAGATGACACTGTTTTGTCTAACACTTGCTCCCAACAAGTCTCGGATGATACTGTTTTGCCCGAAACTTGCTCCCAACAGAGCCTCAAATGACACTGTTTTGCCCGACACTTGCTCCCAACAGAGCCTCAAATGACACTGATTTGCCCGACACCTGATCCAAACAGTCTCAGATGACACTGTTTTGCCCGACACTTGCTCCCAACAGAGTCTCAGATGGCACTGTTTTGCCCGACACATGCTCCAAACAGAGCCTAAGATGACACTGTTTTGTCCGACACTTGCTCCCAACAGAGTCTCAGATGAAACTGTTTTGCCCGAAACTTGCTCCCAACAGAGCCTCAGATGAAACTTATTGTACTTCTACATGCAATAAAATTAGATATTAATCATATAACCATTTGATATAAAAATTCATTAAACTAATATTTGCAGCCAACATTTTTTTAATTGTTTAACTTTCTTTCGGAAATATGTTATGTCTAAACGTTAATATTGACTAGTGTTGCAATACGAATAAAATGTAGATGATTAGTGTACGACTTGAACGTATTCCCTATGATAGCAACTGTTTTGTTTTCTACGAAGTATTGATATATCATCCATACTTTGTGGGTGAAATTTCAAAACATTGTAGAATCTCCGTCTGTATTTTTGTCTTCCAGAGGTTCGCTAGTCATCAGAAGAAGGTAGACTATGTGTGAATAAATTCTTTGATATCAGTTTTGATGCACAAGGTATGCACATTACTGCAATTTAGTTCAGTGGGGTGTTAAAGCTTTGACCACAACACTTCATACAAAAAACAAGGCTTTTAAATCCCTATACATGCTATAAAACCACTAAAATGACGCATTCGATTCTTATTGGAAATGGCCACATTGGTTTTGTTTAATATTTTAAATAGACAGGCATTTAGAAGAGAAGGCTTGTTCCGTGCTAAGGTGGGAGATTTTGATGGACCGTTAATGACGAGAAGGATAATTGCTCGGTATAGATTCCCTGGAAGATCTATCACAGAGCTGACAGTGTCGGTCAGGCACCTTTTTGAGCGACTAACAGCCAGGTCGCATGCAATTGTACCCCACATTAAGTAAGTATAGCTGAATAATCTTTTAAATATGGATACCAAAATGTATCTTTTGTTTACATATAAATAAGTTGTATATTTACTTTTATTGGTAAAGAATTTTTAGAAGTAATTTAAATGCCGAGAAAACCATCTGTACTACACAATTAATAAATAGAATTAGGATTGAATAAGCCCTAGTAATTAGCCTCGTCAGCTAACGCAAGGTTGCCACACAAAACGTGCGTTATAAATGTATGAAAAACAACATAAGAAAAATTATCTAAATAACCTCATTCAAACAAGTATCTCAACATATGATATTATACGTTTATTTCCCTTGCATTAGTGAAATATGAAGATTTGTTCACCCGAGGAAAGTAATGTTTCCCGAGGGCTTGGTTTAGTTATTCAACACGAGGGCTTGCCCAAGGGAAACATGACTTTTCGAAGGTGAACAAATTTTCATATTTTCACTAATGCATGGGAAATTAATCACTAAAATCCTGAGCATTTTGAATAACTGGGATATGATGGTGAAACACGAATCTGAGAGGGAAACACGATGTTTTGTTCAATATCACGTGGGACAGTCTCAACCAATAAAATGCGGACATTGCTATGAATTAATATATATAGTGGAATAATATTAATTGTCTTCATTCCAATAGTTAATATTGTTTTCATATCGTGTTGCTAGATGTTTTCTGGTTTCTTCTTGTTCTCATATCTCAACGTTTTTTAACAGGCATCCTGTTTAAGTTTGAACCTCAAATTATGTATTATTATTGATGTGGTGGAAGCAACCATTATCACAATTATACTAGCCACTAGAGCTACCGTTAGGCGGAGATGTCTTTCGACTTTGTTGGAAATAACTTTATATTCCATCAAAGCTTATATTAACTTTGGCCAACAAAAACATTATCCGATAAAGAAAAAATGTATTTCATGGGCAGGAAATGAACGCAATAAAAGAACCAAAAATTTCCCGGAAACGGACATAAAAACATTTCCAAAAATCGCATCATGGATTTTCAAGGGGCGGGCGGGGATTATAAAAATCTACAACTAGCTGGTCACAAAGTAATACGTTGTAGTCGTCTCAGATGCAAAAGATCTGGTCAATGAGCGTAAAAAACAATGTCAAGCAGAAAGGACTATAATAACGGGCATAACGGGTTCCATATGTGTAACTGGATATACAGGTACATGTAGTTATCTGGAACAGAAGATATAGAGGTTTCAATAGTAAAAAAAAAGCTTAAGGTATCACACGTGTTGCTATCTGTTGGGTGTGCCTGTTGCAGTGATTTTTGTTTATAAATCAAAAATTGTTTGCTAAATCAGTATTCTTTGGTAATTCCAGTACTGATTTTAAAGCCAATTTTAATTTTTGAACATGGTGACCTGCGGTCGCGTTCATTGTCGATGAAATAAACATGTATATATTGGCGTAGGGATCCATGAAGTGGGGGAATTTTGTTTTTGAAAAAAATTGTAAAATTCATCAAAGAATTTTGAATTATAAGCAATGATAATTGTTTTTACGGCGACTGTATTAATCGGTGTGCAAAATCAACCAACTCACTAATAAACTCCACATGAAGGCTGGGACTTCATTCAGTTTTTGAGTCAGTTGATCTCGTTTACACACCGATGATCATGAATTCCTGCAAAACAACTTTTAGGGACTGGGCAATATTTATCGCAGACATAGGACCGCGGCAAAAATTTTACGGGAAAATTTTCACCATAAACAAATGTTGGTCCCACGGACATTTCTTATGAAAAAAATATGCGCCCTAGGCTTACAAGTATTAAAAAAAAATCTTTGTCCCATGCCCTCTTGGAACTTGTCGACAGCTCAATATAATGGGGATTCTTATTATGACACAAGAATTTTTTTATCAAAAGACTTACTAAGGTCCGTCCATAATCGACAAGATAGGAAAAAAATCCAACCAATTTTAATGAATTTACAATAGAAATAAGCGAACAAGAATAGTAAAGAAAAATTAATTTCAGTATTATTCAGTAAATTTGTTTGGTGATTAGCATGACCTTCAGCAAAATTACATAATATTGTCACTATTTATAAATTGACATGCATTGTGAGAATATTAATTCACAGATTTGGTTAGAAAAATGAGTTTTGTCCATGTAAATATCACAAATAAGGTATCTTGGAGCCAGAAAAACATCAATATACCATTTAAACTGATTATAAAGTAAGTTTAGGGGTTATACCGTATAATATTCCTATAATATATGATTAATAATGCATTTAGCTTCACGTATCACTGATTTAATACGTTTTTAGTTAATACGATTGATCAAAATAGTATTTCAAGGAATATTAAAAAACAAACGAAATATATTGGCGTCATCACATTACAATTAGCGGAGTTGTTTTTTTTTTAAGTTTATTGAAGAACGGGTTTACGATTTATCCGTGTTCTTACTTAAGTACAGTAAAAGTTCAATGGAGCGTCTGATTTTTTATTGTTAAAAAAACAGTGAGATGTACTTTTAGGATAAATATGACATATTTATGAGCTGGGGATAATATTTACTGATTTTTCTTTATTTTGAACAGAATAAAAAAATTTAAAAAAAACCTATTTCAAAAGGAAAAAAGCTATAAAAAAACTGATCCCTCATCATGGATGTATTATTTGTTATACAGTGTGTTATTGTCCTAATACGGAAATTTATCGGGTCAATAAAATTCATATCGGACAAGGCACTGACCGGATAAAGGTATAAATTATTATTTTTTAATGTAATTGTAGATCCTAGTAATTTTTCCTGCTAAGACTGCAATAAAATGTACAAAATACGAAAAGGGGTGTAATTCGGATCGACTCGACAACAAATTGTATTGACATTTATCGGATCAATTTTGACCAATCAAAATGCCAAATGAAAGACTAAATCAAGATAAACTAATTTACCCTCAACTGGCCTATTAACTCTCCAACTATAGGGTGTCGAATATTTTTCCGAAATTCGTCTAGATGCATAATCTTCTACGAGTACCCAAGTCGTCCCTTCACCTAGATTACGCACCAAAAATCGCGCCTTCCTAAATTAATCTAGAAATGTGCCATTTTTCTGAGTTTTCCGGATAACAGATAACAATTTATCGTTGCAGGATAAATACAGTATAAATTGTTGGAAAATATACATTTCATCAATACTCACCAAAAACAGGTGAGAGATGCTCGGTAAACCTCGCGTTTCAACCTGTTAATAAGGCGCGTACAAATAAGCTGTGTATTTTTGGACATATACATATATTGCATTATATATTTTACCAATTTTTTTTGGTCATTTCGATATTTGAATCTGTTCTGTCTGCCTTTCATTTTTGCCTATAGCCCCACTGATGAAGTTAAAAGTGTTGGAATATCCACATACATGTACGGAGCATTAAAAATTTTTGTTTGTTTGTTTAGTTGGTGTTTTACGCCGTTTTCAGCACATTTGGCTATTTCGCGGCGGCCAGTTTTTATTGGTGGAGGAAGCCGGAGTACCCGGAGAGAACCACCGACCTTCGGCAGGAAAATTGGCAATCCTTGTCAATTTAGATCGGAGTCGAACACACTCCGCCACTGGTGAGATTCGAACTCACAATCCCAGTGTTGGCAGGCTAGTGATCATTAGTAGTCACGACGAACTACCTAGACCACTCGGCCACCGATGCCCCCCATTACAAATATATCAGCAAAATTCATTATAAAAATCTCTGCTGTCGGACCTCGAGGATATTAAAAACTAAATTGGAATTATTCTTGTATCAATGACTTACTGACTTACAATAGAGAATTCTTTTTCTTAAAACTTGGGTATAACATTCATGTACAGCCCTGTCATAAAATGTGTTTTGGTTTACCCTTTTTGTATATGGTCTTCGATGTTTCGACCTTGAGCAATAATTCTGAAAAATCCATTGTTAAAAATATGAACATACTGTGAATAAAACAGAGCTTTATTTTTAATAAATGGACAGAGATTTTATGCGTCAATTAAACAATGTCCCAATTAGGTATCGGGTAGACAACTCTCACAAGTGGACAATTCTGGATGTTCACCTCCTTAGTGGTCCGAGACCACATTTAATTCATAGTGCATTTTCATATTAAAATAAATTGAATTAAAAAAAATCGCACCTGCCCAATCTTGAAAATCTTTCTCATGTAGAAAGTATACTTACTTCATGTCATAATATCAAAATTAAAAAAAATCATTCAAACTCAATATATTTGCAAAAATATCTCCTAGGGTAGCAGAATTCTCGAAGACAGCAGACGACACCCCAAATATTGATCCATCTGACCAAATCACCACTTTTAGTTATGACAGCTCATTTAAACTTTTTAAAACATCAACTTTGAACATTTTACTATAAATTTAGAACAAAAACCATTTAGAAATGCTTTAACAAGGGGAAGAAAATAAAAATGGAAGAAATACAGTAAATTTATATAGGGGATTATATTTGTGGACATCGAAAAATGTGCGCTAATTGTGGTCTTTTAGGTAAAGTGTGATTCCAAAGTTGAATGGAACAATCGGGACATTTAAAAGCATCACATGATGAAATATAATCCTGACACCTCAACCTGAACATACATGAAAGCGTGGATTTATACACATTAGAAATAAATCACACAAGTGTCCACGAAAATCCCAACATGAAATTTTATATATGGTCTCAATAATTTTAAATACACATATGTATTCTTTGGGGTGATATCAGTTTTAGAAATATTTTTATCGAAAAGTTATTTTGCTTCCGATGTACTTACACTAAAACATGAATATATGAATAAAAATATAAACTATATTAAAGTAATAAATAATTTTGTACTTATCTAGCAATGAGTGTTAAATGTCATGTATTGAATATAAATTAAATTAAACTTTATTGCATAATAAAAACCTCAAGAGGTTAAGCAAACACAAACATACAAAAACAATGAACATGTAACTACATACAAATGGATACAACCAAAGATATTAAAGTATTTACAAATATGTATGAATTTGACCAATGTGGATCTCATTGTCGCAACTCAAATGATTGCTTTACAAAATCAACAACCGTGGGCAAAACATCCATATTTGGGTTAAGTACAAAAATTAATTTATCAATGGCGTCAAGCTGGTTAAAATTAGCATATTTTGTTTGTATTAAGTCAATAAATGTTCTTCTTATATTATTATTAATTTTACAATGAAAGAAGAAATGCGCTTCATCATCAATTATTTTGCATGATTTACAAAGTCTTTGTTCTCTTGGTATATTCTTGTATCTACCAAGTTCAATCTCTAGATTATGGTCACTAATACGTAGTTTGGTAAGTATTTTTCTACTATTAAAGTTTTGAAGATTTAAGTAGTCTGAAACATTAACATCAGACTTTAACTTGCTGTAAAGGTATAATTTTAGTAGAATTGATACGAGGGTTTTCAATAAGATGAAACGATATTTAAAAGTATAAAAGTCCAAGAAAATGAACAGCCTTTTTGTATGAAATTTCAGAAATTGTAAAAATCAAGATAGTCAAGATTAAACAAGACAAAAATTACCGTTTAAAATCAGAAGTATGTTATAAGTGTAAATAATAAGAATTTGATATCGACAGAATCTGCATTATATGTGTTACTAGTGTATGAATTTGTTTCTTTGACACTTACATGAATTTTTATATTTTCATAGGTCCATATAGATGTAAATTCTTCAAACTAAGCAACACTTTTCTGTAAAGTCTTTGATACCAATTAACGGTATTTTATATTTCAATACTTGTGGTAAAATCCGTATCAGTGACGACTGAAACTAATAAATGCAGTAAATATCAAATATCTGGGATCGTACTGGTCAAATGAGTAGCAGAATCATGCGCTGGATGTTTTGTATAGAAAATCCAGAATTGCTTATTACAGTAATAGGAGTTTTTTTAAGCAATTTATCGGTTTATAAAGGAGACCGGTTCACCCAAAAATTGAATCAAGTCCGAAGGATAAGAGTGACCTGGTCGAGTTTATACACCGATAAATTGCGAAAAAACAACTCTTATTACTTATAATTCTATAATAACTACAATTTTCGACACAATAAGAAAGAAATGGGTGGTTTAAAATGGCACTCTATTACTGGCTCACATATTCATACACTGAACGTCATTTATCGAAAAATAAAATATCCCAGATGTCACGTTGTCGGCCAATCAAAATTTAAAAAGAATACGCAAGCAAGGTATTATAAACAGGTGGAATAGCTTGTCTAACCCCTTGGACAGAACATTGATCAATTTTCTGGGGATTAGATATTTTTTTTCTTGTAAAACTGAATGGATGAAAAACATTATATTGCTTTTCCAAATGGATTCGCCCTACATTCTCTTGTCTTGTGCTTGTCGTATCTCTATATTAAATATGTTCGTTTTAAATGCCCACTTAAACTTTTCACTGATTCTGTTTTATCTAAGTGTGAAATAAAGTTGTCTTAATTCATTGTTCCATTATTAGTCCGTATTATGTAAAAATATTCAGCGCATAATCTCTATGCCATTGTCTCACCTTCCCATTGCTTATATAAAACATGTCAAAACCTCCCGCTCTCTCAATATTTAGATGTGAGAGTACTTTATTAATAATATTATCTGCGGTCTAATTACTGCCCATGTTGGTAGTATGTCCGGTTACCTCTGGTCACCTTATAGCTGAACAATTATCCTTAGAACGGAAGTGGAAACGAATGAAAAAAACATGGAAACATGTCGGATTGGTTCGGATCGTGTTAACTTATCGAAAATTCCAGGATTAAAAGAAACGTATCGACCTAAACGTGTGAAATTTTCAGACAACACATTTATCCCCAAGCAGTCAAATTTTGATTTCAATTTTGTCTATTGCAGTTGTTACGTGATGACGGCCCAAAGAAATCGAGCCCTTATTTTTAGTATTATAGATACCGTGTATCAGTACTTATGGAATTGCCAATTTCCCTACCGAAGGTCGGTGGTTCTCTCCGGGTACTCCGGCTTCCTCCACCAATAAAAACTGGTCGCGAAATAGCCAAATGTGCTGAAAACGGCGTAAAACCCCAACTAAACAAACAAAACAAAAGTACTTATAGAGTAGCTATTAGTACATTATATTCTCATGACACATACAAAGTTTTATGAGAATGATATGCTTTGTGTTTCCATATGCCATTAAGTAACAACTCTTGACCCAGTTGACTTATTTATTGCATAAGAACATAACGTTCTAGCTAATAGAGATTCTAGGACTGATATATGATTCGATATTCAATATTCCATATTCTTTTAATTACACATGTAGCGCTACTTAACATCTAGTGCGTCTCTTACTTTGATGTTTTATCACTATTATCCAAGAAAATAGGTAGCAGGTATATTATAATGTCGATACAATTCTCCAGAAATGTGTTTATTTCGTTTGTCTTATTCATCACTTTTGATTAGTTATAAAAGCGCAAGTATTAGAATTTTTATGGTGACGAAGTCTATATTGTGTGGTTAAGGTGGTACCTAACACTACAGGGAGATAACTCTGTAAAATCAGCTAAACGTTTTAATAACGTTGTGTTGTTAATGGAATATTAAGCTTTTCAATGATCAATATTAGTGTTTGTCAAACTGCTATACAATCAGTGTAATTTTTCTGATGAATTGGTTGGTTCAAATGTTTTGAAATTTTAAAATTTTTGTCAATGGGTCAAAGTAAATACTTTGTCAAAATTTTATGAAAATTAAACGAGCCAAATTAATTTTAGTGAAAGTGTTGGGTACCACCTTAAGCGGATTTTCAGACGTACTAAAATTGTATACAAGAAACTTGAAACCAGTACAACTCCGTCTATAATATCATTGACGGACATGAGCTAGGTTAAATGACGGATACAGGTGGTTTCACGATAACTTAAAAATGAAGAGCACCAATAAAGAGGAAAAATATAACTAGGGAGCAAATAAAAAAACGCAATCCATTGGACAGACAAACCCGAGAAGACAAATGAAAAACCACAAGCACAACAAATAAACACAGCTTTATAATTTCATGGTAAATCAATTGAAATTCAAGACAACAAGCTGTCACGTAAAATGAACTTTTAATTTTTCAGCGTTTTCATGTCAAAATCTAAATATTTAAGTTTGCTTCTTCCAGCAAAATGAACAGCCCAAAATGATAACCCATTTGCGCTTAAAAGTGGCTTAAGTGCGAAGGGAACGAAACAATTGAGCTATTGACACACATGCATAAAGTGGTAGAATTGAGGTGTAGCTTGTCAAAGACAAAATTAAAACGCATTATTATTGTAATTGTTTGTTAAAATTGCACTTTTATATTCCCCCATTAATTGGTTTAAAAAGCTGATTGTTTCTATTCCTCTGGTGTTTTCTTTAATTGGAACATTAATTTTTTCACAAAAAGCTCTCTTGACTTTTTCAGACTCTAATCTTTATTGTTCATTCATAAATTGCAAAAGAAAACTAGAATCAGTTTCTTCATTAGTGAACAATCCTTTGAAGAAATGACAGTAATTAAAGTTATAAAGGTGTAACGTAAAATTAATATACGAGCTGAATTTCACTGAAGTCATAAAAAATTAATCCCAATAATTTATGTTACTGACATTTTAGTGCAAAGAGTTAGCAAAATTATCTAAGATATATGACAAGCCGTTTTACTATTTATTCAAGATATCTAATAAATTTTATAAGATATTTCATATAGTTTATAAGATATCATCTTATAAACTATAAGAGTTATCTTATAAACTATATAAGATATCTTATAAAATATATGAGATATCTTATAAAGTATATAAGATATCTTCTAAAGTTTATATATTATATATTATATGAGATATCTTATATACTTTATAAGATATGTTCTAAAGTGTATAAGATATCTTCTAAAGTTCATAAGAAATCTTATAAAGTTTAAAAGTTATCTTCTAAAGTATATAAGATATCTTATAAAGAGCTTAAGATTAAAAAATGAAAAAACAAAAAGATATCTAAAGATCAAAAGGTGATGTGAACACTGTCTAAGGCCAGATATAAATGTGAGAGATAGTTCTAGTATAATTATAAAACAGGAATTTTGAAGTGTAAGATTCATGTCAGTTGCACCTTTTTACTGAGAACACGCAGGTTGAGAGTCCGAATAGCACTTGCGTTGAAGTCTGTTCGAATACTACACTGTATCTTAATTGATAAGAACAGCTAATTTTCCTACCAAAGCTCGGTGATTTTTCTACAAGTTATGCTTTGGACTATTCCAAGAAAATGAACTGGCCCCCGTGATAAGTCATTTATCCTTAAAAGTGGCGTAAAACCCCAGAAAACCAAACAATTGAGCGATTAAAATACCATCACTGTTCAGTGTCTGTACAAAGTCAGACTTTCCTGACCCTCTGTTGTGTTTATGTCTGTGTTTTATGCTCTTTTTAGCTGGATCTGCCAAATGTTTCACCAAACCATTGTCTCAACTTCTAATTTCTATTTTAACAGCTGTCAAAACGGGCCTCCAAAGCTATTGTGAGGCAAGCTATACCACCATTGCTCATTCACAACTGAAGGAGGAGTTGAAAGATCTAATCCATCGATGCTTTCAAAATAAAAATGGCAACAGCAGATACACATACCTTGTCATTGGTAGAGATAAATCATACTTTGTTAAAAACCACTCTAAATCTAACAAAAAATATACAGAGGACGAAATTGTCCTGATGATTGAATTCTTGATCGACAACATATTTGTTCAATTTGGTGGACGTGTTTTCCAACAGACAATTGGCATTCCAATGGGTACGAATTGTGCGCCATTCCTGGCCGACTTGTTCCTTTACTCATCTGAGGCAGACTTCCTTGACGGGCTTCTTAAGGAAAAACAGAAAAAGTTAGCCCGTACCTTTAATTTTATCTTCGGCTACATAGATGATGTTTTATCACTCAACAATTCACGTTTTGGAAATTTCTTATATCTCATCTATCACTAAGCTATGAGCTCGAAATTAAGGATACCATAGACACTGCCAAGTCTGCATCTTATCTTGACATTCACCTCGAAATTGACACCAGAGGAAGGTTGCATACAAAACTTTACGACAAACGAGATGACTTTGACTTTCCAATCGTCAAATTCTCATTTTTGAGCGGCAATATTCCAGAAGCGCCGGCGTATGGAGTATATATTTCACAACTCATACGTTATTCCAAAGCTTGTGACATATACATTGACTTCCTGGACAGAGCCCGACTCCTGACAGAAAAGTTGCTCAGACAGTGGTATGTTGGTCCTAAGTTGGAGTCATCCTTATTAATTTTTTTACGGACGTCATCATGACTTGGTTGACAGGTATGAAAAAAAACCGTTTACCAAATGAAAATGGGCCTGTTCCATTGATGTTATCCCTTCCTCATACCGGATTTTACATGGGCATCATGGCGGGTGTCCTGCAGGAAGCAGAGACTGCTTACTCTTTCAGAGCACGTGAGTTTACCCTCGGTTTTTTTGTGGGGTCCATGTTGTTCACATGTTTTTAGTTTTTAATTGTAATGCATGTATTGTTTTGTTCTTGTCTTGGTTGTTCTCCGGAGTTTGTGAAATGTTTCGATTTTTCCCTCCTTCAAATATCCCTAGGTATTTCTTGACTTTACTTATGCCAGTGTTTATCTGAGGTTCTGTCTGTTGGGCGGCTTTGATTGATTGGTATGTCTTTGTTGACCTTTCCTGTAATCCATTTTGTTGTGTATGAGTTACTGACTGGATGTTTATTTTGTTAAAAACAAAAGTAAGCACATCAATCTTGTATATTTAAACTGCACTTACAAACATGGTTTCAAAAACTAATTGTTTCTATTCCTCAGATATTGTTATTAGTTGAAAAAGACTTCTTTTATAGAAAGCTGTCTTTGCATTTTCAGACTCTAATCTCTATTGTTCGCGGAGACATTTCAAGAGAAGAACAAGTTCGTGAAAGTGAATACTTTTTTCATTAGTGGATAATCCTTTGTAACCATGTGCATAATTAAAGATATTAAGGTGTCTCTTAAATTCAACATACGAGCTTAATTTAAATGAACACATGAAAAATTTCTTAATAATTTACATGACTAAAACTTATGGGCAGAAAGACGAAAAAGGAACGACAAAAGCTTTGTAAGTAAGTAGCTTAGACATAACCTCTCCACAAAACACAATAATTAGACAAAAACGGATAAATGTGTCAGGATAGATAAGGAAGGGGGTACACATAAAACCACTTTAACCCCACCACTGTTTGGTTGCTCTCTGGTATGTTTATGTTGTTGTTTTTTACTATTATATATATTTTTTGTAAGGGGTTCTGTCTGTTGGGTAGTGTTGATTGATTGGTATGTTATTGCTGACCTTTCCTTTTACGCATTGTTTTAAATTACGTATTTGTTTAAGCATTCAACAGATACTAGAGCTTTTAGCTTGAGAGATACTTCTAGTTGGCTCTTACAGCAACAATGTTTGAAATATTAATTTCAGTATCAAAATAGTTACAATTGTGCTGCCTGTCAACACTCAAGTTGTGATTTCGAAACCTCCTAGTGTCGATGTGTATTACTACAATATTCAGACAAGAAACCTTTTCAAGGTTAATTTACATTCAAAGGGTGTGTTCGATTATATATACATTGCGTCTGTCGGCAACCTCACTATGAATATGAACTAGAATACTGACAATGTCAGAAAGAGTCCCGCCGACTTGTGCGATTGAACTCGTGGGAATAAAAAACACTTCAAAATCTAGAAAAAGTTTTTTTTTTTTCAATTTTCCTAAAAATCAAAAGGACCTTCCTCTGATCATGTCCAAAACTGTATATAAAATTTTATGAAAATTTGTGAAGCCAATCTTAAGTTATCATAGGACATAGTGTTAATTCTCAAAATATGCATTTTTTCATACAAAAACTAAGTTTTTCCCCAAACAGTGTTTTCGGATTTTCCTAAAAATCAAAAGGGACCTTCCTCTGATCTTGTTCAACACTGTGTATAAAATTTATGAAAATCTGTGAAGGCAATCTGAAGTTAGCATACGACATAACGTTAATTCTCAAAATATGCATTTTTTCATATAAAAACTAAGTTTTTCCCAAAAATTGTTGTCTGATTTTCCACAAAATCGAAAGGGACCTTCCTTTGATCAAGTCCAATATTGTGTATAAAAATCATAAAAATCCGTGAAGGCAATCTTAAGTTATCGTACGACAAAGGAAATGCTGACGGACAGACGGACGGCACGACGGACAGACGGACGGAAGGACGAACGGACGGACGGACAAGACTGATTACTATAGGGCGTCCGCCATGTCCCATGGCGGGGCCCTAATAAAATACAAATATGATAATTAACAGCAAAACATAGCATGCACATGATACAGTATGCCTTTGCCTCAGTATAAAACACTGCTGTGGCATTAAGGGTTGAGAATATTACGGGCGATTATCGGTATTTTTCTCAAGATGATACACCGGCTAATTCCAACAAAATGAACTGGCCCCATGATACATGTATTTCCAATTGCACTGAAAATAGCTTTAAACCAAATTTGTGGCATCACCATACATTCAGATGAAAAACAGTTATCTTGCAGTTACCCAAAGACAAATTAGATCAGTTCAGCGCAGATAAAAGTTAGACATTCATTTTTTTATGTTTTATTAACTTTCAGAAACCCATCTTGATTGACTGCAAGTTTAAACAAGAAAACTGAAGAAGAAAAAAAAATTATCTGACGATATCCTATTGCACTGTAGGCGTATTTTGAGGGGAAACAAAGTAAAACAGGTTAATATTGTATTTGTTTATTCAAATATTCCTATAAACCTGGTTGGTTCACAACGGTCATTGTCTCTATTTCTCTGCTGTTTATCTTATCATGACATTTTCAGACTCTAATCTTTATTGTTCAAGCAGACGAGAACAAAAAGTTGAAGTAAATATCGGTCTTTATATGTAATCCTTTAAAGTCATTATTTTATTTGAAATAATATACAGCCCTCAATCTATCTGTAGTTTTTAATTGTACACATTTCAACAAGTCATTTATACAATATATTATTAAATAATACGATTAAAACAGCCCTAATACTACCAAAACGGCATGTGTCATACTGGTGACGTCGTCCTGGTCATATAAATCACGTGATCTATATTGCTTTTCGGCCTGGTCCAATACTGAAAAAGGCCGTATGAGTCCTAGGGCTAATACAGCCTTTTCACTTCCGGTCGTTTCATTGCCAGTCCGTATTGGAAATATTGGCCCTATATTCACATCATTGCCAGTCCGTATTGGAAATATTGGCCCTATATTCACATTTGATGTATGTAATACAGCATTCAGAACAAGTCTGTATTGAAAAAAGTGGGATTATTTAATGAAAGTGTTATGAACTGGCTGTTTCTGTATTGGCACTGGTATAGATTCTCGGTCAGCTGTATTGGCCCTCCACCCTACGGGTCTCGAGGCCAATACAGCAAACCTTGAATCTATACCAGTGCCAATACAGAAACAGCCAGTTAATAACATTATATTTTTAACGCTGATAGCTTTAGATCGAGGGTTGGTATGGGATGCAATATGAATAAAACCATCTCATTTTCTTGTTATCATATATTCCAACCATAGGTGAATGGATATGAAAATAGCTTCATATCTGACATTGTTTGTATCCAGTAAAAAAATACTTGCGTATATGAGTTCGAGATAAACAACCACATGGTTATACAAAATTAATTATTAGGTTAAGTCGCTAGGGACGCGTCTTCGTCTGCCATCTTGTCTGTTGATTCTGGTGCCGTCATTCTTCTATCATGTGATTTCATAGGAGTACAATACGGGATTTTCGTAAGGGTGCGATACGGGATCAAGCCGTGATATCATCACGGATAGGTGATATGAACTATGTGAATCAATCAGTATCATTTATACAGAGAAACCCATATATAGTACTAAATATATGATAATTGTAGTTTAATAGTTTAATACATGAATTAATCCATATCGGATCGGGTATCATGCCGAGACACTCAGTCCAATATGGATTAGGTCATGTATTAATCTGTTTATCATATACTGCCTAAGTACTTATTCCGAACGCACCCGATCTGATATGGCCAAATCATCTTGTCCAAATGGTACACCCGGTACGATAAGTCCATATCAGCCCGGGTGCGTTCGATTTGCACTTGAGTAATGGGTTATTAGCATAAGATGTGCAAATGTTGGTTGATCACTTCTGGTCGTTACACATATGCAAAAACTATAAGTATATGTTATCTGGACGTGCATTGACTGATACAGAAAAATATCAGCAGTCGAGTCAGAATATGAATAAAATACTTCATATTCTGTCGAGCCTGATGATATTTTCAGTATCAGTCATATTCACGTTCAGATGACATTTTTATCATCGTTCTAACAACATATTCAAAGTGTATAAGAGGGGACGGGTTGATCAAATTTGCAATTGTCCGGGAAAACGCTCGTGTCAATGAATATTAATCCGCGACAACTTCTTTTGGCAATAAAACGCGTCGTAACTTAGATCCAAAATGATTACTCCATTACAAGGACTGGAAGAATTTTTTTCTATCTTAAATAATAAATGGGGGTGGGGGGTTAAAATGGTAAATGGTATCTCATGATTTACACATGGGCTGACATCCTGATAGGACTTGATAAAATATGGTTACACCCCCCCCCCCCCCCCCCCCCCCCCCCGAACAATTCGCCACAAGCATTAGCAATAAATGTTCCTGTATTTTCCGCCTATTATACAATTAAAAAAACGTATCCCTACCTCATTTGTTGTTTCCTATTCGAGTCTCGAGATCCAGTTGTTGCTTCCATAAATTCATGATGCCTTTCCCCACATCTGTCACAGATAAAAAATGCAGCGCTCCAATAATCTTTACTTTATTTAGCATAATTACGTCCATAAGGACCAAAGCAACAATAATGAAACAAAACATTGAAGCGATGCCCTTTCATCAGATAGAAATGGTTCCATCCGTAAATTATAGTGAATAAAAGCTATGAAAAGCAAAAGAGAACACACAAAAATGGTTGTGCATTTTTCAGTTGTTGTTTTGGTTGTGACGTCACAGACATTGTAATTTGAACGCAAGATCGGTTCAAACTCGTAAACTAGTTTTCCGCAATCAAGGGGGTTATTTACATTATTTCTTGGAAGAACAAGACTTGAGAAAAATAAATGTTTGATTTTTTTTTTCAATGTACGTCATTTTAAATGTTCATCACAGGATCAAAGTTCATGACCTCTCTGCTGTGACGTGAAAAAGTAGTCCCAGCAGAGGTTATCAGCGGACTGTTGGAGTCCTGAATTAGTAATATAATTTACTAATACATTTCGAGGAATTTAGATCAATGTATGCTTTAATTCCCTTCTTATTTATTTTCATTATGTTATTATAGTTATTATTTGTATCCATTAAACGTATTAACAAAGTAAAGAGGGATAAAACGTTGGGAGAATTTTGGTGATAACTCCACCTGAAAGCTGATAAGTCCTGCTCAGCTCACGTGAATTTTGATACGAGTTTTGCTTGTCGGCTCAGCAGGGTGAGATACCGGGAGGGAAGGATGATAATATTAAGTACTAAGTATATGATAAATAATGAAAACGACCTCCACCCGTAGTCATATCAAATGTTTAAAAACATAGATTATACTCAATTTACAATTAAAACGTTAGTGTTTAAATGGTTTAAATATTTACATGATTTAGATTTGTTTATTTTGAAATGTAAGGATGCTCGCTGGTCTAATAGAAAATTTATAGGATTTGAAATAGGTGTTTTAGTTTGAGAGAACATATGAATAGGAACAAATAAACAAGAAACAAATATAGGTTCATGTGCTAATTTTAGAGCTATAAGGCCTTGAAAATTTGCAGGAAATGGGTTTTCTCTAGATTTTTCATTGTCTTTGCATTTACAACTTCAGTCTCTCAAAAAATGTATGAAAAAATAAAAAGGATTTCATAAAATTTTGTCAAATACCATTTTAAGGTATATATGATTGAATTATAAAAGAAAAAGTGGGGGTTCATGGGCAAAAAAAATCATGTTTAAGAAATGGATAAAACCCGAGGATTCCGAAAATCTTACAAAAAGATAAAAACATGACCAGCGACTATCCTTAAAATTTATTTCTATCATAAGAGTAAATGTTATTGGCAATAGTATTTTCTATAATATTAAAAAAAAAATATTCAATGTACTCTGTCATCTTGTTTGCTTGTATTAGAGTCTATCGATTGGACGGCGTTGAATAGATTGGGATGCCATTATTGACCTTTACTGTCATCCTTTTTGTTGATTGTTTACATTATAAAATAACCCACTTGTCATGTAACAAGTTCCATTTCTCAATAGAAAGATTCAACTAAATGCATATGACTCACGAACTATATGAGCTTCAAGTTAGTAAGATTATTCCATGGAAATATAGAATCCGACTTCCGGAAGAGTTTATTATCTTATTTCTGCAGTCGAGATAGTCAAACCTTCACATTTCGAGCCTTCGCGAGACTGTAAAAATATGACAACAAGTCGTGAATTAAGGTTTTGTTTCCCTACTTCTTTCAACTGTTTCAGATAACACGTGATAATGCATAATCTGCCATTATCCCCGTATTGACCCTCTCACATCTTTCTGATGATTCCACGTGACATTTGGAATCAAAATTGACATTAGACCCCTTAACTATTCCTATTGATATCTCAAGAAGTCTGAATGTTCGTTCCTATATACCGTTAATTATTGTTACGATACATATCTATTTTACCCAGAATGTTGCGGTAGAATTAGAGGAAGGACTTTTGTTGCCAGAGTTTGTCTCATGCTTCTATGAATAATCATGGTATTTGTCTTAAATTCGTTTTTGGAATTAAAACAATATAATAAAATACTTACAAATGTACCAAGCAAATGCATTTTAAATGTTTGTATTTTTTGTAAACCATTGATAGAGTTGAAGAAAACATACGTCTCATACCTTGGAAATGTACAGGAAATGGAGCAGGATGTTTACCCAAAACACTTGAAATATATAGAATAATGGGATATGTTTTCAGACACTTACTTGATCAGATTTGTTATTGGACGAGCCGGTAGCAACATGATGTCATCCTTGAAACTTACGCGATCAGAGTCAAACCATGACGAAAAAAATCCCGCCTGGCCGTTTTGTTATTTATAGGAACATATTTGTCCGTAAATGCAATATTTTGATTTACACGACAATAGTTGTTGGTTGAGATGACTCTGCACTTGAAAAAGTAGATAGCTTTCTGTTATTTCATATAAAGGAAAAGCCATTTTTTTCTCATTTTTATATAGTCAAAAAACAGATGATTGCTTCTTTGATAAAAAAAATAAAATGAATATATTTCTTTCTAATTCAAATGACAAACTAGATGAATTTTATTTTTATATAAATTTTATATAAATTATATTGCAGTTCGCTCTATGTTAGAAACGCTCAAGGGCTCGGTGGCCGAGCGTTCTAGGTAGTTCATGACTACTAATGATCACTAGCCTGTCAAAACTGAGGTTGTGAGTTCGAATCTCACCTGCGGCGGGGTGTGTTCGACTCTGATCTTAATTGACAAGGGTTGCCAGTTTTCCTACCGAAGATCATTGGTTCTCTCAAGGTACTCCGGCTTCCTCCATCAATAAAAACCGACCCCGCAAAATAGCCAAATGTGCTGAAAACGGCATAAAACTCCAAATAAACAAACAAACGCTAAATCAGGTGATTTCTTTAATTTGTACTCGCGACAAATCCGTTAAACCCTTAAAAGCAACCAACATGCATCATTGCAACTTACTGTACAATATATATCAGCACGAGAATGCATAAGCGACATAACAGTGGAAAAAGTCCGTAAGATCGAAATCCAAAGAGAAGACAAACTTATTTGAATACAACATGACATACAAGAGTTTTATGTGAGCATGTGTGTTTTGTTTTCAAAAGTCTATTTTGAAAGTCATGACGTCATTTGTTGCCTACTACCTTAGCTGAATTTGAAAGACTATTAAAATAACAATCCAAAGATACTAATATTAGATATAGTAAATTTATACTATGCTGTATACGACGCATTTCAAGGAGTTACCTCTCATCAGCAGCATTAAAACCGAAACATTTGAGAGACCAAAAAACCAAACTTAATAGCCATTTCTTAGAGCAAAAAGGTGGAGATGGATAAAAATAACATGGTATTTTGGAGAAAAAGGAACCTAGACTTACTGAAGAGTTATTCTTGATTTAAGTAGTATCTTATTCTCATAAAATATAAAATTAATACTATATTTAGCTACAGTTTTACTATACTTGCAATTTTTGTATTAATAACAGTACAGGTACAAATACAAATAATAACAAGAAAACATAAACACTGAAGACGATACATTCTAGCCATGTCGGTTTTAACACCAGGTTGCAGCACAAAAAGAGTTACTATTTATCAAATAGTTGATTCTAGCCCCCACCTCCCCCCTTTCTAAAAATCAATGGTTGCTCCCTTGCGGAACCTAAAGTTTTTTAACAGTACATATTACTGATCGATGCAAAGCCTTCCTAATATGAATTAGGACTTGACACTTCAATGAAATTTACTCACTGGCAATGTGACGAGTGACGTTAATGTTGTCACTCCCAGTTCTTATTGGGAATTCCAATTGCTGGTGCTATAGTTTCTATGCTGTTTCGTTCTAATTCTGTTTGTCTTATTATATGTTTTTTGTTCCTTTATTTATACATGTATCCTATTGGCGTTTGTTTGTTGTGTTCCATTCCCATGTGTTTGTCGTTTCTTTTGATTTCCATCTTACGGCCTTTTTCCACTGGTTTTGTTTTCGGCATTCTTTTGTCAATATATAAATTGAATAAAAATGCACAATTACTGTACTAATTAGTTTCTTCTTCAATTATTACGCAAAAATTGAAAGCCAGCAAAAATTTATAACCTAACGAAAATAATACGTCTTCTTTTTCATTAACGGGATATGTGCTTTGTAATAAGACCTTTATAAGATTTCCTGTTTTGGGATGTTTTATAGTCATTATTTCTTCTGTGTTTCTTGCCAGGTTTTTTTGGACTTTGATTTTGACATTTCCTTTGTAGGTCCATGCTGTGTTATGAAAATTTATTTACATTCAGAGCTCAAAACATATTTTTCTATGCGTTAGCAATCTGTCTTTGATCATGTTGATTCTTTAAAGTTTCGAAAATTCCTGAACAGATGTTATCTGACAAATTTTTCATATATAGAAAACAGTATTGGTGACATTAAATGCGTACCCTACCTACATACAGGTCCATGTTTTTAACTAGCACATTGTCGACAGTTATATAACACTGTAAAGGTCAATTGTAAAAGGTGGGGTCAATCTTGAGTGTTAATTTTTAGAAATGATCCAGGCATTCCACTTAACGCCAGGCGGAGCTGTTTTTCCGGAAGTTATTTAAAAACTGCGTTGAAAAATATTTATAACCTATCGATAGACGATTTGGGTACCAGATCTAATGTTTACAATTGATGTTTCCGTCCAGTGCTGCACCTAGCGTTAACTAGAATTGCTAAATAATCTAACTTAACATCTACTCCCAATTAATTTCTGGTCGAAAAACATGGATTCTTTGGAAATAAAAAAAAAGAAAAGAAAAGCGAAAAGCTTAATTTTCATTTTGTATCCAAAATTATTATAACGGACTTTTGTATTTGAGAAAAATATTGCGGAGGAATGGTTATATATATCAAAGATGTTGGTCCTATATTCCTCACTTCCGGTTCACTATCCCGCCAAAAGTTGTCGTTCTTTACAGCAGGTGTCTCACTAGGAACACACCGATTTATCTTTCAATCCGAATGAGAAAACAGAAAATCCCGAACAGTGAAGGGAACTGTTCATTATATAGGATGTGTGGTCAATTTTATGTAGTTGGGATACATTTGAAAATTTTCAATGTCTTACCAGTGAAAAAATGGAAAAGTCCTAAGTTATCGATTGCACAGTTAATATGGTTTTTAAGGAATTCCGTTTTTCCTTTGAACTCCTCGATCTTTTTCCTTCAATTCTGTTGAAATGCCATGAGTGACCTCGAAATCACATCTGCTGTGAGGAACAATTACTCTGTCAAAATATGATAAATACGTATGCATCCCGAACTCTGCAAGTAGGAAATATAGTTATAATTTATGACCTAAAAATGACAGCTAGTGTGTGACTAAAGTCGGCGATTATGAATGTGTAAAAATTTGTGATTTAAGGTGGTACCCAACACCTTGACTAAAATAAATTTGGCTCGTTTAATTTTCATAAAATTTTTAGGAAATATTTACTTTGACCTGTTTAAATAAAAGTTGATTTTTTTTAGTAAATAGAATTTCACACTTCACGGGAATAATTTCATTGAATATATAGCAGTTTGGCAAACATCAATTTTGATCACAGAGAAGCTTAATTTCTCTTTATATTTTAAATTTGATTAAAACGTTCTGGTGATTTTTAAGAGTTATCTCCCTGTAGTGTTGGGTACCACCTTAATGAAAGTTTTCTACAAAATTTGTTTATCAGTATCCTTTTTCTTGGAGAAACAAATTAAACACATCACCATAAGTGTGCTTGTATGCACTTTTTGTTAACAAAAACAAAGCGTTTCGAATCCCTTAAGGTGGTACCCAACACTTTCACTAAAATTAATTTGGCTCGTTTAATTTTCATAAAATTTTGACAAAGTATTTACTTTGACCCATTGACAAAAATTTTAAAATTTCAAAACATTTGAACCAACCAATTCATCAGAAAAATTACACTGATTGTATAGCAGTTTGACAAACCACTAATATTGATCATTGAAAAGCTTAATATTCCATTAACAACACAACGTTATTAAAACGTTTAGCTGATTTTACAGAGTTATCTCCCTGTAGTGTTAGGCACCACCTTAATCTTTTCATGAATCGAAATGTATTTTCAAAGAATATCTTTAAGCATCTTAAGACGCTCAACTTAATTGGAAAAAAAATTTCCTAGAAGACGCAACAATAAACCTCAGAAGAAATAAAACGTCTGTAATGTTTTCTTTTTATTAACAGGTTAAGCACTCTTTAAACAGACTTTTATCAAATCGATTATTTGGAATAATGGTCATGGGGTCTAGACTTTAATGTTTTCGGTGCAACGTTGTCTTAAGGTTGTACCCAGCACTACTACTCTTAAAAATCACCAGAGCGTTTTAATCAAATTATAAAAGTAAAGAGAAATTAAGCTTCTCTATGATCAAAATTGATGTTGCCAAATTACTATATATTCAATGAAATTATTCGCGTGAAGTGTAAAATTCTATTTATTAAAAAAAATCAACATTTATGGCAACAGGGCAAAGTAAATATTTCCTAAATATTTTATGAAAATTAAACGAGTCAAATTTATTTTAGTCAAGGTGTTGGGTACCACCTTAATAGAAAATTTATGAACACATACGCAAAAACTGCGCACCTGCTTACTTACAGTCAAGACGTTGTTTTTTTTTTTTTTTGGTAATTTGAATACCCTCAATTGTCACTATTATTGGATACGCAGAAACAATTACAAGGTTTAAGATCATATTTACAAGGGCATGCGTGAGTTACCCTGACTTTCGACAAAGAGGACTACTGCTGTTACAACGGCTTCTTAACCAGGTTTTTATAAGGGTAAGTTGATGTCATCACTAAGATGATGTGGACCTATTCCCACTGTCGTAACCTTTCATGTGCCTTCACCGATTTGTGACTTCCCCCGGATTGACTTTGTTGAACTTCACGACGGGTGCCGTAAACGGAGCAGGAACTGCTTACCCTTCCGGGGCACCTGGGTTCACTCCTGGTTTTTATCGGAGTTCGTGTTGTTCATTGTTTTTTTAGTTTTCTAAAACTTATTGTTTATTTGTTGTGCTTGTGGTTGTTCATTTGTCTTCCCGGGTTTGTCTGTCCAATGGACTACGTTTTTTTTATTGCCCCTTAGGTATATTTGTCCTTTTTTACACTGATCATGTAAAACATGTTGTGTGTACTCAAGTTTCCTATTTTTATTAATACTAATAATGTGAAAAGTAAATGCACCTGAAAAATTGAAAATATTAAAAATGTGAAAATAATAACACAAACTTTATTTTAAAATTGTCAAGAAAACTTTCTTCATTTTGTAAATACCTCATGCAACTTTGAAATATCATAGAGAATGTATATAATTTAAGAAAATCACACATTAAGAGTAATCGTCCTTTTTCATTGAAAATTAAAAATTATTTTGTGTCAGACTTTTCTCTTGCTTTGGTACAAAAATAAAACTGCCCCCCCCTAATAATAATGTTGATATTACTATAAGTTGACATATACCTACATATCGATTTTGCTTTATTTAAAGATTTCCTTTCATCTTTCAATTCTCAAAGCTCCATTTGTGATGTTGAGCACGACAAAAAAAACAAAGAAAAAAAAAACATAACGGACTTAATATAATGATATCTTACCTTGCAGTCAATCAAGATCGGCCAAGACCAGTTTAGATCAGTTCAGCACAAATATTGTTAAACATTGAATAATTCATTCTCAAATTCTATGAACTGGTCTTAACCAGTCTTGTTTGACTGCTAGGCATTATGTCTTGTGTTGGTCTTGTTATCTTGATTTTGTTTGAAATCTCAGAAATACTAAAAATCAAGACAGTCAAGATTAAACAAGATTGAAATGTGCATTTAAGATCAAACTGGGTGTTACTAGTATACAGGTAAAGTTAAATAAATATTGCATGATTCATTCTTAACTTTAATGTACTTGTCTTAACCAGTCTTGATTGACTGCAAGGTGTCTTGTTTTGATCTTATTATTTTTATGTTGTATGAAGTTTTAGACATTGTAAAAAATTAAGACATTCAAGATTAAACAGACTGAATAAGATTCTTTGATACCAGTTTTGATGCACAAGATTTGCACATTTCGTCGATTTAAGGATGTTCCTGCTCAGTTTCAAATTAACAAGCTTTTCATAACACTGGTAAATATTGATAGTGGATTAACAAAGAAACTAAAAGAGCGGAAAAAATATAGGTCCGTATGCTTGTTTTCGAGATATAAGCAATTGCAAATTTGGCGGGAAAATATGCACTCTTGATTTTACATAGCTTTATCATTGACAAGTTTAATTTCTCAAAAACCATTAAATAATAACAAGGATTTTATAAGATTTTTACAAATGGCTTATTATTCTGTATGCAAAAGATTTATGAAAATAAAAATGGGTGTTAGCGGGAAAAATAATTTATGGCATTAAAGTAGATAAAACCAGAGGATTCTGATCATTTGACAATTATTCAAATACATGACAAGCAAACATCCTTAAGACTAATCTGTTGTGCTCGATGCTTGAATGTTGAAAACCAAAACAATATTCCGAAAAGTTGAACAGCAAATTACAAAAAGTATAATTGATCAAACGGGGTTAAGCCAAAACTATCTAAGGACAGAGCTATGCACGAATGAGATACCACTTCGTTTTCACAAAATTGTAGAACAGTCAAATTTAAGCATCAATTATTATCAGCTTAACTGGGGATACCCTCGGGGACTTGGATTCCACCAGCAGCGGCATCGACTCAGTCATTTAAGATTAAAAGTGTGTTGTTAGTGACTGTACTGATTGTTCATCAAACCAATTTGATGTTTTAAGGTGGTACTCAAAACTACAGGGAGATAACTCTTAAAAATCACCAGAGCGTTTTAATCAAATTTAATAAGTATAGAGAAATTAAGCTTTTCTATGATCAAAATTGATCAAACTGCTATATATTCAATAAAATTATTCCCGTGAAGTGTGAAATTCTATTTACTAAAAAAAAAAAAAAAAAAATTATGTCAAAGTAAATATTTCTAAAAATTTATGAAAATTAAACGAGTCAAATGTATTTTAGTAAATGGGTTGGGTACCACCTTAACATTACATACGATATGAAACATTGGATCATAACGTTGAATTGTTACTAAATGGTAGTAAGGTACTTTGGAATCAACCAGTGGAATTTTATATCAGATAGTAACATACTTACCTCTTTTTATCTTAAACAGTCATTTCCGTCTCACTGCTTTAACTTTTGATCGTCATGATTTGTTTTATATTTTTGTAATTCAGAAAAAATATAACCGAACTAAAACAATATATATCATGTATATTGCTCTGGAGTCCATCAAGACTGGTGCAGACCAGTTCATAATTGTAAAGAATAAATTATGCAATGTTCACCTTAACCTGTGCTGAACTGATCTAAACTTGTCTTGACTGATCTTGCTATACTGATCTAGCAATGTGGTTAAGACAAGTTCATGAGGTATAAGAATAAATTATGCATTGATCACCTGAACCTGTTCTGAACTGATCTAAATTTGTCTTGACTGATCTTGATAGACTGAAAAGCAATATGGTTAAGACAAGTTCATAAGGTATAAGAATAAATTATGCAACGTTTACCGACGCTGAACTACAAAAATGTAATCGAAACATGTTTTAGCGGGTCTCTTCTTGATTTGATCTGAGAATCGTTTTCTTGATTGTTTTGTTGTTGAATATTTAGTGTCGTATAAACCAAGACAAAAAGAATAAACAAGGATAGAATGGACGTTTTAAAGTTTCTGAACGTAGCATTGATCTCATACATGTCATACGTGGCGATTATATAATTGATTATCGATTGTTTGGGCTTAACAACTGATAACTTATCAATTGCAATTTTTCGCCAATTTAACCACATTTAAAACCTAAGTAGGAGCAAGATTTTCTTATATTGATAGATAAAAATAGTTACATTAAGGAAATAAGTGTATAAACAAAAGGAAATTATCAAAACAAGAAACTAGAACAGGAAATTAAGACTTTATGTGGTATTAGTAATTGTTCCTCTGACATGTACAATCAATTAATCCTAAAATCCAATATCCGTAATCTCAATTGGCGTTCAGTAGGAATAGTATATTTTTGTATCCTTTTAATGAATACAAACTATGTTATTAACCTTCAAATGACTTGGAATTTGCAGAATTTTCAGGCAGAAAATAAACAATATAAAGAATCACTGGAAAGGTCAACAGTGGCATACCAATCGCTTAATGCCATCCAATGGGCAGACCAGCAGACAAAAATAAAAATCAAAAGAGCATAAAATACAACCAGAGAGTCAGGGTAGTCTGACTTGGAACATGTACCGATTAGAAGTGGGTTAACCAAGGTTTTTTTTTACTTGACGTTTTTCATTAAGTTAAGGGTAAACTTCATTAAATTAAAACACAAAATAGGAGTTGAAGCTATATGTTTAGCATTGATTAGTAGCTGACCTTTGAAAGATACTTATCTAAACACATAGAATAAAGAATGGAAACGGGGAATGTGTCAAAGAGGCAAAAACCTGACAAAAGAGCAGAAAAGTATGTTTTAATTTTTAACCAGATATATGAAGCCCATCGAAGTTGACACGTTTTTTAATTTACCCGAAAATTGTTAATTTTGTTATTTTTCGTGCATATTTTATTTTTTTTATGGACAAGGCCACTTAACTCCCGAACAACACCTGACTTTCATAAGGTAACAGTATAGCGGAACAGAAGGAAATGTCAGTCTAGTGAGTTTTGTACCAGTATTTTTAGCAACACAGATACAAAGAACATGGCAATATTTTGTAAAAAAAAAATCACCATTTTAGTAACGATGATTTTTTTTTAGAATACTTATGAATATTTACACAATACGAACAATGTTTTCATGAACTTATCAATAAAGTTTCATTTTTTTTTAGTAGGACGGCTAGTTAACCAGTTTTATGGGTACAAAATTTTACCACTTATCTATCGTGTCCCTCCTGCTTGTTTTGATCGCTAGCCAAAAAAGTTGACCTTGGTTGGATGGTTGTCTGCTTTGAGTTTGTTGTTTAGTGTGTATTCAAAAAATTGTCTGGTTCCTCGAATATGATAGATGTAATGTCCGTAATTATAATTCTTTTTGACCAAAAATAGATGGAACCAATTTTTAAAGTAGGAAATTCGCAGAAATACATTTCGCAAGTTGAAGCACATTTCATTGTTTATATGCAGAGTTTGTGTAAATATGCTACCTATATTGCATTTCCAAACTTTGCCGATAATTACCAAAGTAATTGGCATGACGTAGTATGGAATATCCGTGATAAATCTAGAAGATGCACGGGATCAATTCATGTTCGGATTCACTTGTCCTTTGACGAGCCTTTTAATATGTAGTTATCATTCTAAAAATTTATTTAGTAAATAGTCAAAATAAAACTTCTTTAAACGCCCCCAGGATTGTCTTAGGAAAGAACATTCATACTGCACTGCCAGAATTTGCAATTTCTCAGGGGAAGTAACTCGGCCTGATAGAATACACCAACAAGCACTGAAAATTGCAATTCTTCTGAAATTATCTAATAAAATCTTACTTCCCAAAAACTATATTTATTTTCCAATTTGCGTTATTTGACATCTTAATCTGATTTGTAATATTTTAGGGTTTTTTGTACATGTCGCTGTTACGGCTTTCAGCTTTTTTTTTCTTGATCAAAAATGTAATTCGATATATTTGCATAATATCTTGTACATCACCACTATGCATCACTAATATCACAGTTGGTGATATAAATATATGAGAAATGGATTTTTACTCGTTATAAAAATATACAAAGCAAACATTTCTGGGTTAGCCTTCACATACACGGATTTTTCTTACGAATCCTTACGTATGGCACAAATTCGTAAAAGTACATGGATCCTTACGATGTGGCCACTTTTACGAGCAATTTAAGTGTGGTTACGAGTAATAACGAGCCATTTACGGCTAATTACAAGTTATTACGATGTACTTACCCATAGTTACCACGGAATAATACGAGTACGTTACGACATTTTACGAGCTTTTCATGGATTATTACAAGCATATTACGGATCGTTACGAGTCATCTAAGCCTTTACGTGTAAATTACGACCTGTTAACGTGTTGTTATGAATAGTTGCGAGTTAGTTACGAGTATTTACGAGTCCTTACGCTTTTTGCAAAAACGTATGGATTCCCTGTGTATCATCATTCGACAACTGACATCCACCGATACAATATGTATTCCCTTCCTAAATCGTAAAGCATACGTATGTATTCGTAAAGTACTCGTAACTACATGTATACGTAAAGTGCTCGTAATAACTCTTAACAATCCGTAAATCCATTGTAACACGACGTGAATGAAATCGTAAACATCACTTAAGCACTCGTAATAATCCGTAAACACAAATCGTAAACTAACCGTAACAAATCGTAAAACAAATTGTTTACGAGACATTTACGAATTCTTGCGAGTAGTGTACGGATTGTTACGTGTTGTTGCGACCGATTTACGATACTTACGGATTGTTACGAGTTATTTCCGAAAATATAATCCGTGGACAATCGCAAGAAAATGTTTGACAGTTAAAACAATTTGCTTCTACTTTCACGGATCCTCACGAGTGCCTACGAGTTGTGACGAGCTACTAACGGATACCAACGAGTTATGTACGAATACTTGCGATTTACTACGAGTTGTCGATCCGTAAAGACTCGTAAGAAAAATATGTGTGTGTGAAGGGGGTTTAAGATACGCTTTTGACCAAAAACTTTACATACATAGCTCAGTAAAAGGTTGTCTTTAAATGTGGATGAAAATTACAATTCAATACATATTGTCACATTTTATTAATATAAACACTATCTAAAACATCTGCAGACATTAATCTGGGATCCGGAGGTGTAATCCTCGTTGTCCTTAGCAGCGCATCCCGGTCATGGAAAATGGATATTACGAATGTATCGTAGTATTATCCCTTACGCCAACTAAAATAAAAATTAACTGACACAGTACAATTTAAGATACAATGTAGTTACCAGTACAGTTACTTTTAATTTTTAGATTCGAAAATATTCTAAAGTAAATATATCAAATTTGATTAAACTGTAATCTCCTTAAATTGAGTTAAATGTTGAAATGAACATGACAACGTCACTTCCGCCGATGCTATTTTTGTACAATTGAAAGACGTCATATTTGTTGCCATGGAATATAAACAATGACGTAGGACTGAATAGGAGTTTTTCTCATTCTTAGAATAGCAATCGCGCTATGCACAAGTATTTGATAAAATGGCGTCTGAAAAGAGACCAATGACAGAGAAATGACCGTTTATCCTGACCTGGTATTATATTTGGAGTAAAGCTAGCGCAGAAAAAAAAATATTTCACCAGAATACCAGGTTACTGGAGACATTTCCAAAGTTTCACCTGCACGTATATAATTATTAGACCCACGTCCTGTGAATGATGTTGCATGTTCATAATTAGAACCCAGACAGAATTGTACTACTAATGGAGAAGCCATAAATAAAAATAGATTTATAACTGGAAATGATTAGTTTTAGAGTTAATGATTTCCCATGCTAACATCTATTCTTCCTCTACTTATTTCCTGTCATTCTTTAGATTAATGTCCAATTTCATGCCATGTCAGCATATATTCTTGTATGTCACTATTTCGAAATTAATTTTGTTCGTGGAGTTATATAATTTGAGACGATGTCAAATGTCTACAGACTGAGTTTTTATCCATACATTATTTTCCTTTGTCTCTCTGTGCCAGTAAAATCTAGGTTTTATTTTTGTATTAGTTTAAATTCATGTAGATATACAACACTTGAACACAAAAGATAGAGGACAGGTGCAGGGTTTATAATGAACTAAAATAATTGAAAACAAATGTTGGAAAGAACACGTGTATTTAGTATATCCCTTGTAACACACTTTTGAGCTTAAGACCACACCAAATTGATTTATAGTTATTTGGATTTTACCACCCCGAATATCGAACTTTGTACATTTTAAGAAAAAAACTTCTCCTTGCAAAAATGCTGAAAATTCTTTATTTTTCCAGATATTAAAAATAAAAAATATTCGCCCGCTCCTAAAATTTGGTAAAAAATAGGAATCTTTTCCATGTTTTGCCATATTTTATATGTACATGTTACAATTTCGCTCGCTCTCGTCCTTTTCCAAAAAATATCCAAAGAACTAAACCTCAATTTGGTTTGGCCTAAACGGCAATTTCTATCTTGTTTAATCTTGATTGACCTTATTTGGAGCAGGAACTACTTACCCTTCCGGGGCACCTGAGTTCACCCCTGGTTTTAATAGAAGTTCGTGTTGTTCATTGTTTTTTTAGCAAAGACCCTATGAGTGAATCAATATTAATTCAAAAAAATGCCATCTTTAATGACTTGACAAACGTAACTATATCCCTTGTTGATTTGTCTGTTTAAAGGTGTGATTAGCTTTACAGGTGAATGACGACATTTTTGTGCTTTGTATAGAACATTACCATAAAAGATGGAATGTGAAATACCTGAATATATAGGGTGTTTGCACGTTGATTTATATTTTAAGGCAACAAGTCTTGATTTGCTCATAAGCTTGATAAGGGCTCGTCCATAATTGTCAACAGGTTTCACGAGTTTACAAAACGCATACTGGGATTGAGGTGTTTTTAGATTCAACAATTTAGAGAAAGCTTTTTAAAAATCATTTCCAGAAAATAGAGAATACATTGTGCGATGCTGACAAATTCTGAACAGAACATATGTTAAGTCAATAAATACCAAAGGGATATTCGAAGGAGGGGAAAATTGAAACAACTGACAAACTCTGGAGAAAAACAACACATGCACTACAATTAAAAACTAAAAACATATGATCACGAATAACATGGATCCCACCAAAACACTGGGGGTAGATTCAGGTGCCCCGGAAGAGTAAGCGGTCTCTTCTTCCTGGAGGACACTCACCATCCTGTCCATGTAAAATCCGGTATGAGGAAGGGACAACATTAATGGAACAGGTCCACGTTCATTTGGGAAACGGTTTTTTTCCCATACCTGTCAACCAAGTCATGATGACGTCCATAAAACTTTAATAAGGATGACTCCAACTTAGGAGCAACATATCCCTGTCTGAGCAACTTTTCTGTCTGGAGCCGGGCTCTGTCCAGGAGGTAAATGTATATGTCACAAGCTCTGGAATAACGTATGAGTTGTGAAATATATACTCCATACGTCGGCGCTTCTGGAATGTTGCCGCTCAAAAATGGGAAGTTGACGATTGGAAAGTCAAAGTCAACCCGTGTGTCGTAAAGTTTTGTATTCAACCTGGTGTGAATTTCGAGGTCAAGGTCATGATAAGATGCAGACTTGGCAAACTTGGCAGTGTCTATGGTATCGTTAATTCCGAGCTCATTTGGGATAGATGAGATGTAACAAATTACCAAAACGTGAATTGTTGAGTGATAAAACATCATCTATGTAGCGGAAGTTGAAATTAAAGGTGCAGACTAACTTCTTCTGTTTTTCCTTAAGAAGCCCGTCAAGGAAGTTTTCCTCGTATGAGTAAAAGAACAAGTCGACCAGGAGTGGCGCACAATTAGTACCCATTGGAATGCCAATTAATAGTCTGTTGGAAAACACGTTCACCAAATTGAACAAATCTGTTGTCGATCAAAAATTCAATCATCAGGACATATGGTTTATTTCTACCAATGACAAGGCATGTGAATCTGAGGTTACCATTTTTATTTTGAAAGCATCGATGGATAAGATCTTTCAACTGCTCCTTCAGTTGTGAATGAGGAATGGTGGTATAGAGGGTAGAGAAATCAAACGTTTTTATGCTGTTACAGACTGAAATGGACCGAGATCGTAAAATATCCTTTAAGTCCACATTTGATTGATACCACTTCTTGAATGGCTTGTCTCACCATAACTTTGGTTTGGTGGAACACTTGGCAGATCCAGCTATAAAGCGTTGTTCCCATGGACCCTTATGTAACTTGGGTATCCAGTACAAGGTAGGAAGATCACAATCATAATCTCTGATGGAAATACCAAATGATGATACGACCGATCTATGATTGTCGGTTATTTCCTCCTTTGAAAGTGTAGTGGCTTTATAAGTAGGTGACAAAAAGCAAACAAACAGCAAATCACTTCCACCGGATTTACTTTGTTGAACTTCACGACGGTTGCCGTAAACTCCTGGGCTCTAAAGGAGTTCGTGTTGTTAATTGTTTTTTAGTTTTCTGTGTTTATTTGTCGTGCTTGTGGTTGTTCATTTGTCTTCCCGGGTTTGTCTGTTCAATGGATTACGTTTCTTTTATTGCTCCTTAGGTATATTTGTCTTTTTTTTTTTTTGGCGTGTCCAAATAGATTATCTCTGAGTAAGGAATGATACCGGTGATTTCTCGTTTAAAATGTTGACAATTATGGACGAACCCTAACTATATTTGCATGAAAATATTGGCTTTGCAGACAGACAAGAAACAGTAAGAATAAACACGAACAATAAGGCGAATTGTAACTGCTAATGTGCACCAAGACGGGGGCATGCATGTTTTAAAACCATCTTATATTAGAACAATATTGAGTATAAGTCAGACACTCCTTTGTTTCCGAACATTGTTCAGACAACTCTACTTATTTGGATTCCGGTTAATAGAATATTCCTCTTATTTGCATAAGATTTTGAAACACCAAACCATTTACCATATAAAATAGAGAATGGATACTGGGAATGTGTCAAAGAGACAACAACCCGACAAAAGAACAGAAAACAGCCCAAAGCTACAAATGGGTCTTCGACGCAGCGAGAAAAGCCGGCACCCGGAGGCGGGATTCACCTTGCCCCTAAACAATAATGCATACTAGTTCAGACAAAGTAAATAACTCCTCATAATTGCATATTCAACTGTTAAGAAACTCCTCTTAATTGCATAAATTTTCTTCAAAGTAATGAGCACTTTACCAAAAGAGGATTACTGCTGTCACAAAAGCTTCTTAATCAGGATTTTATCAGGGATAAGTTGATATCATCACTTAGGAATTTTACGGTCGTCATCACGAATTCATAGACCGTTACAGTGTTCCAATATCTAAGATAACGTTGGACCTGTTCCCACTGTCGTATCATTTCATGTTCCTTCACCGATTTGTGACTTCAACCGGATTGACTTTGTTGAATTTCACGACGGCTGCCGTATACGGAGCAGGAATTGCTTACCCTTCCGGAGAACCTGGGTTCACTCCTGGTTTTTTATAGGAGTTCGTGTTTTTATTGTTTTTTAGTTTTCTGTGTTTATTTGTTGTTCTTGTGGTTGTTAATTTGTCTTCCCGGGTTTGTCTGTCCAATGGATTACGTTGTTTTGGATTGCTCCTTAGGTGTATTTGTCCTTTTCTATACTAATTTGTGTAATTTGACTGAAAATAACTGACGAGTCGTACATTGTAGATCACACATTGTGCATCACTATTGTTATCAAAATTTATTTTTAAAGTATCGATGTCTTCTTTCATCGCACAGTTTTAAAAAAATCAGGATAACAAGACCAAATAAAAATCGACAAAGAAAATTATTAATAAGTTATTACATTTATTATGAAAATAAAAACAGGCAGAATTATCAAAGACACACATGCCTGATTGAGATCTAAATTAATAGCGGGTTGTGCTATTCATGCAATTTAAGTCAGGGCGAGAATGTTAAAGAAATAGAAAAAATATGAATTTAAGAAACGATTTAGTTGAAAGTAATTGTAACTAAATATAATAGACACCCATAAAACTTGATAATTACCGTGAAGTTTAAGCTTTTTGTTTTGTGTTTCCGGGGCTTGTTGCTGTCTGCAGACGTGCCAGTTAACATTAAATTCTATTGTTTCCCGTCTAAATAATTCATTAACATCTATATATGGTAAAATAACAGTTTTAGTACGCATTTGTATTTGCTTCGTAGTCATTAGAAAGAAAAAACAACGTGAAATATAACATTAATTATTAATAAATTGGTTTAGTTATATTTTTTTGTTTCTGTATTTACAACTTATTATTGAAATAATATCGGTCATCAGGTATGAAAAACATTGTTCGCCCACTAAGAAGACATGATTAAACTTATATCACGTTCTGTCTTGAAGATGAAAATTTCCGTCAACGTTTACTTCGGCGCACTTAAGGATTCATGCTGAAACGATAGTCTTTATAAGCTATGGTATCCCGGCCATAAAAAATTATAGACCATGACCGCAAACACACCCTGCATACAGTTCTGCAAACCGCGGATAAAATTAGCTCCGCGGTAAGAAATATCCATGTCATACTTCCTTTATTTATATAGAAACAAGTCCATATTATGTAATATTGCACAGTAAAAGTGATATTGCACGGTGAACTATATTTTTAGAAACAGTTGATTTCCAATGCATGCTCTTTAAACTGAAGTGTAATAAAACGATTATAGCACTTCGTGTCGTGCAATATAATGTTTTATGGACCACTTAAAGCAATATTACCGGCGGAGGTTGGCCTCTGGCAATATACTGTCACATAACATAATAAAGTAATATCATTTTTACTCAAAAAAATAAACATTATCTTGAAGTTATTATATCACATGTTGTATGCTAGTGTGACTATAGAAATTGTTATGCTTATTGGATTAGTAAGGGTTAATTGGTGTTTACAATCTAGAATTACAGACATACAAATGTAAGTTGCACAAAAGGCCAGGAGTGATGTACAGTTGCAATTGGTGACTTCATTAGCAATATTCGATTTTATTTTAAATATGATTTTTTTCGTCACAATTTTCATAGAAATCTGTTTGATAAATAGTTGAATTTGTGAACATCACAAATTCGATGTTGAAAAGAGATATTTAGTTTATTGTATTTCCATATGCGTATCTCACTCTGAAAAGATCTTTAGAATTACTAGTATTTAGCAAAATTCAAAAATAATAGAAATACTAAGGGTTCATTCCTTTTATTGCACATGGTAGATCTCCTTAGCTGAAATTTGGCTTCCTATTTCGGTATTTTTGGTTGAGTACTTCTTGTTTAATATAAGTTTGGTTTTTGGTCTTCCAAATCTTTCGGTTTTAATGCTGCTGATGAGAGGTAACTCCTTGAAATGCGTCGTATACAGCATAGTATAAATTTACTATATCTAATATTAGTATCTTTGGATTGTTATTTTTTTTTATTTCTAAAACCTTATATAACGTCCCCCACACATTAATGGAGGAATACCCGAAGTTATGGTCGATGTCATAAGGTTTTTACCCGAAGTTATCAAGATTTGACCTAAAGTTATTAGGACTTGAAAAACGTAGAAAATACTTTTATTTCCTCCCGTTAAGAATACATTATACATATTCGTAACGGGGGAAATACGCTACGCTGACACGCCAAAAAAAGGCTTCATATTGTGGCTCACGGCTGATATTTTACAAAATCTGCAGAAAACCAAATAATCTATAAAACAAGTACAACAGATTTTTAAAGAAAGTCCATTCAGTTTTTGTTGCTGAGGAAAACCACATTTCTCCTTTTTGGGTTTTCGTTTCATCAAATCAAAGAAGAAAGCGTAAAATTGCCGCATCTGACAACCACCAAACCACTCGTCAATTGCTTACCCAAAAAAGATAGAGCTATAACCGAATTCCAGATCCAATGTTTTTTTGCCTTATTATCTAAGATTGATCTAAGATAGACATTTAACATGTTTAATCGACTATTTATCATTTTTCTAGATGAATTAATGTCAGTACAGAGACACAGGAAATTATATGAACCATTTTCAGCTTCCCCTTTATACTATATCTAGATTACGTAACAAACATCATTTATTTGATTTGGACGTGTTATTCAATGCACAGATAATGTGTATTATTTCGAAAGTCAATGGCAGAAATTGAATATATGAGTTGGAAATTGTTAATGAAAAAGGAATTGCTAAAACGTATCGTTACAACAGCAATCTTAACAGAAAGCGTTCTATTATTGATGGTTTACTTTATTCTGTGTGCTCAGTTGTCGTGGGTTTTGCTATTTTAAGGATGATCGCTGGTCTAATAGGAAATAAAGGGGATTTAAAATAGGTGTTTTAGTTTGAGAGAACATATGAATAGTAAAAAAATAAGCAAGAAAACATATAGGTTCATGTGCTCATTTTAGATCTATAAGGCCTTCAAAATTTGAAGGAAATTGGTTTTCTCTGGATTTGTCATTGTCTTTGCATTTACAACTTCAGTCTCTCCAAAATGTATAAAAAATAAAAAGGATTTCATAAGATTTTGTCAAATACCATTTTAAGGTATATATGATTGAATTATAAAAGAAGAAGTGTGGGTTCACGGGCAACAAAATTCCTTTTTAAGAAATGGCGAAAACCTGAGGATTCCGAAAATCTGATAAAAAGACCAAACCATGACCAGCGAGCATCCTTAAAAGTCTAAATGCTGAAGTAATATAACAATTGTCTGTCAGTTAATTAAGTCGCCCAGGAAAACATAAAAGTTTTACCTTGTTCTTTATGGTTATAAATTCAAACCTTAGATGTGATTTTTAACGAGGTATTTCCAGTAGAAAATTAATGCATCGGAAATGTTTTCTTAAATCTGAATAACTACCTTAGGATGTTCAAGCTATTTACGACTCCACAGTTATGTTTATGGCCTTATATGTTAAAAACCAGGCCAAAATGACCAAAACAGTAAAGCCAAAACCATTTGATTAAATCTGCAATAAGAGTAATGTCTCTTTCATATTGAGAATTCTTACTGGGAGGTAGTGTATTTTTTTTGTTTTATGGAAGACATGCTAGAATAAAGTCAGGTTAGTTTGATACTTTAACACGAGAGGTCTTCCGAACGTTTCTTGTGAGAAACGTCACAACCATGTATTATCCAACGCGTGGTGATATCAGAACTTATCAAACGAGAGATGTATAAATGCGCACAGAATTAGAGAAATATAGATTCTCCTTCAGGTACGAGTGTGTTATGGAATTTCTCCACCTGAGATAGTTAAAATTTTGATGAAGTGGTTAATAATAGTATGTATTTTTATCCCACCGTATTAAACACGTCAAAAATAGGAGAAATATAGAATCTAACATCGCAAGCAGGGCCCAGTTGTTCGAACGTTTACCACAATTGTCAGTTTCAAATTTGCGCTTTTTTTATTATGCCTGATGACTGTAAATTTTTGTGCGTCCATGCAAAATTCTGTAAAGTAATATTACTTATTAATAAGTAAAGTTAAGAAATACCAAAGGGATATTCGGAGGGAAAAATCGAAACAACTGATAAACTCCGGGGAACAACGGAGACAAGACCAAAACAATACATGCACAACAATTAAAAACTAAAAACATATGAACAACATGGACCCTACCAAAAAACCGGGGGTAGACTCCAGTAGAGTAAGCAGCCTCTGCTTACTGCAGGAGACATGCCATGCTGCCCATGTCAATTCCGGTATGAAGAAGGGACAAAATTAATGGAACAGATCCATTTTCCTTTGGAAACTTTAACAAGGATGACTACAACTTTGGAGCAACAATCTTAACAATCGAAAGTTATTAACTTTTGGGCCCTGTTGATTAGCGTATTTTTTTCATTTGAGATGGTTAAACCTTCAAATCTCTATTCTTAGCGAGAGATTCGAAGGTTTAACTATCGAGACTGTAGAAATACGATAACCAAATGTTTTCGATGTAAGATACTGTTTCTCTTATTCTTTCGGCGGTTTTAGATTAGACGTAATATTCATTATTCTCTATGAACCCCATATTGATCCTATCACCTCTTTCGTGTGACGCAACATATCTAAACGTCACATTTGGAAACCGAAATGTTGGTGTATCCCATAAGCCTATACCAAATTTGCAAAAATACTGAAAATTCAACCGAATTTTTTTTTTTAATTTTTCAATAAATTAAATTAAAAAAAATCGTTCTCCCGCTCCTAAAATTTTGAAAAATGGCGTTTTTTTCCATTTATTGCAATACGTTACTGAAAAAAATGTGTGCCGCACGTAAATTTGATCTGCGCTCGAAAAAAAGCAAGTTCTCAAGAGAAAAAAAATAAAATTTTAATTTAACCCGCTCGCACCTATTTTTACCATCCTTAAATCCAAAAAACAAAAAAAAAATAATTTGGTGTGGCCTAATTATTCCCATTTGATCAATCTGGATGCCTGAATTTTTGTCCTTGTTGTCAGTTTTAAGAGATAACTTTATTATTCAGAACTGTCGTTGTTTACGCTCTACACAAGAATCTTTGAAAAGCATGGAGAAAATCGAATGTGAATTTCAACGACCAATCAGCGACCGAGAACAACAAATCACACGTGGATTATCAACTTTTTCTCCAACCAATCGGCAAAGAATTTGCTTATCACTTCATACAAATGTTCTCACACGTTTTACAATTATATTAAAAACAATGAATTAAGTTCAAAAATAATGCGGTACAGTATATATATATATATAACTGATTGCCATATTTTATGCCAACGACTTTATCCAAAAGTCTTTCATTTGAACGAAGCTAATAAGAATAGTAAATTTATTAGATCATACTATAAATATCGAAAATGGAGAAATACTTACCAAAATATATGATAAAATGGACGATTTTAATTTTTCAATTACTAACTTCGCCTTTTTTGACGGACCATCGTATTGAGTGTACATATCACAGCTTGTACGTTTTGCACGAATTTGCTTTCAGTTAAATTAGAAGATTTTAATGAGCGAAACCATAAGACTACTTAAAATCTTTTATTACAGAGTGTCTATAGATTTCATAAGCGACGTAATGCTTTTAAAAAGTTTTATAACAGATATCAACATATTTAATCTAAATACTCAGCTTCTAGAAAATCACATTTCATGAACGGGTTTTCACGTCCTAGTTTCTACTGTTGTGAATAAATGCAGACATTTCGCTAGTAACCCACAGAAACTTGGTAGTTATGATTTTTCACAGTATGTGCTACAAATATGAAATTATGTGCAATTCCAATGACTTGGAGACTTTAATATACAACTGGCCTCTCACGAATACTGCAAATTTCTATTAAACTCTACGATGAAATAGCATTTAACCCTTTATGGAAGTGTTATTTCAGATTTTTATACGCCCGTCAAAATTTTGACGGGACGTATTATGGTATACAAATGTCCGGCGTCCGTCTGTCCGTCGTAAACATGTCGCACCGTAACTTGAGAACAACTTATCCAAATTTCATGAAACTTAACATAGTTGTTTCTTATGATGGTCAAACGATCTGTATACTTTTTGGTGAAAATAAGATTAAAACTTTTTGAGTTACGGGACTTTGAAACTAAAACAGTGGTGTGTTTTTTCACACGTATCTGATAATTTTTATTGAGCTTTTTGGTAAAAAAGGTAGTCTTTTTTTGGTCACATTTCGCGCCGTATCACTATTGCTTAAAAGTTTACATGCTTATGTTTTGCCGGGTTTCCATATACATCCCACCAGCAGTTCACTAAATAAATGGGGATTCCAAAAACATTTAGTATGTTTTTTTTTCACAAGACGACCGGCGTATCATGCGATAGTGGTGCAGTTGTTTATTTCGTTTAGTAGAGCGACAGTATCCGACCTGCAGCTATGAGAGCCGTACTAGTTTCACTGTTAAAACGAGCACATTCTGACCCTGCTATCTAAAGTATGTACCTTTCACTCTAATTAAGCAGTTCGAGCAAGAGATTACCTCGTTTGTAATCATACTGTATTTGTTTTTTATAGTGTGTTTAGAGTGTCAAGATAGATTTACATATAGTGGAGGTGGGGTGGTTTAATATCCATGAAGCCGATTTAACCAAACCACTAGTTAGTGTCTGTACCAAGGCAGACTATCCTGCCTCTCGGTTGAGTTCATGTTTGTGTTTTGTACTCTTTTATGCTACTTTTTGTCGAGAGTTCTCTCAGTTGGGTTGCTTTAATTGATTTGTATGTCATTGTTGACCTTTCCTGTTATCCATTTTGTTGCTTATTTTCATTTTCGACGATGCAATTACAATTTACATTCATTAAAACATCAAAGGAATTGTACTCTAATGCTTACTGTGATATTTATAAATGTTTCTGTAATGTCATTTTACCCTAGACAGGCATAACTCCTATAAAAACCAGGAGCGAACCCAAGCGCACCGGAATAACAAGCAGCTCCCGTCCCCAACACGACACCCACCGTAAAGCCCAACAAAGCCAATCCGGTGGAAGTCACAAATTGGCAGAGGCGCATGAAACGCTACGACAGTGGGAACAGGTCCAACACCAACCATCCTAGCTATTGGAACATTCTGACGGC
Source organism: Mytilisepta virgata (assembly GCA_028015205.1). NCBI lineage: Eukaryota > Metazoa > Mollusca > Bivalvia > Mytilida > Mytilidae > Mytilisepta > Mytilisepta virgata. The sequence continues at coordinate 38,713,248 of CM051513.1, read as the reverse complement.
CGAAAAATTTCCTAAGTGATGTCATCAACTTATCTTTGATAAAACCCTAGTTAAGACTTTGTGACAGCAGTAATCCTCTCTCTCGAATTTCAAGGCACATTGAATATAAAAATATGCATAAGAAGCAATCAAAAAGACGTCTTTCAACGGACACAAACCGAAACAATGTTTATTGTCGATACAAGTTTATAAAATAAATCCTACCGTTTTAATGAGCACTTATCGTGTGTTCCTTTGATAAATGATTCTTTTTGATAAGGTTATAAGGACAAAATTAAATTTCTTGGCAGATTAAGGTGGTACCCAACACTACAGGGAGATAACTCTTAAAAATCACCAGAGCGTTTTAATTTAATAAGTAAAGAGAAATTAAGCTTCTTTATGATCAAAATTGATGTTTGCCAAACTGCTATATATTCAATGAAATTATTCCCGTGAAGTGTGAAATTCATTTAGGAAAAAAAATCAACATTTATGTCAACAGGTCAAAGTAAATATTTCCTAAAAATTTTATGAAAATTAAACGAGCCAAATTTATTTTAGTCAAGGTGTTGGGTACCACCTTAAACTGAGGAAAATGACATTTAACTGAAGATATATGTCTGTCTAGCGTTGCTTTTATCAGTATAACGAGATTTATAACTATCGTCGTATACACGATATGGGTGATATACGGTAGTAATGCTTTAATATCTTGTACATGACAGCAGTTTGTGGTAATTATCCGATGCCACAGAAACATTGTATATCCTTGAAAATAGTTAAATCCTCAGTCCGTTTTGTATTTAGCCATTAACAAGTACTATCTTTAAAAAAAGATATCCGACGTATTTTCCGCTGTACTTTCCGATTGGACTAATTACCTCTGTTACTTCTTGCATTAAAGTTGGGATTTTCCACATGCATGTTAGTATTTTAGCTATCGGAAATAACTGTTTATCAAAAGCTCTGTTTTCGCAAGTTACGTTGTTTGAGAATTACACATCATTTTCGTCCAGTCACAGAACAGATATTTTTCAACGCATTTGTTGTTACCATAGACAAACAGTACAATTAATAACAGGAAAGGTCAACAATGACATACCAATCAATCAAAACAACCCGAATGACAAAACTCCGGACATCAATATCATTAAAAAGAGCACAAAGTACAAACATAAACGCAACAGGGAGTCATGATAGTCTGCGTTTGAACAGACACTGAACAGTGGTGGGGTTTAACAGGTTTTATTGGTACTCAAACCTCCCTTATATATCCTGACACTCAGGGCCCAGTTGTTCAAAGGTTAATCATTTTTTTCAAATAAGGATGCTCGCTGGTTATGTTTTGGTCTTTTTGTCAGATTTTCGGAATCCTTGGGTTTTATCCATTTCTTAAACATGAAATTTTTTGCCCATGAACCCCCACTTTTTCTTTTATAATTCAATCATATATACCTTAAAATGGTATTTGACAAAATTTTATGAAATCGTTTTTATTTTTTCATACATCTTTGAGAGACTGAAGTTGTCAATGCAAAGACAATGAAAATTCCAGAGAAAACCCATTTCCTGCAAATTTTCAATGCCCTATAGCCCTTAAATGAGCACATGAACCTATATTTTTTTCTTGCTTATTTGTTTACTATTCATATTTTCTCTCAAACTAAAACACCTATTTCAAATCCTATTTATTTCCTATTAGACCAGCGACCATCCTTTCCATTATTTTGATTGTTAAGTTATATTTCTGTACTGAATTTTGCATGGACACACAAAGTCATAGGATTAAGCCATCAGATAATTTTAAATTCTCTGGCATAATCAAGGAAGTGAAAATTTGAAAATCAAAATTGTGGTTAACTTTTGAACAACTGGGCCCTGGTGTATAAAACACACTATAAAAACCAATACAGTATGATTACCAACAATGTGACCGATTGCTAGAACTTCCTTTTCGTCAGCCCTCTGTTAGTATTAAAAACCTTATACCAATAAGAAACAAAAATACTTTAGCCATTAGCATCAAAGGGAGATAATTCATTCACATTTATATTTTGCCATAAAAAGGTGCCAAAGAGAGATAACTGAATTTTAACCTGTGAAAGCTGCATTTATTTCTAGCTCTTTGGTTCCTACACTAACAGAACCCCATCGGATAGACCATCAGTTTGTTTTGAAGGAGGATCCCTACTCCATGTGTACATTCGTCACATGTTCGCTTGTTGTGGTGCAGTCTAAGAATTGTACACGTTTCTAAAAGTTTCAACCATGTTTACATTTATGATATTTCTGAAGTTTTTTTAAATTTACCAAATTTCCCTGACACCACAGGTGAATTAATTTCTAAAGAATACGAGATACAGAATAATATTTCCTGTATGAAATTGGTATTGTTAAGGTATCCGGACCATAAATGACCACGTGATTATTTAAAAGTTCCCGGATGTTCCATACAACGCAATTGAAATGACTTCGGTAATTTTCGGCAAACTTCGGAAATGCCAATATAACTAACTTATTTTTACAGACTCTGCATATAAGCAACAAAGTGTGTTTCAACTTGAGAAAAATATATATATACAAAATTTCAGCTTTAAACTGTTTGGTTCAGCCATTCTCTGTCAAAAAGAGATACAATTTTCGATCATTATCTATTATGGTCCGGATACCTTAAGAGATGGAAACGATTATATCTCTGACTGTTAAATGTTCCGCAAGCGAGACAAATGTTTATCTATATGATTTCAACACTTCAAATGCCTTATAAGATAAGACTGACACCAACTTGTTTAAAATGGTAGTTTAAAGAAGAAAAAAATATTTTTGGTAAGATTTAGTTTGAAGTGTACAATTCAATTATTTTCCGACATTAGTCAGACAAATTTAAAACATATATTAGTTTACAACACATGAACTAAACTAACAGCAAAATCTATTTTGATTTGTATGAAAAGATAAGCAAAACAATTTATTCAGAATGTATACCATGGTGGATTTTGATTTGACAGGTTTAATTAACTTAGTTACTAAAACACATCCAATTGATACCTGATTGAATTTCTATTAGGATTTAATGTCAAATGTCTGAATAGACAAACCCTTGGAGATTTACAGGTGACAGTCAGTAGAGTAATTGATCTCTATACTTTGAAATGAAAACTAGAATGTCTTGAGATCATAACAATAAAAAGATACAAAAATTAATAAAATAGCATAAAAAATATGCTATATTTTTATCTTTTATTCTTTCTTATCTTAATATGCTTGTAACAAAAAATTAAAAAGATGAAATAATTTGTACGATTCAAAGCTTAAATAAATTCTGATGTATTACTTTTTATTAAACATGAATTTGACATTATACGTTTATTACATTGTAATGGGGGAATATGAAGATTTATTAATACAAGAAATAACATATTCACTGAGGATTTAAATAAATCTTCATATTTCCCCTAGTACCATGCTTCAAATGTTTTATTATACCGAATAAAGATATTTTGATTTTCAATGTGTAAATCACATACTTTTTACTAAATATTAAGAAGACGTTTTCCCTTTGTATCCGAAATACAATAAAGAACACGCGTTTTTCAATCATCCTTGATATTTGCTTTATGTAAATTCGAATTACTGATACATTGTATCAATACTGGAAAAGTACCGAGATTTCCGAATGGGTGGAAAATAATTATTTTAACACTCATATTGACATGTACTAAAGATGGCCTCCAGAATTACTGTGAAACATCATATTCCACCAATGGCGTCAATCAGATGTGGATTCTTAAAAACTCAAAAAAATTACTACAATATCTAAAATCAAAATCTTTGGCTCCATGCAACAGCATAAAACATTCGACTTCTCTACACTCTATACTACCATACCTCATTCTAAATTAAAATATCGATTGAAACAACTAGTTTATCAATGTTTTTTTTTCAAGAAAAATGGCACACGCAGGTATAAACAACTAGTTTATCAATGTTTTTTTCAAGAAAAATAGCACACGCAGTTATACATTTCTAGTTTTAGGTAAAGAAAAGGCTTATTTCGTTAAGAACCACTCTGATTCTGACAAAAAGTATTGTGAAGATAAAATTACAAACATGTTAGATTTTCTCATAGACAACAAACAATCGGCATTCCAATGGGAACCAACTTGCTTCGCTCCTCGCCGATCTGTTTCTGTACTCATATGAAGCGGACTTCATTCAAGGGCTTCTACGTGAAAACAAAAAGAAACCAGCCCCATCCTTTAATTTCACTTTTATGACAAACGTGATGACTTCGACTTTCCTTTTGTTAATTTTCCTTTCTTGAGTATCAATATACCAGCATCGCCTGCATATGGCGTCTATGTTTCTCAGCTTATCCGATATTCAAGGGCATCCATGAGTTACCATGACTTTCGACAAAGAGGATTACTGCTGTCACAAAAGCTTCTTAACCAGGATTTTATCAGGGATAAGTTGATGTCATCACAAAATTTTACGGTCGTCATCACGAATTGATTGACCGTTACAGTGTTCCAATATCTAAGATGATGTTGTACCTGTTCCAACTGTCGTAACATTTCATGTGCTTCCACCGATTTGTGACTTCAACCGGATTGACTTTGTTGAACTTATACTAATCCCTCTGACTTGGCGAGTGCGAGAGCAGCCCCGGTAGCGGAATTTTTGCCTACTCTTTTTCGACATCTATAGAGGAGTCTTTAACGTGCTAAGGGTAGTTGCTCTTCCAAGATGGCAGTTGCGAGATTTTAATTATTTCTATTCAGGCTTTGCAATGTACATGTATTTCCAACTGGACTTCTTTTAAAAACTTCAATGAATGTTATAAATATGAGCAAGCGAATATTGAAGTCTTGTGATAAAGGAGAAAGTCCCATTAATATACAATTTAAGGCGAACAATAACACGAAGATAAATATTCAATATTATAACTATCTTTCATACAGAAAGATGTAGGATAGGGGAATTCCACCAGATTTAGAATTCCCTAATCCCACACATGTCAGTATGAATGACAAGTCCCTCTTTACAAACCGAAACATTCAAAGAAATAGATAAATGAGAATCATGTAGTAGTTTTGTATTTATAAGCAATTTCTTTTTTAAATGTTTAAATGTTTTGTCCAGATCCTGGAGAATTGATGTTTTCTTGAAATGTATTATGACGTGACATTTTGTGATGTAAGACTATAATAATCAGTCATGGTCTAATATAAGATATGAGGCTGGACAATTCCACCCTCGGGTTCACATTTCCTATCATCAGACACTCGGCAAGCCTCGTTCCTGACTGGAAAATGTCAACCCTCGGGTGGAATTGTCCCATCTCACATCTTAGACCATGACTGATTATTATAGTCTTACACCGGCCAACATTTTCTTCACTTCAACCGCTGTAACGAGAGAAATTACCCAAACATACCCCCCCCCCCCCCCCACAAAAAAACTAAACTACAAATACATGTATATCAAGACGAAAGATAAAATAAATAGAGCACTAACAATGTTAACTCCTACAAAAACGGGCATTACATCATGTGCCACGGAAAGGTAGGAAAAGTAGAAAAAACTTTTAAGGTGACTCGAAACAGTTATATCTCTGGCTCAATATATGTTTAATTAAGCAAACATTATGACTTATTTTTTAAATGCAGTTAGGGCGTATTGATTCTTAAGATAACATTTAATATGTGAACAACATTATATGGCCTGACTAATCATGATAATACACAGTAATCTTTCCTTGGCGTTGGAATTTTGACATTTTTCGTGAAATTTTCTGTAAATAATTTTTTTAAGTTTTATTCAAGGTAATAAATTTTTTGATACTAAGTTTGATACAGAAGATGTGCACATCTTTTTTTTAATTTCAATTTCATACATGAAGTGTAAAATTTGATGTCCTGTTTTTCCTGACGTCAGTGTTCTTAAGGTATCCGGACCATAAATGACCACGTGATTATTTAAAAGTTCCCGGATGTTCCATACAACGCAATTGAAATGACGTCGGTAATTATCGGCAGACTTCGGAAAGGCCAATATAACTGACTTATTTTACAGACTCTACATATAAGCAACGAAATGTTGTTCAACTTGAGATAAATATATATACAAAATTCCAGCTTTAAATTGTTTGGTTCAGCCATTCGCGATCAAAAAGAGATACAATTTTCGATCATGATCTATTATGGTCCGGATACCTTAATATCCCACCCAAAATCAAAAGAACATATTTAATGATTAGTTAACATTGCAATATATTTTGTATATGTATGTCCTATAGTATTTGATGGAAAAGTCTCTATCAAAATTTTTACTATTGCCAGATTACAGGGTATCCTCAGGGAACAGCAAACTGATTCTGATGGTAAAATTTTGAAAATATCCAGGCCTCAAAAACTTTGTCAGAAAAAGAAACTACGGTGAAAATCCCTGTTTCAAAAATTGTTTTCAGTCAAATGATCGCAAGAAATAGCATATATATTTATAAAATAAAGACTAGATTAAAAATTGTACTCGCATGCAGAAGAAATTCCAGACCGCCAACGGTGGTCAAGTATCTAAGATCCCTTCCCCGTCAAAATTAAACGTTTGATATCTAATCCCACTATAGGACCCTTATTCAACAACTTAGTAATTTGTTGTACCTTCGGAAAAATTTAAATATACCTGTCCCAATGAGTTCCTGCTAATTATTGAGATCTTGCAATATCTCTTGCTTTCGGATATATCCATGTTTTAGCATCTGTCGTAACAGGATTTTGTGTCATATTGTGTTTTTCGGTGTTGACTATTTTTTTCAGTGGGGCGTAATACCAGTGTCTTACTGACTTCTTGCCGATATCATAAAGGACTTTGGCGCCTGGTAAAAACGAAGAAGAGTTACAAAATAAAATTAACTTTATTGGGAAATCTCCATGTAATTAATTAATGTAACACACAAAAATGTTTATAATGAAAGTAAATGCTGTCAGACATATTGCATACAGTATTCGAAAAACAGGCCAAAACACAAAAACTTAACTATAACCACTGAACCATGAAAATGAGGTCAAGGTCAGATGACACCTGCCAGCTGGACATGTACACCTTACAATCCTTCCATACACCAAATATAGTAGACCTATTGCATACAGTATTCGAAAAAACAGGCCAAAACACAAAAACTGAACTTTAACCACTGAACCATGAAAATGAGGTCAAGGTCAGGTGACACCTGCCAGCTGGACATGTACACTTTACAATCCTTCCATACACCAAATATAGTAGACCTATTGCACACAGTATTCGAAAAACAGGCCAAAACACAAAAACTGAACTATAACCACTGACCCATGAAAATGAGGTCAAGGTCAGATGACACCTGCCAGCTGTACATGTACACCTTACAATCCTTCCATACACCAAATATAGTAGACCTATTGCATACAGTATTCGAAAAACAGGCCAAAACACAAAAACTTAACTATAACCACTGAACCATGAAAATGAGGTCAAGGTCAGATGACACATGCCAGTTGGACATGTACACCTTACAATCCTTCCATACATCAAATATAGTAGACCTATTGCATACAGTATTCGAAAAACAGGCCAAAACACAAAAACTTAACTATAACCACTGAACCATGAAAATGAGGTCAAGGTCAGATAACACCTGCCAGTTGGACATGTACACCTTACAATCCTTCCATACACCAAATATACTAGACCTATTGCTTATAGTATCTGAGATATGGACTTGACCACGAAAACTTAACCTTGTTCACTGATCCTTGAAATGGGGTCGAGGTCAATTGGAAACTGTCTGACGGGGATGAGGACCTTGTAAGGTACGCACATACCAAATATAGTTATCATATTACTCATTATAAGAGAGAAATTAACATTACAAAAAATCTTAACTTTTTTTTCAAGTAGTCACTGAACCATGAAAATGAGGTCAAGGACAATGTACATATGACAGACGAAAACTTCGTAACATAAGGCATCTACATACAAAGTATAAAGCATCCAGGTCTTCCATCTTCTAAAATATAAAGCTTTTAAAAAGTTAGTTAACGCCGCCGCCGCCGGATCACCATCCCTATGTCGAGCTTTCTGCGACTAAAGTCGCAGGCTCGACAATAAAATGATAACAAAAATAAATAAACTAATGACTGTAAAATAATTTCAAACAGCAAATTCTGAAAATAGAACATAGAATTAAACAGATGCCTAAACTATAATTTCAAATGGTAGAGCATAATACACAGACATAAACTTGACAGAATACAATTTTTAGTGTGTATGTAACATGAACTAATAAAATATTAGAAGTCTACTTTTGTTCATTAAATGATCTCATTCATAAAATACAGAAATATATAAATATCATAAATAAAGATACGTTTACATCGATATTTATGGTAAAACGAGAAATAGCAATATATATGAGCATTTGTCTCGGTATTTACGGTAAAACCAAAAACTAACAAGATGAAATTAACATTTGTCTCTGTAATTACGGTTTCAACTTATAAATTCTAATTACATATTATCAAGCATATTACTGTATAACTTGTGTGTGTCAAGTATCGAAGACAAATAAATGAATATAAAACGATTTCTACTATGTTGAAATAAAATATAAAATCTCTTAAACTTTCTATCAGAACTTTTTTACAAACTAAATATGAATGATAAAATAAATTATTATGACCAAAATAAAATAATTTGTACTCACCTGGTACATTTTGAAATTTATAATTTACAAAATAGGAAATATAACACATCTAATAAGAATTTAAGCACAGGTTCACACACACGAACTGACGACATGATGACATTTTCTTTTGTAACGATATTCATTAAGAAACTTCAGAATTACACAGATGTAGTTTTTCCGTCAGTTTGTAGCTTGTTAAGTTGATTAATAAAACAATTAATTCTTATTGATCGACATGCGATTATTAGGTTTTGTTCTTAATAACACATATTAAACAGAATTTCTGAAAAGCAAAGTGGTCCATTAGCAACATGTAAAAGTACAATTTATGCCGCGAGAAAAGCGATGGTAATTATTACTTTTAGTGCATGTTATATATAATTGAAATATTGGTTCTCTTTTTTGCATCACATGAATCAACATTTACAATTTTATTTTACTTTAAATCACAATTCTTCTCCCTTTATACCTTGTATTTTTTAAAATGTTCTTATTTATTTAGAAAAAAATCATTTAAGAAATCAACAAAATGAGCTTAAAATGGTACGTTCTAAACTTCATATCGGTTCGTTTCTTAACCAAAATTTTAAGTACTATAATTTGAAAATATATGTTAAGTCGGAAAAGATATGAAATATATCTTTATCAAGGTATCTGAAAAGTTCGATATTTTAAACCTTGGAAAATCACTAATGTTGTATTTTTGTGAAAAAATAACATTCAATGATTCCATTTGTACAAGTCAATTCATATTATTGGGAAAAAATCATATTGGATTAAATCCCTTTAATTACTGGTACAATATATTTATTTGGTTTTGTTTGACTTGTGTATTTCATACATTTTAGTCGTTTTGCCCCTTTTGACAGCACACCATTTCTGTTTATTTTTCTTGTTACAATATATTTACTTCTTCCATTTAATTTTTGAAGTACATTCATAATTACAAAACAAAGGTATTAACAAGACCCTTTTTTGCCCAACTTTGTTTCCTTTAGATAGTACTCGCACAAAGAACATTTTTTATTCAGTGAAGTAAAATTTTAACAAGAAATATGATTACCTCCCCTTATCAAAATTACTTATACAAATGAAAATGGTCAAATTCAAAACCTGGCAGTTACATTGTTTTTTAAAGGCACTGAAAACTTCTTATAGTCATGACATATGGGGTTTTGTTTTATTTTTATAATACGTTCAGCTTAAAATGCGCATTGTATCTTGCAACACTTGTGCTGTAGTTAATAATTATTATTATTTGTTCCACAAATGCATTTTCAACAATTTAGGCAAAATAACAGACCAACAAAACACATGTATATTACAAAGATTTTGACAAATCCAGAACAATAATTGGGGTACTAAATAAACACAAAGGTTACATTCGAAAGACAAACACCACACCTTAAACATAATTCAAAGCATTCTAAAGTTATCTCCCTTTATCAAACTGTAGCCCTTGGGAACAGGACAAAGGGAGGCAAATGTAATTTTCATCAGTAATAGATAAATAAATGAAAAGTGATTCTCTCTCTAATTTCACAGAAAAAAAATGAAAACGGAAGATAAAATATTTTCAGATTTTCCTCGTGTCTGGTAATTTGAAAAAAAAATAAAAATGAAAAAAATATCAAGAGGTAAAACTGACGGGAAATACTGAAGTCTTTTATATATCAACAGTAATTAAATGTATAAATCTGATTACCATTTTCTTATGTAAAAGCAACATAACTGATAACGACCTTTTTGTTAACACTAGGTTACAAATCTGTTCGTCAAATACGATTAGTGGATATAACGCTGTAATAGGATTAATCGACACACATTCATTCAAAGTAAATTCAATTTGTGTCATTAATTAAGAGATTTCTCATACAAAGGCTACTAGTCAATAGACTTGGTCATATTTCCGTTAACACCAAATAATCAATGCACACAAAAATCCTGCTACTCTGTTATTTTATACATTACAAATGGTAACAGATATTAGGTTTCTTACGCATTACATACATCTGTTTGTGAAAATTCATTTTCCGATCAATTTTGCAAACTTTTCTTAGACCATGTCTCTAATTTATGAAAATTTTCACAAAATTTGACGTTGCTTAGCTACTAAAAGTAGCGTTTTCATACTTGCTCTAATACTAAACAGCCCTTTTAGAGCAAACGCTGTATATGAATCATGTCATTTTTTCGATCCGTCAAATTATTAAGGATTTTTATTTTATTGCGACTTCCAAAACTATTTTCTTTTCAAAAATTCATACCGTTTTTCTTTAACAAAGATAACACTAGTGTGCTTTAATTATTTCCATGTTATTAATTGTTTTTTATGTCTTTTTAATTTTTATTTTTTAATGCGTTTTTTCTTAATTGATTTAATTATTTTTTATTTGTTTTTTTTCTTTATAAATCAGTAGCTTAAGGATGCTCGCTGATTTGTTTTGGTCTTTTTGTCAGATTTTCGGAATCCTCGGGTTTTATCCATTTCATAAACATTAAATTTTTTGCCCATGAACCCCTACTTTTTCTTTATAATTCAATCATATATACCATAAAATGGTATTTGACAAAATTTTATGAAATCCTTTTAATTTTTTCATACATTTTTGAGAAACTGAATTTGCCAATGCAAAGACAATGAAAAATCAGGAGAAAACCTATTTCCTGCAAATTTTCAAGGCTTTATAGCTCTAAAATGGGCACATGAACGTATATTTTTTCTTGCTTATTTTTTTAATATTGATATGTTCTCTGAAACTAAAATACCTATTTCAAATCCTATTTTTTCCTTTTAGACAAGCGATCATCCTTAAATGAAAAAAATCATATATTCTTCGTATTTATTCTTTATATAATGTCGCACAGTTATGTGTAGATCATTGTTCTTCTTTTAGCCTGTTCATACACTGTACTTTTTTGTTTCATAGAGATATACGTACTTTATATCACCTTTCCTGATGTAATCGTTTCTATTTCTATCACGTTTTTTTTTGGACTCTTATTGTAAGGTTTTCATGAAAAGTCTGACTGAATTTATCAGATTTTTTTTCTTTAATATTGCATGTAATCTGTTGATTTCCGTTCCCTTGTCTTTAATCTCCATAAATGTAATGTAAATAATCATTTAGCAAAAGAATTTCGCCTAGATTCCCTAAACGTAAAACGGCCCGTTTTAAAATTGGTTGGTGTCGTAAGATACCAGTTCGTACGCGAACTCTTTGATACTAATTTTTATGTACAAGATGTGAACATTTCGTCGATTAACGACTCTTCAGTTGTGGTCAAGGCTTAAACTATTGAAAAAAAAACATTAATCCAAAAAGATTGAAGAGGAAATTACAAAATGACAAAATTACCAAAATGGGCAAAGCCAAAACCATCTAAGGAAAGAGCTACGCACGAGATAGATACTTCGTAGTTTTTGCAAATTATACATTAAAAATAAGAACTATTTCAAACAGCATTTGTCAATGTTTTTTTCGAATTCTACACAATTTTTTCGTCTTCCGCATAGGTTATTGTGTCCTATGCATATATTAATTCGAAATTTAACCTGTCAATCTTCTATGATATTGTAAAAATTATAAATTGTTTGGAAATTAAAGACTTTTTTCTCTCAGGTATACCTCTGTGAGACGATTGATTAAATATTATTTTAGTTTAAACTTATTCATTTATTCTGGATTGGTAAGCAAGATATATTTATAGTGGATTGGCACACAAGTTATGTGCCAACGTATAATAATCTCTTTTCACTTGGCGGAAGCGGTATTTTAGCCTACTATTTTACGACATCTACAACGGTATTTTAGCCTACTATTTTACGACATCTACAGCGGTATTTTAGCCTACTATTTTACGACATCTACAGTGGTATTTTAGCCTACTATTTTACGACATCTACAGCGGTATTTTAGCCTACTATTTTACGACATCTACAGCGGTATTTTAGCCTACTATGTTACGACATCTACAGCGGTATTTTAGCCTACTATGTTACGACATCTACAGCGCTAAGGGTGTTGCTTTCACTGACAGTTATTTTTCGTCCTACCTGACGGACTGGCATTTTTTTTCGAAACCATCTCGCAAATGGTTTCGATATTTTTTGAAATTTTTATACTGAACTGGAATCGAACCACGGACTATTTTGTTTTTTAGTACGTTTATATTTTTTGTTTGCTATGTTTGCTTTTACCCATATGGTCATTTTTTAAACTGCAATTGTGTTACTATAGTTTTGAATCTTCAAGCTGGAGTCGTATATCTTTCTATCAACATTTTTTTTCAATGCTGAATAGTTTAATTTGATTTGAATATACTTCTTTTTGATTGGCTGAACAGCATAGAGCAACATTGGTTATACTCTACATGTATAACCTAGTTTGGTCTTGTGACGTCACCAACGCATTAATCCGCCACTTGTAAATTCAAATAGTCCCATGTCATTTTTAATGCTGGAATCGAGGAATCATTGTACTTCTGTGTGGAAATTAAATTATAAGGAATGTTTCCGATTTTTGAACAGGTTATAATAACCTGGTTTGTGTTTATATGGTATAACCTGTTCAAAAATTTGAAACATTCCTTAATAAGACATATATGTTGCAATATACATTTAACGTATCACAGAATGAGTGCTTCTACCACTATGGTGACAAATGTATTTGGTTACTTCACATTATCACCTCAGTTGCTACAAGTAGGTATTTGAAACCCTCGTGTTTTCTGTTATAAAATTATAAAAAGTTTGGAAACCAATGAGTATCTATCTCCTTCTGCCATAACTCTGTGGTTTAAGCTTTATTGGTCTTCTCAGTTTTAATCTGCTCTAGATATCGGCAACACAATTCAATTTAATTGAATGCATTATTGTCATGTAAATCCTGAAGATTTGTGACAAAAAATAAACAAATATAAAAAAATAACACTTGAAAACTTAATAAAATAGAAAAGCAATGTGGAAATCGTAAACTAGTAAATCTATATATGCAGACATATAGTTACAAGTTTATAAGTACCCTGTCCTCAGTTCAATTGACTGTTTAATAAAGGAACTATCATTTTCCACTTACTTTGGGGTTGATGGGCAGAGAAAGTACTTCAACTTTTCATTTTCTGACAAATCATTAAAGTCTATGCTATCTGTTTCTTCAGTGTTTTTAAATTAAGCTTGATATTAAATCGACGTTTAATTTACGATAAAATAAAAAGTGTTCTTGGTCCTCGATATTTTATATTTTGTACAAATTTTAATACTGAAACAATAAGTCAGTCTGCAAATTCCACAAGACAAAAATTCAATGTAATTCATTTAATGTAATTGAAGATGAATATCACTTTCTTCTTAAATGTAATATAAATAAAAATATTAGACAAATATTTCTGAATAAAATCTATCTTGACAACAATCTCGACGATTCCCAGAAACTTAAAATAATTTTAAATCCTCAAAAAAAAAGAACATGTGAAATTACTTGGTTCCTTTTTAAAACAGTCGCTGGCACTGGGGACAAGAGGCTTTTGGTTTCATTTCGTATCATGTTTATTATAACACAAACGTTATTCATGTTATTTGTAATTATTATTGTTTTGTAGATCATTGTATATTTTCCATTGGCCCTTAATTGGGCGTAATTTGAGCAATAAATTGATTGGATTTGAATAAAACACTGCAAACAAATACTACAAAGACATTACCAAAACAGAAGACAACAGAACTGAAGATTTCTACCATTTTGTTACACAATTATTAAATTTGTGAAAACTAAGGAGTATTTTCCTCGTGCATAGCTCTGTTCTTGGGAGGTTTTGGCTTTACCCCTTTGGTCATATTTGGATTTGAACTTTTTGGATTGTTGTTTTTGTTTTCAACATTTTAGGCCACAACTGATGAGCAAATCTTGTGAATCAAAATTGGTATAAAATGTATCAAAGAATTTTATTTGTTGCCTTGAGAAATTCTGATGAGAGACAAGTTACTGAAATATACAAATGCATTCAAACTGTACTAGTGACATAATTATGATATTAAGGGGGTACCCAACACTTTGACTACAATAGATTTAGCTCGTTTAATTTTCATAAATTTTTGATGAAATATTTACTTTGACCTGTTGAGAAAAATATAAAAATTTAACGACATTTGAACCACATAATCTACAGGAATAATTTCATTGGATATATGGCAGTTTGGAAAAAAAACTAATTTTGATCATTGAGAAGCTTGCTTTCTCTTTACCAATAGTATGTTATTAAAACCTTCAGATGATTTTTAAAGAGTTAACTCCATGAGGAGTTCTGTGTCCCCTTAAACAACAATTTCTGTATGGTTTATAGTGACTGTTTTCATTTTTTACAATTTATGAAATTTCAGAGGAAGTCAAGATAAAAAGACCAAAACAAGATAATATGTCTGTCAATCAATCAATACTTGTTAAGTCCAGTTTATAAAAGTTATAAATGAATTATTCAATGTTTAATGTTACCTGCCTTAAGAAGAAATTATCTAAACTTGTCTTGACAAAACTAATACCAAAAAAAAAGGACAAATATACCTAAGGAGCAATCAAAAAAACGTAATCCATTGGACAGACAAACCCGGGAAGACAAACGAACAACCACAAGCACAACAAATAAACACAGAAAACTAAAAACAATGAACAACACGAACTCCTATAAAACCAGGAGTGAACCCAGGTGCTCCGGAAGGGTAATCAGTTCCTGCTCTGTATACGGCACCCGTCGTGAAGTTCAACAAAGTCAATCCGGTGGAAGTCACAAATCGGTGGAGGCACATGAAAGGTTACGACAGTGGGAACAGGTCCAACATCATCTTAGATATTGGAACACTGTAATGGTCAATCAATTCATGATGACGACCGTAAAATTTCTTAAGTGATGACATCAACTTATCCCTGATAAAACCCTGGTTAAGATTACCAATTTTGATGCACAGCATGTGCACATTTCGCCGATTTACGACTCATCAGTTGTGTTCAAGGCTTAAAATCTTGAAAACCAAAACAACAATATTCCAAAAAATTGAAAAGCAAATTAGAAAATGCAAAATGACCAAAAGGAGTAAGCCAAAACCATCTAAGGACAGAAGAAATGTTCTAAAGTTGTCTTGATCGGTTTTGATTGACTGCTACATTTCTTGATTTGTCTTGTTGTTTTGATTTTGTGTGAAAATATGGTGCTGCAGAAAATCAAAACAAAGTAAAAATAAAAATGGCAATTTAAGATCAAAGGTATGCTACTATTCCCTACTTGCGGATACTGGAGTTGTCTCCCATATGCACGAGTTATTTTTCCTGACAGAAGGTGTATTGTATTAACTATTAAGGACAGAATAAAAATCCAAAGATACTAATATTAGATATAGTAAATTTATACTATGCTTATACGACGCATTTCAAGAGTTACCTCTCATCAGCAGCATTAAAACCGAAACATTTGGAAGACCAAAAACCAAACTTATTTTAAAACAAGAAGTACTCATAACCAAAAATACCGAAATAGGAAGCAAAATTTCAGCTAAGGAGATCTATCATGTGCAATACAAGGAATGAACCCTTAGTAATTCTATTATTTTTGGATTTTGCTAAATACTGATAATTTCTATAACAAATCAATGAATAATCATGTCAGACAGAAAGTTTGTTTTTTTTTTTTTAAATAAAAATGTTTAATTCGGGGAGACCTCTATCAGACATTAAAAAATGTGGGAAAATATATCCAAAAACATATCATTAAATGTGGGAAAATATATCCAAAAACATATCATTAATGTGTTGAGAATATTGTTAGGAAGGAAAATTATTTTGCAGAAATACGACAATTGATTGAAGTCTATGGACAACGAGCATATAACTCCGTAAATGGGAGACAACTTACATGTATCAAAAATGGGAAATTGTACCGGTATCAAGGAAAAAACTCTTTAATATTTCTGAAAGTATCTACTAGTATGTCACATGACGAGCTCATTTAATGTTGCCTAAATCTACCACGTAAATTCAAAATAAATTGGACTCTAATACTCTCACAAGTTTCTTTCATTCCCTTGACACTATAATAAACTCTTCATAACTACTAGACTCTCACTAAAATAATTATGTTATTATGAAATAATGAGAAAAATGTAATTATGTCCTCAGCTGTTGGCTACAGTAATCACTATTCCGTTCAATCATTGTAGACATCCCCTGATATTTTTACATGACAAACTTTTATTAAAATGTCGGTTACAATTCTTGAGAAGTCGTATGGGACATTGACTTGTAACGTAGTAAGAATATTCTTGTCTTTTTTATGATTGCCACAGAAGGTCAGCTGCATGGATGTGTGTTGTATGTAGCACCGTTAATGATCCATGTGTGATCAGTCAAGTACAATATCTCTGCTCAGTGGCAAAGTTTGGAAAAATCCGAAACACTAATTTAAATAGAACCGAAAAGGGTAAAACTATCTACGAACAAAGCTATGCATGAGACAGGTACTCCTTATTTTCTTAAGAAAACATATATAACGGATATCTTTGTTCTCTTTACATGTATTTCCCCTTTTTGCAAATTTTGAAAATGTTTGAAATATGTTACAATATATTATTTGAGGAGAATATTTAACAACAAAAGTCCATATAATTTTTGGAGGGCGAACAACCGGTCCATATACTGAAATTTGACCCAAAGTGTCATGAACTATTTGTTATATTATACTTTTCTGGCAATTTATCGAATTTAATCGATCTCGCCAAAACGAGGCGGTCCATATAATGTACAGCCGGTCCATATAGCATTATATGGACCGGCTTAGATAACATAGATAAATAGAGTAGTAAAAATGTAAAAGTATAATAATAGTGCATATGCTTCCAGATTGGATGTATTTACCGTCACTGTCACATGCTTATCGTTTCGGCTTTATCGCCCTTGATGATCATAAGTACTGTAAATTCAGAAATTATTGCGTGCATTTATTATTGCGATTTTGTTTTTTTAGACCAAAATGCAATTTTAATTTTGCGATATTGAGAAAATATGCTTCATTCATATAAAAAAAAATTCCAAAATGCGAATTTAAATTATTGCGGTTACAACCCTGTCGCATTTATCGCTATAATAAAAATATCGCAATAATTTCCGAATTTACAGTAACTTGCAAAATTGTGCTCATAACATCGGACTCTAACTTCTTTTGAACTAGGTTTTACTGTGTATCGCTGTGTTTGTTTATTCCACATTGGCTAGAGGTATGGGGGGTAAGGTCTCACAAAACATTTTTATCCTTGCCGCATTTTTGCGCCTGTCCCAAATCAAGAACCTCTCGCCTCTGTTAGTCTTGTGTGTTTTTTTTTTAATTTTGGTTCATTTGTATGTTTCGGAGAACTAGTGTGCAATATTATATAGGGGCCAGCTGAAGCCCGCCTCCGGGTGCAGGATTTTCTCGCTGCGTTGAAGACCCATTGGTAGCCTATGGATGTTTCGTCTCTTTGGTCGGTTTGTATTCTCTGACACATTCCCCGTTTCCATTCTTTTTTCATCTTCTGTATTAAAATTAATATCTATGAATATTTGGTACGTTTCACTCGTTGTATAGGCTTGTAGTGGGGGCGCTTAATATGTATTTAAGCACCAAATACAACGGATAGAAATACATGTATGTGACGGATGTCGTTAACGAAGCAGGTCACGCTTACACTCCAGAGCATCTGGTGTCACTTCCGGTTTTAGTGGGGGTTCACATTGCTAGTGTCGTGTTTTTGTTTAGTTTATCATAAGTTTTTTTTTCTTTTAGTATACATGTATCATTGTGGCGTTTGTTTGTTGTGTTCCATTCACATGACCTAGTCCTGTCCTTGGATTTCGAATTTATGGACCTTTCCCACTCTTTTTTCGCTTCGGTATTCTTTTGCCGATACACAACGCTACATTTTTGTCCTTCAAGCTGTCACATTTTTATTAGGGTAATTTCCTATGACGTATCATATTAAGTCATTAATTAATATACTAATTCAATTTAAAAAAAATAATGACTTGATGAAAGTTTTTGCAGTAAACTTCGTTCAATTCTAAATTATATTTTCTGTGCCATAAAAACCATCATAAACAATTTATCACAAGAGTAAGATTCTTACAGTGTTAATGGTGGATTATCGGATTTTTCTAATCGAGGTGGTTAAACTGAAAGTAGCCACGAAAATTGTAGTTTCAGAGAGAATCTTGGAAAACGGCTATTTTGAAATGAAAAGACATCAATTAAAGTGTTTTAATAGGACAAGGGCTACATTTTAAATCCGATAATCCTCAATTAGCACCGTAAGTATTTGCTTCCCTGATTATTATCAAATACATTTTCATATTTGATTGTTACGGCCGAAATCACCTTTAAATTGTAGCCAACAAAAGACACAAATCAATAAAAAAAATTTAACAAGATTTATTATATACAAGTTTACAAAAAAAATATTACATAAACTAAAATGTCAACTTAACTGTTCAAAATCCTTCGTCTTTTCCTAATCCGGAATTCTTCTCACTGTTGCGGGAATCCAAACGGAATATTATATCCAATCAGTCACAATCTAGTATGATGCAACGCAAATACAAGTATGTCAAGGGTGATGTGTGAAACGTAAATAAATCCAACAGCTGAGAACACAAGAATATCTGGTCCAACACGTTCTGCTCTGAAAGTCTAACTTTCTTGTCCGTATATATACTGTAGAACGGAAACTTCTGGAATACGGTAGAAGTTCGAATCACACCATAATTATTACGTAAGTCAAATAGAAAGTTCTAGTCATTCCACCAGTATCTATTATTGTTTTAGTGATTTCTAAACTGCGCAGTTATAACATTATTTGGTAAACAACTATAAGTATTATGTAAACATAGTATACATATAATAAGGCAACGCAAAACAAATTAGGCCAGGATAAATAAATATAATAATTACAATATCATAACATGATAAACAAGAATCCGTTTCGAGTGTCCCGACCCCCACATTCCTGATTTATGATAAAAATGTGAAAAACACAATGTAACTTCCATCAATGTCCATGATTTTTTGAAATAACACAATCTTCACAAATAAATGACCTAATGTAAGCAAGAAGATACGTAACACATCTGATCAGTCAACGCTATCGGGTTTGACTTCCAAATGGTAAAACTATATAATTTTTCGACTGTGGGACTATAAAATTGTTACCCATAGCCGATATATAAGACCCAAGCATATTAAAAAAAACAGTGTTAAAATAATTTGGAGTTAATGGGTTAAAATTCAGGTCCGACCAAAAACTTCAACATATCCATAGTTTTCGAATGAAGAGTTTTCGACACAAATATATTCGTCATATAACAATGATGCTGAAAACGTTCCCAACCTGGTATTTCTCATACTTAAGAGGCCCACAGAATAAATTCATTTCGTTATTGTTTACATTCTAATCGTACACATGATGTGACGTAAAAGTTAACACATATAGCGTTCGTACATCTTCCGTACAACGTCTGTTCAGCGTTCGTACATCGTTCGTGTATCGTATCTATTATCGTTTAGCTTTTCGTTTAGCGTATGTTTTATGATACTGTTTATCGTATGGTCAGTTGTTTGGTATGACGTTTCATTTAGGGTATGGTACATAGTATGGTAAATGGTATCGTTCATCGTTTCGTTTAGCGTTTGCGTCAGCGTACATCGTTCGTTCAGCGTATTCTTCGTTGATAGGTCGGTTTTAGCAGACCACGGCTCTTAACTGTGATATCAAAGTTTAGTCCACTTCCTTTTCATAAAAAGTACAAAATTGTATAGGCCCCGGAATTAAAAATTAAGATAAATAATATTAATAAATAGAAAAAAACTGAATATTATAGGCCTATTAATGACGTAATCTTTATTTTCTAAAAATAATATTCATTTAAGGTTGTAAAATTCAATAATATTTAAAATTGTGAATGAAATTTTAAAATGGATATTATTTAAATTTCATAACTAAAATTTTTCCATTAAAAAAGAAGCGATGTTCACAGTTTTTTGTATAATTTTTGTAAAAGTTTTACAGATGAGTAATAAATCAGGGAAATAAGCACATCTTGTGCATGAAAACGGACATCATTGAATATTTATTGCTTAAGTAGGAATATTTTATCATATGGTTTTGTGGTCTTTAACAATGTTTGGAAAAGAGGATTATCATAAGTGTGAAGCCATTTGTCACTCTTCGCTTCCAAACACTTAAATTTAAATTATAATTCTCATTACGTATACTCGCAAAACTGGCTTCACTTCACTATCGGTATTCTTGAATTGTTCAAAAACGTAATTAAAACCAAACCATTCAGCATATATTAGCAAATGAAGGGGGGGGGGGGGGGGGAATGACAACGACAAGATACACATTATGACATAATAGTATCCTTCAAGAAAACCCTTATGCCATACTACATTTTGGGGTTTTCCCAAATATCTCTGCAATACGCACATGGATCCTAACTTTAATTCTTTTGAAAACATAAGTTTATTATTTCAGAATAATTATACTAAAATTTAAGGAAAAAAGCAGTATTGGATTTTTTTGTACGTTCAGCTAAAGTTACAAAATTATAATCAATATTCCTTATTTGGCTTAAATTTGCATAATTCCTAATTGGTTTATAAGTCTTTTTCACCCATTACTTATCATAAAATTATGTCTATGTATTTGTGAATATTTTACAAAAGATCCGTTTAAGTTGTCATTTTTCGTTTAAAAGTGAAAAGTTTTTTAGACAGTCTTTAGGATTGTTGACTCACATATACATTGTACCAAAATGATGTCAAATATCTTTCCAAATTAGTCATAAAGGTATGTTAAATTTTCAGTAAAAATTATTAGATTAACCTTATTGTACCGTTTCCCCTTAAACACATCTTAAATGAAATAAATGGAACAGTGTCCAAAATAATATTTATGACAAGCGCTACAAATTATAATAATGCATATGGAAAACGCAAAAATATATCCTATACAATAAAAAACGATACCGTAGCGATGCACGATGTACGATTAACCATACCATGCACGCTAAACGAAACGCTAAACCATAAGTTATATGCTAAATGGGTGTTCGTTCAGCGTCAATGTTGTTAATTTTACGTTACAGGATGTTTACAGTAAATACCCAACCTTTCGCTGCCATCGAGTGTTATATGTAGTTGATATACATGAGATACGATTTTTTTAAATGACGAAACATTGAAATCACAAATTTATCAGGCGTACTCTATGTATGCACATTGTAAAATTCAACTTAAATGGCTTTTAATACACTCTGTCTTTCTAACCAAATGTTTTGTGGTTGGCTTGAATTCCCCAGCTACTTTAGTAAAATAAACAAAAATCATAACGTAATACTGTGTTAGAATGTCATCCCAAAAGTCGCCAAAACTGCGGCCATTTTGAAAATTCCGAGACCTTTATTCACAACAAGGCATGGTCACCTATTTTTGTACCAAGTTTCATTAAGTTCGCTTGAACAGTTTTTGAAATCCGCTTTAGACAAGTTCATGGCTAAGAAGAAGAAAGGAAAAGACTAATAATGAAAAAATAAAAATAAAAATACGAAACGAAGAAAAGACAATGATTCCCCTCAAAGTTGTTTTGGGGACTTAATAATGATTATATCTTTTTGGGTAAATGTTATTTTAAAATGTTACATGTATTACTATATGCACAGAAGAGAGTGGGAGATATTACGAGTGCGCCGAAGTGAATGATCGTGTTTCAAAATTTCTGTTTGAGTGCCAAGAACAGGAACATATCTTCTTAGGTGCATAAATATATTGTTAAAGAATTAAATTTGTATCATTTTCAATATTTATAGTGGTAGAATATTAAGAAAACTGTATCATTTTCAACATTCTTCCCAGATATTTAGTAGCGTAGAATATTGCTATGAATTCTACCATTTTGTATCGGACAAATATATTTTTGTTACTGCCTGTCGTGATCAAGGTCAATCGACAAAAAGAACCCAATTTTATGGTCAGGTAGCCCAACCCGGGTCATGTTCAAATCAAAGTATGTCATCTGATTCCTAGTAACATGGAAATACTTTTCGGGAGAAATGCTTTTATGACAGATGGGTCGGAATTCGACGAAATGTGAAAATTTTGTGCCTCAAAATTACTATCATAGACTATTTTAATGGAAATGAAGTACACGTTGGTCTCGCAGTTGTAGAAGTTGTCTGCTCTGCTAAGCAAATATCGAAGCAAAATATGGTAATAAAAATTCAGTAATGAATCTATTTTTTTCTGTCTAGAATGAAAATTAA
This sequence comes from Mytilisepta virgata, assembly GCA_028015205.1. Lineage (NCBI taxonomy): Eukaryota > Metazoa > Mollusca > Bivalvia > Mytilida > Mytilidae > Mytilisepta > Mytilisepta virgata. Next base: position 38,690,208 of record CM051513.1, on the reverse strand, counting down.
ATGCCATCTCTAATATTATGCCATATGCTCCTTTTGCAAAGTAAGATTTAAACGCAAATTTGAAAAGCCATTAAATCGTTATAATAGATGGATAAAAATCTCCTTTATTTAAAATTAATGACACTAATATAGGTACAACGGAGCAGACTGACACAATTATGTCTCTACACTTAGGTTTGGAGACTTGGTAAACATTTTTACTTAATTTGCAGTTATCCTTTTCGTCTGCTTAGGTTAAAATAAACAAGTTAACTACATTACTATTTCATTATCTTTGTCATCGGTCTATGAACGTTTATCGCTTATAGAAAACGTGACAAAATAGCTTAAAGCTTCCGACTTTTCATAAGGATCCACATCGTTTCTCTGTAGGAAAACGGAAAGAAAACGAAATTAAAGAGCGAACGTGATGTTTTGTAAACCGGTAGTCTGAATATGTATCCGTCGGATGACATAGAAACGACGTGGTATTGTTTTGGTAGAGCAAAAAAGAAAAGAAAAGTCATTACCGTGTTTATTCTATTAAGTATTTTCAAGATTAGTGTCATTCAATGCACACTTAGTGCAGCAGATCAAGAGTAATGCGTTTTATTTATTACCGAAAAAGTTTGAATAAAAATAAAAACATGATTGTTTCGGTTTTAATGCTGCTGATGAGTGGTAACTCATTGAAATGCGTCGTATACAGCATAGTATAAATTTACTATATTTAATATTAGTATCTTTGGATTGTTATTTTTCATACTAGATCAATTAAAGGCTGTCTGACTGACACAAAACCAGATTTTTCTTCGTATTTCTTTTTCACTTTTTGGAGAATAAATCAAACCCACATACTAGAAGAGGACGACTTTCTTAGATTTTATCATAATCGTTTGAAATTTTTATGATTTCATTTTATTGATTATTATAGATTCGCATTCTAAAAATGTTTCAAAATTGAAGGGTACACTGTATCAAGGGTTCGATTAAAACACCAGAATATCAATTATGACGTGACGTTTATTCCAACAGAAGATAACGCTAATCCTCATAACAAATATTTCAAAATGATTTTTAAATATTTTCTTCTGTTTTTAATGGCTTTGACTTGATCAATTAAAACCTGTCTGATTAATACTGAATCGGGTTTTTTATCTATCGAACTAGTAACACACTCTTGATCTTAATGTATATCTTGTTTTATCTGGCTTTGTCTGTAATTTTACAATATCCGAGGTTTCAGACAACATCAAGATAACAAGATCAAAATAACATGTTCTGCCGCGCAGTTAATCAAGACTGGTTAAGACCATTTCATAACAGTTAAAAATAAATTGTGCAATTTGTAAAATTATCTGTAATGAATTGATCTTAATTTGTTTTGAACAATCTTAATCTGCAAGTCAAAATATGTTGATTGAATCTTGTTATCTTGATTTTGCTTGAAAATATGGTGCTGTAGATAAAATAAGAAGAAACAAGACATGAATGGAATGCGTTATCGGTGAATGCGTTATCAGTAAATACGTTATCAGTGAAAGCTTTGAAATGTATGATAGCTGGTATTAACATTTATAAATGAAATGTTTGAATGTCAGAATGTCAAAGCTTAAATATCCATAGTGTTCCAATTCCGACACAATCCCCACGTGAATTCCACGCTAAGGTCCACCCTCCACACAAGGCTATAGTTTCACAATGATTCCACAAATAACCTTTGCCTTCAGCGCTTTTCATTCACTGCGGACTTCAAATCATTTTAATTGTGACGCATATCACCTTCAACGCCACTGTAAACAAAATCAGAAACTACATAGAATGACAACACAATGGAATGAAGAAACTGACTATAATCAAGTTTCATTTTAAGTTTTTTGGGGGCAAAAAGTAAACATTTTTTTGGACATTAATAATCATGAATAAAGTTGAATGTTTGGACATCGAATTTTTTCTGACATATTACATGAATAAGGATGAATAATGATGAATAAGATTGCGACTTAGAATATTTCTCCTTTGTGTGGCAAACATGAATAAGCATGAATAAAGCAGCTTGATAATGACTCAGAATTATCCGTGGCCAACTGCAGTAATACTGATTAAAAATGATAAATAAAATGTGTTCTAAGATTTTGTTGTATATTTGGACTCGTCATGAATATTGTTCCTGAGGAATTATGATCCTACAAATATGTTTCACAGTTAAATGAACAAAAAATCATGACTATCATTGTATTAGCTGACATCTTCATAGAAACCATGAAAGGTAAGATGATAAAAACATTAATGTCTACACAAATTTTTTTAAAAACTTAGAGAATAATATTGAAGTTTAAAGCTTAGCCTTTCGTAATTATAGATTTCACTGTCGCAAATTGAGTTTAACTACAGATGCGTAGCGGAACTTAGTTAAACGGATATTTGCGACAAAAAAAATTATGGAGGCTACGCTTGAACGGCAATACAGTTATCTCCATTCTGATGCCGCATATTAACCAGAAATCTACGATTACAAAGTTCGCCTCAGAGGTCAATGCAGCGGGATAAGAAGGTCGGAGGAACCTAATTTTGTAGGCAGGCTGTTTTACTCCGCGAGATCCTTCCTCACACCAAGTAATATGATAGTATGTCGCTTGGTATCGGAGAACTAAACTCGGACGTAAAACTTAACCTAAGTCAATGAAGCTTGATAATTAGATCAGAGTGGCATAATTTTGGTCGGAGGCTGTGTTACGCACCGAGTTGCACCAGGAAATATGATTGTAGGTCCTTTGGTAACGGAGAACTGAACTCGGACGTAAAACTTAAGTCAATGAAGCACGATAAGAAGGTCAGAGTGACCTAATTTTGGTGGGAGGCTGTGTTACTCCCCAGATACATCCTCACACCAAGTAATATGAATGTAGGTCCCTTGGTATTGGAGAACTGAACTCGGACGAAAAACTTGACATAAGTCAATGAAGCGCGATAAGGTCAGTGTGACCTAATTTTGACGGGAGGCCGTGTTACTCCTTGAAATACAACCTAACACCATGTTATAAGACCATTGGTATAGGTCCATTGGTATCGGAAAAACTAGGTCCGAGTGACCTAATTTTGGTGGAAGGCTGTGTTTCTCCACAGATGCACCCTCACACCAAATAATATGATTGTAGGTCTCTTGGTATTGGAGAACTGAACTCGGACGTAAAACTTGACATAAGTCAATGAAGCGCGATAAGAAGGTCAAAGTGACCTAATTTTGGTTGGAGGTTGTGTTACTCCCCCAGATGCACCCCCACACTAAATAATATGATTGTAGGTCACTTTGTATGTTAAAACTGATTTTTTACATAAAACTTAAAAGCCAGTCAACCGAGTAATATGGGTCATGTGACCTTCATCTTATGTCACATGGTCAGTCTCTTCATCATGCACCTGCACAAAAAAATACATGCCCGTATGTCAACTAATAACTGAGAACTGGCTTCGGACGCGGATGCGCACGCGCACGCGGACGTGGACGCCGGGGTGATTCCAATAGTCCCCTCTTTATATTATCCGTTTTTAAACTTTTCGTACACTTCAAAATGTATAATGTATAAATATTGACTAAATGGAGATTTTAAGGTACAAAATGTTATTTTTTTAAAAGAAATAACATACCAAAAAAATATGAAATACAGAAAAATTTGAGTCATATTTCATGCGACGGCAAACCATTTTTTGCAATGCTCCTCCCCCAAACTGCTGCTTTGTAAAATTTGATGCCCCCCTTTTGATACTCCAGAAATTTCAAGGCCCCCGTGATTTCATCCTAGTCCCTATAGATTTCAAATTACAAGCCCCTTAAGGATGATTTTTTTAAGGACTAATCTTTTTTTTTCTGTACCAAATTTTCTTTAAAAAAACTTAAAAATATATCTAAATTATCTATGCCACCTGCTGAAATCACTTCTGAAATTTACTTCAGTCCCAGAATCGGTACCCATGGGAAAATCTGCATATACTTTTTAATTGTGAAATAATGTTTTATGATACTCTTTTTATCATTGAATCATTATAAACTTTGAAACTTGTTTGATAAATTATAAATATAATATTTGTTTACCTGTTTAGTTATGAATATTATGTATGTCTTAAGAATTATAAACTAAGTTATCCCTACAGAGCCCCAACGTTCTCCACAGCGGTGCCAAGAAAGTTACAAAGTATAATACAAACATGGTAGCTACAGAAATTAAAATTCTGGCGCATTTTTAGATAAATTTGGTTTAATTATGTTATTGTCAGAGGCAGGTGTTATAAAACAAATGCCAGTAAAAGAAAATTTTCCATTAAGGAAAATGGTTCAGACTGTATTGTCAGCTTAGTTTAGGGAATTTTAACTTTTGAGAAACATCAATAATTATAAACTGCTGAAAATATTGCGTGAACAAATAGATTTATAAGCTCAGTAAACCTCTTTTTAAACCATGCAGACAGACAATAAAGGTTATTATTTTGTAATAAAATTCATTTTCTTATTTTGAATCAATGTAAGTTCAAAATGATTTTAATAAATTAGAAATTTGAAAGAAAATTTTTTTTGTAAGCATTAAAAACATGCTACAAGATTATTGCCACTATTTGATCTAGCAATATTCATTTTAGGAGAGTTTCTTCAAGAAAGAAAACCTAAACAAATAAGGGAAGTTCAGTAAAAAGGCAAAGACAATCTACTTGTACAATTCAAACTGACACAGAATCAGAGGACTGATTGATTCATTGTTGCTTAACGTCTTGTATGCTTATTCAGGACAAGAACCAGTTCAATTTATCACACAATTCAAACAGCGGTGGGGTGGGACACCAAGGGAAATAGATTTTGACTGCCACTGTAAAAGGATGATTGTTGGGTAGGTCGGATAATTTAGCCTTCTGTCGCGACATTAGTAAACTTTTTTTGTAAATAATAGGGGTCTTTAGCGTGCATGGGGTGTGGCATTCTCCAAACACGTCACACATTATGGTCCGCGGCCAGGCTTTCCGTATTATGACCTGGGAACACCCCCCCCCCCCCCTGCCCCAATCGAGAAGGTCTCCTCTATCAGCACCTGGGGACGCGCTAAGCAGCTCTGTTGGTGAGGTCCCATGATCTTAAACAGGTTCCTAGAAGAATCAGAGCAAGAGGCAGATGTGCCATCAATAATCAGGTAACCTTTTTAAACAATTTTCATCAAAGACTTAATTAACGCTTAAGAGAAAGAAATTATGAAAGCAGTTATATTTATATATCCCAGTTTACCAACAATATGAAGAGAGAAAGAAATGTGTGTGCTTAATTTTGCTTATTTTGGCGGTATACATTTTACTGCTAAATTGACACAAGTACACTTTTCATTCATATTCAGTAATTCATGTGCCAGAGTAATGAGAGGAAAAGGAGGAGACCTGGGCAGAAATAATAGACATATAGATTTTCCTTAAGGTGCGAGTTATGGAATTTCTCAACCCGAGATAGTTAAATTTTGATTTTGAGATTTAGCGAGCGTGTTAAAATGTAACATTTAAATATCGAGGGTGGAGAAATGCTATAACCCACGAGTAAATTGAAGGAGAATCTGTTTCTCCTGTGATTTTCAACAAAAACCTCAATAAAATGTCGTTGCTACGCATTTTATTTACATGAACGCCATTTCGGAACTTCTCTAGTTTATCTTTCCAATAAACGTGAAAAACGGCGGGGATTACATAGCAGAAATTTAATCACCGGGAAGTGGTAAAAAAAATTATGTATTTTTAAAAATCAGCTAAACGTTTTAATCACACACTTTTAGTAAAGAGAAATCAAGCTTCTTAATGACAAAAATTAGTGTTTGTCAAATTGCTATATATCCAATGAAATTATTCCCGTAAATTGTGTGGTTCAAATTTCTTGAAATTTTTATATTTTGTCAACAGGTCAAAGTAAATATTTCGACAAGATTTTATGAAAATTAAACGAGCCAATTCTATTTTAGTCAAAGTGTTGGGTACCCCCTTACAATATATGAAATAAATGAAAAAAATGAAACTTTACTGTTTTGCTATGTTGGGAACTGTTAACAATAAGGTCAGTGCTTTTAAGTGAAACAACATTGACAAATTAAATGGTGGTTAAAACATTCAATTCGGGACCATTTTTGCTTTTTTCCATTGAAATTTATCGTGATAAAATATCATTAAGGTGTCCATTGGAAACCAACATCTATTTAGCTCATAATTTCAATAATTTTCAAGAATATTTCACCACCTAATATTCATTAACAGTCCTTTGAATTCATCTTTTACAGTTATCATGATTAAATGATATTTTCAACTTTAAAAGTTTCTGTATTTTCTTTTGTATTAAAACATAGTAACTAGAGTATATTTTTGTTTTCATTTGAAATAATTTTCAATCATAATTGTATTCATGGTCATTATAGAATATACCTACATTCAGTATTCATGGACACCTATTTCACATATTTATGGTTATTCTAGAATATTCAACCATTCAATATTCATGGATATTTCACATTCATGATTATTCTAGAATATTTTATTATTCAATGTCCATGGAAATATTATTTCACATTAATTCTAGAATATTCCACTTATTCTAGAATATTCCACAATTCAATATTCATGGACATCATATTTCACAATCATGAATATTCATGAATATTCTGTAGATAAATATTCATGTTAATTCTTGGTTATTCAGTTATACAATATATATTCTAGAATATTCATGGATAATTCACGTTCATAAAAGCAAAGTAGTTCCACGCTTCGGACGACCGAAATTTAATTTCATGACATACATTTCTCAAAATTATAAACTATTATTAGAGGAAAATATGTTAAAAGTGGTCAATAAAGTGAAATATAAAATATATATTCATCCTTCCGCGTACCAAAAAAGACAAGGTATTGTCTTATGCGAACACGACTGACGGCATGGTTGCTTTCCCAGTGGAGTGGTGTACGGTGTCATCGGTAATTGACCATGCGATTATTCCAATTGTTCTGGATATTTTATGCAATATGACATTGGCAATGATTGGCAAACTTCAGAAAAATGATGTATTTAAGTATAGTAGCCCACTTTTGATCTTAAACGGCCATTTTGATCTTGTTTATTCTTTCTTTGTTTTGATTTTCTGCGCACAATATTTTAAACCAAAATCATGTAAACACGATCAATTCAACATTAGTCATCAGTTCAGCACGGGTAAAGTTAAACAATAAATAATTCATTTTTAACTTTCATGTCTGGTCGAGCTTATCTCGCCATTCCGTTTACCAAGATAACAATATCTGTCTTTCCCTTTTTTTCTATCATACCATTTGTAATTCCTTTAGCTTTTACTTGCCCTTAAGCCGAAATTGTCTATTAAGCCGTCTGACAACACAACGTTATAACCGTAATATTTACGCATGTATACAAGTAGTTTCCATGAACCGAACGTAGTGACCTTGCACTTTGTCGCTTCTGTATTCTCTTGTCGATAATTAACTGAAACAAGGGAACCCATTAATGTCTTCTTACACTTCACTTAAACATTCAAAAGTAAGTAATGCCTGTCATAAAAAGGTTTTGTTAATCATTTAAGCATCATTTACAGCATTACAGATCAATTTACCAGACGGCAATGCACTTAATTGACTGAAACTCAATGTCGTCAAAAGAATACCGAAGCGACAAAATAGTTCGAAGTCCAAGGAAAAGACAAAGCCAGGAGAATGAAACACAAGAAACAAACGCCACAAGAATACATGTATAAACTAAAAGAATAAAAAACGTATAACAAAAAACTAGGACAAGACAGCACAGGAACTAAAGCGTCAGCAACCGGAAGTGAAATCCAGTGCTCCGGAAGATAAGCATGTTCTTCCCCGTTTATGGCAACCGCTACATTGTCAGCGAGTAAAAGACAGTGAATTTTCAAGTTTGGTGATGTATCAATTCCAGAAAGACGTGAAATCTAACTAAAGGTATCTAGTCTCATAAGCGAGATAGCAACTTCGTATTGGCCAATCAATTCGTGATGACAACCATAAAAAAATTTGAAGTTATGAATTAACAGAGACTCTTAGAAGTTTTTGTGACAGTAACCTCGCCCTTTCGAGAAAGTCACCGTTTAAATTAAATGCGCGGCAGTAACGAATCAACTATGAAATGTACACCCCCATAGGCTGGAGAGTCAAGAAATTGCAAAAAAAATCTAGCACCAGTAAAACAATATTTTCTAACATCTAGAAAATTGTTAAATTCAAGACAATCAAGATAAAACAAGACTGCATGGAATGGCCGGTTCAGATAAAAATCGTGTTACTAGTGTTTAGACTAATGATCACTGGCCTGTCGACACTGAGGCTGCGAGTTCGAATCATATTACCAATATCTGGAGATATTCGAAGGGGATTCTTGCTTTTTATTTGATTTTCGTTTCTTCAAAAGATTCTTGCAGACTTTCAAATTCGATAATCTGACTATTTCGATTAGGTAAATGCGATAATCTACGATAATACATGTATCGATGTAAGATTCTATATTTATGAATTTCTAAAATTAAGAATCACAGAGTTCAACGTGTCTTGATAATCTTTAAATTACACAATGTACTTTAAATGAGATTTTGTCTATAATCATATTATTACAATACGGTGTTTATTTTTTTTTTTATTTTGATTGGTCGACAACGTGACCTCTGGGATCTTATCTTTTCCGATAAATGACGTTCAGCGTATGAATACATGTATGTGAGCCAGTAAAAGAGTGCCATTTTAAACCGCTCATTTCTTTCTTTCTTATTTTACCGAAAAGTGTACAACATGTAGTTATTGTGGCATTATAAGTAGTAAGAGTTGTTTTTCAGCAATTGATCCGTGTATAAACTAGATTTGTTACTCACCAACTTAATATAAAGTTCTTCGGAATTTATTCCCTTTGTGAATGAACTGGTCTCCTTTAATATTGTGTTGAAGCAATTTATATGTGTGATATAATGCTTCAAGACAACTCTTATTACTACAGTAAATTACAGTAATATGGTGTTATTGATATATTCCGATAAATCCGAACGTAAACCTTTCGTCTAAACCAATCATTGACATATCGTCGGCAACCACGCGCTGATTTAAGACAAATCCCTCTATTGTTTTTGCGCATATAGCAGTGCAACGGCATTATGTCGTCGGTGATTTATGAAGTCGCGAACATGTTACTTTTCATACATGTGTACCTTTGATCAACTGAAAGAGATTCGTATCAATTGACGATTCACAAAAGTGAACGTAAGAGGGAGAGATAGAGAGAGAGCAGTGCCCCGTATTTTTTCATGTATAATTTAGTTAATCTTTCAAAATAAAATAAAACATAAAGATAAGGGCACACCAAATGATTTTTCGTTCTTTCGTATGTCAAAAATAGGAGAGAGCAAGCGAAACTCATTTTGTTTTTTTTTTCCTTTAGTTAAAGACTTGTTTTTTTTTCTCGGGCGAAGATCAAATTTACGTGTGACACAATATTTTTATGCATTTTGCAAAATATGTGAAAACATCCAAATTTTTACAAAAGTTTAGGAACGTGCGAACATTTTTTTTATTTTAGGTTTCTTGAAAAAATGAATAATTTAGAGCGTATTTTCAGGATTTTGGAAAATGAAGTGGCAAATATTTTTTTCTTAAGATTTGCATCGTCAAAAAATCGACGCGGCAAAATCCAGAGAAAGAAAGATAATTTTGGCGTGGCCTTATGGACAAATATTTTTTCTGAACTACATGTGTACATGTAAATTATTATCACATATGGCACGTCATAGAATATAACTAGGGATCATGAAATTAACGTTTCTGTCGGCCTCCATTGATAGTATTCTTCTAGCTATTGCTATTATTATTATTACTACATGTATCTTATGCAACCGTTAAGGATGATCGCTGGTCTAATAGGAAATAAATAGGATTTGAAATGGGTTTTTTAGTTTGAGAGAACATATGAATAGTAAACAAATAAGCAAGAAAAAAATATAGGTTCATGTGCTCATTTTAGAGCTATAAGGCCTTGAAAATTTGCAGGAAATGTGTTTTCTCTTGATTTTTCCTTGTCTTTGCATTGACAACTTCAGTCTCTCCAAAATGTATGAAAAAATAAAAAGGATTTCATAAAATTTTGTCAAATACCATTTTAAGGTATATATGATTGAATTATAAAAAAAAAATTGGGGTTCATGGGCAAAAAATTTCATGTTTAAGAAATGGATAAAACCCGAGGATTCCGAAAATCTGACAAAAAGACCAAAACATGACCAGCGACCATCCTTAAGCTAATTTTTAAGAGTGCCGTAGTGTAGTGGTTAGCGCATCGGACTACCAAGCCAAAGGTTCCTGGTTTGATTCCCGTTCGGGATGCAAATTTCAAATTTGCGACACCCTATCGACACCATTTGCAAGGATGGTCTGATTAACGATGCTAGTCCGTCGGATGGGGGCGAAAAAGGAGATCAACACCCTTAGCACGTTAAAGACTCCTCTGTAGATGTCGAAAAAGAGTAGGCTGAAATGCCGCTACAAGGGCCGCTCTATCACCCGCCAAGTAAAGAGGGATTGGTATAGGTTGTTATAACTTGTTTCCCAATCCACTATAAATAAATAAGTCTAAATTAAATAAGCTAATGTTAAGATTTTTATCGTTACCGTTATACAGTTGACTCTCTTTATCTCAAACTCTTTTATATCAAAACTCCTGATATCTCAAAGTAATGTTTTGGTCCCTAGATTTAACATTGCACTATATTTCCTCCTGATATCTCAAACTTCTGTTATCTCGAACTATTTTTGTTGGCCATTCCACTTTGAGATAACGAGAGTTTACTGTACTTTGTTTTTGTCTTTCAAATGTTTTTGTGTTTCAGTATCAATTATATATGATTACTTTTCTTACAAAAGAAAAAAAGAAATAAATATGGTAATTTAATACACCAAAAACTCAAAACTGGACGGAATATATTCGAAATTTTCCTTAAAGTTTTTATAATTCACGAAGATATAGTAAGTGTATTTGCTAAAGGGAATACAGGTACCCGTCAGTCCTAAAGAATTACATGAAGTTGTGTAATGTTTATTTGCGATCTTTGTTTTATTTTAAATTGTTTAATCGATGTAATTTTCTAAGCCGTGAATTTATGAATCGCAACATCTACTGGGAAACCAATTATGACGTAACGTCATTCAACGTTTTCCCAAGAGAAGATAGGTGTAATCATCATAAAAAATATTTAAAAATGATTTATAAAAATTTGCTTATTTCTTAAATGGCCGGGGACCTATATTTTGTAAAAGCTAATTCGTTTAAGAACGCTATTATCGTTTTTCATACCAATTTTAAGATAATTCCTAACGTCAGAATTCTCTTTATTCTCATTTTGTTTTAAAAGGGATACGACAATGGCGGGAAATTAAATAATATTTTATTTTCCAATTAGCCCAAAGAGCATTTATTTATTAAATCAAAAACAAAATCTTGAAATATTAAACACTCTGGAAATTTTGGTACCAAAATGTACAATCTCTGTCGTGTTTAAAAAAAACCCAAATACAATAGACCTTTGTCATGACATGTTATATTCAAAGATTTCTTAAGGATGATCGCTGGTCTAATAGGAAATAAATAGGATTTGAAATGGGTGTTTTAGTTTGAGAGAACATATGAATACTAAACAAATGAGCAAGAAAAAAATATAGGTTCATGTGCTCAATTTAGAGCTATAAGGCCTTGAAAATTTGCAGGAAATGGGTTTTCTATGGATTTTTTACTGTCTTTGCATTGACCACTTCAGTCTCTCAAAGATGTATGAAAAAATAAGAAGGATTCCATAAGATTTTGTCAAATACCATTTAAAGGTATATATAATTGAATTATAAAAGAAAAAGTGGGGGCTCATGGGCAAAAAATTTCATGTTCAAGAAATGGATAAAACCCGAGGATTCCGAAAATCTGACAAAAAGACCAAAACATGACCAGCGAGCATCCTTAGACGAGAAAAGTTCGAGATGAAAGAATAAGACAACGAGTCTGGTGATCTCAGTATTTTTAAATCTCATTTTGATCAGTATTTCTTGAGATTCCTAACGTCAGAAGTAAAGAGGGATTTGTCTATAAAAATTTATTTGTTTTTATTTTGTTTAAAAAAGTGTTAAATTGACAAAGAATTAGAGAAACATTAAATAAACTACAAAGATAATAATAATTAATTCAGATACAGTTTTAACCCTTGGTACCAAATAAAAACCTAATATATAAACACAGCTTAAATATTCCAATATATGCAAGTCTTTAAGCGGCTCTTTATAGCGTTTTTCAAAGAAAAACATTTTATACCGTCAGTGAATATCCATTGAAAATTTCCTGGATATAACTAACGGTACATAAGACTGTAATTAGTGGTGAAGTGATTGTGTGTCTTATTGAATTAACGTTGTTTATCAGAAGTATTGACTGCGTTAGGAAAAGAGATAAAGGAAGCTGAATGGAGCTTTGGTTATTAATTATCCGGTACCAAGAAAATAATGACCACCGTAACCCCGAAACTAATAAGGTCATTTCTCATCTTATTAAACTGATCAGAACAATTTCCTTTTGCGACAGTATTGACATAGTAAAAGTACATATTCAGTCTATAAGAAGGTATTGTAAATGTTGTAAAATAATTAAACATATCTCAAGCTTAAGGGGTAACAGAACACATAAGGGAGTTAACTTTTTTAAAATCAGCTGAACGTTTTAATCACATACTATAATGTAAAGAGAAATTAAGCTTCTCAATGATCAAAATTAGTGTTTGTCAAACTGCTCTATATCCAATGAAACTATTCCCATAAATTGTGTGGTTCAAATTCCAAATCTATTTTAGTCAAATTGTAGGGTACCCCCTGATAAGTCTAACACAAAGCTGTTAAAATCAGATGTTAGTACTGTAAAATGTTTTTTCCGCCTTTGGCGGGTCCCGAACTCACACCGTTGAAACACTATGGCACCTATTTGCCTAGCACCATTTCTAGTGCTCTGGATCACTCGGCCAACTCTTCTATATAAAAATATAGCTTCATTGACCGATGTGAATCTCGTCATGAACATGGTACATGTCGTGTATAAGCGTGTGGAGATGGAATTCTATTACCTCTTCAGCAATCTGATTAAGTTATTTTTGATACATGTGTTATATATATATATATAAGGGGACTAGTGTCTTTGATTTGATCAAACCTGCACTTATTTTGCATAGTATGCATGGAGGAGAAGTTCCTGTACGGTAATTTTGATAGACCTAAATCACCAACACATGTACATTTATCACCATCAGATGCACATTTATCACCAGCACATACACATTTATCACCAACACATGCATATCCGTCACCAACACATGCAAATTTGACTGCTGATGCATGGAGTAACCATTTGTTCAACCGTGGTAAGTTTTCATGTATGTCTAATTATCAACTTGTAATTCAGTTTTTCATCTATTGTAGTGAGACAAAGATACATCACAGGGTAATATTATTTATTAGTCTGTTGTAATAAATATTGTGAATACAAAATAATAACATTGTCCCTTATTTGTAGAAAAACATGTTATAGATCAAAATGATGGGGATAGCTGCCAGTTGTGTCTACGTTCTTATTATGGAGTTTCCCATGAAAAAAACTATTTATAGCCATCTGTCGAGGACGCGATTTCATTATTATGAAATAATAATGCTGCACTCTTGGTTCTTTTCTTTTTACTCTCGTACAGTATTATAATTGTAGCTGCCCCTCCTCAACCCCCCCCGTTTATATAAGAAAGTTTAGGCTCACATGACATTGACTACGCGTTAATCGTTATAAAAATTCTAACAGGATTTGGGATGAATTTCTGCGTTTACTAAAATTATTATCACATGTCCACATGCCAGTTTCTTGACAATTACACATGTATGAGCCATGGCTATATAGAAATTATGTAATTAGGTCTGAACATCAGAAATTAATAAAAACAAAACCGGACAAGCATAAAACCCTGTGCTAGGCAATGGCGGTACAATACAAAAATGACACAGCAGACTCTAATTGTGGACAAACACGTGCAATTCTCTAAAAACCTACATTCTGTCAATAAATTCAAAATTAATAAGTAAATTCAAGAAATACCAATTAAAAGGGATATTCGAAGGAGGGAAAAATCTAAACAACTGACAAACTCCGGAAAACAACGAAGACAAGGCCAAAACAATACATTACAATTAAAAACTAAAAACAGATGAACAAAATGGACCCCACCATCTAAAAAACGGGGGTAGACTCAGGTGCTCCGGAAGAGTAAGCAATCTCTGCTTCCTGAAGGACACCCGCTATGCTGCCCATGTCAAATCCGGTTTGAGGAAAGGATAACATCAATGGAACAGGTCCATTTTCATTTGGAAAACGGTTTTTTCATACCTGTCAACCAAGTCATGATGACGTCCATAAAAATTTAATAAGGATGACTCCAACTTAGGAGCAACATACCCCTGTCTGAATAAGAACATGCATAATCAATGAAATAATACGTGTTCTCGTGTTTTGAAAATAGATAGTACAATTTTTACGTATTTATTAGGAACGCGTATTTTTACGTATTTTCACAAGCACTAAAAATTGTATTAAACTAATTTTTCCGAAAAGATAAAACATTTTAGACGACGTTTGTTTATCTGTGAGACTTAAAAAAAAACGTAAGATATGTGCTTTCCCGTAAAATAAAGTAATCAATGGTGGTTATAAAATATGAAATCATGCTAAAGATACGTTTAGAAAATAAAATTTGAATCCTATCAAATTTTGGAAACAACCTTATAATTGGCAACAACTGACAAAATACTTTCTTCCATAGAAAAGTACTGTGATAAGATATGTTAACAATTTTCACTGAAAAATAATACTATATACATATACATGCATATCAATATTCTAAAAATGACTTTAACTTTGCAACATCTCAAAAACAATTGGGAAATATTATACATTTTGTCCATACTCAATTTCAAATAAAAACACCTTGGACCGTACCTCTAACACCATTAAGCATTTATAACTTACTAGTAAAACGCCATTGGTAGATGTTCCGAGCTACATTACTTACTTTTAACTGGTAAAAGTGAATTTTCTATTTTCATGAAAGAAAATAAAACAAATGTCACCCTGGCTTACTACCATTCGGTCACTCTTGCTTACTACCATTCGGTCACCCTTGCTTACTACCATTCGGTCACCTTGGCTGACTACCATTCGGTCACCCTGGCTTACTACCATTCGGTCACCCTTGCTTACTACCATTCGGTCGCCTTGGCTTACTACCATTCGGTCACCCTGGCTTACTACCATTCGGTCACCCTTGCTTACTACCATTCGCTCACCTTGGCTTATTACCATTCGGTCACCCTTGCTTACTACCATTCACTCACCTTGCCTTACTACCATTCGGTCACCCTTGCTTACTACCATTCGGTCACCTTGGCTTACTACCATTCGGTCACCCTGGCTTACTACCATTCGGTCACCTTGGCGTACTACCATTCGGTAAGTTCTTTTTGCATGCAAACATTTGCATTTCAATTATCATCTATGTCAATTTAACGCAAACAATATTCATTATCATGCACATCAGTTATTTCAATGAAGGTTTATTCTCATGTAAAAAATAAATCATTCTGCCTATAAATTCCAGCATTTATTGACCACGTATAGAATTGATTAAGATGTAATCCAATCTGTATTATGTTAGTTTAAGTGATAAGTAGAGTGTCTTTTGTAACAATTCATAGTTCTCGCGAGAGTAGCCAGGCCAAACGAGAATTTTGTTAAAGTGACGTGTATATCATGCAGATGATATATAAATACCTAATTATAGTTTCATTGAAATAGTATCATGGTCTAGAGTAATAGGCACTAGTGGCACATTTTTTTATCTTAAACTATATTTTAAAAATTGTCATGATTTTCTTCAGCGTCATATTTTTAAAGATAAACAAGAGAACTAGGTCAAATCAAGATCGGTTTAGATAAATTCGCAACGTTGTATGAGGCATTCTTAAATTTTATGAACTGGTCTTAACCAGCCTTGAATTACTGCAAGACAATATATTTTGTTTTGATCTTTTTATCTTGATTTTTTTATGAAATTTTGGAAATTGTAAAAATCAAGACAGTCAAAATAAAACAAGACAGAAATTGCCGGTTCAGATAAAAATTGTCACTTGTAACTCATATTTGATCTTATTAAATCTCTTTGTTTACTCTTTCAATTTTCAGACAAAATCATGACTGGTTAAGATCGTTTCATATATTTTCAGATTCACCATATATTTTACCTGTGCTGAACCGAACATAACTAGTCTTGATTTGGTAATGTTATCTTGATGCTGAAAATCAAGACAATCTAGATTGAACAAGACCAAATTGGCAGTTCAATGATGATCGCTGGTCTAGTAGGAAATAAATAGGATTTTAAATAGGTGGTTTAGTATGAGAGAACATATGAATAGTAAACAAATAAGCAAGAAGAAAATATAGGTTCATTTGCTCATTTTAGAGCTATAAGGCCTTGAAAATTTGTAGGAAATGGGTTTTCTCTGGATTTTTCATTGTCTTTGCATTGACAACTTCAGTCTCTCAACAATGTATGAAAAAATAAAAAGGATTTCATAAAATTTTGTCAAATACAATGTTAAGGTATATATGATTGAATTATAAAAGAAAAAGTGGGGGTTTATGGGCAAAAGATTTCATGTTTAAGAAATGGATAAAACCCGAGGATTCTGAAAATCTGACGAAAAGACCAAAACATGACCAGTGAGCATCCTTAAGATCAAATATGAGTTACCAGTGTATATAAATGTATTACTAGCGAGACATAATAAATTCTAAGACACAAATTGTAACGTGCACATTTCCTGGATTTACCACTTATCAGTTGTGCTCAAGGCCAAAAATGATGAAAATCAAAATATTAATCCAACACGTTAAGAAAGAAATTCAAAATATGACAAAATGACCCAAATTGCAAAGTTAAAACTCAGCAAAACCTTGGTTAAGACATAAACCGTTACAAATAAAGACATTTTGCAGAACAGAATCGATTGTAAACATTTCCCAAATGGTTAAAGATACAAATCATCTAAGCATCTAATAACAGAGCCAGAAGGTGCCCGAAAAGTAAAAAGTAAAAAGGTCAATTTACTCAAAGCTGTATTTTAAATAGAAAGACTGGAATATTTCCATGTTAATTTTTGTCTGTCCAGAACAGACTTCCCTGGTCACCAACACGTCATTTAAATAATGTACTTTTCTTTACGAATTGTACTAAACATTGCTAAAACATTGTGTCTGAAGATAAAATAATTAAATTGAACTATTTTTATTATAAAAGAAATTTTACAATCCTAATGGTCAGGGGATTTACATTCACCAACAAATGTTTGTACCGTCATTACATCTGTCCACTCTCCAGTGTGACGAATTTTAGCCCCAAAAAGCTTATCCGTCTGTTCTGTTTTGAACATATTATGTAGTTTTCTTTATAATTTGTCTGCGGCAAAATGTACTTCTAAATCTTTATTGTAAAATATTTAATATAAATAATAATAACAAATAAAGTCAAAACGTGATAAAAATATATATAAAAGATTTCTTTTCTTTAGGATAAGTTTATGTTTCACAGTTTTTACTCCCTATTTAGATTTAACAGAATTTCCAGCTGTTTTTTGTCGCGTTGATTTTCGTTTGCCGATATTTTCTCCAAATGATTTACTTTCGGGGTAAATTTTAAAATTAGGCACCTGTGATGGATCGCGGGAGCTCAGGCCACAATGTTGCCCAGCTCTCCCTAAGTGGCGAATGGGAGGAACCTCTCGTTATGGGGGTTTCAGGTCATATAATACGGTAACTAGTTTGTCCACCAAGGTCACTATTTAGCATTTGGGAAAAAAAATATCGCTGTTGACCTCGCGTGCCTTTATTATGTATATAATATACATATTCACTGGGTATAAGGAGAATAGCAAATTCCCGAGATACCAAATATTGCTTCATGATGTAGCCGAAGGGGAATACATGTAGTTGGTATCTAGGGGACAAAATTACCTACTGCACCAACTGGTGGTTCGAACCCAGAACCTTTTGTACAGTAGTGCACCGCTCTTCCAACTGCGCTAAAGGAGCACTCCACTATTGCAGCTAATGGGGCGTGTAAGGACTGTGTAAATTTACTTTTGAAACTCCTGGGACGATGCCTCTGCATTGTGGACCCTAGGTCCCCGAAGGTATTCTCCAACCCAGTCGTCAGACTTGTCTGACATGATTATTCATTGATTTGTTATAGAAATTACCAGTATTTAACAACGTTCAAAAATAATAGAATTACTAACGGTTAATTCCTTGGATTGCACATGGTAGATCTTCTTAGCTGAAATTTGGCTTCCTATTTCGGTATGTTTAGTTATGACTACCTCTTGTTTTAAAATACGTTTGGTTTTTGATCTTCCAAATGTTCGGTTTTAATGCTGCTGATGAGAGATAACTCCTTGAAATGCGTCGTATACAGCATAGTATAAATTTGCTATATCTAATATTAGTATCTTTGGATCGTTATTTTTTATTGTTGTAAATTGTTTAGTTTAAAGCCATTTGTATTTCATGAGCAATATAGGTACATATAACTTATTAATTAGTTTTCTGGTATCTACTGTTTCACTTGATATTGACATTACCCATGAAGAACTGTACTTTTTTGTGTACATCATCTGTTTTCCGGCTATTTTCTTTCATTATCTTTGTTAATTACTTAATTCATCGGTCTTCAGCTGGCTCGATCGAGAATAAACGCAATTAATTGTGTTTAAAGTAAGTTAATCGAGTTTAATTTAAAGAAAAGTTGTTCGGAGTCCTACGCAGAGCAAATTTATTTAACATGAAATATATCTACTCTTTGTCATTGATTTGCTTACCAATACAGAGCAACCCTTCCGTTTTTAGCGGAATCATCCTAATTTTCACTCAGAAAATACAATATTACGGTTTTTTCAGTTTCCGATTTTACTCTCTAATTGAATATGTTTTGTTTCGTTCAAAAATCGGAATTTTGTATATATATAATGTTTCGTTTTGTATTTTGATTATTGGGACAGCCGGTACTGCCGCGTAAATTGTGTGTATTTGTAACTAACTTTGGTGGAAGTCAAAGGATATTAAAGAAATCGCAAAAACACTCTGTTTATTTGCATATTAATTTTTATCCTGCAACCGACTTATATAGTAGACAATTAAAGGGTTTCGAATATTTTTTTCAATCGTCGTCTAGTAGTACAATATTATCTCCTCGTACCCTTGTCTTCACTTGCTACGGAAGTTGGTATTGTGTTCTGATTCACAGTGTTTATTGCGTCATTCCCCTCCCCTAGATTACACGTCATATTGACTCAGAAAAAATAGCAATAGTTAATAAAAACAATATAATTATGTAAAATGTCGAAAAATATACATTTTATTTGTACTCGCCATGAAAAATGTAAACCTCGTCTACCTGTTTCTAAGGCTCGTACAAATAAAAAGGTATATATTCCGACAATGTACATGCATTGTACATTGTATATATAGCATCGTGCGGATTTGGGATATTTTTTTCTAATAGTACCCACATGTTTATAGCAGTAATTTGTAATATAATTAGTCAAACCTGCCGTAACGGTCACCTTAATTAAACGACCACCTGCATTCAGCTGTCGTCCTGGGCCCAATTGTTCAAAAGGTAATCATTTTTTTCACTTTCAATTATTTCGATTGTTAAGTAATATTCCTCTACAGAATTTTGCATGGACACACAAAGTCATGGGATTAACCGGTCAGAAAATTTTCAGTCCTCTGGCATAATCAAGGAAGCGAAAATTTGAAACTTTTATACAACTGGGCCAAGGTGGAGTCCGTCCAAAGAGTTTTACGTGTTATGTTAACTTGAATATGCAGTCACCTCCATTACGAGGCAAGCGGTCACAAAAATAATACCCTAGCTTGAACATTTACCTGAATTAAAATTCATTTTTTCTTTCTAGACATGTTAAAAACATATTTGATTAGTTGTAGAGCTTGAGTATCATTCAAATTATCAATCGCATCGTTCATATAAGAACGATTGTGGAAAAAACATCGTTTCACTTCATTCGACCACCCATTTTTTTTATGTTTGAATACGATAATATCTTGTCCGTTCCGGACCGGAAACAAAAATCCCGATTTTCCGCTCAGTTTAGAACTTGATTTAACGGTCGGCTGTCTTGTGCGGCCACTTTACCTTTGTCCCAATTATGACCCCTAAAAACAGGTTTTACTGTACACACATGTGTCTCCTTTTTCCTAATCTACTAGTTTTATTCACGATGCATGTGTCTTCGGAAAATGAATTAACGGAAACAATAATTACTTGTTACAGTAGAGATATTAACAGTAATATTCAATGTAGAATCTTATTTTGTAAGCAGTTGATTGTCGTATTTCTCCAGTCGTGATAGTTAAACCTTCATATTTCGAGCCTTGCCGAGAACTGTAAAGGTTGTTTAAATATAAAGAATATAAATATTATAATCAAATGATTGCCAAGTAAGATTCTGTCTCTATAATTATTTTAACTGTTTTGAATTAGCTGTAATAATGTATAATTCGCCATGAACCCCGTATTGATCTTCCCACTACTTTCATATCGGAAATCTTACTCATGTGCAAAGTACATGTATGCTTATTTCTTGTGATCATTTTGAACATTTGAGTAGCAGAAATCTTACAGAAATTAGCCGTAAACGTAAATATTGACAATTCAACTCTGCAAAAAATTAAAGAAAAAGAATAACTTTCAGGTACTCATCCGATATATTCATAGTTAATCATATTATGTATAAATTGTGTATTTTGATCATATAATTGATGTTTGTTGTTTTGTATTGTATTTGATTGATAATATTATTTTGGATTTTATAATCAATAAATGATTGAATTGAATTGAATTGAATCTGCCTGAATCACAAATTTTACTTAATATGCTAATTCTTTTCAAAATGTTTGAGGCAATGACTCTGAACATTCTAAAAACAAAAAACATATATAATGGCTTTAATAAAGGGCCACAAAATGAATGTGGAAGAAAAACAGTTAATTTACAAAGGGTTTTGTTGGAAAACGATAATTGCATATTAATTGTGACCGAGGACCTAATTTTATGGTGATCAATTTGTGTGTGAGTTCTATGTACTGTTGGTAAACAATAAAGATGCAAATGAGATAAAGCGCTTTGAATACTTCATTGTCAGAGCTATGACAATACAAATTTCCTGTTGGTACAGTTATTGACCTAATTAAAATATAAATCGTAGTGACCTGGTTATATGTACTTTCTTATTAATTGTTTCTTAAAGAATTGCACTTTCTGGAAGACAAGGAGAAAAAAAATCAGAATAAAGGATTGTTCTGCTTAACCAAGAAAATAATAATAACTGCTACCTTAGTCGTAATAGGGTCATTCATTATATTGTTAACGAAATCTTATCTAGTTTGTGATTCATAATTTACAAATAAGACTGGCGAGGCGTCAAGGAATGAGATTTATATGTGTCTGTATACAAAATGCAACTTTCCCACGTGTTTAATGAGATACAGCAAAACCGATAAATCTTCACGCCGCTTTTTTTTTTCTTTTTTTTGAGATTATCCAAATGAACTGAACTTCGCGTCTTTTCAAATTTGCAATTTCCAGTCAATCACCGTTGATAAAATATTGAAATATTGAGTTATGTGTATTTAGGCAAAAAATTCTGTGTTGAATTAACTTTTTGTATATTGAACTGAACTGGTCTGCACAGAAACAATATTAAACCCATATTTGTTAGGCTTGAAAGTCCGCTCAAATCTTATTTATTGTATTCCTTGAATTACTGCAAGACAATATATTTTGTTTTGATCTTGTTATCTTTATTTTTTTATGAAATTTTAGAAATTATAAAAATCAAGACAGTCAAAATTAAACAAGACAGAAATTGCCGGTTGAGATCAAAATCGTGACTAATAACTCATATTTGATCTAAAACGGTCATTTACTAAATCTCGCCTGATTTGTTTGCTCTTTTCGGACAAAATCATGACTGTTAAGATCGTTTCATATCTTTTCAGAATCACCATATATTTTACCTGTGCTGAACAGATCATAACTAGTTTTGATTTGGACATGTTATCTTGATGCTGAAAATCAAGACAATCTAGATTGAACAAGACCAAATTGGCAGTTTAATGATGATCGCTGGTCTAATAGGAAATGAATAGGATTTGAAATAGGTGTTTTAGTTTGGGAGAACATATGAATAGTAAACAAATAAGCAAGAAGAACATATAGGTTCATGTGCTCATTTTAGAGCTATAGGGCCTTGAAAATTTGTAGGAAATGGGTTTTCTCTGGATTTTTCATTGTCTTTGCATTGACAACTTCAGTCTCTCAACAATGTATGAAAAAAATAAAAGGGATTTCATAAAATTTTGTCAAATACAATGTTCAGGTATATATGATTGAATTAAAAAAGAAAAAGTGGGGTTCATGGGCAAAAGATTTCATGTTTAAGAAATGGATAAAACCCGAGGATTCTGAAAATCTGACGAAAAGACCAAAACATGACCAAAGATCAAATATGAGTTACCAATGTATATAAATATATTACTAGCGAGACATAATAAATTCTAAGACACAAATTGTAACGTGCACATTTCCTGGATTTACCACTTATCAGTTGTGCTCAAGACCAAAAATGATGAAAACCAAAATATTAATCCAACACGTTAAGAAAGAAATTCAAAATATGACAAAATGACCCAAATTGCAAAGTTAAACTCAGCAAAACCTTGGTTAAGACATAAACCATTACAAATAAAGACATTTTGCAGAACAGAATCGATTGTAAACATTTTCACAACGGGTAAAGACACAAATCATCTAAGCATCTAATAACAGAGCCAGAAGGTGCCCGAAAAGTAAAAAGTAAAAAGGTCAATTTACTCAAAGCTGTATTTTAAATAGAAAGACTGGAATATTTCCATGTTAATTTTTGTCTGTCCAGAACAGACTTCCCTGGTCACCAACACGTCATTTAAATAATGTACTTTTCTTTACGAATTGTACTAAACATTGCTAAAACATTGTGTCTGAAGATAAAATAATTAAATTGAACTATTTTTATTATAAAAGAAATTTTACAATCCTAATGGTCAGGGGATTTACATTCACCAACAAATGTTTGTACCGTCATTACATCTGTCCACTCTCCATTGTGACGAATTTTAGCCCCAAAAAGCTTATCCGTCTGTTCTGTTTTGAACATATTATGTAGTTTTCTTTATAATTTGTCTGCGGCAAAATGTACTTCTAAATCTTTATTGTAAAATATTTAATATAAATAATAATAACAAATAAAGTCAAAACGTGATAAAAATATATATAAAAGATTTCTTTTCTTTAGGATAAGTTTTATGTTTCACAGTTTTTACTCCCTATTTAGATTTAACAGAATTTCCAGCTGTTTTTTGTCGCTTTGATTTTCGTTTGCCGATATTTTCTCCAAATGATTTACTTTCGGGGTAAATTTTAAAATTAGGCACCTGTGATGGATCGCGGGAGCTCAGGCCACAATGTTGCCCAGCTCTCCCTAAGTGGCGAAAGGGAGGAACCTCTCGTTATGGGGGTTTCAGGTCATATAATACGGTAACTAGTTTGTCCACCAAGGTCACTATTTAGCATTTGGGAAAAAAGATATCGCTGTTGACCTCGCGTGCCTTTATTATGTATATAATATACATATTCACTGGGTATAAGGAGAATAGCAAATTCCCGAGATACCAAATATTGCTTCATGATGTAGCCGAAGGGGAATACATGTAGTTGGTATCTAGGGGACAAAATTACCTACTGCACCAACTGGTGGTTCGAACCCAGAACCTTTTGTACAGTAGTGCACCGCTCTTCCAACTGCGCTAAAGGAGCACTCCACTATTGCAGCTAATGGGGCGTGTAAGGACTGTGTAAATTTACTTTTGAAACTCCTGGGACGATGCCTCTGCATTGTGGACCCTAGGTCCCCGAAGGTATTCTCCAACCCAGTCGTCAGACTTGTCTGACATGATTATTCATTGATTTGTTATAGAAATTACCAGTATTTAACAACGTTCAAAAATAATAGAATTACTAACGGTTAATTCCTTGGATTGCACATGGTAGATCTTCTTAGCTGAAATTTGGCTTCCTATTTCGGTATGTTTAGTTATGACTACCTCTTGTTTTAAAATACGTTTGGTTTTTGATCTTCCAAATGTTCGGTTTTAATGCTGCTGATGAGAGATAACTCCTTGAAATGCGTCGTATACAGCATAGTATAAATTTGCTATATCTAATATTTGTATCTTTGGATTGTTATTTTTTATTGTTGTAAATTGTTTAGTTTAAAGGCATTTGTATTTCATGAGCAATATAGGTACATATAACTTATTAATTAGTTTTCTGGTATCTACTGTTTCACTTGATATTGACATTACCCATGAAGAACTGTACTTTTTTGTGTACATCATCTGTTTTCCGGCTATTTTCTTTCATTATCTTTGTTAATTACTTAATTCATCGGTCTTCAGCTGGCTCGATCGAAAATAAACGCAATTAATTGTGTTTAAAGTAAGTTAATCGAGTTTAATTTAAAGAAAAGTTGTTCGGAGTCCTACGCAGAGCAAATTTATTTAACATGAAATATATCTACTCTTTGTCATTGATTTGCTTACCAATACAGAGCAACCCTTCCGTTTTTAGCGGAATCATCCTAATTTTCAACCAGAAAATACAATATTACGGTTTTTTCAGTTTCCGATTTTACTCTCTAATTGAATATGTTTTGTTTCGTTCAAAAATCGGAATTTTGTATATATATAATGTTTCGTTTTGTATTTTGATTATTGGGACAGCCGGTACTGCCGCGTAAATTGTGTGTATTTGTAACTAACTTTGGTGGAAGTCAAAGGATATTAAAGAAATCGCAAAACACTCTGTTTATTTGCATATTAATTTTTATCCTGCAACTGACTTATATAGTAGACAAATAAAGGGTGTCGAATATTTTTTTCAATCGTCGTCTAGTAGTACAATATTATCTCCTCGTACCCTTGTCTTCACTTGCTACGGAAGTTGGTATTGTGTTCTGATTCACAGTGTTTATTGCGTCATTCCCCTCCCCTAGATTACACGTCATATTGACTCAGAAAAAATAGCAATAGTTAATAAAAACAATATAATTATGTAAAATGTCGAAAAATATACATTTTATTTGTACTCGCCATGAAAAATGTAAACCTCGTCTACCTGTTTCTAAGGCTCGTACAAATAAAAAGGTATATATTCCGACAATGTACATGCATTGTACATTGTATATATAGCATCGTGCGGATTTGGGATATTTTTTTCTAATAGTACCCACATGTTTATAGCAGTAATTTGTAATATAAATAGTCAAACCTGCCGTAACGGTCACCTTAATTAAACGACCACCTGCATTCAGCTGTCGTCCTGGGCCCAATTGTTCAAAAGGTAATCATTTTTTTCACTTTCAATTATTTCGATTGTTAAGTAATATTCCTCTACAGAATTTTGCATGGACACACAAAGTCATGGGATTAACCGGTCAGAAAATTTTCAGTCCTCTGGCATAATCAAGGAAGCGAAAATTTGAAACTTTTATACAACTGGGCCAAGGTGGAGTCCGTCCAAAGAGTTTTACGTGTTATGTTAACTTGAATATGCAGTCACCTCCATTACGAGGCAAGCGGTCACAAAAATAATACCCTAGCTTGAACATTTACCTGAATTAAAATTCATTTTTTCTTTCTAGACATGTTAAAAACATATTTGATTAGTTGTAGAGCTTGAGTATCATTCAAATTATCAATCGCATCGTTCATATAAGAACGATTGTGGAAAAAACATCGTTTCACTTCATTCGACCACCCATTTTTTTATGTTTGAATACGATAATATCTTGTCCGTTCCGGACCGGAAACAAAAATCCCGATTTTCCGCTCAGTTTAGAACTTGATTTAACGGTCGGCTGTCTTGTGCGGCCACTTTACCTTTGTCCCAATTATGACCACTAAAAACAGGTTTTACTGTACACACATGTGTCTCCTTTTTCCTAATCTACTAGTTTTATTCACGATGCATGTGTCTTCGGAAAATGAATTAACGGAAACAATAATTACTTGTTACAGTAGAGATATTAACAGTAATATTCAATGTAGAATCTTATTTTGTAAGCAGTTGATTGTCGTATTTCTCCAGTCGTGATAGTTAAACCTTCATATTTCGAGCCTTGCCGAGAACTGTAAAGGTTGTTTAAATATAAAGAATATAAATATTATAATCAAATGATTGCCAAGTAAGATTCTGTCTCTATAATTATTTTAACTGTTTTGAATTAGCTGTAATAATGTATAATTCGCCATGAACCCCGTATTGATCTTCCCACTACTTTCATATCGGAAATCTTACTCATGTGCAAAGTACATGTATGCTTATTTCTTGTGATCATTTTGAACATTTGAGTAGCAGAAATCTTACAGAAATTAGCCGTAAACGTAAATATTGACAATTCAACTCTGCAAAAAATTAAAGAAAAAGAATAACTTTCAGGTACTCATCCGATATATTCATAGTTAATCATATTATGTATAAATTGTGTATTTTGATCATATAATTGATGTTTGTTGTT
Source organism: Mytilisepta virgata (assembly GCA_028015205.1). Classification (NCBI taxonomy): domain Eukaryota; kingdom Metazoa; phylum Mollusca; class Bivalvia; order Mytilida; family Mytilidae; genus Mytilisepta; species Mytilisepta virgata. The sequence goes on along the minus strand of CM051513.1, from coordinate 38,663,391 downwards.
TTGTATTGTATTTGATTGATAATATTATTTTGGATTTTATAATCAATAAATGATTGAATTGAATTGAATTGAATCTGCCTGAATCACAAATTTTACTTAATATGCTAATTCTTTTCAAAATGTTTGAGGCAATGACTCTGAACATTCTAAAAACAAAAAACATATATAATGGCTTTAATAAAGGGCCACAAAATGAATGTGGAAGAAAAACAGTTAATTTACAAAGGGTTTTGTTGGAAAACGATAATTGCATATTAATTGTGACCGAGGACCTAATTTTATGGTGATCAATTTGTGTGTGAGTTCTATGTACTGTTGGTAAACAATAAAGATGCAAATGAGATAAAGCGCTTTGAATACTTCATTGTCAGAGCTATGACAATACAAATTTCCTGTTGGTACAGTTATTGACCTAATTAAAATATAAATCGTAGTGACCTGGTTATATGTACTTTCTTATTAATTGTTTCTTAAAGAATTGCACTTTCTGGAAGACAAGGAGAAAAAAAATCAGAATAAAGGATTGTTCTGCTTAACCAAGAAAATAATAATAACTGCTACCTTAGTCGTAATAGGGTCATTCATTATATTGTTAACGAAATCTTATCTAGTTTGTGATTCATAATTTACAAATAAGACTGGCGAGGCGTCAAGGAATGAGATTTATATGTGTCTGTATACAAAATGCAACTTTCCCACGTGTTTAATGAGATACAGCAAAACCGATAAATCTTCACGCCGCTTTTTTTTCTTTTTTTTGAGATTATCCAAATGAACTGAACTTCGCGTCTTTTCAAATTTGCAATTTCCAGTCAATCACCGTTGATAAAATATTGAAATATTGAGTTATGTGTATTTAGGCAAAAAATTCTGTGTTGAATTAACTTTTTGTATATTGAACTGAACTGGTCTGCACAGAAACAATATTAAACCCATATTTGTTAGGCTTGAAAGTCCGCTCAAATCTTATTTATTGTATTCCTTGAATTACTGCAAGACAATATATTTTGTTTTGATCTTGTTATCTTTATTTTTTTATGAAATTTTAGAAATTATAAAAATCAAGACAGTCAAAATTAAACAAGACAGAAATTGCCGGTTGAGATCAAAATCGTGACTAATAACTCATATTTGATCTAAAACGGTCATTTACTAAATCTCGCCTGATTTGTTTGCTCTTTTCGGACAAAATCATGACTGTTAAGATCGTTTCATATCTTTTCAGAATCACCATATATTTTACCTGTGCTGAACAGATCATAACTAGTTTTGATTTGGTCATGTTATCTTGATGCTGAAAATCAAGACAATCTAGATTGAACAAGACCAAATTGGCAGTTTAATGATGATCGCTGGTCTAATAGGAAATGAATAGGATTTGAAATAGGTGTTTTAGTTTGGGAGAACATATGAATAGTAAACAAATAAGCAAGAAGAACATATAGGTTCATGTGCTCATTTTAGAGCTATAGGGCCTTGAAAATTTGTAGGAAATGGGTTTTCTCTGGATTTTTCATTGTCTTTGCATTGACAACTTCAGTCTCTCAACAATGTATGAAAAAAATAAAAGGGATTTCATAAAATTTTGTCAAATACAATGTTAAGGTATATATGATTGAATTATAAAAGAAAAAGTGGGGGTTCACGGGCAAAAGATTTCATGTTTAAGAAATGGATAAAATCCGAGGATTCTGAAAATCTGACGAAAAGACCAAAACATGACAAAGATCAAATATGAGATACCAGTGTATATAAATATATTACTAGCGAGACATAATAAATTCTAAGACACAAATTGTAACGTGCACATTTCCTGGATTTACCACTTATCAGTTGTGCTCAAGGCCAAAAATGATGAAAACCAAAATATTAATCCAACACGTTAAGAAGAAAATTCAATACATGACAAAATGACCCAAAAGGCAAATTTCAAACTCAGCAAAACCTTGGTTTAAACATAAACCGTTACAAATAAAGATATTTTGCAGAACAGAATCGATTGTAAACATTTCCCAAATGGTTAAAGATACAAATCATCTAAGCATCTAATAACAGAGCCAGAAGGTGCCCGAAAAGTAAAAAGTAAAAAGTTCAATTTACTCAAAGCTGTATTTTAAATAGGAAGACTGGAATATTCCATGTCAATTATTGTCTGTCCAAAATAGACTTCCCTGGTCACCAACACGTCATTTAAATAATGTACTTTTCTTTACGAATTGTACTAAACATTGCTAAAACATTGTGTCTGAGGATAAAATAATTAAATTGAACTATTTTTATTATAAAAGAAATTTTACACTCCTAATGATCAGGGAATTTACATTCACCAACAAATGTTTGTACCGTTATTACGTCTGTCCAATGTGACGAATTTTAGCCCCAAAAAGCTTACCCGTCTCTTCTGTTTTGAACATATTATGTAATTTTCTTTATAATTTGTCTGCGGCAAAATGTACTTCTAAATCTTTATTGTATAATATTTAATATAAATAATAATAACAAATAAAGACAAAACGTGATAAACATATATATATATATATATATATATATATATATATATATATATATCAGATTTTTTTCTTTAAGATAAGTCTTATGTTCCACAGTTTTTACTCCCTGCAATGTATTTAGATTTAACAGAATTTCCAGCTGTTTTTTGTCGCTTTGATTTTCGTTTGCCGATATTTTCTCCAAATGGTTTACTTTCGGGATGAATTTTAAAGCTAGGCACCTGTGATCGCGGGAGCTTAAGCCACAATGCTGCCCAGCTCTCCCTAAGTGGCGAATAGGTGAGAACCTCTCGTTATGGGGGGGGGGGAGTTTCAGGTCATATAATACATGTCGGTAATTAGTTTGTCCTCCAAGGGACAAAATATATCGCTGTTGACCTCGTGTGCTGTTATTATGTATATAATATACATATTGAATGGGTGTGAGGAGAATAGTAAGTTTCCGAGATACCAAATATTGCTTCATGGCGTAGCCGAATGGGAATACATGTAGTTGGTATCTAGGGGACAATACAGTCCAAATATACAGACGATAAGTGTTTCAGTATACCAATAGTTTCCAGTATTATTCACCGGTAACTATTTACGGGATACTAAATTTGGGAGCTATTCACCGGTAAATAATTTTAGGTTTAGAAATAGACAAAATGGTAATATTATTGTCTTAATTTTCATTTAGAAAAAACACTGAGGTATAATATGTAACAGTAGAGAATGATTTGTCTCCCAAAATTACCTACTACACCAACCGGTGGTTCGAACCCGGAACCTTTGGTTCAGAAGTACACCGCTCTACCAACTGCGCTAAAGGAGTACTCCACTATTGCAGCTAATGGGGAGTTGTTATAAACCGTTACAAATAAAGCTCAAATATCATATTCTTTCGTACAATACATATTAGATTTTTAATTTAGAAGTGATATATGTCTTCTTCATGTCTTTTTTCTACAACTTTTTTACTGGTTGTAAAAACTGTGTAAAAGTACTTTTGAAACTCCTGGGGCGATGCCTCTGCATTGTGGACCCTAGGTCCCCGAAGGTATTCTCCAACCCAGTCGTCAGACTTGTCTGACATGATTATTCATTGATTTGTTATAGAAATTACCAGTATTTAGCAATTTAAAATAAGTTTGGTTTTTGGTCTTCCAAATGTTTCGGTTTAAATGCTGCTGAAGAGAGGTAACTCCTTGAAATGCGTCGTATACAGCATAGTATAAATTTACTATATCTAATATTAGTATCTTTGGATTGTTATTTTGAAACACCTCGGACGATGCCTCTGCATGTGAATCTTAGATCCCCAAGAGTATTCGCCAACACAGTCAACAGACTTGTCTGACATGATTATTCATTGATTTGATACAGAAATTACCAGTATTTAGCAAAATTCAAAAATAATAGAATTACTAAGGGTTCATTCCTTGTATTGCACATGGTAGATTTCCTTAGCTGAAATTTGGCTTCCTATTTCGGTATTTTTTTGTTATGAGTACTTCTTGTTTAAAATAAGTTTGGTTTTTGGTCTTCCAAATGTTTTGGTTTTAATGCTGCTGATTAGAGGTAACTCCTTGAAATGCGTCGTATACAGCATAGTATAAATTTACTATATCTAATATTAGTATCTTTGGATTGTTATTTTTTATTGTTGTAAATTGTTTCGTTTAAGGGCATTTGTATTTCAGGAGCAATATAGGTACATGTAACTTATTGATTAGTTTTCTTGTATCTACTGTTTCACTTGATATTGACATTACCCATGAAGAACTGTACTTTTTGTGTACATCATCTGTTTTCCGGCTATTTTCTTTCATTATCTTTGTTAATTACTTTATTCATCGGTCTTCAGCTGGCTCGATCGAGAATAAACACTATTAATAGTGTTTAAAGTACGTTAATCGAGTTTGATTTAAAGCAAAGTTGTTGGGAGTCCTACACAGAGCAAATTAATTTAACATGAAATATATATACTCTTTGTCTTTGATTTGCTTACCAATACAGAGCAACCCTTCCGTTTTTAGCTGAATCATCCTAATTTTCAACCAGAAAATACATTATTACGGTATTTTCATTTTTCTTCCGATTTTACTCTCTAATTGAATATGTTTAATTTCGTTCAAAAATCGGTATTTTGTATATATATAATGTTTCGTTTTGTATTTTGATTATTGGAACAAAAGTACTGCCGCGTAAATTGCGTGTATTTGTAACTAACTTTAGTGGAAGTCAAACGATATTAAAGAAATCGCAAAAACACTGTTTATTTGCATATAAATTTTTATCCTGCAACTGACCTATATATTAGACAAATAAAGGGTGTCGAATATTTTTTTCAATATTCGTCTTGTAGGTCAATATTATTACCTGGTACCCTGGTCTTCACTTGCAATGAAAGTTGGTATTGTGTTCTGATTTACAGCGTTTATGGCGTCATTCCTCTCCCCTAGATTACACGTCATATTGTCTCAGAAAAAATAGCAGTTTTGTCGCTGTTAATAAAAACAATATATGTAAAATGTCGAAAAATATACATTTTATTTGTACTCACCATGAAAAATGTAAACCTCGTCTACCTGTTTCTATGGCTCGTACAAATTAAAGGTATATATTCCGACAATGTACATACATTGTATATTGTATATATAGCATCGTGCGGATTTGGGACATGTTTTTCTAATAGTACATACATGTACATAGCAGTAACTTATAATGTAAATAGTCAAACCTGCCGTAACGGTCACCCTAATTAAACGACCACCCTGCCTTCAGCTGTCGTCCTGGGCTCAATTGTTCAAAAGTCATGGGATTAACCCGTCAGAAAATTTTCAGTCCTCAGGCATAATCAAGGAGGCGAAAATTTGAAACTGAAAATTGTGGTTAACTTTTATACAACTGGGCCAAGGTGGAGTCCGCCCAAAGAGTTTTACGTGTTATGTTAACATGAATATGCGGTCACTTCCATTACGAGGTCAGCGATCACAAAAATAATATCCTAGATGGAACATTTACCTGAATTAAAATTCATTTTTTCTTTCTAGACATGATAAAAACATATTTGATTAATTGTAGAGCTTGAGTATCATTGAAATTATCAATCGCATCGTTCATATAAGAACGATTGTGGAAAAAACATCGTTTCACCTCATTCGACCACCCATTTTTTATGTTTGACAACGATAATATCTTGACCGTTCCGGACCGGAAACAAAAATCCCGATTTTCCGCTCAGTGTAAAAATTGATTTAACGGTCAGCTGTCTTATGCGGCCACTTTACCTTTGTCCCAATTATGACCCCTAAAAACAGGTTTTACTGTACACACATGTGTCTCCTTTTTCCTAATCTACTAGTTTTATTCACGATGTCTTCGGAAAATGAATTAACGGAAACAATAATTACTTCTTACAGTAGAGATATTAAGGTATCCGGACCATAAATGACCACGTGATTATTCAAAAGTTCCCGGATGTTCCATACAACGCAATTGAAATGACCTCGGTAATTATCGGCAAACTTCGGAAATGCCAATATAACTAACTCATTTTTATAGACTCTGCATATAAGCAACAAAGTGTGTTTCAACTTGAGAAAATATATATACAAAATTCCAGCTTTAAATTGTTTGTTTCAGCCATTCACGGTCAAAAAGAGATACAATATTCGATCTATTATGGTCCGGATACCTTAACAGTAATATTCAATGTAGAATCTTACTTTGTAAGCAGTCGTTTGTCGTATTTCTACAGTCGTTTGTCGTATTTCTCCAGTCGTGATAGTTAAACCTTCATATTTTGAGCCTTGCCGAGAACTGTAAAGGTTGTTTAAATATAAAGAATATAAATATTATAATCAAATGATTGCCAAGTAAGATTCTGTCTCTATAATTATTTTAACAGTTTTGAATTAGCTGTAATAATGGAATTCGCCATGAACCCCGTATTGATCCTCCCACTCCTTTCATTTCAGAAATCTTTCTCATGTTCAAAGTACATGTATGTTTATTTCTTATCATCATTTTGAACATTTGAGTGCAGAAAATCATAACGGTAGCAGAAATCTTACAGAAATCAGCCTTAAACGTAAATATTGACAATTCAAGTCTGCAAAAAATTAAAGAAAAAGAATAACTTTCAGGTACTCATCCTATATATTCATAGTTAATCATGTTATGTATAAATTTTGTGTATTTTGATCATATAATTGATGTTTGTTGTGTTGTATTGTATTTGATTTATAATGCTATGTTGGATTTTATAATCAATAAATAATTGAATTGAATTGAATCTGCCTGAATCATAAATTTTACTTAAGGATGCTCGCTGGTCATGTTTTGGTCTTTTTGTCAGGTTTTCGGAATCCTCGGGTTTTATCCATTTCTTAAACATGAAATTTTTTGCCCATGAACCCCCCACTTTTTCTTTTATAATTCAATCATATATACCTTAAAATGATATTTGACAAAAATTTATGAAATCCTTTTTATTTTTTCATACATTTTTGAGAGACTGAAGTTGCTAATGCAGAGACAATGAAAAATCCAGAGAAATCCCATTTCCTGCAAATTTTCAAGGCCTTATAGCTCTAAAATGAGCACATGAACCAATATTGTTTTCTTGCTTATTTGTTTACTATCATATGTTCTCTCAAACTAAAACACCTATTTCAAAACCTATTTTTTCCTATTAAACCAGTGATGATCCTTAATATGGTAATTCTTTTCAAAATGTTTGAGGCAATCACTCTGAACATTCTAAAAACAAACAAACATATAAAATGGCTTTAATAAAGGGCTACAAAATGAATGTGGAAGAAAAACAGTTAATTCACAAAGGGTTTTGTTGGAAAACGATAATTGCATATTAATTGTGACCGAGAACCTAATTTTATGGTGATCAATTTGTGTGTGAGTTCTATGTACTGTTGGTAAACAATAAAGATGCAAATGAGATAATGCGCTTTGAATACTGCATTGTCAGAGCTATGACAATACAAATTTCCTGTTGGTACAGTTTTTGGCCTAATTAAAATATAAATAGTAGTGATCTTGTTATATGTATATTAATTGTTTCTTAAAGAATTGCACTTTCTGGAAGACAAGGAGAAAAAAAAAATCAGAATAAAGGATTGTTCTGCTTAACCAAGAAAATAATAATAACTGCTGCCTTAGTCGTAATGTAATAGGGTCATTCATTATATTGTTAACGAAGTATTATCTAGTTTGTGATTCGTAATTTACAAATTAGACTGGCGAGGCGTCAAGGAATGAGATTTATATGTGTCTGTACACAAAATGCAACTTTTCCACGTGTTTAATGAGATACAGCAAAACCGATAAATCTTCACGCCGCTTTTTTTTCTTTTTTTTTTGAGATTATCCAAATGAACTGAACTTCGCGTCATTTCAAATTTGCAATTTCCAGTCAATCACCGTTGATAAAATATTGAAATATTGAGTTATATGTATTTAGGCAAAAAATTCTGTGTTGAATTAATTTTTTGTATATTGAACTGAACTGGTCTGCACAGAAACAATATTAAACCCATATTTGCTAGGCTTGAAAGTCCGCTCAAATCTTATTTATTGTATTCCTTGAATTACTTCAAGACAATATATTTTGTTTTGATCTTGTTATCTTTATTTTTTTATGAAATTTTAGAAATTATAAAAATCAAGAGAGTCAAAATTAAACAAGACAGAAATTGCCGGTTCAGATCAAAATCGTGACTAATAACTCATATTTGATCTAAAACGGTCATTTACTAAATCTCGCCTGATTTGTTTGCTCTTTTCGGACAAAATCATGACTGTTAAGATCGTTTCATATCTTTTCAGAATCACCATATATTTTACCTGTGCTGAACCGATCATAACTAGTTTTGATTTGGTCATGTTATCTTGATGCTGAAAATCAAGACAATCTAGATTGAACAAGACCAAATTGGCAGTTTAATGATGATCGCTGGTCTAATAGGAAATAAATAGGATTTGAAATGGGTGTTTTAGTTTGGGAGAACATATGAATAGTAAACAAATAAGCAAGAAGAAAATATAGGTTCATGTGCTCATTTTAGAGCTATAAGGCCTTGAAAATTTGTAGGAAATGGGTTTTCTCTGGATCTTCATTGTCTTTACATTGACAACTTCAGTCTCTCAACAATGTATGAAAAAATAAAAAGGATTTCATAAAATTTTGTTAAATACAATGTTAAGGTATATATGATGGAATTATAAAAGAAACAGTGGGGGTTCATGGGCAAAAGATTTCATGTTTAAGAAAACCCGAGGATTCTGAAAATCTGACGAAAAGACCAAAACATGACCAGTGAGCATCCTTAAGATCAAATATGAGTTACCAGTGTATATAAATATATTACTAGCGAGACATAATAAATTCTAAGACACAAATTGTAACGTGCACATTTCGTGGATTTACCACTTATCAGTTGTGCTCAAGGCCAAAAATGATGAAAATCAAAATATTAATCCAACACGTTAAGAAGAAAATTCAATACGTGACAAAATGATCCAAAAGGCAAATTTCAAACTCAGCAAAACCTTGGTTTAAACATAAACCGTTACAAATAAAGACATTTTGCAGAACAGAATCGATTGTAAACATTTCCCAAACGGGTAAAGACACAAAACATCTAAGCATCTAATAACAGAGACAGAAGGCGCCCGAAAAGTAAATAGTAAAAAGGTCAATTTATTCAAAGCAGTATTTTAAATAGGAAGACTGGAATATTCCATGTTAATTATTGTCTGTCCAAAACAGACTTCCCTGGTCACCAAAATGTCATTTAAATAATGTTCTTTTCTTTACGAATTGTACTAAACATTGCTAAATCATTGTGTCAGAGGATAAAATATTAATTAAATTGAACTATTTTTATTATAAAAGAAATTTTACACTCCTAATGATCAGGGGATTTATACTCACCAGCAAATGTTTGTACCATGATCACCTCTGTCCCATGTGACGAATTTTAGCCCCAAAAAGCTTATCCGTCTGTTCTGTTTTGAACATATTATGTAGTTTTCTTTATAATTTGTCTGCGGCAAAAGGTACTTCTAAATCTTTATTGTAAAATGCGTCGTATACAGCATAGTATAAATTTACTATATCTAATATTAGTATCTTTGGATTGTTATTTTGAAACTCCTCGGACGATGCCTCTGCATGTGAATCTTAGATCCCAAAGAGTATTCGCCAACACAGTCAACAGACTTGTCTGACATGATTATTCATTGATTTGTTACAGAAATTACCAGTATTTAGCAAAATTCAAAAATAAAAGAATTACTAAGGGTTCATTCCTTGTATTGCACATGGTAGATTTTCTTAGCTGAAATTTGGCTTTCTATTTCGGTATTTTTTTGTTATGAGTACTTCTTGTTTAATATAAGTTTGGTTTTTGGTCTTCCAAATGTTTTAGTTTTAATGCTGCTGATTAGAGGTAACTCCTTGAAATGCGTCGTATACAGCATAGTATAAATTTACTATATCTAATATTAGTATCTTTGGATTGTTATTTTTTATTGTTGTAAATTGTTACGGTTTTTTCATTTTTCTTCCGATTTTACTATCTAATTGAATATGTTTAGTTTCGTTCAAAAATCGTTATTTTGAATAAATATAATGTTTCGTTTTATATTTTGATTATTGGGACAGCCGGTACTGCCGCGTAAATTGCGTGTATTTGTAACTAACTTCGGTGGAAGTCAAACGATATTAAAGAAATCGCAAAAACACTCTGTTTATTCATGTTATTTGCATATTAAATTTTATCCTGCAACTGACCTATATAGTAGACAAATAAAGGGTGTCGAATATTTTGTCAACCGTCGTCTAGTAGCACAATATTATCTCCTCGTATTCTGTCTTCACTTGCAATGGAAGTTGGTATTGTGTTCTGATTCACAGCGTTTATGGCGTCATTCCCCTCTCCTGGATTACACGTCATATTGTCTCAGAAAAAATAGCAGTTTTGTCCTTCAATATCGGAAGTTTTTCTCATGTGCAAAGTACATGAATGTTTATTTCTTGTCATCATTTTGAACATTTGAGTGCAGAAATTCATAGCGGTAGCAGAAATCTTACAGAAATCAGCCTTAAACGTAAATATTGACAATTCAAATCTGCAAAAAATTAAAGAAAAAGAATAACTTTCAGGTACTCATCCGATATATTCATAGTTAATCATGTTATGTATAAATTTTGTGTATTTTGATCATATAATTGATGTTTCTTGTTTTGTATTGTATTTGATTGATAATGCTATGTTGGATTTTATAATCAATAAATAATTGAATTGAATTGAATTGAATCTGCCTGAATCACAAATTTTACTTAAGGATGCTCGCTGGTCATGTTTTGGTATTTTTGTCAGATTTTCGGAATCCTCGGGTTTTTCTTAAACATGAATTTTTTTGCCCATGAACCCCCACTTTTTCTTTTATAACTCAATCATATATACTTTAAAATGGTATTTGACAAAATTTTATGAAATCCTTTTTATTTTTTCATACATTTTTGAGAGACTGAAGTTGTCAATGCAAAGACAATGAAAAATCCAGAGAAAACCCATTTCCTGCAAATTTTCAAGGCCTTATAGCTCTAAAATGAGCCCATGAACCTATATTGTTTTCTTACTTAATTGTTTACTATCATATGTCCTCTCAAACTAAAACACCTATTTCAAAACCTATTTTTTTCCTATTAGACCAGCGATCATCCTTAATATGGTAATTCTTTTCAAAATGTTTGAGGCAATCACTCTGAACATTCTAAAAACAAAAAAAACATCTAAAATGGCTTTAATCAAGGGCTACAAAATGAATGTGGAAGAAAAACAGTTAATTCACAAAGGGTTTTGTTGGAAAACGATAATTGCATATTAATTGTGACCGAAAACCTAATTTTATGGTGATCAATTTGTGTGTGAGTTCTATGTACTGTTGGTAAACAATAAAGATGCAAATGAGATAAAGCGCTTTGAATACTGCATTGTCAGAGCTATGACAATACAAATTTCCTGTTGGTACAGTTATTGACCTAATTAAAATATAAATAGTAGTGATCTTGTTATATGTATATTAATTGTTTCTTAAAGAATTGCACTTTCTGGAAGACAAGGAGAAAAAAAATCAGAATAAATTATTGTTCTGCTTAACCAAGAAAATAATAATAACTGCTGCCTTAGTCGTACATGTAATAGGGTCATTCATTATATTGTTAACGAAATATTATCTAGTTTGTGATTCGTAATTTACAAATTAGACTGGCGAGGCGTCAAGGAATGAGATTTATATGTGTCTGTATACAAAATGCAACTTTCCCACGTGTTTAATGAGATACAGCAAAACCGATAAATCTTCACGCCGCTTTTTTTTCTTTTTTTTTGAGATTATCCAAATGAACTGAACTCCGCGTCATTTCAAATTTGCAATTTCCAGTCAATCACCGTTGATAAAATATTGAAATATTGAGTTATGTGTATTTAGGCAAAAAAATTCTGTGTTGAATTAACTTTTTGTATATTGAACTGAACTGGTCTGCACAGAAACAATATTAAACCCATATTTGTTAGGCTTGAAAGTCCGCTCAAATTTTATTTATTGTATTCCTTGAATTACTGCAAGACAATATATTTTGTTTTGATCTTGTTATCTTTATTTTTTTATGAAATTTTAGAAATTATAAAAATCAAGACAGTCAAAATTAAACAAGACAGAAATTGCCGTTTCAGATCAAAATCGTGACTAATAACTCATATTTGATCTAAAACGGTCATTTACTAAATCTCGCCTGATTTGTTTGCTCTTTTCGGACAAAATCATGACTGTTAAGATCGCTTCATATCTTTTCAGAATCACCATATATTTTACCTGTGCTGAACCGATCATAACTAGTTTTGATTTGGTCATGTTATCATGATGCTGAAAATCAAGACAATCTAGATTGAAGAAGACCAAATTGGCAGTTTAATGATGATCGTTGGTCTAATAGGAAATAAATAGGATTTGAAATAGGTGTTTTAGTTTGGGAGAACATATGAATAGTAAACAAATAAGCAAGAAGAAAATATAGGTTCATGTGCTCATTTTAGAGCTATAAGGCCTTGAAGATTTGTAGGAAATGGGTTTTCTCTGGATTTTTCATTGTCTTTGCATTGACAACTTCAGTCTCTCAACAATGTATGAAAAAATAAAAAGGATTTCATAAAATTTTGTCAAATACAATGTTAAGGTATATATGATTGAATTATAAAAGAAAAAGTGGGGGTTCATGGGCAAAAGATTTCATGTTTAAGAAATGGATAAAACCCGAGGATTCTGAAAATCTGACGAAAAGACCAAAACATGACCAGTGAGCATCCTTAAGATCAAATATGAGTTACCAGTGTATATAAATGTATTACTAGCGAGACATAATAAATTCTAAGACACAAATTGTAACGTGCACATTTCGTCGATTTACCACTTATCAGTTGTGCTCAAGACCAAAAATGATGAAAATCAAAATATTAATCCAACATGTTAAGAAAGAAATTCAAAATATGACAAAATGACCCAAATTGCAAAGTTAAAACTCAGCAAAACCTTGGTTAAGACATAAACCGTTACAAATAAAGATATTTTGCAGAACAGAATCGATTGTAAACATTTCCCAAATGGTTAAAGATACAAATCATCTAAGCATCTAATAACAGAGCTAGAAGGTGCCCGAAAAGTAAAAAGTAAAAAGGTCAATTTACTCAAAGCAGTATTTTAAATAGAAAGACTGGAATATTTCCATGTTAATTTTTGTCTGTCCAGAACAGACTTCCCTGGTCACCAACACGTCATTTAAATAATGTACTTTTCTTTACGAATTGTACTAAACATTGCTAAAACATTGTGTCTGAAGATAAAATAATTAAATTAAACTATTTTTATTATAAAAGAAATTGTACAATCCTAATGGTCAGGGGATTTACATACAACCAACAAATGTTTGTACCGTCATTACATCTGTCCACTCTCCAGTGTGACGAATTTTAGCCCCAAAAAGCTTATCCGTCTGTTCTGTTTTGAACATATTATGTAGTTTTCTTTATAATTTGTCTGCGGCAAAATGTACTTCTAAATCTTTATTGTAAAATATTTAATATAAATAATAATAACAAATAAAGTCAAAACGTGATAAAAATATATATTAAAGATTTCTTTTCTTTAGGATAAGTTTTATGTTTCACAGTTTTTACTCCCTATTTAGATTTAACAGAATTTCCAGCTGTTTTTTGTCGCTTTGATTTTCGTTTGCCGATATTTTCTCCAAATGATTTACTTTCGGGGTAAATTTTAAAATTAGGCACCTGTGATGGATCGCGGGAGCTCAGGCCACAATGTTGCCCAGCTCTCCCTAAGTGGCGAATGGGAGGAACCTCTCGTTATGGGGGTTTCAGGTCATATAATACGGTAACTAGTTTGTCCACCAAGGTCACTATTTAGCATTTGGGAAAAAAGATATCGCTGTTGACCTCGCGTGCCTTTATTATGTATATAATATACATATTCACTGGGTATAAGGAGAATAGCAAATTCCCGAGATACCAAATATTGCTTCATGATGTAGCCGAAGGGGAATACATGTAGTTGGTATCTAGGGGACAAAATTACCTACTGCACCAACTGGTGGTTCGAACCCAGAACCTTTTGTACAGTATTGCACCGCTCTTCCAACTGCGCTAAAGGAGCACTCCACTATTGCAGCTAATGGGGCGTGTAAGGACTGTGTAAATTTACTTTTGAAACTCCTGGGACGATGCCTCTGCATTGTGGACCCTAGGTCCCCGAAGGTATTCTCCAACCCAGTCGTCAGACTTGTCTGACATGATTATTCATTGATTTGTTATAGAAATTACCAGTATTTAACAACGTTCAAAAATAATAGAATTACTAACGGTTAATTCCTTGGATTGCACATGGTAGATCTTCTTAGCTGAAATTTGGCTTCCTATTTCGGTATGTTTAGTTATGACTACCTCTTGTTTTAAAATACGTTTGGTTTTTGATCTTCCAAATGTTCGGTTTTAATGCTGCTGATGAGAGATAACTCCTTGAAATGCGTCGTATACAGCATAGTATAAATTTGCTATATCTAATATTAGTATCTTTGGATTGTTATTTTTTATTGTTGTAAATTGTTTAGTTTAAAGGCATTTGTATTTCATGAGCAATATAGGTACATATAACTTATTAATTAGTTTTCTGGTATCTACTGTTTCACTTGATATTGACATTACCCATGAAGAACTGTACTTTTTTGTGTACATCATCTGTTTTCCGGCTATTTTCTTTCATTATCTTTGTTAATTACTTAATTCATCGGTCTTCAGCTGGCTCGATCGAGAATAAACGCAATTAATTGTGTTTAAAGTAAGTTAATCGAGTTTAATTTAAAGAAAAGTTGTTCGGAGTCCTACGCAGAGCAAATTTATTTAACATGAAATATATCTACTCTTTGTCATTGATTTGCTTACCAATACAGAGCAACCCTTCCGTTTTTAGCGGAATCATCCTAATTTTCAACCAGAAAATACAATATTACGGTTTTTTCAGTTTCCGATTTTACTCTCTAATTGAATATGTTTTGTTTCGTTCAAAAATCGGAATTTTGTATAAATATAATGTTTCGTTTTGTATTTTGATTATTGGGACAGCCGGTACTGCCGCGTAAATTGTGTGTATTTGTAACTAACTTTGGTGGAAGTCAAAGGATATTAAAGAAATCGCAAAAACACTCTGTTTATTTGCATATTAATTTTTATCCTGCAACTGACTTATATAGTAGACAAATAAAGGGTGTCGAATATTTTTTTCAATCGTCGTCTAGTAGTACAATATTATCTCCTCGTACCCTTGTCTTCACTTGCTACGGAAGTTGGTATTGTGTTCTGATTCACAGTGTTTATTGCGTCATTCCCCTCCCCTAGATTACACGTCATATTGACTCAGAAAAAATAGCAATAGTTAATAAAAACAATATAATTATGTAAAATGTCGAAAAATATACATTTTATTTGTACTCGCCATGAAAAATGTAAACCTCGTCTACCTGTTTCTAAGGCTCGTACAAATAAAAAGGTATATATTCCGACAATGTACATGCATTGTACATTGTATATATAGCATCGTGCGGATTTGGGATATTTTTTTCTAATAGTACCCACATGTTTATAGCAGTAATTTGTAATATAAATAGTCAAACCTGCCGTAACGGTCACCTTAATTAAACGACCACCTGCATTCAGCTGTCGTCCTGGGCCCAATTGTTCAAAAGGTAATCATTTTTTTCACTTTCAATTATTTCGATTGTTAAGTAATATTCCTCTACAGAATTTTGCATGGACACACAAAGTCATGGGATTAACCGGTCAGAAAATTTTCAGTCCTCTGGCATAATGAAGGAAGCGAAAATTTGAAACTTTTATACAACTGGGCCAAGGTGGAGTCCGTCCAAAGAGTTTTACGTGTTATGTTAACTTGAATATGCAGTCACCTCCATTACGAGGCAAGCGGTCACAAAAATAATACCCTAGCTTGAACATTTACCTGAATTAAAATTCATTTTTTCTTTCTAGACATGTTAAAAACATATTTGATTAGTTGTAGAGCTTGAGTATCATTCAAATTATCAATCGCATCGTTCATATAAGAACGATTGTGGAAAAAACATCGTTTCACTTCATTCGACCACCCATTTTTTTATGTTTGAATACGATAATATCTTGTCCGTTCCGGACCGGAAACAAAAATCCCGATTTTCCGCTCAGTTTAGAACTTGATTTAACGGTCGGCTGTCTTGTGCGGCCACTTTACCTTTGTCCCAATTATGACCCCTAAAAACAGGTTTTACTGTACACACATGTGTCTCCTTTTTCCTAATCTACTAGTTTTATTCACGATGCATGTGTCTTCGGAAAATGAATTAACGGAAACAATAATTACTTGTTACAGTAGAGATATTAACAGTAATATTCAATGTAGAATCTTATTTTGTAAGCAGTTGATTGTCGTATTTCTCCAGTCGTGATAGTTAAACCTTCATATTTCGAGCCTTGCCGAGAACTGTAAAGGTTGTTTAAATATAAAGAATATAAATATTATAATCAAATGATTGCCAAGTAAGATTCTGTCTCTATAATTATTTTAACTGTTTTGAATTAGCTGTAATAATGTATAATTCGCCATGAACCCCGTATTGATCTTCCCACTACTTTCATATCGGAAATCTTACTCATGTGCAAAGTACATGTATGCTTATTTCTTGTGATCATTTTGAACATTTGAGTAGCAGAAATCTTACAGAAATTAGCCGTAAACGTAAATATTGACAATTCAACTCTGCAAAAAATTAAAGAAAAAGAATAACTTTCAGGTACTCATCCGATATATTCATAGTTAATCATATTATGTATAAATTGTGTATTTTGATCATATAATTGATGTTTGTTGTTTTGTATTGTATTTGATTGATAATATTATTTTGGATTTTATAATCAATAAATGATTGAATTGAATTGAATTGAATCTGCCTGAATCACAAATTTTACTTAATATGGTAATTCTTTTCAAAATGTTTGAGGCAATGACTCTGAACATTCTAAAAACAAAAAACATATATAATGGCTTTAATAAAGGGCCACAAAATGAATGTGGAAGAAAAACAGTTAATTTACAAAGGGTTTTGTTGGAAAACGATAATTGCATATTAATTGTGACCGAGGACCTAATTTTATGGTGATCAATTTGTGTGTGAGTTCTATGTACTGTTGGTAAACAATAAAGATGCAAATGAGATAAAGCGCATTGAATACTGCATTGTCAGAGCTATGACAATACAAATTTCCTGTTGGTACAGTTATTGACCTAATTAAAATATAAATCGTAGTGACCTGGTTATATGTACTTTCTTATTAATTGTTTCTTAAAGAATTGCACTTTCTGGAAGACAAGGAGAAAAAAAATCAGAATAAAGGATTGTTCTGCTTAACCAAGAAAATAATAATAACTGCTACCTTAGTCGTAATAGGGTCATTCATTATATTGTTAACGAAATCTTATCTAGTTTGTGATTCATAATTTACAAATAAGACTGGCGAGGCGTCAAGGAATGAGATTTATATGTGTCTGTATACAAAATGCAACTTTCCCACGTGTTTAATGAGATACAGCAAAACCGATAAATCTTCACGCCGCTTTTTTTTCTTTTTTTTTGAGATTATCCAAATGAACTGAACTTCGCGTCTTTTCAAATTTGCAATTTCCAGTCAATCACCGTTGATAAAATATTGAAATATTGAGTTATGTGTATTTAGGCAAAAAATTCTGTGTTGAATTAACTTTTTGTATATTGAACTGAACTGGTCTGCACAGAAACAATATTAAACCCATATTTGTTAGGCTTGAAAGTCCGCTCAAATCTTATTTATTGTATTCCTTGAATTACTGCAAGACAATATATTTTGTTTTGATCTTGTTATCTTTATTTTTTTATGAAATTTTAGAAATTATAAAAATCAAGACAGTCAAAATTAAACAAGACAGAAATTGCCGGTTGAGATCAAAATCGTGACTAATAACTCATATTCGCCTGATTTGTTTGCTCTTTTCGGACAAAATCATGACTGTTAAGATCGTTTCATATCTTTTCAGAATCACCATATATTTTACCTGTGCTGAACAGATCATAACTAGTTTTGATTTGGTCATGTTATCTTGATGCTGAAAATTAAGACAATCTAGATTGAACAAGACCAAATTGGCAGTTTAATGATGATCGCTGGTCTAATAGGAAATGAATAGGATTTGAAATAGGTGTTTTAGTTTGGGAGAACATATGAATAGTAAACAAATAAGCAAGAAGAACATATAGGTTCATGTGCTCATTTTAGAGCTATAGGGCCTTGAAAATTTGTAGGAAATGGGTTTTCTCTGGATTTTTCATTGTCTTTGCATTGACAACTTCAGTCTCTCAACAATGTATGAAAAAAATAAAAGGGATTTCATAAGATTTTGTCAAATACAATGTTCAGGTATATATGATTGAATTAAAAAAGAAAAAGTGGGGTTCATGGGCAAAAGATTTCATGTTTAAGAAATGGATAAAACCCGAGGATTCTGAAAATCTGACGAAAAGACCAAAACATGACCAGTGAGCATCCTTAAGATCAAATATGAGTTACCAGTGTATATAAATATATTACTAGCGAGACATAATAAATTCTAAGACACAAATTGTAACGTGCACATTTCGTCGATTTACCACTTATCAGTTGTGCTCAAGACCAAAAATGATGAAAACCAAAATATTAATCCAACACGTTAAGAAGAAAATTCAATACATGACAAAATGACCCAAAAGGCAAATTTCAAACTCAGCAAAACCTTGGTTTAAACATAAACCGTTACAAATAAAGACATTTTGCAGAACAGAATCGATTGTAAACATTTCCCAAACGGGTAAAGACACAAAACATCTAAGCATCTAATAACAGAGCCAGAAGGTGCCCGAAAAGTAAATAGTAAAAAGGTCAATTTATTCAAAGCAGTATTTTAAAAAGGAAGACTGGAATATTCCATGTTAATTATTGTCTGTCCAAAACAGACTTCCCTGGTCACCAACATGTCATTTAAATAATATTCTTTTCTTTACGAATTGTACTAAACATTGCTAAATCATTGTGTCAGAGGATAAAATATTAATTAAATTGAACTATTTTTATTATAAAAGAAATTTTACACTCCAAATGATCAGGGGATTTATACTCACCAGCAAATGTTTGTACCATGATCACCTCTGTCCCATGTGACGAATTTTAGCCCCAAAAAGCTTATCCGTCTGTTCTGTTTTGAACATATTATGTAGTTTTCTTTATAATTTGTCTGCGGCAAAAGGTACTTCTAAATCTTTATTTTAAAATGCGTCGTATACAGCATAGTATAAATTTACTATATCTAATATTAGTATCTTTGGATTGTCATTTTGAAACTCCTCGGACGATGCCTCTGCATGTGAATCGTAGGTCCCCAAGAGTATTCGCCAACACAGTCAACAGACTTGTCTGACATGATTATTCATTGATTTGTTACAGAAATTACCAGTATTTAGCAAAATTCAAAAATAATAGAAATACTAAGGGTTCATTCCTTGTATTGCACATGGTAGATCTCCTTAGCTGAAATTTGGCTTCCTATTTCGGTATTTTTTTGTTATGAGTACTTCTTGTTTAAAATAAGTTTGGTTTTTGGTCTTCCAAATGTTTTGGTTTTAATGCTGCTGATTAGAGGTAACTCCTTGAAATGCGTCGTATACAGCATAGTATAAATTTACTATATCTAATATTAGTATCTTTGGATTGTTATTTTTTATTGTTGTAAATTGTTACGGTTTTTTCATTTTTCTTCCGATTTTACTATCTAATTGAATATGTTTAGTTTCGTTCAAAAATCGTTATTTTGAATAAATATAATGTTTCGTTTTGTATTTTGATTATTGGGACAGCCGGTACTGCCGCGTAAATTGCGTGTATTTGTAACTAACTTCGGTGGAAGTCAAACGATATTAAAGAAATCGCAAAAACACTCTGTTTATTTGCATATTAAATTTTATCCTGCAACTGACCTATATAGTAGACAAATAAAGGGTGTCGAATATTTTGTCAATCGTCGTCTAGTAGCACAATATTATCTCCTCGTATTCTGTCTTCACTTGCAATGGAAGTTGGTATTGTGTTCTGATTCACAGCGTTTATGGCGTCATTCCCCTCTCCTGGATTACACGTCATATTGTCTCAGAAAAAATAGCAGTATTGTCCTTCAATATCGGAAATTTTTCTCATGTGCAAAGTACATGAATGTTTATTTCTTGTCATCATTTTGAACATTTGAGTGCAGAAATTCATAGCGGTAGCAGAAATCTTACAGAAATCAGCCTTAAACGTAAATATTGACAATTCAAATCTGCAAAAAATTAAAGAAAAAGAATAACTTTCAGGTACTCATCCGATATATTCATAGTTAATCATGTTATGTATAAATTTTGTGTATTTTGATCATATAATTGATGTTTCTTGTTTTGTATTGTATTTGATTGATAATGCTATGTTGGATTTTATAATCAATAAATAATTGAATTGAATTGAATTGAATCTGCCTGAATCACAAATTTTACTTAAGGATGCTCGCTGGTCATGTTTTGGTATTTTTGTCAGATTTTCAGAATCCTCGGGCTTTATCCATTTCTAAAACATGAATTTTTTTGTCCATGAACCCCCACTTTTTCTTTTATAATTCAATCATATATACTTTAAAATGGTATTTGACAAAATTTTATGAAATCCTTTTTATTTTTTCATACATTTTTGAGAGACTGAAGTTGTCAATGCAAAGACAATGAAAAATCCAGAGAAAACCCATTTCCTGCAAATTTTTAAGGCCTTATAGCTCTAAAATGAGCCCATGACCCTATATTGTTTTCTTACTTAATTGTTTACTATCATATGTCCTCTCAAACTAAAACACCTATTTCAAATCCTATTTATTTCCTTTTAGACCAGCGATCATCCTTAATTTGGTAATTCTTTTCAAAATGTTTGAGGCAATGACTCTGAACATTCTAAAAACAAACAAACATATAAAATGGCTTTAATAAAGGGCTACAAAATGAATGTGGAAGAAAAACAGTTAATTCACAAAGGGTTTTGTTGGAAAACGATAATTGCATATTAATTGTGACCGAGAACCTAATTTTATGGTGATCAATTTGTGTGTGAGTTCTATGTACTGTTGGTAAACAATAAAGATGCAAATGAGATAATGCGCTTTGAATACTGCATTGTCAGAGCTATGACAATACAAATTTCCTGTTGGTACAGTTATTGACCTAATTAAAATATAAATAGTAGTGATCTTGTTATATGTATATTAATTGTTTCTTAAAGAATTGCACTTTCTGGAAGACAAGGAGAAAAAAAAATCAGAATAAAGGATTGTTCTGCTTAACCAAGAAAATAATAATAACTGCTGCCTTAGTCGTACATGTAATAGGGTCATTCATTATATTGTTAACGAAATATTATCTAGTTTGTGATTCGTAATTTACAAATTAGACTGGCGAGGCGTCAAGGAATGAGATTTATATGTGTCTGTATACAAAATGCAACTTTCCCACGTGTTTAATGAGATACAGCAAAACCGATAAATCTTCACGCCGCTTTTTTTTTGAGATTATCCAAATGAACTGAACTTCGCGTCATTTCAAATTTGCAATTTCCAGTCAATCACCGTTGATAAAATATTGAAATATTGAGTTATGTGTATTTAGGCAAAAAATTCTGTGCTGAATTAACTTTTTGTATATTGAACTGAACTGGTCTGCACAGAAACAATATTAAACCCATATTTGTTAGGCTTGAAAGTCCGCTCAAATCTTATTTATTGTATTCCTTTAATTACTTCAAGACAATATATTTTGTTTTGATCTTGTTATCTTTATTTTTTTATGAAATTTTAGAAATTATAAAAATCAAGAGAGTCAAAATTAAACAAGACAGAAATTGCCGGTTCAGATCAAAATCGTGACTAATAACTCATATTTGATCTAAAACGGTCATTTACTAAATCTCGCCTGATTTGTTTGCTCTTTTCGGACAAAATCATGACTGTTAAGATCGTTTCATATCTTTTCAGAATCACCATATATTTTACCTGTGCTGAACCGATCATAACTAGTTTTGATTTGGTCATGTTATCTTGATGCTGAAAATCAAGACAATCTAGATTGAACAAGACCAAATTGGCAGTTTAATGATGATCGCTGGTCTAATAGGAAATAAATAGGATTTGAAATGGGTGTTTTAGTTTGGGAGAACATATGAATAGTAAACAAATAAGCAAGAAGAAAATATAGGTTCATGTGCTCATTTTAGAGCTATAAGGCCTTGAAAATTTGTAGGAAATGGGTTTTCTCTGGATCTTCATTGTCTTTACATTGACAAATTCAGTCTCTCAACAATGTATGAAAAAATAAAAAGGATTTCATAAAATTTTGTCAAATACAATGTTAAGGTATATATGATTGAATTATAAAAGAAAAAGTGGGGGTTCATGGGCAAAAGATTTCATGTTTAAGAAATGGATAAAACCCGAGGATTCTGAAAATCTGACGAAAAGACCAAAACATGACCAGCGAGCATCCTTAAGATCAAATATGAGTTACCAGTGTATATAAATGTATTACTAGCGAGACATAATAAATTCTAAGACACAAATTGTAACGTGCACATTTCGTCGATTTACCACTTATCAGTTGTGCTCAAGACCAAAAATGATGAAAACCAAAATATTAATCCAACACGTTAAGAAGAAAATTCAATACATGACAAAATGACCCAAAAGGCAAATTTCAAACTCAGCAAAACCTTGGTTTAAACATAAACCGTTACAAATAAAGACATTTTGCAGAACAGAATCGATTGTAAACATTTCCCAAACGGGTAGACACAAAACATCTAAGCATCTAATAACAGAGCCAGAAGGTGCCCGAAAAGTAAAAAGTAAAAAGGTCAATTTATTCAAAGCAGTATTTTAAATAGGAAGACTGGAATATTCCATGTTAATTATTGTCTGTGTAAAACTGACTTCCCTGGTCACCAACACGTCATTTAAATAATGTACTTTTCTCTACGAATTGTACTAAACATTACTAAAACATTGTGTCTGAGGATAAAATAATTAAATTGAACTATTTTTATTATAAAAAAAATTTTACACTCCTAATGATCAGGGGATTTACATTCACCAACAAATGTTTGTACCGTCATTACATCTGTCCACTGTCCAGTGTGACGAATTTTAGCCCCAAAAAGCTTATCCGTCTGTTCTGTTTTGAACATATTATGTAGTTTTCTTTATAATTTGTTTGCGGCAAAATGTACTTCTAAATCTTTATTGTAAAATATTTAATATAAATAATAATAACAATAAAGTCAAAACGTGATAAACATATATATATATATCAGATTTTTTTCTTTAAGATAAGTTTTATGTTCCACAGTTTTTACTCCCTGCAATGCATTTAGATTTAACAGAATTTCCAGCTGTTTTTTGTCGCTTTGATTTTCGTTGGCCGATATTTTTTCCAAATGATTTACTTTCGGGGTAAATTTTAAAATTAGGCACCTGTGATGGATCACGGGAGCTCAAGCCACAAGGATGCCTTCCGCTCCCGAAGTGGCGAATAGGGGAGAACCTCTCGTTATGGGGGGGGGGGGGGGGGGGGGGGTTCAGGTCATATAATACGTGTCGGTTATTAGTTTGTCCACCAAGGTCACTATTTAACATTTGGGACAAAAGATGTCGCTGCTGACCTCGCGTGCTGTTATTATGTATATAATATACATATTGAATGGGTATGAGGAGGATAGTAAGTTCCCGAGATACCAAATATTGCTTCAAGGCTAGCTGAAGGGGAATACATGTAGTTGGTATCTAAGGGACAATGAAGTCCAAATATGCAAACAATAAGTGTTTCAGTATACCAATAGTTTCCAATATCATTCATATTTCAATTAAAACTATTTACGGATAATAAATTTGGGAGCTATTCACCGGTAAATAATTTAGGTTTAGAAATAGACAAAATGGTAAAATTATTGTCTTGAGTTTTACACAGAAAAAACACACTGAAGTATAATATGTAACAGTAGAGAATGATTTGTCTCCCAGAATTACTTACTGCACCAACCGGTGGTTCGAACCCGAAACCTTTGGTTCAGAAGTACACCGCTCTACCAACTGCGTTAAAGGAGTACTCCACTATTGCACCTAATGGGGCGTGGTTATAAACCGTTACAAATAAAACTCAAATATCATATTCTTTCGTACAATACATATTATATTTTTAATTTAGACGTGATATACGTCTTCTTTATGTCTTTTTTCTAAAAATTTGTTACTGGTTGTAAGGACTGTGTAAAAGTACTTTTGAAACTCCTGGGACGATGCCTCTGCATTGTGGACCCTAGGTCCCCGAAGGTATTCTCCAACCCACTCGTCAGACTTGTCTGACATGATTATTCATTGATTTGTTATAGAAATTACCAGTATTTAGTAGCAAAATTCAAAAATAATAGAATTACTAAGGGTTCATTCCTTGTATTGCACATGATAGATCTCCTTAGCTGAAATTTGGCTTTCTATTTCGGTATTTTTGGTTATGAGTACTTCTTGTTTGAAATAAGTTTGGTTTTTGGTCTTCCAAATGTTTTGGTTTTAATGCTTCTCATGAGAGGTAACTCCTTGAAATGCGTCGTATACAGCATAGTATAAATTTACTATATCTAATATTAGTATCTTTGGATTGTTATTTTTTATTGTTGTAAATTGTTTAGTTTAAGGGCATTTGTATTTCAGGAGCAATATAGGTACATGTATCTTATTGATTAGTTTTCTTGTATCTACTGTTTCACTTGATATTGACATTACCCATGAAGAACTGTACTTTTTTGTGTACATCATCTGTTTTCCGGCTATTTTCTTTCATTATCTTTGTTAATTACTTTATTCATCGGTCTTCAGCTGGCTCGATCGAGAATAAACGCTATTAATTATGTTTAAAGTACGTTAATCGAGTTTAATTTAAAGAAAAGTTGTTGGGAGTCCTACACAGAGCAAATTAATTTAACATGAAATATATATACATTTTGTCATTGATTTGCTTACCAATACAGAGCAACCCTTCCGTTTTTAGCGGAATCATCCTAATTTTCAACCAGAAAATACAATATTACGGTTTTTTCATTTTTCTTCCGATTTTACTATCTAATTGAATATGTTTAGTTTCGTTCAAAAATCGTTATTTTGAATATATATAATGTTTCGTTTTGTATTTTGATTATTGGGACAGCCGGTACTGCCGCGTAAATTGCGTGTATTTGTAACTAACTTTGGTGGAAGTCAAACGATATTAAAGAAATCGCAAAAACACTCTGTTTATTTGCATATTAATTTTTATCCTGCAACTGACCTATATAGTAGACAAATAAAGGGTGTCGAATATTTTGTCAATCGTCGTCTAGTAGCACAATATTATCTCCTTGTACCCTTGTCTTCATTTGCAATAGAAGTTGGTATTGTGTTCTGATTCACAGCGTTTATGGCGTCATTCCCCTCTTCTGGATTACACGTCATATTGTCTCAGAAAAAATAGCAGTTTTGTCCTTCAATATCGGAAATCTTTCTCATGTGCAAAGTACATGTATGTTTATTTCTTGTCATCATTTTGAACATTTGAGTGCAGAAATTCATAGCGGTAGCAGAAATCTTACAGAAATCAGCCTTAAACGTAAATATTGACAATTCAAATCTGCAAAAAATTAAAGAAAAAGAATAACTTTCAGGTACTCATCCGATATATTCATAGTTAATCATGTTATGTATAAATTTTGTGTATTTTGATCATATAATTGATGTTTCTTGTTTTGTATTGTATTTGATTGATAATGCTATGTTGGATTTTATAATCAATAAATAATTGAATTGAATTGAATTGAATCTGCCTGAATCACAAATTTTACTTAAGGATGCTCGCTGGTCATGTTTTGGTATTTTTGTCAGATTTTCGGAATCCTCGGGTTTTATCCATTTCTTAAACATGAATTTTTTTACGCATGAACCCCCACTTTTTCTTTTATAATTCAATCATATATACTTTAAAATGGTATTTGACAAAATTTTATGAAATCCTTTTTATTTTTTCATACATTTTTGAGAGACTGAAGTTGCCAATGCAAAGACAATGAAAAATCCAGAGAAAACCCATTTCCTGCAAATTTTCAAGGCCTTATAGCTCTAAAATGAGCCCATGAACCTATATTGTTTTCTTACTTAATTGTTTACTATCATATGTCCTCTCAAACTAAAACACCTATTTCAAATCCTATTTATTTCCTATTAGACCAGCGATCATCCTGAATATGGTAATTCTTTTCAAAATGTTTGAGGCAATGACTCTGAACATTCTAAAAACAAAAAAACATATAAAATGGCTTTAATCAAGGGCCACAAAATGAATGTGGAAGAAAAACAGTTAATTCACAAAAGGTTTTGTTGGAAAACGATAATTGCATATTAATTGTGACCGAAAACCTAATTTTATGGTGATCAATTTGTGTGTGAGTTCTATGTACTGTTGGTAAACAATAAAGATGCAAATGAGATAATGCGCTTTGAATACTGCATTGTCAGAGCTATGACAATACAAATTTCCTGTTGGTACAGTTATTGGCCTAATTAAAATATAAATAGTAGTGACCTGGTTATATGTACTTTCTTATTAATTGTTTCTTAAAGAATTGCACTTTCTGTCAGACAAGGAGAAAAAAAATCAGAATAAAGGATTGTTCTGCTGAACCAAGAAAATAATAATAACTGCTGCCTTAGTCGTAATAGGGTCATTCATTATATTGTTAACGAAATATTATCTAGTTTGTGATTCGTAATTTACAAATAAGACTGGCGAGGCGTCAAGGAATGAGATTTATATATGTCTGTATACAAAATGCAACTTTCCCACGTGTTTAATGAGATACAGCAAAACCGATAAATCTTCACGCCGCTTGTTTTTTCTTTTTTTTTTGAGATTATCCAAATGAACTGAACTTCGCGTCATTTCAAATTTGCAATTTCCAGTCAATCACCGTTGATAAAATATTGAAATATTGAGTTATGTGTATTTAGGCAAAAAATTCTGTGTTGAATTAACTTTTTGTATATTGAACTGAACTGGTCTGCACAGAAACAATATTAAACCCATATTTGTTAGGCTTGAACGTCCATTCAAATCTTATTTATGCTTAATACATGATTCATCTTTCAATCAACGCCTTGATATACGTCATGAGAACACGAATACATGTAGCACAGGAATATATAGGAATATGTTTTAACGAGTTTGAGCAATATATTTTCTGTTAGTTTTATTATCTTGATTGTTAAAACCAAGAATGTGTGGCTAAAACAAGGCAGAATAAAATAACAATCCAAAGATACCAATATTAGATATAGTAAATTTATACTATGCTGTATACGACGCATTTCAAGGAGTTACCTCTCATCAGCAGCATTAAAACCGAAACAACTGTTTATTACCAATATATGATAAAATGAGAAAAAAAACTAACCTTTTTTAAGCTTACAACAGTTTTACATGCCAACCAGTTCGCTATTTCCATATACGAAAACACAACAATAAAAACATGCAAAAAATCCGAAGTATTTCGTCTCGAACAAACTGAAATACTCAAGTCAAAATACCGATCAAATTGAAGGAAATTCGAAGGGCCATCCAACAACCACAGTTTAAGAGACAAAGACAAAATCCAAAATGGGAAGGACGAGAACAAAAATAAACAATAAACTAACAAAATGGTGGTCAACATGGACGCAGATTACTCAACATATTGTCCTTGACTGAAAACTATTCCACACGTATGTGCACGTATTGATGTTTTGTCCATCACACTCTTTCTTACTTCAGTATAAAATATAAGCATAACACATGTGCAAGAATCGGTGACTATATATACATGCACCTTTCCTCATTTATCCTGCCACTACTTCTTTAGCTGACCAATATAGCCCGCCCAGTATGGTCGTCGATATTGGTCAGGAGCCTGGTACCATTATACGACAATCATGTTTCCCTAGATTATGCACAAAAACGACCTTTCTTCAAATCAGCTGTAAATGTTTCATTTTTATGCCTTTTTGATGAAACAGATAACAATTTAGAAGGATAAAAACTATATACGTATATATATAAAGTTTATTTGTACTCGCCACGAAACGGACCACAAATGCTCTGTACACCTCGCATTTCTTCCCGTTTCTAAGGCTTGAACAAATAAACCTTATATTTTGGGACAACGTACATATATTGCATATTTATAGGGTGATCAAATATTGCTTGTAAACACAGAATATACGGTGTATTGTACCGAGACCTTTCTTCATTTAGTCGATATCTCGGCTGGTGGACTCCAAATCCGCGAAGGTATATCTCCAGCTCAGTTGCTAGTATTTCGATACTAGCCCGAAACTGATACTTTAAATGGACTGTTACAAACGTGTAAAATTTGCAAAAACCAAAGAGTATCTCTCTAGTATATAGCTCTGTCCTTAGATGGTTTTGGCATAACCCCTTTTGGTCATTTTGGCATTTTGTTCGAATTTGCTCTTCAAACTTTTTGACTATTTTTTTTTTTTTTTGCTTTTTCAACTTTATAGGCCTTGAGCACAACTGATGAGTCGTAAATCTACGAAAAGTGCACACCTTGTGCATAAAAATTGGTATAAAAGTATTTATGTTTAGCTTAGGAAAGAAACCAGGAAAGTCATATAGGCAAAATAAAGCTTAATATATTTTATACAACATTGTCATATAGTTAAATGTAGCTCGCCAACAGATACAAATTATTATGGAGAATAATACATGACCAAACCTATATCAACCCGAATATCCAATATCTACCGAGGGTCTTTTGTCTGAGGTTTGATATTGGTCGAGGGATGATATAGCATGTGATATAGGTTTGACCATGTCTTATTCTTTATATCATGTATGTGTGTTATATGAACGCACCCTAAGAACTCCGAACTATAAAAATTGTGTTTCGAGTAGGGGTGCGATATAGGGTATTCGATAATGGGTAGTTGATACAGGTCTTGCAAAGTTATGCATAATGCATATTAAAAATGTATATATTTTACGTTGAAGTCGTAGAAGAAATTGTAGTAAAGACATGAAGGAAATTGGTTAATTGTGATAAATTATTAGTTCATACAATCCTGATCATGTATTATTACAACTAAAATTGATGCATATTAAAATACCCAACAAGTGACTGTTTGTAAAATATAAACCATAAGGAACCCAATGAGTTAATAAGTAATATTAATGCTTGATTATGGAAAAAATAATAAGAAATAAAAACAAAAACTTTTGTAAAGTCGTGCAATTATCAGATATCTCTCTGATTTTCTCTTTTTTAATATTTTCTACCAGCTGCGTTTGGTACATTCCAAATGTTACTTCACTTCAAAAAATGGCAAAAAGGTAATTATTCAAGAAGCTGCAAGCTAAGGAACGCGGGGGCGTATTAATTTGTCATTATAAGTTTCTTCCGGATATCACTACAATGTTTTATTTTGAATATTTCAATTAAAACTTAGAAAATGGATGGAAATGATGGAAATGTAAAATACTTGATGTAAAAATACTGTAGGAGGGGGGAGTAAATAGTGACAAAAGTGCATAACAAATCCATATTATTATATTTTGCTTTCGAGTACTTGTAGATTTTGAAGCTCTTATGGTATAATAGGGTCCATGATGATCAGTGACATTTTATATATGTTGTAAATTTCTGTATTAGGTTTTCGGTCAATTATTCCCTAGTTTCGGATTTTGGAGTTGTTCCCCATATGCATTAATTATCTGTCCTGTCATATGTCTTGTTTTTAACATAAAGGGCAAAATCTACTTTTATGTTTTTCCAATAGAATAGATAATTGAAACGTGGAACGTGTCAAAGAAACTACAACCCGACCAAAGAGCAGAAAACAGCCCTAGGCTACCAACGGATCTTCAACGCAGCAAAAATCCAACACCCGCAGGCGGGCGTCAGCTGGCCCTAAACAATAATGCATACTAGTTCAGCGAAATGGACCCCACACTTAACTCCGAAACATGCAAATGAACCAAAATTCAAAAAACACACAGGACTAACAAAGGCTAGAGGTTCCTGACATTGAACAGGCACAAAAAATGTTATGTGAGCTCTCAGCCCTAGCCTATACCTTTAGGCAATGTGGAATATATTGAAATGGGGAAGGATTTTAATCATTAATGAGTGTGGACGATACTGTTAGGAAGATTAAAATATTTTGCAGAAACAAGACAATTAATTCGTTGTTATATACGGAAGACGCCTTCTCAGTAAATGGGAAACAACTTATGTGTACCAAAAATGAGGAATTGGGGCGAGTGGTCTGGCTACTTCGTCTTTAATAACTACTGATTGCTTGTCTGCCAATAGTGAAATTTTGAATTCGAATACAACCTCGTGGCGAGGTATGTTCGACTCCGATTTGAATTTGTATGAATCACCAGTTTTTCTAAGGAATGTTCTGGGTTTTTCCACCAATAAAACACTGGCGACACTCCATTATGCTGAAAGTGAAGTAAGAAATTGAGGTAAAGTTCAGATGACATATCAGACTGACATGTACACGAAACCAAATCAAAAGAGTCAGTTATTATCCCCACCTTCGACGAAAATTCGGGGATATTGTTATAGTCCCTGTCTGCCTGTGCATCCATCCTTCCGTTAGTCCGTCACGCTTTCTTGTGACCTAATCTCTTCGTTCATTTGTAATTTCATATATTCTATTTCTATACAGTATAGTAGCATACTGTATGTAGATTTATAATAAGGATTTCGAATATTTATTTTCAAAACTTTGGGACCAGGGGGATTGAATTTCATAAATCGTGAATTTAAAATTGTGACCTAAACTCGTCTTTTATTTCTTATTTTGTGCATTTTATTTCTGTACAGCATTTTCACATATCATACATAGATGCGCAATAAGATTGCAAAATTTTAATTTTCAAAGCTTGTGGTCCACATGGTCGAATTTCGAAGTTGAGAATTCACCTTATGCATTTTACATGTATTTCTATACACTATATGTAGATGTGCAGTGAGGTTTTAGAATTTTGCTTTTCGAAAATTGGCGGTGGGGTGGGTCATATTCAAACATATGTTTGTGAAAGTGGTGCACATGGATAGAACATGGTGGTGGTAAAGAGGGTTGTACCAACATGTAAGGATATGGTGTAAGCGTCTTTCGAGATAAAATATTTTAGGCTCGAATACCAGAAACAACTGATAACATCTAAGGTCCTCACGCTGTCTTAAAATGGGAAAAAAATTAAGGACAACAACAAAGGAACTAAATGTAAATAATTGTGTCAATCTATAACTTGTGGCTAGGGAATGAAATACTGCTGGAATACGCACACACAGCAAGATTTTTCAAAAGCTTCCTTGTCCATTAGAAAGACAACGAAACCACATAAGTTTTAGTAATTGAGATTAATGTTAAATAAGGCTGCTGAAAACAACATTGTGTTAGAACGCCTTCTCCGTTAAAACAGAAACCACATACTTTATCCCTGTCGTTGAAAAATCGCGAATAATCAATTTAAATTTTCATATTTGGTTCCTCATCAAACAGATAAAGATTTGTAAAACCTTTTGACTCGAAGACATTTCGGTACATATAAACAAGAATATTGATCTCAAACACCGAATCATTTATTTCTGCACAGACACCGCACCAAAAGACTTAGTCAATATGAAAGAAAGTGTTTTGGTAAGGAACGTATATTTTACCTCCATGACTTTGATGAAATATTGTTACGTAGTATGTACAAATGTTGATAAATACTCAAAAGCGACATTTTCTCCGAAAAAAAAACGAATCTAAAATAAATCAAAAGTGATACCATGCAAGATCAACGCTTGGTTATTAAAACTTTGTTCAATGTGTTACAAAATGATGAAATCAATTTTTCCTTTTGTAATATCAACTGTTTGGAATATTTTTAACGATGCTCGCTGATCATGTTTTGGTCTTTTTGTCAGATTTTCGGAATTCTCAGGTTTTATCCATTTCTTAAACATGAAATGTTTTGCCCATGAGCCCCCACCTTTTTCTTTGATAATTCAATCATATATACCTTAAAATGGTATTTGACAAAATTTTATGAAATCCTTTTTATTTTTCATACATTTTTGGGAGACTGAAGTTGTCAATGTAAAGACAATGAAAAATCCAGAGAAAACCCATTTCCTGCAAATTTTCAAGGCCTTATAGCTCTAAAAGGAGCACATGATTCTATATTTTTTCTTGCTTATTTGTTTACTATTCATATCTTCTCTCAAACTAAAACACCTATTTCAAATCCTATTTATTTCCTATTAGACCAGCGATCATCCTTAACATTACTTTCATAGTATAAAAAGTAAGTATGTTGCGAAACAGCTTATACGACAATAGAAAACGAGAAAAATAATGGAAATGGTGAGCTGTCAAAAAAAGGCATACAACGACTTAAATGAACAAATACACAAACGCATACTGGGTTTGCAAGAGTCAACACCTTTTTACTTTTTCATGCTCGTGATCAAGTCGAAACGTTGGGAAATTTTCATTTTTACTTTGGTTATTGTTTTTTTATATGATTTTATATTTGGTTTTGTTCGGTTTGTGTCTTCTGTACATTTAAGTCGTTTTATGCCCCTTTTGGTTGCTCACCATTTCCATTTATCCTCCTTGTTTTCTTTAATATTATAAATTGACAGAAACGGGATCATTGAATGTTCTGCAGAAATAATATAAACGTAACAATTTGTCATTATAACTTCTCCTGGATATCATATCTGTCTTTCCCTATGGAACATTACAGTGAGCTCATTAAAATCCTCTTGCAATATTATTTATTATATCTCTAATCAGAATCTAGGAATTTGATTGGTTGTTGATCAAACATTAAAATCGGCAAATGACTCTGAAAACAACTACTTGAACAGAAATGAAATCACGTGCATTATAATGACTCCAACTAGACAAGAAGCTAACCTCACGTGCGTAATTATGACTCCAACAGGACAAGAAACTGACCTTGCGTGCGTTATAATGAATCTGTCAATAAAATTAACTTTATAATGACGTCCGCTTTTGTCAGAGTTTACAAGTATGATGGAGCTATCTGATGAACACGTTCAAATAAAGAAAAAAACAGTTCCTCAAGTCAAATTTGGCCACGATTAAAATTCCCAAATGTTAAGGTGGTACCCAACACTTTCACTAAAATTAATTTGGCTCGTTTAATTTTCATAAAATTTTGACAAAGTTTACTTTGACCCATTGACAAAAATTTTAAAATGTCAAAACATTTGAACCAACCAATTCATCAGAAAAATTACACTGATTGTATAGCAGTTTGACAAACACTAATATTGATAATTGAAAAGCTTAATATTCCCTTAACAACACAACGTTATTAAAACGTTTAGCTGATTTTACAGAGTTATCTCCCTGTAGTGTTAGGTACCACCTTAAGTTAGTTCAGATCCTTAATCATATCAACAAAATTGATTTATAGAACTAGTTGAAGTTATTTTTAATGTTCTACCTTGTCGATGTAGAAAACTGAACTGCAAATGCTCTAGTATATTCATTATAATAAAACAAATAATTTATCTTTATGATGTCAAAATGGGGAAGTCTTGACCTGACCCAGTCGCTGAAAACAAATCATGCCTTCCTCTCTGGGCACCATGCAGCCCTCTAGATACGCGTTTGAATGTTCCCTGAAAATGTTTACAGCGACCTCTTGAATTTTTAAAATTAAACCATTTCTTGGGCTGCATCTATGTAACATTAAGTAATCTTACTGTGTTTTGACAGGTTTCTTGCATTTAATTGTCCATGTTAAGGACTTTAAGGTCTTCATTACTTAATTACTGGTTGTACATAGTAATTGAAAATTGTAGAAAATATTTTACCTATTAAGAATGTACTTCATGCTGTGCCCCAAGACGAAACATTTACTCACTGAAATTGTCCTAACTTTGAAAAATTACCACGCCATCGTAAATTACTAGGGAAAACACTACTACACAGATATAACCTAAGGAAGAATTAAAAATTAAACTCAACAGATTCAGAAGATAGCACAAGACTCCGCTCGAACCCAGGAAATAAAATTCTTTGATACCAATTTTGATGCATAATATGTGCTCCATGCGTTAAAAAGCTGTAGCAATGTTAAACTAGAATGATATTAATTGCTGCAGCATTGTAAGCAACATTAATTTTACATGAATTAAATTCAAACATCTATGTTGCTTTCTGGTCGGTATCTATACTAACACGAAATTGATACTTTGATGTTAAATATTGCTGAAATACACAGAAAACAATATTCTGCTAGAACTTCCTCCTTCGTTAAGTAAAAAAACCATATAATTTGTCCCTGTCTTTTAAAATTAGTGAATACAAAATCTACATCATAGTCACAGGTTGTCCCTTATTAGACAAAGCCTTGTAAGAAATTTTGACTGACAGATTCTTGGGAAGTACTAACTGTACACGTACACAAGAATCTTGAACTCTAATATCTCAGAATCTTTTATTATTGCAGAAACACCGCAACAAAAGACTTAGTCAACATGAAAGAAATTGTTGTGTTAAGGAACGTATATTTTACCTCCATAATTCTGATTAAATATTGTTACATTGTAAATACAAATATTATTGACAAATACCCAGAACCAACATTTCTTTAAAAAATTGAATCTTAAATAAATCAAAAGATGAACTCGTGGTTACAATGATGCAATCAGTCAGTCTTTTTGTAAAATCATCTGTTTATAATAGTACTTTGGCAGAAACATTGAAACTGCTACAGAAATAATGCACTGTAATATAGGCGTAACAATTTGTCATTATAATTTTCTTCCGGATATCCTATTTGTCTTTCCCTATGGAAAATTACTTAAAATGATATTATTATATTATCTAACTGTACGCTTACACAATAATCTTGAACTAAAATGACTCAGAATCTTCTGTTATTGCACCGCAACAAAAGACTAAGTCAACATAACAGAAATTGTTGTGGTAAAGAACGTATATTTTACCTCCATAACTTTCATGAAATATTATTACATTGTACATAAAAATATTGGCAAATATGATAACATTGCAGAATAGTGTTGGAGAGGAAGATTAAATATATATGTATATACCAAATTAATAAGATACTGAGACTTCAATTGACATTGATTTTCGTGGGTGGAAGAAAAGAATATTCGTAGGTTCTTTTTGTGGATTTCTAATTTAGAAAAAAAATGTTGAAATGAAAAGTTGTTGTTATTGGAGAAAATAGTTAAAATAGT
Source organism: Mytilisepta virgata (assembly GCA_028015205.1). Classification (NCBI taxonomy): domain Eukaryota; kingdom Metazoa; phylum Mollusca; class Bivalvia; order Mytilida; family Mytilidae; genus Mytilisepta; species Mytilisepta virgata. The sequence continues at coordinate 38,627,807 of CM051513.1, read as the reverse complement.
TTCTCGCGCCCTTTTGGTTTTTTTTTAAATTGAACCTTTTCTATGGCCTGATTTCTTTACAAGTTTAGTGCATTGAATTGTCCAAGGTGTACATTTTTTGTTTACAGGATATACATGGTAACTGATAATTATAGGAAATATATTACCTATTAAGAATGTTTCTCATGCTGTGCCAAACGAGGAAACATTTATTCAATGAAATTCTCCTAAAAAGGAAAAATATACCTAAGAAGCAATCCAAAAAACGCAATCCATTAGACAGACAAAACCCGGGAAGACAGATGAACAACCACAAGCACAACACATTAACACTGAAAACTAAAAAAAAAACAATGAACAACACGAACGCCTATAAAAACCAGGAGTGAACTCAGGTGCTCCGGAAGGGTAAGCAGTTCCTGCTCCGTATACGACACCCGTCGTGAAGTTCAACAAAGTCAATCCGGTGGTAGTAACAAATCGGTGGTGGTACATGAAATGTTACGAGAGTGTGAACAGATGTTGGAACAGTGTAACGGTCAATCAATTCGTGATGACGACCGTAGAATTCATAAGTGAGGACATCAACTTATCCTAAAAATCACATCTTCGTAAATTACCATAATCATGCGCGTAAAATTCTAATGATTCAAAAGTATATGTCTCATGAGGATAAATCAAGAAATAAGCACCTATGCATTTAATGTTGTGTTTGTGTTTGCATTGATTTATATTTTCACGAGTGAAAAATCTTGCGCGACAAATATAAACAATCTATAAGATAAAAACATAAAAATATAATTTGTTTATTTCTCGCATAGAAACAACAATTATGTCCATTCTTAGAAGAACATTTTCCAAATGGCAGGCATTTTAGAAACAAGTTAAAACAGGTCAGGTCCGCCATTTGCAATGTAATGAACTTGAAGAAACAAAAACATATTGACAACTTTAAAAACGTGTTATTACTGCTCGCAAGCTACAGTGTTGTGATGACACGATTATGGGGATAGTCATTGATATCATTGCAGGTAAATAAACCCATTACTGTCCAAGACAGCAACTGGACGAGAGATACATAGGTTAGCTATATGCATGAGTACACATACACATGATACAGGTATAACCTGATACCAAAAACTACAACGTACCATGATCACACTACACAATTATTCTTGCTTAATTAGAATACTAACTTCTTTGATGGATTAACTGGATTATTAAAAAGTTTATTGAAGACAAGATCCTGTTAATTGTCAATGAGTGGTACATCATTGCTGATCTTTCCTCTTATAAGTGCACAGAAGGATACGATTGGATATCAGCTTGAATCAAATGATGACACATTTTGAGAAACTAGTAATAGGAAAATAGACAGGGGTATGTTGCTCCTAAGTTGGAAATCATCCTTATTAGAGTTTTATGGACGTCATCATGACTTGGTTGACAGGTATGACAAAACCGTTTCCCAAATGAAAATGGACCTGTTCCATTGCTATTATCCTTTATCATACCGGATTTGACATGGGCAGCATGGCGGGTGTCCTTCAGGAAGCAGAGACTGCTTACTCTTCCGGAGCACCTGGGTCTACCCCCGGTTTTTGGTGGGGTCCATGTTGTTCATATGTTTTTAGTTTTTAATTGTATTGCATGTATTGTTTTGGTCTTATTTTAGTTGTTCATTAACAGTGAGGCGATACCTGCGGTGAGGGGACCCTGTCATTGGGGGTTGTCAGATAAGGATACAGAAAGCCTGCCTATAGTGACTATAGTGGGTAAAGTGTTTGGAGAATACCACGCTCCCTGCACACTAAAGACGCCTCTGTTAAGTTTTCGGAAACGAGTAGGTTAAAGGCCGCTACACACGGCTAAATAATCTGACCCTACCCAACCATTCACCCTTTTACATGGCAGTCAAAATTTTATCCCCTTTGTATCCCTCTCACTCCTATTTGAATTTTATTTGATAAATTGTTGAACTGGTTCTCGTCCTGAAGAATCATGAACTACTTGCCACTGGACTTTATGTCCCCAGCAATATCACTTGCTCCGTTGGCTGTTGCAGGTATATCTATACAAGCATGGGAATAATAATGTTAAAACTACGGTTATAAAAATATAAAATTTGTTGAAAAGTAAGGAGCATGTCCCTCGTGTTCTTATGTTGTTTTGGATTTGCAATGTTTAGTAATCTTGGCATTGGAATTCGCTCTTCAATGTTAACGTTGTTGGTTATTTTTCGGGTTTGAAGACAACTGATGATTCGTAATTCAATGCTGTAGGTGAAGTCGTTATCAATATGCTAATAGCTTAATAATTTCATAAAATTCTCACAAGGGTTATTGATTTTTCAATGAAAACCGTTGCTGGTAACGGAAACGACAAATATCCTGATTTTAACGATATTTTCCTTCCGTAGAAACCGTTGACTCGGATCATTGTAACCCAACGAGTCGATTTCCGTAAAACTAATACGATTTTTCTTGAACTAAAGAGATTGTGTGCAGTTTCATATCATTGACTGTAATTATTATTATTGTTTTAAGGTGGTACCCAACACTTTCACTAAAATTAATTTGGCTCGTTTAATTTTCATAAAATTTTGACAAAGTATTTACTTTGACCCATTGACAAACATTTTTAAATTTCAAAACATTTGAACCAACCAATTCATCAGAAAAATTACACTGATTGTATAGCAGTTTGACAAACACTAATATTGATCATTGAAAGCTTAATATTCCCTTAACAACACAACGTTATTAAAACGTTAAGCTGATTTTACAGAGTTCTCTCCCTGTAGTGTTAGGTACCACCTTAATTATTATTAATTTTTCATTTTTTCTTGTTTTGGTTAGTTTATTATACTCTTTTATAATCCTTGTGGTGTTTGTTTATTGTGTTTCGTTCCCCTGCCTTCGAATTTGTGGGGGCCTCGGTGGTCGAGTGGTCTAGGTAGCTCGTCATGACTACTAATGATCACTAGCCTGTCAACGCTGAGGTTGTGAGTTCGAATCTCACCTGTGGCGGGGTGTGTTCGACTCCGATCTTAATTGACAAGGATTGCCAATTTTCCTACCGAAGGTCGGTGGTTCTCTCCGGGTACTCCGGCTTCCTCCACCAATAAAAACTGGCCGCCGCGAAATAGCCAATTGTGCTGAAAACGGCGTAAAACCCCAACTAATCAAACAAACCAATCGAATTTGTGGACTTTTTACCACTGTTTGGTCCCTTCGGTATTCTTTTGCCGATGTTTAAAAACGAGCTCCACAAATTCTACATTATATAGAAGATGAAAGAGGAGCATTCACATAGTACAATAAGACATATTGACTGACCTTTTATAACAATATAAATATTTCAGATAATACATCTGAGAAGGGTTATTGTTCTTATTAATGAAGATTAACGCTGGCCTTGTTTTACCTTTGGGAGAAATAAAATCGACTGTATTGACATATATATTTATGTTTTCTTCATATGTTGTATTGCTCGGGATTTTCATTCGTGAAAATATAAACCGAATAGTCAATATTAAAACAAACATAGATACAAAATTTTATACATAAGTGGATATTTCTTGATTTATCTTCGTGAGTTAAGATGTCGAACAAATCATTAAAATATTAATAGTATATATATGTCGTGTATTTCGACTCTTGGACACTTGTTTCATGGTAAATATAAAATGTCAGTATACATGTTTTTAAATGAAATGTACCGTTGATAATCATGTCCCTTTATTTTAAGTAATTGATATTTTCAGGTTTCCAAATAATAATTAGAGGAATTACTGTTTTAATATTTATTTCACATTTTATAACCATGATAACAGTGTAAGGGACGAGATCAAAAGTTCAATGTAGGATAAAAAACTTAATTCACATAGTTTTTTCACTGACCCCCCCCCCCCCCACCTCTGAACATAATTTGGGAAAAATTGATTGACCAATATGGGCATATGCTTTGAGAGTATACTTTATGTATCATGGGTCCTGTTTATCCTCAACAATGTATGTTTGTACTGTATATTGACTTGGACATCACTTTTAAAAAATATTGGAAAAAAGTGATGTGCATTTTTAGTATGCAACAAAAAAGGCACTGTTATATTATAATTTTATACATATAATTCAAAATTCACGATCGATAAAGTGTTTGAACGGCGTAGATACTATGATTGATTTCGCCCCAATACTCTCAACCAAAAATTAGCTTTTCGGTACGATTTGATGGTTTTTATTTGCTTTAAAAGTCCAAACATATGTTAGGGCCGAACTTGAATCCGAATTTTTCAATCTATAAATCGATGTAGGATAACAAAACTTACAGCGATTTTTACCCCCCCCCCCCTTCCGCCACCCCCAAACTATTTGAATTAAGTTTTTTATCCTACATTGAACTTTTGATCTCGTCCCTAATCTACCATGAAATACATGTTAGGTTCAATTTCGGTAGAGGTGCCAATGAACTTGAGGGATTTTTTTTTCAATTTTGGAATTTCTTGGTTTCCTGATGTCTATCAAAGCACTGTTAAACACAGAACAGATTTAGTTGTGATGGGTTTTATATTAATTTTTCAAGAATTATTGACGATGTTTGGTTTTCAAATGCTAAAGAAAATACTTCTTGACCAAGTCTTTTGGCCTTTTTCTTACAGTATCACAGAACATTCATGCAGGAGGAGTCCTTCTTCGACATATTCCCTATTTGGGGTACCGGAGTTGTCTCTCATATGCATGAGTTATCTTTCATGACAGAAGGTGTTTGTATTTAGCATAAAGGACAGATTACTTTTAATTTTTCCGAGGAAATTGATTTGAGGAAGGCTTTCACAAGACATAAATAATTATTAGAAAATATTACAAAAACATTTCCATAATTTGTGTGGAGGATATTGTTAGGAAGAAAAAACATTTTGCAGAACAATGACAATTTGTATCTATGGAAGACACCTTCTTCAAAGAGCAGATAACTCTGTAAATGGGAGACAACTCACATGTACCAAAAATGGAGAATTAGACATTGATCGTTATAGATTTCTGCACTTAATTTCAGAAATTCTACAGATATGGTAATAAGCCTTTTGTACCATGGTATCTATTATCAATGTCACAAGTTATTTACCCTAAAAACAACGAATGAAATGGAAGGTCAGTTTTTGTGTAGAAATGAAGGCATGTGCGTTTTTGTGGTGGCAACACTACATATAGATACATGTAAATTAGGATTGGCATGAAAGAATGTACTTGATTGCTTGGCAATAATGTTGGGTTTAGCTTGATGACATTGTTGACTTTTGTACATCTAGTGTTTCTCTCTCCTTCTAACATTTCGTTTTCGGAATATTGGTAACAACCTGTTTTATCACAACTAAAAGCATACAAAAGGCAGTGGCATTTATCAATATTTTACGACTTTCAAAAATATTTTCGATCTGAACAAATTAGGCCACACAAAATTGAATTTTACTTATTTGGATTTCGCTAATCCGAATTTTGGATTTAATGTTGAAAAAAAGTGCTGAAAATTTGCCCCAAATTCTACATTCTTCAAATTTTTTTTCAAGTGTGTCCCTCTCCTACACTTTGGTAAAGAATAGGTGTTTCTTCGATTTTTGCAATATTTTAGTTAAAAAGTAAATTTGATCTTCTGAAAAAAAGCTGGTCCTCGAGAAAAAAAATTAAATTAAAATTTCGCTCGTTCGCACATATTTTTGCCATAAAAAATCCAAAGAACTAAACAAATCAATTTGGTGTGGCTTCACATGTATGCTTATAATTCATTATTCTATTAAACAACGATAAAGGTGTCCGTCATTGATTAAAGAATAAAAAGAAATATGGTGAAGGAAGTGAGATATAGAAAGAAGTTGTGTAAAGTCATAAAAAGTGATACATATAATAGCAATGTCAGTAAACGCCAGGTGGAGCTGTTTTGGGGAAAGTTATTTGAAAACTGGATTCGCTTCTTTACAACCTTTTTCAGTCTATTTTGGGACCAGTATACTGTAAACAAACTGTGGTTTCCGCCCAGTGGCGCCCCTAGTGTTTACTGACATTGCTACATATAATGTAGATTCCTGATCGACATATTTCCAAGTCTTATTTGTGAGGTGAAGTCTCACGCCAATTATTTTAAGCGTTTGATGTAATATTGCTCTGAGTCAGAAAAAAATTAAGAAACACATCTTCGTCTCATATTGTATGTTTGACAGTTTATGGCAATGGAAGTTTATCAAACAATGAATCTGAAGATATGAAGCTATCGTTTTCTTTAGATCGAATCTGTATTCAGCATATGATATATTTCCGTTTGAAACTTCGATCGACATGTCATTATATCATCAATTAGTCGGACATATGAACCTGTAATGTTTCCGTTTCAGTTTGTTGCAGTGTTTACTGTACAATTTCGGTTAATGGATTTGACGATTTGCATTTGTATTAACTTCACCAGTAATCCTTATTTGTATCATTTTCGTCTTAGTAATACATGTATTTAATTTCAATCCACGTAAACTAATCTCTTGTCGAAGATTTATTCAATACCAGAAATGCTTTGAATAACAAATTGTTTACGGAATTGTGACCTTTTTTGTATTTTGCAAACCCATAAACTGTAATGTTAAATTTTCTCTAGAGAATTATACATGAATAAAAAGCGAAATGTTTTATTACCTATATTTTGTCTTAAACGCACAACCTGGTCTTACTAATTCTTAGTGTGTCTTGTTTCGCATATTTTCAACTTATTTCTGTATTTTGTGATACGTTTTATTCACACAAAACCAAGATAAAGACATCGGTTTCTGTAGTCAATCAAAATCGGTCAAGACAAGTTTTCATAATCCAGCACAGGTCATATTGTTCTTAACTTTATGACATGATCTTAGCAAGTCTTAATAACACGATTATACCGTAGATCTTGCTTTGATCTTGTTATCTTGATTTGTCTCAAATTTCATAAGATTTCAAAATCAAGATAGTCATCTGTATTATGTTGGTTTAAGTGATTAGTAGCGTGTCTTTTGTAACAATTGATAGTTCTCGCGAGAGTAGCCGAGTAAAACGAGAATTTATTTAAAGTGAGGTTTATATCTTTCAGATGGTTAAGAACAAAGGATTAATAAGGATTAATAAGGGTCCTCAAGAAAGTATAATATCGTCATCAATTGAATCTACTCGTCTAAATGTCACTGCGCCTGTATATGTTTCTTCTGATCTGAAATCATAAAAAGGTACTTTTCAGTGATTCATTTTTACACGTATCGATAGTGTCCAAATCAAAACGTGTATTATTGCTTTTATGTTTTAATTGATGTTATTGTATTTATGCATAATGGTACAATGTATGGTATTGGTATTGGACCATGTATTATGCATATGGTGCATTGTATGGTATTGTTATTGGACAATGTATTCCTGCATGATGGTACAATGTATGGGTATTGTTATTGGACCATGTATTCTTGCATAACAGTACAATGTATGGCTTTGGTATTGGACCATGTATTCATGCATAATGGTACAATGTATGGTATTGATATTGGACTATGTATTCATGCATAATGGTACAATGTATGGTATTGGTATTAAACCATGCCCATTTTGATTGATTACATTTCAATAAATCTGTTTCGAGTAAATGCAAGTTGTCTCCCATTTACGGGGTTATCTGCTCTTTGGAGAAGGTGTCTTTCATAGATAGCAATGGACAAATTTTCCTGCAAAATAGTTTTCTTCCTAACAATATCCTCCATACAAAACATTGATATGTTTTTGGATAAATTTTCTCGATGTTTTCTATGTATGAGGAAGGCCTTCCCTAATTCAATATTTGCAGAGAAAAATTTAAAAAGTAATTGCATTCCTTCATGTTAAATACAAGACACCTTCTACCAGGAAAGATAACTCATGCATATGGGAGACAACTCCAACATCCGCAAATAGAGAATAGTTTTTTCTAATATATGTTTTTGAATTGAATTCATCAAAAGGCAGTTTGTTTTTTTCTGTCCGGACATCGATATTTTACTTTATTTTCGCAAATCTTGTAAATATTACACTTGTCTTGCTTGATCTATTTCATGATGACTTCCAGTGTACTTTTTAGTTACAGAACTGTCATGTAATTGCATTTTTACAATACTACTTAGAATTCCTATTTATATTTTCTATATAATTTAGTTTAATTTTCCTAATTATTTAGCTTTGGGATATTTTCTGTCATCGACTATTCTAATTATCCCGTTTCAATAGTATAAACTGACAGGAACTGAACTAAATGAAGATAATTACTTCGCGAGGGAGTTCCTCTATCTTTGTTTTTACAGGTTGTTTTTAATAAAACATTTACATTCAGCAGGCTCATGGTAACATTTTATGTAACATTTTATGTAAACCTTTCACAACATAAATTTACTCTGCTCAAGAATAATCCAGGGTCAATATTTCAAAATCTACGCGTGTAAATATAATTTTACTGACGAAAGAAAATTACTCTCAGTTCAAGTCATAAAGTTTGTGACATCGCCTAAAAATACTTTTTTTGTACGTAGGAATTCACCGTCTTTAGCTACAAATCGCCCTTTGAAAAAAGGGAAATTTATGCATAAAAGAGTGGGTAGAAAGGGGGGTACCTTTCTCCTTTCTCCTTTCTCCCGCCCCTCGTCTCCTTTCTCCCGCCCCCTCTCTCCTTTCTCCCGCCCCTCTGCTTCCATCTCCCATCTTAACAACCGTCTTTTTTCAGATCAATCGATTTTAATACAAATTTGAATTAATATATGACCATATATAGGTGGCATAGGTCTTTATTAAAGCATATACTGATTTTACGAACAAGGCCTGCCTCCGACTCGTACGCAAATTAATACACAATGTTGGAATGTTGTCAATGGTGCATTGTGCATGCTCCAATGTCAAGAAACTTATTTTTGATATGTATGGTCATGTATGAGGATCATGAAATTAGACATAGTTTTTTTATTGTGTCATCTCTATTTTTCCCTGTCCTCGAGAACACTTTACTTTGTATGGTCAGGTGGATAACGTAAATATTTTAAGGTGACCTGGAAAACGCGTTAAGTACATGTAATATTGTTTAGAGGAGGGAGTGTATCTCTCTGACATTGTCAGCATCCCTTCTTTTTAAATTTGTAGAAGATCGCCAAATACTTAGAGGAAACAGATACCCACATGTGAAGGCAAACCGGAAATGATGGGGGCATTTTAACAAGAGGCTCACCAGAGCCTGTATCGCTCACCTGGAGTCATTGGATTGGGTTATCATTGGACAATTAATCAACTATTTGATAGTTGATAAGTTTGTTGCAATATTTTAAATTTTGACCGTTCAGAACATATAAAGGTTTCTGGTGGCAATTTTTTTTCACGGACTAGAAAGATTTATGCAAAGTTTGTAAATGACCTTCCATAGATGCTCCATACCAAAAATTAGTTCATTTGGCTTTACGGTTTCAACGGAGAAGAACTTTTAAATTTCGACCAATCACAACATGTAAATGCTCATGACGGCCATTTTGTTTCATGGACCAGGAAGATTTATGCAAACTTCCTAAAGGACCTTCCATAGATGCTCCATACCAAAAATCAATTCATTTAGCTTTAAGGTTTCAGAGGAGAAGAAGTTTAAAATTTTGACCAATCAGAACATGTAAATGCTCATGACGGCCATTTTGTTTCACGGACCATGATGAGTTATGCAAAGTTTGTAAAGGACCTTCCATAGATGCTCCATACCAAAAATTAGTTCATTTGGCTTTACGGTTTCAACGGAGAAGAACTTTTAAATTTCGACCAATCACAACATGTAAATGCTCATGACGGCCATTTTGTTTCACGGACCGGGAAGATTTATGCAAATTTCCTAAAGGACCTTCCATAGATGCTCCATACAAAAAATCTAAAAATGGCCATCCAAAACAAACTTTCATCATCACCATTCAACTCGGGATACCATGTTCACCTTGAAAGTAGCTTTCATCTTCATTTTCTTTCTATAATTCAGGAAAAAATAGCAAAAAACAGCATTTTGACCCCTATGTTCTATTTTTAGTAAGGGCGGACATGTTTTTCGACCAATCAAAAATCCAAGCATTAACTTTTTGCAGGATACCCTAAGGAACAATCTTACCAAGTTTCATTTGATTTTGAATAGTAGTTTCAGAGAAGAAGATTTTTGAAATAACAACATAAAGAAAAGCCAAAAATGTCAAAAAAGGGCAATAACTCTAACATCAGATGACAGATTTTCACGAAAATCAGCGCATGTGTAGCTCTCATCATGCTGAACACTTTCAACCTGCCAGAATTGCCGTAACCTAATGATTTTTGAGATATTTGCGAAAAACTGTTGTTTGACCCCTATGTTCTATTTTTAGTAACAGCGGCCATGTTTTTCGACGAATAAAAAATCCCCACAACAGTTTTATGCAGGGTACCCCAAGGAACAATCTTACCAAGTTTCATTTGATTTTGAATAGAAGTTTCAGAGAAGAAGATTTTTGAAATAATAACATAAAAAAAGCCAAAAATGTGAAAAAAGGGCAATAACTCTAACATCAGTTGACAGATTTTCACGAAAATCAGCATACAGGTAGCTCTCATCATGCTGAACACTTTCAACCTGCCAGAATTGCCGTAACCTAATGATTTTTGAGATATTTGCGAAAAACTGTTGTTTGACCCCTATGTTCTATTTTTAGTAACAGCGGCCATGTTTTTCGACGAATAAAAAATCCCCACAACAGTTTTATGCAGGGTACCCCAAGGAACAATCTTACCAAGTTTCATTTGATTTTGAATAGAAGTTTCAGAGAAGAAGATTTTTGAAATAATAACATAAAAAAAGCCAAAAATGTGAAAAAAGGGCAATAACTCTAACATCAGTTGACAGATTTTCACGAAAATCAGCATACAGGTAGCTCTCATCATGTTGAACACTTTCAACCTGCCAGAATTTGCCGTAACCTAATGATTTTTGAGATATTTGCGAAAAACTGTTGTTTGACCCTATGTTCTATTTTTAGTAACAGCGGCCATGTTTTTCGACGAATCAAAAATCCCCTTATCAGTTCTACGCAGGGTAACCCAAGGAACATTCATACCAAGTTTGGTTCTAATTAGTCAAGTAGTTTCAGAGGAGAAGAGTTTTGTATAATTGTTAACGACGACGACGACGTCGGACGCAAAGTGATGGCAATAGCTCACATGGCCTTTGGCCAGGTGAGCTAAAAAGGAAAACGTAACGGAGAGATAATTCCGTTTTGAAAGGATGATTTCTAGAAATGATCGGAAATGGCAAAAATGGTTTGGGAAATATAAATGTTGCCTTTTTTCAAAGATTTGTCCATTTATGAGAACATTTAGTATCCAGTTTTTTCGTTTTTTTACCTCTTTATTTTTTTTTCAACATTAAAGGTCGTCTCCCTTTGATAGTTCTCCCTCCTTTCGCCCGCCCCTCTTCTCCTTTCTCCCGCGCCCTCTCTCCTTTCTCCCGCCCCCTTTCTCTTTTCTTCCGCCCCCTTTCTCCCTGTCTCCCAATACCCTTTCCACCCCTCCATAACAAATGCCTCAATTTTAACCTCCGTGTAAAGAAAACTTGTTTATAGAGAGCACATTCCTGATTCCTTAGGGTCCCTTTATACACCGATTTGACTGTAATTGAAATGCAATAATAGCTATAGTTTATAAACTTCATCAATAAGTTGTATTTGGAAGTTTGTTTTAAAACGTGGTGAAAGAGTATATTTTGTATTTGTTTTTAATACTGCCTACATGAAAGTGGTTGGCAATACTATTTCTGTGAGTTTAATTTTTTCAATTTCAAACAATGGATATCTGTCTTACCAAATTTATTTTGTTGTACCATTAAATGATGCAATGGGCTTAAGTTTATCTTCAAACACTTCCTGTATAACTCTCACAGCTACAGAGGCTATAGTATTCACTAGTAATTTTGATATGTACGCTGTGATTCTTTGAATGCTGTTGGCAGAAATATCCTTTACAATGGCCATGAAATTGTTTTCAATCTTGAGGGCACGGAGGAACGAATGTCTCCCTTGACAAAAATGATAAACATTGAGAAGACTGAATAGTCTGGGGGACAAAACCGTCTCAACTGACAAAAATATTTAGAATTTAGAATACATTGGGTTTTAGGGACGAAAAAATCCCCGATTCAATTTGTCTAACTACCCTTTGCCTCCAGCTTTTGAGCAATGGCAAATGCCTCATTATGTCAGTAATCTTATTATGAGAAAAAAACTTTGAATTTCAAGGTGAAGAAAAAACTGAATAATTTTGGCATGGGCCGTCGGTAATGAAATATTTTGCGTACATATTATACAGCTTTTTCGGAAGCATAAACTAGTCAGTTTTTGATCTTCAGAAAGCGAATGAAAAATTGGAGTACAGTTCTTATGAGGTATGTATGCACCGACATTTTTTTCATATCATCATGATAAACCAGCTTACTGGGATGTATGTAGAGCAACACAGGCTTTGACGACTTGGTTAATTGTCCCATTCATAAAATAATATTGGAAAAGATAGTTGTCTTTAAAATAGGCTTAGTGTCAGAAAATCGTGTTCTTATCGTTGGATAGTTCTATTTTATAAAAATAATCATACTGTCAATTACTAAACAGAGTAATCAATATAAAAATAAACATACACTAGACATTGAACCCGCGCGAGCGCGGGAAAATAAGCATTTTTTTTTTGGTGGCCATATTGACTTTAAAAAGTTATTACGGCCATGTCATTCTTGGAACTCAATATGGATGTTGTGGCAGGCTTCCTATAAACTTTCCTGTCAAGTAGGTAGTATCAACTGATAGTTTCATGTCTATATATACTGTAGTATTCCAGCAATGGATGGTCATGCAAACTTTAACCAAAGTCAATGAAGCGTGAAATTTAGGTCAACGTGACCCAATTGTCATATGGCTGTTCGTTACTACCGAAGATGTATCCACTGATGAAGTAGACTATGTGCCACGTAGAATTACCAAAATGAACCTTAAGGTTCCCTCAAAGTCAAAATCTATGATGAAAACACAACCACATAAATTGTCAATATTTTTATTGTTACAATTAATTCTGAACTGGAACTTGATGAAAAGCTTTCATTAAATACACATTTCATAATGCATTACCTTTTTCCTTCAGAATAGATATGAAAATTAAATTGTAGATGTAAACATTTCCTTGGAGACGGATGAATTTTTCAAAAGATGCCGTGAGTAAGGTAGAGCATATTTTTGGAAAATAATTGTTCCATTTGTTTCATTGTCGTCATGGACAGGGCACGCGAGGATTAATTTCACAAATATATCCAATAATCAGACGATAAAAGCATTTTTAGTGTGTGGCTGCGTGTGCTGTCCACGTTTATAAAGATGTCTGAGATAAATTTCGTCATTAATGCTAAAGATTACCATTTGTTAAAAATATTTTTATCTAGGAAATTGTATGGTAGAGATATATTTAGACAGGTCACATGACAAATAATGTAAAAATAGATAATGGTTGGTATTATCACTTTGTGCAAGGTAAACATCCGAGCAATCCAAAAAACAACTAAGTTAGGAATTTCTCTGAGCTTTACCTTACTTCTTCATAATCTTTAAAGTTCATAACCTTTACAGTTAGGAGAAATTGCGTTATTGTAGAAAAACAATCCTGAATACATGAAGCGGAAACATCCCACTCGAAGGAGAATTTTTTTAATTTGTTTTATTCTTCTTCCGTAATTTCAAACAAAAATAATATTACATTTAAAATATGTGCATACTTGTTTATTTAAATCAACGTGTTAAAAGTATGCATTCGAGAACCTTCTTAGGGATATGTTGGGAGAATTCATATCGTATAAGTGGATACAAATTCCATTTGCACATAAACAAAACTGCAGTTTAAATTTATAAATGCAGATTGTCAAATCCGATAATAACCTTTATAATCTGAACCATACATCGTTTATTTTGAACCACGCGTTTTGCCGCCTATTCGGCTAATTCGTAAATTTAGTATAATTATAGAATATATACGATTGTTTGATTAGTTTGACATATAAATCACAATTCAACCAGGAAGTTAATTTCAATACCCAATAGCTATCAATGTTCGTTTGTTAAACCTAATAATAGGTATTATTCGTATGCCTTGAATCAAGATGTATCCAAGATCTTATGACATTCAAAATAAAAATATCTGATACCAATTTTGATGTACAGAACGTGCACATTTCGTCGATTTGCGACTCATCAATTTTGAGTAAGGTCTAAAATGTTGTTTAACAATTCAAAAAGTAGAAGAGCAATTTCAAAAATTCCAATATGACCAAAAACTGTAAAGCCAGGACCACCTGATTACAGAAATATGCACGATTGAAATCCTCCTTAGTTTTCACAAATTTAACAATATTTTAACTGTAAATTTTAACTATCAATTTCGGGCCAGTACCGAAACACAATCAAGTCGTGATGACGACCGTAAAATTTCCTAAGTGATGACATCAACTTATACCTGATAAAACCCTGGTTAAGAAGCTTTTGTGACAGCAGTTATCCTCTTTGTCGAAATACATGGTAACTCACGCATGCCCTTGAATATCGGATAAGCTGAGAAACGTAATTCAACAAATATGTTGTCTATTAGAAATAATATTCATGTTGATTTTTTGACAAGATTGGTTGAAGTGAAAAATAGTGTAGATTAAATTCTTTTATACCCAATGCAGAAAGATTGGTTGATAATTATGTTGTTTTTAAGGTTTTATCTGGAAGATTATAGGTGAAAATTGAACCATTTGCTTTATCTGTAAATGCAAAACTTGAGAAATATATATGTTTGGGTCCTGATCCTAACACTTATGCAGTCAATATTTTTCCGTTTGATTTAAGTCTGTTAGAATATAATTCTTATATGCTTTTTCACCGTTAATTTTCTTGGTATTGGAAAAGGTACAGAGAAAAATATGTAGGTATTTTTTTATTGGTCCCTCATTTTTAGCCAATACATGCTTGGTTTTCTGTTTTGACAACATTAGCAAAAAGGTCAACTCTGACTTGCCATTAACAAATTAAGAACTTGTACTTTCGACAATAGACAACTTCCACACCCTCTAATGAAAAAACTTTATTCGACCGCATGGTGGAAAGATTGATGTTCAAAGCAATTCTTATGATAGTACGGATATAATAAATGTTTCAAGGATAAAGGGCTAGGAACATGTGATGAATTACGAGAGCTCAGCTTACATTGCTGCCTAACGTGTCCCTTGTTGGCGGATTGGGGTTTTTGCCGGGTCATATTACTGAAAACCTGACAGTCGACCATAGCGGGTAACGCGTTTGGAGAATGTCACACTCCCCGCACGCTAAAGACGCTAAGATTTCAAAAAGATTGGGGTAATGGTCGCAACAGGAGGTTAAATTACCTGATCCTACCCAGCAAACCACCGACAAAATTTAGTCCTCTTTGTGTCCCATCCCATCCCTATTTGAATTTTGTTTCATAAATTGTTGAACATGATCTCGTCCTAAAGAAGCGCACAATTTAGCCTACTGTATCTTGTTTTGGTGATACACGCAAATTCAGCTCTTTATTTCGTTGAGGAGTCTTATAGGGATGGCTTTTGTGCTTGAATAGTGTTTCAAGGCACATTTTTGACAGATCTAAAGCTTCATCCAAGTTGTTTCAAACAGAAGTTTCTGCAAACCAGATTATTAACTTTGTTCAAATGAAAACACGTGAATAATTCTCACGAAAGACAAATCATTCAGTAATTCTTCAAATCTGGTTTTAATGAAGGTGGATGGGCTGTATGTGTGACATGTTTGGACTATATTTCTTTTATGGACTATAAATTAAATAAAAAAAACTGAATTGTTTTCTTAATAAATAGTTGATTAATTGCACAGATTGCTTCCTTTTTTAAACACTATGTTAGGTTTGTGATATAATCGAAATGACTCAGAAATGCGGAATTCTATTGATTAAGAATTCGAAAATCACACAAGATTCCATTAATGTAGTTTGCATTTGAATTTGCAAGAGATATATTTGAGTGTGGTGGATTAATTTACCTCCCTTAGATTATGTAACCTTTCTTTTGTTCGGTGGTTTCGGAGACAGATAAGTAAGTCAATGCTCAAAATGACTATACTACTAAAATGCTCGTGTTTCATTTATTTCGTTGTGTTCCATTCTCATGAACTTGTCTTTTCCTTGGATTTCGCATTAATCGACTTGCCCGACTGTTTTATCGCTTCGGTATTCTTCTGCCGATATATCACGAGGTTCCATCATAAATTTTAATTTTATTCTTTGCTCTTTTAAAAGTGTGTAGACTTAACGGTACCCGAGAAACTACATGATGACTCCCCCAGACTTCAATATATCTCAATATATATATATATATATATTAAGAATCCACCCCTAACTGCATAAACTTTAAAATTTGTCATTTACTAATTATGTGTACATATGAAAATTGAAACTGCGAACAAAAAGCAAACAAAATATCAAACAGTCAAATGTAAAAGGGAAGTCGATCTGTTTGTTAAAAAAAATCCCATTAAATCAAATTTTATATTTATTTGTTGCATTTGGTAATGAATCATTTAACGCCCATGCCGAATAACAATATTTTCATTTGCTCAAATGGAAATCTCGGGTAATGTTTCCAACTACTATTACCGGTGTTTTGTTTATTTTCGAATTTTATTTCTGAAAGTTGTTTTATCAATTGAACATATGTCACGCTTTGTGTGGAATTCAATACAATTTTCATTTTATTCATTTCATGAGATATTGATCGTGACTATTATTGACCATTAAAATACAGCAATTTCCTAATAGCATCATTCATATCATATATCCGTTACTTTTAATATTCTATTTCTTTTATAATATATGACATAAATTGTTTAAAGTTTGAGTAGGAAACAAAAAAAAATGTCAAATTAGCAGTTATGGATATTAAATTTAGTTGAATAGTCAGAGATATATCTAACGCCAAACTGCCTTTTTATGAAACCAGGGTAAACTAAAAAAAAATTTCAGAATCGGCATTCATAATTGTTGTTCAGACATGTTGTTTTCCCGTTTTAAAAAGGAAATATGTTTTTGAAATACGGATTTGTCCGCTACGTTTTCTTTATTAGACATAGCAATATTACTGATGGTACAGCATTTCGGTCTTACAAAATCATCTGTGATTGTTGTTCATTTTTACTGCAAAATCCTTATATGACTTATTCTATAAACTGTTTTCTCCTATTACCGCCCTTTTTTCTACAGTTATTGGAACTATAAACTATAGTAGTCCCTAAATGACATCTATGTAAACAAACTACATAGCAACGACATCTTCTTCTGGTTTTTGTCCAAAATCATAGGAGAAACAGATTCTCGTTCAATTTACTCGTGCGTTATGGAATTTCCTCACCCTCAATAGTTAAATTTTATATTTTAACACGCTCGCAAAGGCTCGTGTGTTGAATTCCATAACTCACTCATGCCTGAAGGATAATCTATATTTCTCGTATAGTTGACAGGCATTAATCAACTCTTGGGCGGTTAGAGATATTTCGTATCACAGCATGTACAGTGTGATATGAACTAGTGATACGAAAAATCTGCCCATTTGATTGGACTACCCGTGGTTATTTATGAAAATTTTCATATTTTGATTGGTGAACAATTTCATTACAGATTGACGACATATTTGAAAGCCATCGATGCAAAGCAACATTTGACGTCACAGAGAAATGAACGCTAAGATTTCCCACAGCCCGGACGACGAATTACAAACAAACAAATATTCCTAAAGAATCATAAAAGAAATAGGTTTAACAATTCGTAAGAATATCATATCACTTGATATCAACTCCTGTTATTTAATTTGGGTTTTCTAATAAACTCTCTTTTTCTCATACCTATAATTTCTTTTAACAATATAGATATTTTGTTTGTGTTATCTGCCTTTCTTTAGTCTTACAAAAAACGGTAAACCCAAAAAGGACTAAGTTAAACGCAATATGTGTAAGGTAAATGGTAAAGAGGACAAATATACCTAAGGAGCAAACTAAAAAACGCAATCTATTAGACAGACAAACCCGGAAAGACAAATGAACAACCACAAGCACAACAAATAAACATTGAAAAATAAAAATCAATGAACAACACGAACTCCTATAAAGACCAGGAGTGAACTCAGGTGCTTCGGAACAGTAAAAATACCCTGCTCCGTATACGACACCCGTCGTGAAGCTCAACAAAGTCAATCCGGTGGTAGTCAAAAATCGGTGGAAGTACACAAAAAGTTACGACAGTGGGAACTTGTCCAACATGATCTTCGATATTGGAAAAATGTAAAATAGAAAAAGAAACAAAACATACAAGGGTCTCTTGGTAGAAAATTAATTTTAAATTTGAAGTAATAGATAAATGTAGAATATAAGGCCAATACTATTTATTGACCCTATAAATGAGACACGTTTTACATATTTTATTGTTTTATATGGGTAGGTTTCAAACTTTTGAATAAACTGATGTTCCATGCATATATATTACATCTGCGTTGCCAAGGATTGCCAATTTTCCTACCGAAGGTCGGTGGTTCTCTCCAGGAACTCCGGCTTCCTCTACCAATAAAAACTGGCCGCCGCGAAATAGCCAAATGTGCTGAAAACGGCGTATAAAACCCCAACTAAAACTAAACTACATCTGCGTTGCATTTCATTTGATTCTTAAAAAACGAGTGTCTAAAATAATGCACGTAGTTTAGATTAAAAGACTTTCGGAACTCGATGAAAGACAACAGCTACGCCAAGATAACACTTCTGAGGCTACGAGTGTGATATTATTTATAAGTTATATTTACTCATAACAGATTTGTCCCGATGGCAGACATTATTCAAAACGTCTTATATGTGTCAGAGTTCTTTATATTTTTGTCCTCTTTTTGAGTATTTTTTTCTATTGATAAATTCTTGGGAAATAAATTTCTTTTTGGTACAGGGATAACATTTTGGTTCGTTAAATGTTTTGTATAATTAATGTTTCATTAAATTAATTGTGTCGCGTGGTGATTAGTTTAAATATATTGTGTAAATTAGTTTATTCGAGGGCTTACATTGACACATGAAAACATCTCACATGCCTTTTTGTAGTCTTCAGAAATAAATTTAAAAATTTTGATTTTTTTTTTTAAATAAACACTTTTTCGTATTGAAGTTCCACAACCATAATGTTTCTGTATTATTTAAGGTGGTACCCAACACTACAGGGAGATAACTCTTAAAAATCACCAGAGCGTTTTAATCAAAATTAATAAGTAAAGAGACATTAAGCTTCTCTATGATCAAAATTGATGTTTGCCAAACTGCTATATATTCAATGAAATTATTCCCGTGAAGTGTGAAATTCATTTAGGAAAAAAAAAATCAACATTTATGTCAACAGATCAAAGTAAATATTTCCTAAAAATTTTATGAAAATTAAACGAGCCAAATTTATTTTAGTCAAGGTGTTGGGTACCACCTTAAATGTCTAAAACTTTTGTAAATATATTACTAATAATTATATTTTTACTTGTAAATTGTGCATGATGTAGAATAGAGAATGGAAACGGGGAATGTGTCAAAGAGACAATAATCCCACCAAAGAGCAGAAAACAGCTCAAGGCTACCAATGGACGAGAAAATCCCGCACCCGGAGACTGGCTTCAGCTGGTCCCTAAACAATAATGCCTACTAGTTCAGCAAAATGTAATATGTTTCACAAAGATATGGCATTTCTTGGTTTGAAACAAAAAATGTGTGAAGATGATTTTTGTATAAATGTTTTGTATGTTTGTTATTAAATTACTTTGTATTTGTAAGCTCACCGTCTAAAAGAAATTCGTGTTCTTGTTTTGTTTGTCCCTGTATAGAAAAGAAATACTTTATGTTCGGATGAACAAGAGAATAAGAACATAAAGGTATTTTCTTATGTAGAGATAATTGAATATAATAAGAAAAACTGCCAATTGTTATTCTGTAAATAAATTTGCGTAGAGTTGAGATATTCTAACCTCTCAACTATTCTGTCAGACAGGACGGTTCTAGAACCATTCTAGAACGGTTCTCGGGTAGAACCAATCCTGTCATAAATGCTTCTATGGTAAAACCGTCCAGAATGGTTCTAGGATAGAACTGTCATAAATGTTTCTGTGGTAGGACTGTCCAGAATGGTTCCCAGGTAGAACTGTGATAAATGGTTCTAGGGTAGAAATGTCATAAATGGTTCTAGATCAGGACGCACCCTGTCAAAAACGGTTGTAACGGTGTCAGGATGACAGTTCTAGAACTGTTCTAGAACAGTTTCTCTGACAGTTAAGGACAGTTCTAAAGAGAGGTCAGAACTGAGCTTAACTGTACCATGATATTTAAAAAAAATTAAATAGCCCAGATAATATACTCTACAATTTTTTTACCATCCCATTGCTATGAGATTCTCAGATATTGATGTACGTAACTTAATGGAAAAATCCTCTCTTGACAGACTGCATTGTAAATCGGAATCATCTGTCCATTGTCTCTGAAATAGATCATATACTATACAACTGTCAAAGGGTCATGTTGACAACACAGAAACTGTCTTTGTGATCAAAAAGTATTGATATGAAGATAATAGCTTCGTCGGGTCATCTCCTGTTGACATTGTCAAGAAAAAGACATAATTTCAATTATTTACTACGTTGTATTGTCAGTATATTCGGAAAATCTTTACTCGCAGACAAATTATGAGGAATTATATCAGATATTATTTGATTCATTGTTTAGTAAGCACTGGAAAGCTAGGGTTGATCTTAAACGGTCAATTCTGAGTTTTTTAAAAATTGCATGTCTTAAAAATAACAATCCAAAGATGCTAATTTTAGATGTAGCAAATTTATACGATGTTGTATACGACGCATTTTAAGGAGTTACCTCTCATCAGCAGCATTGAAACCGAAACATCTGGAAGACCAAAAACCAAATTTATTTTAAACAAGAAGTACTCATAACCAAAAATACCGAAATAGGAAGCCAAATTTCAGCTAAGGAGATCTACCATGTGCAATACAAGGAATGAACCCTTAGTATTTCTATTATTTTTTTAATTTTGCTAAATACTGGTAATTTCTGTAACAAATCAATGAATAATTATGTCAGATTAAATTTCACAACCTTTAAATTTTCAGGTGACAGGACAATAACGAGACCATAGAAAGCTATATATACTGCCTAAATGTCAATGATGAAACTGTTCTGATGCAGAATAAACACGAATAAGAACAATCAAATAAAGAACGGCTGGGTTACTATATTGTAAGAAAAACTGAAAGTGTACAAAAATGAAAGTGTTGATTATTTTTGTTTTGAAATAAATTTGTCTTTTATGTTCCCTGGAATAAATTTATCAACAGATTTAAATCGCACTTAGCCGATACCACTGATGTCCCCGACGGTATCGTATCCTCTCAATTTTAAGACATATTTGTAAATATTAGGGTTCAATCCCGTCAGGCTAAGTTGATATGATTTCTGTCTATTCTGTCTATTCTATGTATGGCCTTGTGAATCTATTAATTGGTCATATTATTTTGCATAACTTTTGAAAACCACAAGTTGTTGTAACGGGCATACCGGATGATGGTCTAGAAATGCACTTTCTATGCAAGGAATTCAATATCGGAATTTTCTAAACTTGATTAAGGTTCATTTTTACCCTTCATTTATATTTTTACTACTTTTTTGATAGTAAAAGGTAAATTAATATAAGATCATATATACTGAGATAGAAAGGCGAAAAAAATAATATGCAAGGGGGTGTTGCTTGTAAAATAGCAGTAAGGCATTAATATGATCAAGAAGTCATTTGTTTCAGCTTGGCTTTTTCTTATGTAAATGTCTAATACCATTTTTTACTATACCGGATGATGGTCTAGAAATGCACTTTCTATGCAAGGAATTCAATATCGGAATTTTCTAAACTTGATTAAGATTCATTTTTACCCTTCATTTATATTTTTACTACTTTTTTGATAGTAAAAGGTAAATTAATATAAGATCATATATACTGAGATAGAAAGGCGAAAAAAATAATATGCAAGGGGGTGTTGCTTGTAAAATAGCAGTAAGGCATTAATATGATCAAGAAGTCATTTGTTTCAGCTTGGCTTTTTCTTATGTAAATGTCTAATACCATTTTTTACTAATTATAGCACCTTGTCTGAAGATATTTTTCTTCTAGACTAATTATGAAGAATTGAGCAGCTTCAGTTAAATTTCCCTTGACTAATCCTCTGGGTACAAACATCGTTGACAAAATTTATTAAGGATGATCGCTGGTCTAAGCTAGGTGTTTTAGTTTGAGAGAACACATGAATAGTAAACAAATAAGCAAGAAAAAAATATAGGTTCATGTGCTCATTTAAGGGCTATAAGGCCTTGAAAATTTGCAGGAAATGGGTTTTCTCTGGATTTTTCATTGTATTTGCATTGACAACTTCAGTCTCTCAAAGATGTATGAAAAAATAAAAAGGATTTCATGAAATTTTGTCAAATATCATTTTAAGGTATATATGATTGAATTATAAAAGAAAAAGTGGGGGTTCATGGGCAAACAATTTCATGTTAAAGAAATGGATAAAATCCGAGGATTCCGAAAATCTGACAAGAAGACAAAAACATGACCAGCGAGCATCCTTAAGGCGATAACCATTTTTGTCTTCTCGCTAATAAAAATATAAAAAAATCCCTTCCGACCTATAAGTAAAACATTACATAAAATGGCGGGTAAAGATGCATTTCAATACGTCAGTTCCGGAGATCTTGCAATCCGAAAAAGGTTCTTCTATTTGTGAATATCACTTGTGCACATTTTTGGATATCCTTCTAATAAGATAAATGTTTTAATGGAAGTATGAAATTACAATGAAATAAATCTAAAGTATTTTCCTGAACATTTTATTACAGAATGACGACATATTTGAAAGACATCGATGCATAGCAAATTTGACGTCAGAGAGAAATGAACGCTAAGATTTCCCACAGCCCGGACGCCGAATCACAAACAAACAAATATTCCTAAAGAACCATAAAAGAAATAGGTTTAACAATTCCTAAGAATTTCATATCACTGGATATCAACTCCTGTTTTTTAATTTGTGTTTTCTAATAAACTCACCTTTTCTCATACCTATAATTTCTTTTAACAGTATAGCCGGATACTTTGTTTGTGTTATCTACCTTTCTTTAGTCTTACAAAAAACGGTAAACCCAAAAGGGACTAAGTGAAACGCAATATTTGTAATGTAATTTGTAAAGAGGACAAATACACCTAAGGAGCAAACTAAAACGATGAAATAAATCTAATTTAAAAGTATTTTCCCGCATAAGAAGGGATTTATAGATACGTAAATACTTAACACAATTGAGTTGCCTTACCTACATTGGTTAGGAAAAAATAACTCACTCTGGTTTCTCATTGGGTCAATATTTGAAACATGAATATAAAAGATATACTAAACAGAAAAAAAAACATGAATAAAATGAAATATATTTTTAGAAAGAGAAACCGTTGGGGAAAATTCATCAATTCATCGCTCCTTCCTTTTCATATTATCTTTAAAATGTTTTACTGACAATCCTTGTAAATATTGCGTTGAAATTTGACCATTAAACGACAGACTAAAACTGTAAACAGAAATGTATTTCTGAATCGTTAACGTCATATAGTGTTTACAGTATAATAAATCTTCGGAAAGATCAGACTTTATAGTTCCGTGATCAATTCTTCATATTAGAATCAATTAATTTTACGACCTAGCTGTTTACGTTATAAAATATTTTTATTGTCTTTACATGCCATATGGATATAATTTTTGCCTCTATAAATCAATTGCAGTATAAAATAATTGGCATACAATAAGAAAACTGAGATGAAATTCTAACTGCAATTTTATATTTGTCTGAATTTGTTATTTATTTCGAAGTTACAAGTTTGACCGTTTATATAAATATACGGCGTGAATTATTGTATTTTTCTATAAAAAAAATCATTTAATAAATTTTATTTTTTCCATGAAAGATGTTGAGTAGTTGCTATTCTGGACTGTAATTTATAAATAATAGTACAATGTCCAGGGTAAGTTAATTAAGAAAAAAACACCATGTGATTCTAGCCAATGTTTAAAATGTATTGCTACAGACGCACATTCAAAGTTTCACCGGGAAAATATTTGTAAGTACTATATTTAAAAAAGATAGACGACGTAGTGTCCCTGACTGTATTTATTTCTCTATTCTTATCATATAATAATGTGTAGTTTCGAAGTTATTTATAAGAGTACACAAAATCCACAGAATATGACATTGTATCAACGTCCAAATATTGCTCCCTCAATCTATAATACTAAAATTAAAGGCTCGATTTCTCTGGGCCATCATCACATAACAACTGCAATAGGCACAATTCAAGTCAGAATTTGAATGATTGAGGATGAATATGTTGTCTGAAAATCTCACGCATCTATGTTGAGGCGTTTGTTTAATTGCTGGTATTATTAGAATTAACTCGAACGGAAACAATATCCGACATGTTTCCACGTTTCGTCATTCGTCTCCACTTCCGCTCTTTTTTTTTAATTGTTTAGCTATACTGTGACCAGAGGTAACCGAACATATTACCAATATGCGCAGTAATTATACTGCAGATGATATTATCAATCCAATCTTTTCTGATACATGTGCTTTCACGGGTGGTTGCCTAGTATGTTATATGTTTAAAGGCATTCATTCGACAATATTTTAATAGAATAAATACAATAAAGACATAAGCTATAATGAAGTTAAGAAGAAGCAAGTTTTGCAAAACATGTAATTATTTTTGTAACAAAATGCTATTTCAGCTTCGTTTACTAACATGTTCGTGTATAAAATATTAACTTCAATCAGCGTCGAGTGTTTATGAAGTGTTTTTCGGCATTTAGTGACAGCTTCTTATACCAGAGACCCGCTTTCAGAGACAGACATGTCAAAGTTATCATGATGGGAATAACTTAATAGCTTCAGATAATAAGACAAGTATTTGTTAACATGCTATTGATAAGAAACGGTAAATTGCTAAATGCTTTTGTCACAAATCACAGATAATAAAAATGTTCGGTTAAGGATGATCGCTGGTCAAATAGGAAATAAATAGGATTTGAAATTGGTGTTTTAGTTTGAGAGAACATATGAATAGTAAACATATATTTTAAGGAAGAAAAAAATATAGGTTCATGTGCTCATTTCAGAGCTATAAGGCCTTGAAAATTTGCAGAAAATGGGTTTTCTCTGGATTTTTTATTGTCTTTTCATTACAACTTCAGTCTCTCAAAAATGTATGAAAAAATAATAAGGATTTCATGAAATTTTGTCAAATACCATTTTAAGGTATATATGAATGAATTATAAAAGAAAAAGTGGGGGTTCATGGGCAAAAAATTTCATGTTTAAGAAATGGATAAAACCCGATGATTCCGAAAATCTGACAAAAAGACCAAAACATGACCAGCGAGCATCCTTAATATAAATCCAGGATTTTTGTTGCTACCGTTTTTTTTTAAATGTATGAAGTCTATGTAATTCATTATAATGGATCTGAATAGAATATATATTATAATGAAATCAAATATCAACCTCTGTAGAAGGAGGTTCTGCAGACTAATTATTTTTGTAATAAAATGCCATTTCAATAGAAGTCCAACAAACAGTTTCTTCAGATAACATCTCCTTAATCTAAAGAGCAGCTATTACAGACAGACCTTTCAAGTATTACGATTATGTTATCTTAATAGCTTAAAATAATCTGTATACGTGATAATGGAAAGAAATGGCAAAAGACAAACATGTTTTTTTTTTTTTTTTCCTTTTATTTCAGAAATGACAGTACATTAAAAAAAACGCGCGCTTAATATAAATCCAAGCTTTTGTGTGCCGCGTAAAAAAATCCGGGATCTAAATTCAATTTCTTGCCCCGTCCCCCCCCCCCCCCCCCCCTTTTGCGTCCCCTTCCCCGTCCCTTCAACAATCAATGATTACTAAGTAAGTCCTAAACGTGTTAATATCTGAGGACATTCTAATAGTATAAATGAAATAATGTCAAGTTTTGTTATTATTTTGTACTAACTTACCCATTTCAATAAAAGTTCAACAAACAGCTTCCTCAGATGACATATTCATGTTTGTAATGTTTTTTTTTTCTTTATCAAAAATGACAGCTCCTAATACCAGAGACCAGCTGTTAGAGACAAACCTGTCAAACGATTTATTGTAAGAATAACTTAAAAGATTCAGATAAGACAAATAAGACAAGAGTTTGTTTGCATCCTATTAATAAAAAAAGAGGAAACGGATATTTTTTTTTCCTTAAAAAATGAAAAAATTCTGCGCTTACAATTTGAAGGCTATATTTGCTAGAAAACGGTGTCTTGAAATAAGTATTGATGTATTTTAAAATTAAATGCAAAGATTATCCGTATGAGGGTGGGAAATTTGAAAAAAATAGAGATAGTGTTTTGTGATATTTTATGTTATTTTTTGTCCGGGGTTCTGTCTGTTGAGTGGCGTGGATTAAGGTATCCGGACCATAAATGACCACGTGATTATTCAAAAGTTCCCGGATGTTCCATACAACGCAATTGAAATGACCTCGGTAATTGTCGGCAAACTTCGGAAATGCCAATATAACTAACTCATTTTTATAGACTCTGCATATAAGCAACAAAGTGGGTTTCAACTTGAGAAAAATATATATACAAAATTCCAGCTTTAAATTGTTTGGTTCAGCCATTCACGGTCAAATAGAGATACAATGTTCGATCATGATCTATTATGGTCCGGATACCTTAATTGGGATGGCATCGTTGACCTTTTCTGATATATATTTTGTTGTTTAGGTATACAATTCAGAATGTAAACTGTTTCGGCTCTTTTTTGTCTAGTTTTTAACGTATTTGTTTTGTTTTCCAAAGATTTGGTTGCGAACTTACTCGACAAAGGTTATACCAGAAACACGCATTATAGACAAAAAATTTAATTTAATTTGAATACTGCATTCTTATTGGCTGAACAGCATACTGTATAGCATAGTTTGGTATTGTGACATCACCAAAGGATTAATCTCGCCCTTTTTTCTAATTTTCAGTTCTTGCAAGAGATCTTGTTGGTAATCATACTGTATTGTTTTGTATAGCGTGTTTTATACACCAGAGTGTCAGGATAGATAAGGGTGAGGTTTGTGTACCCATAAAACTGGTTTAATCCCACCACTATTCAGTGTCTGTACTAAGTCAGACTCTCCTGACTCTCTGTTGTGTTCGTATTCTTTTTGTCCGGTTTTCTGTCAGTTGGGTTGCTTTGATTGATTCGTATGTCATTGTTGACCTTTTCTGTATCCATTTTGTTGTTTAACTAAATTTGATATGTGACTTTATTTTAAGGTGGTACAGAACACCTAAAAGGGTTAACTCTTAAAAAATCAGCTGAACGTTTTAATCACATACTATTAGTAAAGAGAAATTAAGCTTCTCGATGATCAAAGTTAGTATTTTTCAAACTGCTATATATTTTCCCTATAAACCTGCAGCAGTTAAATGTTGAGCAATACTACTCTGGGCAACATCTCAGGTTATTTGCAATAAACAATATTCTTTGGTCTAAATTCAAGCCGTTGTAGTTCAATGCCAAAAGAAAATATATTCAAACTTCTTTTGTTATAATTTGTGAAAACTTCATCGTGGTCCTATTCATATTCTATGTAATCGGTGCCATTTATCCAGTATAAGCTGTGTAAAAGAGAATACATTGTAGGTATATATATTTGTCGATATGTCCAAAGATAAGTACTGAATGTCTTTACTAGTATTAAGCGAATACGATAAATAATAGCAGTCTACTTATTAAACTCTGAAAACGGATTATGAGGATAAATTTGTTATTACATGGAAATCTATTAACACTTATAAGTACTGGTTGCCCTGATAATGTCAACATTTAGTGTCGCGACTTGAAATATGATGTCTCTACATTGAATATTATCGTCACGACTACTAATGGTCAATAGCATGTCAACACTGAGGTTGTGAGTTCGAATCTCACCTGTGGCGGGGTGTGTTGGACTCCCATCTAAATTGACAAGGATTGCCAATTTTCCTACCGGCTTCCTCCACCAATAAAAACTGGCTGCCGCGAAATAGCCAAGTGTGCTGAAAACGGCGTAAAACTCCAACTAAACAAAAAACATTGAATATCATTAAATGACTAGAAATTCTCTCCTTTTCTGATTGGATAAAAGTCTACACTTCTTACGAGAGAACATTATGACCACCGATCGTTAAAAAAACCCTTATGTCCTAATGTAATAAAAGACTGAACCACTCTACTATTTTTTTAGTTTCATTTGGTAATGATCACTAGCCTGTCAACGCTGGGGTTGTGCGTTCGAATCTCACCTTTGGCGGGGTGTGTTCGACTCCGATCTTAATTGACAAGGATTGCCAATTTTACTACCGAAGGTCGGTGGTTCTCTCCGGGTACTCCGGCTTCCTCCACCAATAAAAACTGGCCGCCGCGATAAAACCAAATGTGCTGATAACGCCGTTAAACCCCAACTAAAAAACAAATTTTAGTTTCATTTGGTAAATAATTTATATTCGTAAATAATTTTGATGCATAAGATGTACATGTTTTGTGATTTGTGCACTACAAACAAAAAAGAACAGGCTGAATACCAAATTTAAAACGCCAAAATGACCACAATGGTAAAGCCAAAAATATATCTAAGGACAGAGCTATGCACGGGGTTTAATATTTTTGTAAATTTAAAGTATCAATTTTAGGTTAGAATAGAATTCTAGCATATGAGCTGGAGATAATCTCGAGTCCACCAGTAGTTTGAGCTTTATTAATAAGAATATAACAAATATAGACATATCTGCAAAGATAATATATAGTTCAATAAACAGCATTGTAGTGTTTCTCTTACGGATGCTCGCTGGTCATGTTTTGGTCTTTTTGTCAGATTTTCGAAATCCTCGGGTTTTATGCATTTCTTAAACATTAAACTGTTTGCCCATGAACCCCCACTATTAATATGTTCTCTCAAACTAAAACACCTATTTCAAATCCTATTTATTTCCTATTAGACCAGCGATCATCCTTAAACTTTGACGAAAGTGCAAAATCTGTCTTTTGCCCATTCTTGAACATATCCAGAATTCATGACCACAGTTTATACGAACCATTATCGTGCAGTTCGAATAAAACGTCCGAAATATTTTATTCTATTAACACACGACTTATATAGCAATGTCAGTAAACACTAGGGGCGCCACTGGGGGGAATCCAGCGTTTGTTTACAGTATACTGGTCCCAAAATAGGCTGGAAAAGGTTGTAAAGAAGCGGAATCCAGTTTTCAAATAACTTCCCCAAAACAGCTCCACCTGGCGTTTACTGACATTGCTAACTTATAGGTGCATCTTAAATTTTTAATTTACAAAATTAGAAATAAAGGGCATGCATATGGCTTAAATGTATAAACTCTTCATTTATAAATGGATCAAATGGTAACCTCCGACGGAGAATGACGCAAAATTCTAATCTAACCTTTCCAATTAAAGCATTATTAAGACGACTTTATCCTTTTTGTCATCTAATAAGGTAATTCTTTTTCAATATTGGTGTCTCGAAGTAATGAGACTTGACTGACAGCTAATGATGACATTTCGTAATTGTCTCGATTTTAAATTGTCTTGAGTCCATAAAACAATCACAAAACTATCCTCTGAACTTCCAAAGTAATTAAAGGATAGATTTATATGACGTTGGTGCATTCTTCAGTCGCGCAGGTATAAAGGGTTTGGCTCTTTCGTATGTACTCATAATATTATGAAACATTCGGAATACGTCGTTACTGTACCACACCCAAGAAGACACCAATTGCCCCGTTAACGTCATCCATCACATTGTAAGTAGGTAAAATCGGCGGTAAGTTTTAATTTCAGGTTAAATACCCTTTTCTTAAAAAATAAAATGTCAGCAACCTTTTCCATTGGTAAAAAGTCTTCTATTTCTCTGAAGGTCCGATTCTAGAATTTATGTTTCCTGCATTCGTTGATGTTACATATACATTGTGTTGTACCAGTGTTCTCTAGAACAGATTTATTTGAACTGTTACCGTCTTCTATATCATGTATATTGTGGTATCCAGACCTGAACTGTTACCGTCTTCTATATCATGTATATTATAGTATCCAGACCTGAACTGCTACCGTCTTCTATATCATGTATATTATGGTATACAGACCTGAACTGTTACCGTCTTCTATATCATGTATATTATGGTATCCAGACCTGAACTGTTACCGTCTAACAGATCATGGCCGTAAAAAATTTCTTTGTAGCAAAAAAAAGACGTACCATTGCATATTTCTCGGGGGCTTCAAAATATCATGATTTTAGAAAAAAAATCACAGTGGCTTAAAAATATGATTTTACCACAGGTAGGTCCTTTATGCCCAGTATTGTGCCGAGAACTACAGCGAGTGGTAAAATATCTGCATAAAGGTCCTACCCTTGTCAAAATCATCATATTTTTAAGCCACTGTGATTTTTTCTATTCTAACAGGACAGTTTATACAACAGTTTGAAACACC
Source organism: Mytilisepta virgata (assembly GCA_028015205.1). Classification (NCBI taxonomy): domain Eukaryota; kingdom Metazoa; phylum Mollusca; class Bivalvia; order Mytilida; family Mytilidae; genus Mytilisepta; species Mytilisepta virgata. Next base: position 38,597,068 of record CM051513.1, on the reverse strand, counting down.
GAAGCCGTTCAGACACGAATACGCAATTACGCAAAGCAAGGTTGTGGGGAAACTATGACGTTGCCAAAACAGGCCGTCTGGCGTCTATGACGTTGTAATTAAAATATCTATATTTTACCACGGATGTATACTGAAAGCGTTTGAATCAGATCATATTATAATAGTTCTTAATCGGTTTTGATTGCCCACAGGGCCAGGTGTCTTGGTTTGGTATGCTTATCTTCATTTGTTTGAAAATGTGTGTTTGAGTTTAAACAACGAATGTTTTACATGTACATGTAGATGACAAATATCACATTGCCAGTACGCATGACACCCATTTCGTTGTCTTCAATGCTTGAAGAAAGTTGAAAGTAATTTGAACATTGCCAATTTGAAATGGCATAGATAAAGTGACTTAAAAGATGGAATTGGAAAGGTATAAAGTGTACATTGTATGTCTTTTGAAAAGGCATATTCGTGGGTGTTTAATTTCGTGGATTTCGAATTTCAAAACAAAAAATATTGAAATGAAATTAAATTGCAAAAATGTATAAAATTGATTTTAAGATTGCTAAAAATATTCAATCTGAAGTATAATCAGTTCTGATTAATTTCAATTTAAAAGTATCTTGGTTCTTGGTTTATCGATATTTCCACTTATAGTAATTTAAAATGTTCTTTGGGTTCATATTTCGTTGAGATCTTACATAGTGGAAAAGTATGTCCATGAAATCCACGAAAACTGTTGTACCACGCATAATGAGTGTTTCACTGAACATATTTTAAGAACAATTTTCTGTATTCTGTACAATTCTTATTTTCTGTAATCTGTATTCTTTTAAATACTTCATCCTTTTTAAATATTGATGTATATTTCAGCAGTATTTGCCATTCTTTATTTTTTCAGAAAGTCGTTTCTGCGGGTTATGACATTTTGTCTTAGCCAATAATTGACTAACATCGCTTATTTTGATTTTTCTAATTCTTTGTCAGTTTGACCCTTTCTGAACCCGTTGTTTATCAAAACATTTAATCAACTGTTTTGCCGATTGTCCAGTCGATGACTGGGTAAGAAAAAAGGTCATAACCCAACGATACGACTTATATGTTCGGATTTCTAGGAATCGATTAATAACATTATAGCAACGTATAAACATATTGCACAAGTATAGGACGTAATAATCTTGGATGGTAGGTACTCGAAGAGAATTTTTGTTTATCAAATATGACAATATTTTTTATAATCATAAGAGAAACAGATTCTTACATTGTTACGCGAGGACTATCAGATTATTTTTAAGTCCTCGGCAAGGCTCGGACTTTTTCTGAAAATTCTGTTTTTAAACTCTCTCGATTAGATACATCCGACAAACCATTGGTATCGACGTATTAAAAACTGGGTCCTTTGCCTACTGTTTCTAAAATTATTACAATACAGAAACTATTTGATATTCAAATTTATTTGTAAACACATAAACACAAGATATCAAACAATATAATAAAATCATCTTTTCCGATTATCGAAATGACAGTCCTTCCCAGAATTTGTAACAGATAATATTTAACATTAAAACACGTACACATCATAATATTAAAACATAATGTTTAAGGTATCCGGACCATAATAGATCATGATCGAAAATTGTATCTCTTTTTGACCGTGAATGACTGAACCAAACAATTTAAAGCTGGAATTTTGTATATATATTTTTCTCAGGTTGAAACCCACTTTGTTGCTTATATGCAGAGTCTGTAAAAATAAGTTAGTTATATTGGCATTTCCGAAGTTTGCCGATAATTACCGAGGTCAATTCAATTGCATTGTATGGAACATCCGGGAACTTTTGAATAATCACGTGGTCATTTATGGTCGGGATACCTTAATATGATTATTACATTCTGTTAGCGAGACACAAACGATTTTTGCTGTAACCTGATGAATTCTTCCCTGGTACGTGTTGATGACATGCTCTGATGTCGTTCTCGAGAAAAGATTCTTTTTAGTTCAAATCGAAAAGATCGTCCAGATAATATATAAATGAAAAAGTTTACACCGTAATTACAATAAGATATGACTGAAACGAATTGTTGTACGGGATAAAGCGAGAATGCCATTTCGAAATAGTTATTTTCCAATGCCACATGCCACAAAATAGATATAACCACCAAAGGAAGCATTGTGGCAAGATAAGTAAACGAAATCGCCAGCAACATGCAAGTAGTTCTTTGAGATCTATCAATAACACGTGATCTGTTATTAGTAGCGGCCTTTCTCACCCTATATATTTGGTAAATTACCATACTATTGCAAACAAGAACTAAAATGAAAGGTAATGTCAGGACGAGAGTAAACTGGTAAAAATATATATATAGATATATATACTCTATATACGTATCCGTGTCTCCTTGACATTCGCCGTTGATATTTTTCACCATGATGAAACGAAATATCTGTGTTAAAGACATAATTACAAACGTTGAGATGATTGTGACAATTGCTCCTGTTTGTGTTCGTAGTAACGTTTTTCTGAAAGGAAAGCACATGGCTACCACCCTTTCAGCTGCCATACCAACAATTAGCCACGAAGACATCAGGTAGCATACTTTTTCATAAAAACTGAAGATCTGACACGAGAAGTCGCTGTAGTTCGAGAAAATGCTCTTTTGGTTTTCTTTTTTTAGAATTTCGTTAATCAACTGGACCTGTTGGTTAATTAAACACAGACTATCAAACAAAGCTAAAGCACACAGGAAATGACTGTATGATTTCTTTCGGAGCGACTTTGTCTTCATCAATAAAAAAGACATAATATTTCCCCCTATTCCGACAAGAACAATGAATGGCGTGATTATTTGTTGGGTCCACCAACCCCATCTAGCTGGCTCTCGTCCTGAAAAAAGAACAGAATTTAATGCAACTGAAAATCAAATTATTATGAAAAAGAATTTCTTTATTTATTATTGTGTATTGTATGTGAGGTTTTTTAAAAACCTTTTTCATTTTTGTATACATGTACCTATCGACAGAATATTTTAAGCTGTTTTCAGGAAATGTGTTTGGTCTGCACCCGCTGGAATAACATTCGATATACAAAACAAACACCTTTGCTTCTTATGCTGCATGGAATTTGCAGAAGTAAATTGTACTTTCATGTACCGAGGGAAAAGGGCATTTAATTCTTTTTGACTCGTGGATTCGTAAGTACAAATGTACCACTATTCTCTATTTTTTTTTATTGGAGTTGTAGAAGTTGTTTTTGTTTTGTGTTTAAAATAAAGGTTAAAACTACTGGCAAATAATGCAACATCTTGAATTAAGGATGCTCGTTGGTTATGGTTTGGTCTTTTTGTCAGATTTTCGGAATCCTCGGGTTTTATCGATTTCTTAAACATGAAATTTTTTGCCCATGAACCCCCACTTTTTCTTTTATAATTCAATCATATATACCTTAAAATGGTATTTGACAAAATTTTATGAAATCCTTTTTATTTTTTCACACATTTTTTTAGAGACTGAAGTTGCCAATGCAAAGACAATGAAAAATCCATTTATTCTTATTTGGTCTTGATTTCTGCGTCACCATATTTTCAAGCAAATTCATGATCAAATTCAAGATTTTTCCGGTTCAGCACAGGTTAAGTTAAACAATGCACAATTCATTCACAACTTTACGGACTGGTCTTAATCAGTACTAAGTAACTGCAATGCAATATATCTTGTTTTGATCATTGTTGTTATCTTGATTTTTTCTTGAATCTCAGAAATTGTACAAATCAAGACAATCAAGATAAATCAAGACAGAAATAGCCGGTTCGGATCAGGAGTTTGATACGAGTGTATACTGTATTGACTTTGTTGGACAACATGACAGGAATGTCTTGCCCTTCCGGAGCACCTGTACTCACTTTTGGTTTTTATATGAGTTCGTATTGTAGTTTGCAATGCGACTTCCTCTTTCTGTCTTTCTTTTCCTTCTCTTTTTACAAAATATGAAGGGACAATCTGACAAGAGCATTCCTACATTCTTGTAAGGAAAGCTACGGACATAGTTGTCTTGTTACTTGAGACAGCCCCCCAAACTTAATCTCGTGTGTTTTATCCTGTTTGGGATTTTAGTACGGAAAAAATACTACTGTATTTCCCAACTACAATTATATGTGCAGACAGATACTTGAAATATGGTACACCCTAAGATGAAAAATTGATCTCAAATGAGTGTCAATGAATAGCATGACAGAAGTGATGATATTCTATCTAAATTTAGACTGAGCATTAAAAACGCGACGTCTCATGTCCAAACAATAATGCAGGTTTATTCACACATCACATAATCGTTGTCCTTAATATAACTAAATTACTCCCCAGTGATGGCTAAATAGCAAAAACTTCAATTATATCATAGTTAGAAACAAATTAACGGACAGTCATTAGGGACGAGATCAAAAGTTCAATGTCGGATAAAAAACTTAATTCACATAGTTTTTTCACTGACCCCCCCCCCCCCACCCCCCCCCCCCTCTTAACTTAATTTGGGAAAAATTGATTGACCAATATGGGCATATGCTTTGGGTATACTTTTTTGTATCATGGGTCCGGTTTTTCCTCAACAATGTACGTTTGTTCTGTATTTTGACTTGGACATCACTTGAATCCGTATTTTTCAATCTGAAAATCGATGTCGGATAACAAAACTTGCAGAGATTTTTACCCCCCCCCCCCCCCCCCCCGACCCCCAAACTATTGGAATTAAGTTTTTTATCCGACATTGAACTTTTGATCTCTTCCCTTACATCTGATTATATAGCTACGGCCACCGTGTTAAACGGAGCTACTTAATAATCTACAAAAATTGTACCTTTAACACACGTACGTTGTATTGTCATTTGATTAATGTGCTGAAGGAAATAAACCTCTATCAACCATCAATAGTATAAATACCTTGTAATTTTACCTGTTACCTATTTTTTCTTCAAAGTTATGGGTTATTTTACTAGTCAAAAAAAAAACGTTACATACCTGATAAATCCAAATTTATCAAAGATTTTCGAAAGTGATCAAAAACGACAATTATTCTGCTAAAATTTATCATTCAATAAAAATTATTTTATTTATCTCGATAATCTGATATGGCAAGAACAGGTATAATATCTGGATTTTTTATCGAAAGGCTCAAATTCAATTTCGCAAAAATCATGACCAAAATCATCATCAGAATTGAAAAATCAAAATTTTATAGTCCAGTATTATTGAAACCGAACAATATGGCAATGAGACATTATTCGTGCTTCAAACTTAATGTGAAAATTTCAATTTTTAAATTTTTTTGGTAAAAAGTGGTTTTTAAAATCTCAAAAAACGCGAAAAAAAATTCTTGTTTTTTTGCACAAAATCTAAGGTTTGGACGAGAAAACGATGCCATGTGAACATGAGAAGGATCGGACAATTTTTAAGCTCGCTACGACGATTTGAAATATTGTGTCATTAGAAATACATTACCATGTAAAGTTTTTTTTTTTACTAGTATATATTGACTTTTCATCATTTCAGGCCTTGAGCACAACTGATGAATCGTAAATCGACGAAATATACACATCTTCTGTATCACAATTTGTATCAGAATCATGGCCTAATAAGGGAGCAACTATTTGATTTTTATGGGGGGTCAAATTTGAAATAAAAAGGCAGGACCAGGATTTTGGCAAAATAAAAAGACAGGATCACATTAGGTGTGAAAAAATGTAGGACCTGTGTAGAACCAGAAAATAAAAAATTAGGCCCAAAAAAAATCCAGGACCAAAAGATCGATGAAAAACAGGCAGGGTCAAACATTTGATTCTAGCATCCACCCTCCCCCTCCCCAATAAAATCAAATGGTTGCTTCCTAAGGTAAACAAACGGTATCCGTTTGCACATAAAGAAACGGCAGGTAGTAACTTGGTTGGTCAACATAAAAATTTGTAAACTTCTGTTAGACATGACAAAAAGGAAGAGACCTGTAGTTACATAACTAATATATGCACTTTAGGACAAAGCCGGAATTGATGGCACCCTTGTATCCATCCTTTTCTCCTAAAACAGAGTCAGTTAGAAGTGAATTATAGTACTTACCAACGGCATATAGGGTCTCATTGCTGAAACTCGAATTCATGTTTCTTCAGAATTAACTGCAAAGAGAAAGGAAAAAACGAGGTATTAAATTTCATGACAGCATTTCTTTACCATAAAGTCAAAGAAGGTGACCAAACGCGATTTTAATTTTTGAAATATTGAGAAAAATCCCGCTTCATTCATACAAAAAAATCCAAAATGCGAGGTTAAATTATTGCGATTACAACACTGTCGAATTTTTCGAAATAATAAAAACATCGCAATAATTTCCGAATTTACAGTAAAGGGGAAATTTAACCTAATTTTATACATGTATTTGCATATACTCTTCCAATAGATAATATATATTTCTTTTCTCTATTTTATCCTTAAACTTACACAATGTTTGATACGAGCGTTGGATAGAAAACCACCCACCCCACTCCCAACTTATCCACCACATAGCATAAGTCCCCACATTAATATTAATTTAGAGATTTTCTCAATATTCAGTATTCATCTTGAAAACATTTTTCCCCAAACGGTCTTCTTTAAGAACTTTATCGAGTGTTTGTTTGTTTGTTTAGTTGGGGTTTTACGCCGTTTTCAGCACATTTGGCTATTTAGCGGCGGCCAGTTTTTATTGGTGGAGGACGCCGGAGTACCCGGAGAGAACCACTGACCTACGGTAGGAAAATATGCAATCCTTGTCAATTTAGATCGGAGTCAAACACACCCCGCCACAGGTGCGATTCGAACTCACAACCTCAGTGTTGACAGGCTAGTGATCATTTAGTAGTCATGACGAACTACATAAACCACTCGGCCACCGAGGTCCTACATTATCGGGTGATTCCGTTCCTTAATAAAATTCAACTCTAAACAAAGTTTAGCGTCGAGCCGTTTTGAGAAATAACATCAGGGTTTCTGAATCACGTGTATGTCGAATACTATTTATTTGAATACTATGGATATCTAGTACAATATGTGTAAAAATCTGTACATGTGATTGGATAATAAGCATTCATTATTTTTGAATAGCCTTTTGTTAATCTTGACTAATCACAGGGAAATCAATCAACCTTGAAGTATAGTCCCGCGGGAAAACGTGTCACATGGGTATATTGCCCGTCACTAGGTACAATGTATAGTCTCCTGTTGTCATGATAAACAAACAATTACATATTCACATAGAGCGAATGTTAATTTTCAATGCCAATGTTTTTACAGCTCGGACACTATATCTCACCAGACAACACTATAGGAAAACAGTTCCTCCGGGAAAAGTCCTTAATAGATTAATAGACCGGACTTTTTGCACATTAATTTCAAGTAAATTCAACAGTTTCATTTGACTTTTTTCGCATATGCTTGATTTGTATATCGGTTGTTTCAAACTATTTTTAGTTTTATTTATAGTTTTACCCTTGTCCGTCATTCCGCAACGAACAGTTACACGGACTTTTTTTCTAGATGCCTTCAGATATTGAGCTGATTTTTGGTATGTGTGTCTACCATGATGAGTTACAGATCGCGTTTACGTTTCGTACCAGTCCGGTGATTTTTGCCGAAATTACGGGCCTTTCACAATTAAATTTCAACTTCAAAAAATGGACTTCGAACAGTTTTTGCGGACGGGGCCATTTTGTGTCAATCCGAGACATCTAGGTATTTTCTCAAAGCCCCAACTTTATATTATTTTCCTATTTGAAAATCGAACATTAAAGCTTTAATCTTTTACGTATATGTTTCTCGTATAATATATCTACTAGCTTACTTATTAGTTACTTATTGTAAAGATTGTAGTGTCCAAAAATCATCGAAATTAATTTGAATTCATTGTTTTTCACATTTTCAATCACTTGTTAAAGAAAGATATTTATGTAAACAATCAAAATACACAATATTATGTGTTTGAGTTTAGTATATATTAAAATGCAGGTCAAAACAGTATACGGATAAGTCGAAGTTTTCTTTAAGACGCCTAGACTTCGACACAACCGAATTTTACTATACTTTCGTGAAACGTCTTTTAGAGAAATTAAATTTACCTGAATTAATACATACATGTATATTTCAGTTTGTCACAAACATACTCGATGAAACTGAATCCAAAATTATGCATTCTGCAAATTTCAATTTTCAAAACATATATTTGAAAAACCCTCTTGCAATTCAAGATGACCGATGCAATTGATTGATTGATTGGTGTTTAACGCCACATTGATAACTAATGTCACATCGTGGCGAGAACGGTTTAAATGATCACTTAATATATACATTATGAGAGTAAATTTTCAAGAGTCTCCTGTCCTCAGTTCTATCGACTGTTTTGAAAAGTAACCAAGCTTATTTACTTGAATGTGTTATCTTATGACTGTTAATATCACAGTATTCATTTTTTTTTTTTTTTTTTTTTTTTTTTTCAGTTTTTGCATAATCTTTCTTCTCTTGGTATTTTAAGATTTCTCCCGTTTTCTATTAGTAAATTGTGGTCATTTATTCTAATTTTGTTATCAGTTAAATATTTTTCTTTTGTAGTATTTTGTTTTACATGTTTATAAATAGTGAGTTTGCTGTTGTCCTTTATATCTGTTATTTTATCAATTATCAACTTTTAATAAAATTGTTCAATTTTAATTTTATTTGTTCTTTTATATTTTTAGTTATCTTGTGTGAGGAAAATTTCTGCAATGTGTCCAAATCCATAACTGTTTCTTCTAACAAATGTTTTACATATGAAAACCAAGAATAAATTCCCAAACATAAAAAATATTTACAAGTAAACAATAAAATGTGAAGGGACAGCTAAACTGTAAAATTTAACTTTTAAGTCAATCACAGTCAATAACAGTAAAAATCGATAAAACTGAACGTAATTAACATTTTAACGACACTCTGATCAACATGATCAAACAAACATTAAAATGTTTAATTCTAGTGCAACATAACATATAACGTCCTTTTTGATTGGATAATGTCAAGCGTAAAATCCACGGTTTACCGACATTGTTGCGCAAACGCATTTGACGTTTCCTGTTTACTTTTTATTTTATTTTTTAACGTTTAACGGCGGTTGCATTAGAATGGGGATAACTGTATTGTATTTTATCAGTTGCCGACATAAACCGGTGGCGTCGCCAGGTAAACTTAATTTGCGACGGTGAAACCAGCGGTTTACATCGGCAACTGATAAAATACAATACAGTTATCCCCTGCATCGATTGATTTCAAATCTTAATGGTAAATTGGAACTTTTTGGACCCTTCTTAAGGTCGGAGGTATCTAACTGGGCAATATTTGAGATTTTTGTAAAATTTGGCATGCAACTATATAGATTACGTTGAACTGCATCTAAATATAAAAAAATAATAATGTAGTTTCCTTTAATACTTCCCAAAATATGGTGTGGCACATTTTGGCAAACATATGGGTAAATACATAAAATGCACGCAGTTATTGCTAAAAAATCAAATATTTAGACTTTAAATTATGATTTCTTAAAATCCAGTCCCTAGAATTTTTTTTTAAAAATGATATCTTTTTACCACTGAAATCTACAGTAAAAGTCCTATAATTAAATAAATATAAAGCAACCCTATTGAATACATATAAAAGCCAGATTTATCTTACCGATCGCATACACTGAAAACAGGCAAACATTTAAAGTAATCAGTTTCTAATTTCACTGACGTGATACACGTTGTTCATTTTTTACTATTTGTTTATTTGCTTTATTAAAGGTGTGGCAATTTGAGGCCACAGTAATGAGTTATTTTCATCCTGCTGAGATAACATTATTCGTTATCTTTGTATGTGGGGAAAAACAAGTCTGCAACTGAGACGGCGTATAAAATTACAAATTGAATTAATCACCCGTTAGGACTTTTTGTGGAACAGAATTAATCAGAATTTCTATAGTGCCATAAAAAATGATTAAACATATTATAAAACGCATATAAAACAAATAGTTGGATATCTCGTCATTAATATGTGAAGGACAAAAAATGACAAATAATTGAAGTATGTCACCAGGCGTTATTTATTATAGTTCAGATAAATGATTTCTTATTTGTTTCAAGGCTAAAATATGAAAGAATCGAGACCAATATTTAAAACTTTCTGCTTCCAAAATAGTTGGTTAAGAATTCTGTTGCAAAAAGTTTACGATCATTCATTTAATAAGTCGTTCTACGCAAACAAAATTCGCCAAAGTGATTTTCACGTGAAATAAAAAGTTAACGAGAATGTCGTGTAAATCGATCTTTTACGTTCAATTCATCTAGATATACGTAAATTTCGGCTGAATTTCATGTTAATCACTTGCTAATTTCATGTTAAATGATTCCGACAAATGTCCGGGATCTTCAAAACATGGCGATGACATCGGTAATTATCGGCAACAGAATCTCTTATATAAAAAAACGTGGAAACGCATTACAGTCAAACCTGCTTTAAAGGGCACCTCTATATAACAAATCACTGTCTATAAAGAGCATATAAAATGTCCCAGTTATGAACAAAACTTAACCTCTGTATAGTTCACATTTCTTTGGTCCCATGGGTCCCTTTATACACATGTTTGACTGTATATATTTTCAGGGACGCTACATACCAAAACCTACACAATCACTAATTTAAACCTTTGTTCATATTTTTTTCCGTTAAAAAGATGTTTGCTTAATTTACGATTATCCTCTAGTAGGTTCCGGATAGCTTTAGGCTATGTAATTACATCTCACCCGACATACTATTTACGGCTACATCGGATTTGCTCTGTTGAACCACGCCATTGTCTTTATAATGTTTCTATTGAATATGTTGTTTTAAGGTGGTACGTAACACTACAGGGAGATAACTCTGTAAAATCAGCTAAACGTTTTAATAACGTTGTGTTGTTAAGGGAATATTAAGCTTTTCAATGATCAATATTAGTGTTTGTCAAACTGCTATACAATCAGTGTAATTTTTCTGATGAATAGGTTGGTTCAAATGTTTTGAAATTTTAAAATTTTTGTCAATGGGCCAAAGTAAATACTTTGTCAAAATTTTATGAAAATTAAACGAGCCAAATTAATTTTAGTGAAAGTGTTGGGTACCACCTTAACAAATTAGGCTTTAAATTTTGTAATAAATACTAGAACATTAGAACGCGATTTTCTCTCAGAATTACCTACTGCACCAACGGGGGATCGAACCCGGATCCTTTGGTACAGTAGTCCACCGCTCTTCCAACTTAGCTAAAGGAGTACCCCACTAGCGCAGCAAATGGAGAGTGGTTATTTATGAACCTGTTACGTTTTTATAACATCTATCGTACGCGAGGGAATTCCATGTCCAATATTTATACTACTCGTGATATTCATAAAGCGTGTAACTACTCATCTTGTTCACACTGCGTCCAACTAAAAAAATTATGTAGATAAAAATTAGGAACGCAATTTTTCATTCTTGACAGTTGATTTTGCCGTTTGTGGTTGAACGCTCCAATAAAATTTAACAAAATATATTCATTTACTGTTTAGAATAAAATGTCTGAGAATATCAAAGTGATAGACCTAATTTTTTTGTTATCTTGTTGTAATAATATGACACGCGTCGCACATTCAGCACGAACTGCTTTTCCTCCGACTTTTTTTTATAATAGATTGTGTTTTTCATACTTTTAAATTTTCGGTGATTTTTTTATGTTTTATTATTACTTCAGTTTCAGTAAGGCCAATTCAAGTTATTTGATTTATCATCCTTCCGTGTGATTCTATCAGCTTGTTGAGCAGCTCCGAAAAATTCGTACCAAGAAGCGCGTGTGCTGAGCAGGAGTTATCAACAGTCAGCAGGACTTATCAACAAATTCTCCCAACGTTTGGCAGCTTAGAACATATTAAATAGCTTTCAAAATTGCAAAATATTAATAAATATGTCAAGATTTGGTGTTCCTTTTTTATATTATGGCGTTTTATTTAAATGAATGATGAAGAAATTTCTAAAAGTGACGTCAACAAAATGTGTCTTTCCTCGATGCTGATAATGTCTGCTGGGACTTCTTTCCACTCTTTCCCTTGCATTTCATTATTTGCGATTAAATCAAATTTTTAAACGTACGCTTTATTTTTATAGGTACATATTTTCGCTTGAATTAGTACAAAAACGACTAAATGTTGTTTAATTATGTCGTTTCCTTGGTTAAATTTGAGTGAATATTTTACGTTGCGCATATTTCAGACAGAAGTTGTTTCGCAAATGGAGACGGACTATGACGTCAACGAGGTTGCAAATTTGAAAGCGGGTGCTTTAGTTTCCCGTAAAATTATGAACAAAGATTTCCAGACTGATTTTGTTTTTTAAAACATGAAAATACACCTAAATGTCGGTTTTTATATCGTTTATAAGATATTTTACATGAACATTCAGGAAATATATACTTATTGGTATGGTAAACAACGTAACGGAAAACTTGTCGTTGCGATCAAGAATCCATACTTTTCCCGCGAAAATTTGGGAGAATTCAGAAAATTTACAAAGATTTACGTTTCAGATAAGTAATTAAGATGATAAAAATATTATCTGCATTTTGACAGCTAGATATCGTAAAATATTACCCGCTCGACAGAATATGAAGATTTGGGACTCGTTCGCTACGCTCACTCGTCCCAAGCTTCATATTCTGGCTCATGGGATGATATTTTACGATATCTAGCTGTCAAAATGCAGATAATATATACATATTATCCTCTGCGCCCGTTCCTCGAAAATCGGCCCGACCTATATTTTTTTCATTTTTCAGATAAGCGATTTATCGAAAAAAAAATTCTTGTCCGTTTCCAGTAAAATCTATGATTATGTAGTCGTATCCATTTCCGGTCTATGAAAGATAAACGTTTTTCGCTGTCGTACATTATATGCATCCAATTTTATGATATAATTAACAATATTTGACATAAACAGTGACTTTGTGAGTGGCCAAATTGACCAGAGGTCCCCTATCCCAGACCTTCTGACAGCAAGAATTTCCACACACATAGGCCTTGTTAGTCAAGGGAGAATAAAAAACAATGAACGGAGTCCTTCAACCCGAAGATAACGTGCAGTTAAAATTGGCCTAAACAAGGTTAATCTGCCCTATAGTTATATGTCATTGTTTTCCGTTCTTGATATTAAATATATGTTATTTATTTATTAATTTAGTTTGAGATTGTTCTGACGTCAAACGAAATTTTTTTTTAGAAATTCCTTAGGCCGTGTGACATCAGAGCGCACTTGTTTTTATTGAAAATATATACTCTCTCAAAAAAGAAACGCAACATCAGATTATCTTTTTGAAATATTATTTTTCCGGACAAATAACCAATAAATATCAAAATATATGTACACATGATCATAATTACACCTTCATAAAAAGATTCCAGGTACAATCATTTAAATTCATCCACCCGTAAACGACTTTGGTCGCAATCTGGGACACCCTACGATTTACGCATTGCCAAAAACTGGGTCGACTTTCACGTGCAAATCATGGGTTATTTTTTAGCTCAGTCAGTCGGTATAAAAACCCGGTATTTCTTTTCATGAATGCATTCGTAAAATAAAATTCTGATGAGGTGACGCTATGCCAAGGTTAGACGCTGCTACCCGGAATATCGCTATCGGACGACTAGAGGCCGGAGAATCACAGAATGCTGTTGCTGTAACGTACAATGTTCATCGTAGCACAATTTCACGCCTTTGGGGACGCTACCTGCAGCTTGGTACTACGACAGATCGGCCACGTTCAGGGCGCCCGCGTGTTACAACCAGGGCGCAAGATCGTTACATCAGACTTTTCCATCTGCGGAATAGGACTATTGCTGCAACAGAAACAGCTGTAAACGTCCCTGGGTTGCGCCGTATATCAGCACAGACAGTACGCAATCGGTTACGTTCTCATGGATTGAGGGCAAGAAGACCTTACTTTGGAGCAACACTGAGACGCCAACACCGCCGAGCGAGGGTTAGATGGTGTACTACAGTTCGTGCATGGAATTTACAGAACTGGAGAAGAGTATGGTTCAGCGATGAGTCACGTTTTCAACTGGAAAAGCGAGATGGTCGCATACGTGTGTATAGGCGCCGAAACGAACGTTTTGCGCAAAACTGTGTTGTGGAGAGAGACAATTTTGGCGGAGGCAGTGTTATGATGTGGGCCGCTATTTCTTATGCCAGAAACACACAGCTGATACATATCCAAGGCAATCTGAACGCTGTTAGGTATAGAGACGAAATTTTACGGCCTCATTTATTGCCCGTAATTGACATTCGGAGAGAAATTTTTCAGCACGACAATGCCCGACCACATACAGCACGTGTAACAGTAGACTTTTTAGAACAACAGAATGTCAATGTGATCCGTTGGCCGTCACGATCACCCGATCTTAATCCAATTGAACATTTGTGGGATGAAGTGGATCGGCGCGTGCGCCAACGACAACCACCACCGCAAAATCTGCAACAATTACAGCAGGCACTTAAGTTTGAGTGGCAAAGGATACCGCGTGTTCGAACTCAGCGTTTAATTCAATCTATGCCAAGAAGAGTCGGGGCTGTGTTACAAGCAAATGGTGGACATACCAGATATTGACAATTTATGAGTGATTTATTGACAATATGTGACAAACTGTGATATTCCAAGGTAAAAGAACTCATGAACAAAAAGTGTGCCAATTTTTGCATTCCTGTGTAAATTATTTATATCATAAATTATGAAAATAATATATGAAGTAAATTTCCTATTTTCTGTATGTTGCGTTTCTTTTTTGAGAGAGTATATATTTCAAATTGCCTAAGACCGTTTTCTTTACAGTGTTATAATTCAAAAATAAAATATACTAAGTTTTAGACCTTAAGCTACTTTTACATTATGAAATATGTTTTTTTTTTCTACTCGATAATTTATAATCAACAAACGTTTTGGTGAGGTTGATTTAACCAAATACTGACATCATTACTATGTTTTACTGTAATGTTAAATTTTGTTACATTTACATTCTATTCATGTATGTAGTGTACAATCTTTATATATACGAAAATCTATTTATAGGTTAGAAACAACAATTAGCCGTTCTATGTTATTTCCCATATGGAGGTACCCCAATATGCAATAAAATTTAATAAAATTCCATATTAATTCATAGAAAAATTATAACATTCCGTTGTGGCGGAAGTGTAATGGAATTTTACATGACTGATCTAGAACTGATCGTTTCGCACCGGACTAAATAACGGTAGTAGGTCTTTTCGCCCCGATATCCTGTTCGCATCGGACGACACAACTACATGTACCAAATTTTATATTATACTGTACACGTAGTGCGATTTGTAAAATAAGAACAAAATTTTAAAAAATGTGTGCAGATTTTGTAAAATTCCTATACATCTACATGTGTGTATGTAAAATTTTTCTGTCTTCTTATTTCCTAAATTGCATCTAAAACTGTGAGTGACCTCATTGATACCACACGCTTGCAATACTAGGAGTGCGCTTTAATCATGTAAAACCCTTACGTTTGGATTATCTCCCTTTGCAAGAATCCAGTGATAATTATCTTGCTTCATGCACATCTACATATGATGCCAAACCTTCATATAAAGTTTCAAAAAAAAAATCCATTGAACAGTTCAGGAGGAGTTGCGCTTACAAGCTGTAAAAATGTAAAACCCTAAATTTGAATTATCTCCCTCTGCAAGCATCTGGTAATAATTATTTTGCTTCATGCACATCAACATATGATGCTTACCCTTCATATAAAGTTTCATAAAAACCCATTGAACGGTTTAGGAGGATTTGTGCTTACAAGGTATATGGACGGTCGGACAGATGAACGAATTATTTGGCAAGTATATTCATGCGCTTTCTTGATTATTTAAAGTTTCAAATTAGACATTAAATGTGAAGAAAGCTGTAAAAGAATAAATTTTAAGGATGATACTGACAATAATAGTTAAGATTTAATGAGAAATGGTTCAAAAATTGATGAAAATTGCGTTTTCTAAAATTCCGCGAAAATTTGCTGCACGGACGTCATAGTCAAGATTGCAACGTCATATATTAAACAACGCAAGTTGGATTCTTCAAACGGAAAAAAAATCGGACATTGCATGGATTCTGAACGCTTTAAATTACGTTAAAATCTATCAAAACGTAAGTTTCCTTGTTTTTTCGATTTGTAAATGACTTTGTTGACTATTATTCGATTGCTCAGCTGCCAAAAATAGTACCAGATTCAAAATAGATGTCGCCTAAAAAGGGCAAAGTAATTTTTTTTATTTCGGTTAGGAACAACTTTTCGATGTTTGAAATGGAATTATAAGGATTAAATACGATTTTGTATGGTTTATCGATGTGTAAACAAGACATTTCACTCACAGCTCAACATAAAGTCCTTCTGACTTTATTTAGTTTGTGAGTGAGTCGGCCGAGTATACACATCGATAAACTCATACAAAATCGTATTTAATCCTATAGTGTAGCTTTCATGCTTTCATGACGACGACAAGGTAGCGGAGTAATATTTTGAATCAATACGGAGAATATTTTAAAATTACAGTCATTTCTTTACTTGTCAAATACAAAATGTAATTTTAAGAATTCAACGCATCATTTTAGTAGTTTTATAGGGTTGTAAAAGCCTTGACCGGGTGCACATTTTTTATATTCAGCGCTGCATACAAAATGTTCTTCGGTCAAGGCTTTTACACTCTGACAAAGTACAAAAATGAAGCATTTAAGGGGGTACCAAACACTTTGACTAAAATACATTTGCCTCGTTTAATTTTCATAAAATTTTGACGAAATATTTACTGTGACCATGTGACAAAAAAAATTTCAAGAAATTTCAACCACACAATTTATGGGAATAATTTCATTGGATATATAACAGTTTCAGAGACACTAATTTTGACCATTGAGAAGCTTGATTTCTCTTAACAAACAATATGTGATTAAAACGTTCAGCTGTTTTTTAAAGAGTTTACTCCCTTAGGTGTTCTGTACCCCCTTAATTCTTTATTCAGTTATTTTTCCTTTAGCCTCAATTCTGTTTATTTTAATTACTTTACTATTTCTAACAATGATAATGTGATGATGAAATTTTAGTTTTATTTAACAAATAATCGTTTTTTCATAAATTGAGAATGTTACGGCAAAATCTAAGCTTTGTCGATAAAAACAAGTTTTCATGGATTGGTTTAAACAATATTTATTAGAGTAATCAAATCGTAATTACAGAACTCTAAAACAATACATGCTAATAGGATTCAGAAACGCAAAACTGCTTTAAATCTATAAATCTGTCTCATAAAAAACATATAACATTCTATAACAATTGTAAATGGAAAAAAACAGAAAGTATTTGTTAAATATAAAATTCGGGTATATCTGTTAAATATTGACCACTTGCACTTTAATATTCAAAGGTAAAGCCACCCTGTGTGAATGCCAGATGTTGTCCACACCTATACATGTGTTTTATCGTTAACAACAAATTAAAATAACAAACACTATTCTTCGTATTTTCTATCTTTTCATCTCGGAGAAGAATGAATACAAGTTTAGTTGTTAAATGATTCGAGAAAAAAAAAGAAATTGGGTTACATTCACAAGTAGCTCTCTTTGATGGAACATCCTTAAAGTTAATTGAAGCCAGGCAACTTCGAATATCAAGGCGTATAATTACTTAATATTTAGTTAACTTAATGTTTCTCTAAAAAAAATTTCAAAAGACCTTAGAAAGATACTGAAAACGAACATGTACATAAGTAAACAAAAGGGATGATAAACTATGTACCGTAGATAAAGTACAGCCAAGCCTGCCCTAAAGTTCACCTTAATAAAGCGGTTGTCTAGGAGTCCGTCCAAAGAGTTTTACCCCGGTACATGTTAATTTAACTTGAAAAAAATGGCCACCTCTCTTACGCGGTCAGCGGCCGGAAATGTTATCCCACCTTGAACATTCTAAGCGGTATTTTTTTCTTTCGTCACATATAAAGGACATCGTCGTTAATTGACTTTCGACTGATATTTAATTAATGGTAGTGCTTAATTATCTCTCAAATGAACAACGTCGTTCATATATTGTTGATTGAGGAAAAAACATCGTTATTGGCCAAGGTTTTGTTTGGCAAAGATAATGATATCCTGACCATTCCGGAACGGAAACGAAAATCCGGATTTGTCGCTCAGTGTAAATTTTGATTAAACGTTCACCTGTCTTATGCGAACACTTTGCCTTTGTCCCAACAGTGACCCTTAAAAACAGGCTTGAAATTATTTTTTGGAGGGTGAAATGATCTGTATTATGGTGTAAATTTTGAAATTTACTAAAAGATTACTAAATTAATATTCTTCTGTATTGAATTAATTATAATAGAGTTTTCTTCGTCAGCCAACGTGTTGAAGCCGAAGAACAAAATTTCGCTAGTGATTTCGATAGATATATAGATCCGGTCCACAAGCTATGTGTAAGGTTCAGAATAAGGGACAATATATCAAAAAATGGGACGTACATTGTAATTTCTAAGTCTCCACATGCACAATGTGGACTTACAACTAAACTACCCTTAAAAAGATGAGAATTTAAAGCGCTACTATTCATTTGAGAATGGAGAATTTAACATGTACGATTGCCTATGACTTTGGGTTTTGATTTGTTTCTTTTCAAATGACGATAATGAATTGCAAGCTCTTATATTTAATGGTGAGCTATTTCAAATATATACAATAGGCAGCTAGTAGAATAAAAATTGGTTTGCGCGGAGTTTTCATTTTAATAATTATTTTTATATTTTAATTGTGGATAACAAAAAAATTAAAACAAATTATTTATACTTTTACATGTATTTTAAATTTGACTGTAGAAAAGCTTTTGTAAAAAAAATATAATTCTATGCATCAAATGTTGACTGTAAAAATAGTGTTATTCATTAAATAGAAAACTTTTCAAAGACATATATGCATATAGATAAATATAGATCAGAATAAATAACAAACAAGACTAATACAAATTAATAAATACTAAATATTAAAAGCTCTTACCTGATAAACTACAAAATCACATAAACGTTTATTCTCACAATCAAATAACTTGTGGAAAACTCATGACAAAATCGCCACCCGAACGACTTAAGAAATGTATTAACAGCACTCGTTTTTATCCTATCGTCAGCCTTCTAATTGAGAAACTACCAAACATCTGTCTTTACGAAATCAATACTTTGTTCAGCGAGATTGTTTCAAAGTAGGCATGCTAATGATGGTAATTTGTATCAGTTGTAAAGCTTTCGACTAAAAACTTAAATATTTGTTGCAATTATTTCATGTTATTTGATAAATCGACAAAGGCAATTAAACAATAGTAAAAATATTTAAAATATTTAATCAGTAGCTTAGCTTTTTTAGTATCCGTGTTATTTCCAACAATAGAGTGGTTTTTTAATATTTATTTGTATATAATTATTTTACGTAGTAGATTGTTTTATTTTTTTAGTCAATCTGTTGTTAATTTCTAACTTTTTAATTTAATGTTATTATTATTATTATTTTTTTTTTTTTTTTTTTTTTTGGTTTTATTTTAAATGTTTATTCAACTTACTTTTTGTAGCAAGCGATGCCTACATAGAACTTGAGTATATTTAGTTATTCTCACTTCCGTACAAGATTCTTGTCAAACTTAATTCGTTATTTTTACTATTTAGTAAGATTAACCCAACTAAGCGATTGCTGCATAAATGATAAATAATTTCAAATTAAAATAATTAGCTTCGATCAGTCAACTAGGACAATTTTTCATTGCATTTGAAGACACCAATAGAAGTGCAATATTTGATTGCGATGCAATTTAATTTTAAATTTTTTACTTATAGATTTTTACATGAACTAATCCATATTGGACCGGTACTCATCCTGAGACTCCCATATTGGACCGAGGACTTGTCGGAGGTTCGATATGGATCGATAGATAATGGGTTGTTTACTTCCGGTCTTTACACACATTATGCAAAAACCATCATATTAAGTACAAAGTATATGATAATATGTGTTAGTGGACATATACGTTGATACTACCGTATTAGTAAACACTAGGGGCACCACTGGGCAGAAACCACAGTTTGTTTAAGGTATATTGGTCCAAAAAAAAGGCTTGAAAAGGTTGTAAAGAAGCGGAATCAAGTTCTCAAATAACTTCCCCCAAAACAGCTCCACCTGGCGTTTACTGACATTGCTACCTCAGTGTTGACAGGCTAGTGTTCGTTAGTAGTCGTGACGAACTTCCTAGACCACTCGGCAACCGAGGCCTCTCGGGGGTACATGTAATGACGTCGCCTGATATACATATTGTAATGTTATAGTAGCTGTAAAAAAAACCTTATAACATCCTAAAATTTGAGGTTTTTCTCAAATATCCCTGTAGTAATATGGACCCCGACTGTTTTCTTTTAATAGAAATCCATTACCGGTACTGGAAAATAATAATACTAAAATTTGAAGAAAAAATCAGTAGCCTAAATTGCTTTGTGACGTCAGGGGATCTCGGACTATGAGGAAAGGTGCTTTGAAATAGTATTAAAATATACTCTCTCAAAAAAGAAACGCAACATACAGAAAATAGGAAATTTACTTCATATATTATTTTCATAATTTATGATATAAATAATTTACACAGGAATGCAAAAATTGGCACACTTCTTGTTTATGAGTTCTTTTACCTTGGAATATCACAGTTTGTCACATATTGTCAATAAATCACTCATAAATTGTCAATATCTGGTATGTCCACCATTTGCTTGTAACACAGCCCCGACTCTTCTTGGCATAGATTGAATTAAACGCTGAGTTCGAACACGCGGTATCCTTTGCCACTCAAACTGAAGTGCCTGCTGTAATTGTTGCAGATTTTGCGGTGGTGGTTGTCGTTGGCGCACGCGCCGATCCACTTCATCCCACAAATGTTCAATTGGATTAAGATCGGGTGATCGTGACGGCCAACGGATCACATTGACATTCTGTTGTTCTAAAAAGTCTACTGTTACACGTGCTGTATGTGGTCGGGCATTGTCGTGCTGAAAAATTTCTCTCCGAATGTCAATTACGCGCAATAAATGAGGTCGTAAAATTTCGTCTCTATACCTAACAGCGTTCAGATTGCCTTGGATATGTATCAGCTGTGTGTTTCTGGCATAAGAAATAGCGGCCCACATCATAACACTGCCTCCGCCAAAATTGTCTCTCTCCACAACACAGTTTTGCGCAAAACGTTCGTTTCGGCGCCTATACACACGTATGCGACCATCTCGCTTTTCCAGTTGAAAACGTGACTCATCGCTGAACCATACTCTTCTCCAGTTCTGTAAATTCCATGCACGAACTGTAGTACACCATCTAACCCTCGCTCGGCGGTGTTGGCGTCTCAGTGTTGCTCCAAAGTAAGGTCTTCTTGCCCTCAATCCATGAGAACGTAACCGATTGCGTACTGTCTGTGCTGATATACGGCGCAACCCAGGGACGTTTACAGCTGTTTCTGTTGCAGCAATAGTCCTATTCCGCAGATGGAAAAGTCTGATGTAACGATCTTGCGCCCTGGTTGTAACTCGCGGGCGCCCTGAACGTGGCCGATCTGTCGTAGTACCAAGCTGCAGGTAGCGTCCCCAAAGGCGTGAAATTGTGCTACGATGAACATTGTACGTTACAGCAACAGCATTCTGTGATTCTCCGGCCTCTAGTCGTCCGATAGCGATATTCCGGGTAGCAGCGTCTAACCTTGGCATAGCGTCACCTCATCAGAATTTTATTTTACGAATGCATTCATGAAAAGAAATACCGGGTTTTTATACCGACTGACTGAGCTAAAAAATAACCCATGATTTGCACGTGAAAGTCGACCCAGTTTTTGGCAATGCGTAAACCGTAGGGTGTCCCAGATTGCGACCAAAGTCGTTTACGGGTGGATGAATTTAAATGATTGTACCTGGAAACTTTTTATGAAGGTGTAATTATGATCATGTGTACATATATTTTGATATTTATTGGTTATTTGTCCGGAAAAATAATATTTCAAAAAGATAATCTGATGTTGCGTTTCTTTTTTGAGAGAGTATATTTATAATTAAGGAATTACTGGAATAAAATTCCGAGCAATCCTAATAAAGACCAAAATGCGTATAGAATCGTTCCTACAAATCCTTGAGATCACTCATTCATATTTGGCGGGTCAGAAGTGAACGATTTTCATTGGTTCTTCTCAAGGCCAAATGAGAACCATTTGCGTCGTAGGTATAATTTTCTAGGTCACCAACCAGGCGGCGATATGTTCGACCCGCAAAATACGAATGTGTGATGTCAGGGGTTTGTAGGAACGAACGTACAAAACCCTGACTTGGGAAGATGGTCAAGATCTTGATTAATTATGACCAATCTCCAAAAGAGCAACAAACTTTAATTACATTTCAATATTTAACACCAAGTGTTTTATTTAATGTTTGGTATCTGTACTAAAAAAAAATATAAAAATTGAATATTTTGCACTTTTATTTTACATATATCATCCTGTGATTAAAATAGTAAAACCAGATAAAAGCTTCCCTAATTTCCCTAATTCTTTAGCTGTTTTCATTGTATCCGATCGGTTGGAGAAAAATTTGATAATCCACTTGATGACTTGTTGTAATCGTTTACTTCCATTTTCTCAGTGCTTTACAAAGATTACGTAGCAAAGTAAACAAAACTATCGCTAAAGTTTGCAATATTATGTGTGATATAAGTGTCTATTAACGAGGAGTTACAGCAGGGATGGCATGTCAGGCTTCGACATGGATCAACGGGGATACTCAAGGGGTCCATGGACAGTATGGTTTCCAAATTTGACGTATTCATATGTTTGGTCATATGAAGGAATTGAGAAATTCAATTCCAGGTGTGTAGCAAAATACATATATTATACCAAATTCTAAAGTTTGAATAGAACTAGAGAGTCAAACTCTTACTTTAATTCGCAAGCAGTTGATTATCATATTTCTAATATTGATAGTTAAATCTTAAAATTCCTCTCCAAGGCTCGAAATTTGGTTTAAATACTCAAGTGCTCTTAATGTTGGGTCCTATATTTCTGTATTAGCAACTTCAAAGCTGCATAAATATTGATGTACCAATCGCAAGAAACCGCCTCGGTTTTCTCGTGGTAGCGTCCTAACCTCGAGTTAGGAAGGTAATGGGTTAGATCCCCGACCGGGACAAATCAAAGACATTAAAATTAGTATTAGCTGCTTCTCCGCCAAGCACGCGGCATCTAGGAGTAAGAGCAAAAGAACTGGTCAGTATAATATGTCCGAGTCGGGTGATATGTCTTCCTGCGGACAGTTACCTCGTGATCTAGCACTTTTAAAAGTCCGGCTCAGCGTGTCGGTCTAGTACGAAGCAGATATCATATTTATATCATACCAACACGTTTTTGTCCTGATGTGCACCTAATGACTGCAACTGGACGTTTAAAAATAATCCATCCATCATCTATCCAATCGCAAAAAAATACTAAACCAACAATTTCAATAAGAGGCTTAGTCTTTGATAAAAGTAGTTCCAGTCGTATAAACAAATACATGCAAAACTAATAAAATACGAGAAGTTGATTTTATTTTATTTTATTTTTTATTTTTTTTTTTTTTTTGCTTGTTCTAGTTTTTCAATCCAGGCGTAAAACGACAATCACACATGATCAATTTTGTTTATATCTCTGTCAGTTATATTTCATCAGGTTTAAGAAATAAAGTAACTAATCAGTAAATGCTATCACAGTTCTACGATAGGAAAGCAATTTGTAACCGTCTACAATCAAAAAATTGTGATAAATTACGTCTTTTCCGATATTTTACAAATCTACTTTATTTCAAATTATCGTTTGGAACGTTACAGATGTTTTTTAATAATAACAACATTAAAGTATAATAAAAAATCTCGTATCTTTCTGCCTGATAATTACTCATAAGTACGGTACTAGACTTTGTCAATATCATTCCATTGTTTTCCGATTGACAACGCTGCAGTAAAGACACATGGTACTATCTTTTCAATGAGTAATAAATGTCGTCTGCTTGTATGTGAAAGCAAACAGCGTCTGAATGAAGTGGAAGATACACTCAATCCATCTACATGTAATTTTATATGAAAATAAGAGTTCTTGTGATACAGATTTATTATATTTACGTATATTTTACGTATATTTTATGCATTTCTATTTGCTAAAAACATTGCGGTCAAAAGTTTATACATAATACATTTGTGTAATACGCAAAAATCAATACACCGGCAGCATAGTCCCTAACACATGTTACTAAGTTTTTAGTTTTTTAATTTAAAATCCTTTTTTCATGAGAAGTATATGTTCTTACCGAGTTCAAAGTGAAAATCTTCAACGAGATTTTACAATTCACGTCTTTCATGCGAGTGGAGATTTTCTATTTGATAATTTTGAACGAGTATAAGTACCTATTGCTTTTGTAAATACTCGATTTTTAAGTTTTCTGTACCCAGGTAAATTCAGTGAGCACAGTCTACAACGTTAAATAACGTTACGCCTGATTGGTCAAAAGGTATGTGTATTTGTGAACGGTGCGATTTGATTGGTCTAAATGCACTGGAAGATGAGGCCTCTTGTATTAGGAGATGAGGTCGCGTGAAGAAGAAAGGCTTCATACTAAATAGGTAACACAAATTTTGATTCGTTCTCTGTATGAGAATGTTATGATATACCCCAAACTCTGGCAGCCATGTTTGTTGGCGGTGCAGATCATCGGAAACACTTTTGAAAGAAAACCACCTCAAAATTTGTTTTCATTGCGATCATTGGCTTCAGACAAGATCTTCGTGTAATTTCCCATAGGGATTTGTATAAAATTAGGAACAACAAAAACATTAATATCAGTTGACTAAGAATACAATCATGAAAAAATGGACACCTTATGTACCTGCTTCAAAGTTTGGTTCAAGTTGGCTCTGTGGTTTTAGACTTGAAGAAAAGACTTCCGTGGGTTCCTTTAAGGGGGTACCCAACACTTTGACTAAAATAGATTTGTCTCGATTAATTTTCATAAATTTTGACAAAATATTTACTTTTGCCTGTTGACAAAAATATATAAATTTCAAGAAATTTTAACCACACAATTTGCTGGAATAATTTCATTGGATATATAGCAGTTTGACAAACACTAATTTTGATCATTGAGAAGCTTGATTTCTCTTTACTTATTTCATGTTATTAAATCATTCAGCTGATTTTTATAGTTAACTCCCTTAGGTGTTCTGTAACCCCTTAAACTAAGATCCGCCTTGGTGGTCAACTTGGTCGGTTAACAGACTTATCTATAAATACGATTTCGGAAGGGGACAATCTTGTATAGTTATTTGGTGTCCAGTGAGAGTATATATATATATAAATACTTAAACAGAGTAAATAAAAAAGAATAAATTTGATTCAATGGAAAACTATTTCTAAGTTAACATGGAAAATACAGAAACATTCCGAATTAGGTTTTAAGCTTATTGCATCTTCGTCTGTTTACAAAAAATAAAATAGCGGAAGTGACGTCACTCTGCTGTTTAAAATGCTGATCTAAAGAAACTCCAACTGACGCGCCGATTCGAAATGCAAATATGCATAATGTAGATGAAAACAGATTTGAGTAATTTATTTATAAGTAAAGTAGGCTTTAGCCTAAAATCGGGCGAAGCACGTAGCAATATTTTTTAGTCCGTCGTCATGTAAACACGGCCATATTGGAAGCCGTTGTTATGGTGTCATATTTGTAGGTCATTGAAGAAATTTTTGAATAAAGTTCCCAATGCGCACAAAAACTCGAAAAAAAGTCGGTGGAAAATTATATCGTATAAAAATTATAATTTCTTTTTAAGTTTGTGCAAGTGCGAAAATATTTTAACCGGAAGTCGCGCTGTATTTTTGAGGGTTTCTGGGATAGATTTACAAATGCTACTTCCGGTTTGAAACTACAGTCTACTTGATATCTGGATTTGAGACCCATATTCTACACTTAGTCGGGCTTCGCCCGATATAAGTACCACAGCATGACAAATTATCCAAATGTTGAACTTCGTTTTGAACTGGCGCAAAAAATACTTCGATATAATTCAATGTGCTGTTTATTTTGATATGACGCGTTATACTCTTGATTAAAATATGAAAACAGAAGCAAATATTTATTACAATATAATAACACTGTTATTGCACGAATATTGGCGAATATTGTAAATCTCGGTACGTCATATTGCACTTGTGCTCGTACAATATAAAGTCTCCTAGAGACGGTATTCACCAAAGTTCATGTAATAACCATATATTACATAACATATGTTATAGATTTAAATAACGATGTACACCTTAGTCTTAAATATGGTGGGCTGCTTCCTGATTCACACAGCCATGTTTTTTAATTTGTAATATCTGCTTTAAATCATCAATTTTCAAATACATTCGGAAAATTATTTCTACTAGAATTAAACTAATATGGAAACTATAAAGATTCTGTGCAATCATTATGCATAACGTATTTATGTTCAAAAGAATATAAAACGTTCTAATTGACTTCATTTTGGTGATTGTCTGCAGTAGATCGAAGAATATGGCCTTATTTTTTGCGGAGAGATATGGTGGGCTTTGAAACAGATTCCTGAGCTAGGAAACAAATTACACTTAAATCATATGCAAATTACACTAAAAATAATATATGACTTGATCCTGATTTGCCAAAAATAGCATAAGAGGTTGTGAGTACCCACGATACCAACCTAACATTCATATTCCAAATTCATGGTTATGATCTAAAAATGAAAGTAGTATTTTACGCGGTATTTGATAGCAACCTAATATGATCTAAAAATAGAATGGGGACTTTACTAAAATTGTATGCGAATGTTCGTTAAATTGAATTAAGGATGATCGCTGGTCTAGTAGGAAATAAATAGGATAAAACCCGAGGATTCTGAAAATCTGACAAAAAGAACAAAACATGACCAGCGAGCATCCTTATATCTACATTTGTTGAATACTATTGAATACAATTGCACTTACAATTTCACTTTTGAATTTTTTGTCTATGTCATAATCATATAATAAAACACTTATTGACTTTGAACTAGGTTGGTATATATTTATCGACCCTCAAAATGAATATTCGATTCGCCTGCGACTCGGTGAATATGGGTTGATAAATTCCCTACAAGTAGTTCAAAGTCAATAAATGTTTAATCACAGATGATTGATGTCGGAATTCCTTATGTCAAATATTTTTTAACAGGTTTCAAAAATAAAGAAACATATTGATATTTTTATCTAAATTCCCAGATAACAGAACCATTTAATTTACACAGAACAAAAATGTTATAAATTATATTTAGTTGATATTTTACAAATGTTCTTTATTTCTTTAGGACGTTACAGGTGTTTTGAAATAATTACAGAATAAGACTATGGTAACGCTCATCTTCTCTCCATATCAGTGGCCAAGCCTGGTATTTTTCGCAAATACCCCTCAAGAACATGCTATATCTGTTTAATTACACCAAATGTTAACGTACAAAACACATTGATGATCGTGACATTACAAGCGTCCAGTCGGATAGAGTATTTTTTGGCAAATACCACGGCAGAGAGGGTAAAAAAGGCATATCCTTTTTGCATATATCCCGGCGCTGTTTAAAAATGAACGATATTCATTTGATAAAAGTAAATTGGTAAAAAATACACTGGCTATCAACCAATCAAAACCCAGGATTCTTACATAAGGTGTAATTAGGTAAATAAGCTTCCACTTGGAAATTTCCCTATACGTTTAAAACAAAACTTTTCAAAACACATATCAAGATATTCCTTCTGACACTTTTACTGTTAACGCAATAGACATTATTTTTTGTAAAACCGATTTGATGCTATCAGATAAACAGTTCAAACATTTTTTCGTTAAAAATATCTTGCTTTGTAAATAATAAGTCCACGTTGCTCAGCAAGAGACCCTGTAACATTTTAAATAAAAACGTAAGGTGCCTTCTACGATTAGCACGAAGATAATTTTTCGATTAAGAAATAAAGTATAATGTTCTTTTACAAAAATAATCAAAATTACAAGAGAAGTGTATCTGTGACACAAAGCTTTGAATGAGAAAACACTGCTTCAAGTTTTAAGGGGGTACCCAAGACTTTGACTAAACTAGATTTGGCTCGATTAATTTTCATAGAATTTTGATAAAATATTTACTTTGACCTGTTGACAAAAATATAAAAATTCTCAAGAAACTTGAACAACACAGTTTACGGGGAAACTGTCATTGGATATATAGCAGTTTGACAAACACTGATTTTGATCATTGAGAAGCTTGATTTCTCTTTACTATATAATATGTGATTAAAACTTTCAGCTGATTTTTAAAGAGTTAACTCCCTTAGGTGTTTTGTACCCGCTTAAATCCATACAAAGTAGTGATTGAAATAAAAATATCATTGATTCTGTCATATTACAATATTGTGAAAGTACAAAGTTGACTATCTGAACTGCTCTATATGTTTTTAGTTTTTGATTAATTTTATTACCGCACAACGATATGAGGAAGTAATCTGATGGTATTTTGCTTGATCTCGCCCTCGGTCGATATATACCTCTACCAGGTGCATATATTACCTTCTTAAAAGCCCATGGTTGATAGATATAGATTTGTGTCGCACTTCAGAACCAATAATACTTATGATGAATATTGTGACGTAATTAATTAGTATATGTCATTATCATTATAAATGTGTGCTCGAGTAGCAATTAATAATCTTATTTCATAATTCTAGTCAAATAAATCAGCAAAAACGACGATTACATGCAGTGTTTTTAATTGAAATCAAATTCTGTTGTCGTTAAGCCATACCAAATTGATCTTTAGTTCTTTGGATTTCGCCGCTCCGATTTTTGGACAATGTAAATTTTAAGAAAAAATATTTTGCCGCTTCATTTTGCGAAAATGCTAAAAATTCGCTCCAACTTTTTCATTTTTCAATAAATTAAAAAATAAAAATTGTTTGTCCGCTCCTAAAATTTTGTAAAAATTGTGATTTTTCCCATTTTTTGCAATAATTTATTTAAAAAAATGTATGCCGCACGTAAATATTTATCTGCGCGAGAGAAAAAACAAGTCCTCAAGAACAAAATATAAAAATTTCGCCCGCTCGCACCTATTTTTGGAATCCAAAAATCCAAAGAACGAAAAATAAATTTGATGTGGCCTTATATTAATATAAATATCACATTTCCAATTCTAAACGACGCCTTATTATTATCGCGTGCTGCATATCACCAGTTATACTACAGATTTGATAGCGGCTACCAATGATATTCTTAACAATTTTCTAGATATGGTTGTATTTTTTTAATCAGTTTAACAACTTGCAGTCGGGTGCGGGATTATTGTTTTTGCTGGACTTACTGTGACTTCCAGATGAAAAACAGCAATAAATGAGATTCTCCTTTGGTTAAAGAAGATGGTATGATTTCAGCCATTATTTGGCGCCATCTGACAAAATAAAATTCAGATTTCATATTCGAATCATTGTGCAAACTTCCTTCCCATGATGCAACACCAACGTCATGGACGTCTGCTGAATCAAGGATTTGAAGAAATTTGGGCGTTTTCACAGTAGATTTTGGTCAAAACAACTATGAGCAACAGCCTTGACCAAATTTTTTTTTTTAATTTAATGTTTGTCTTAGAAAAAGACACATTTCAATCAAAAATATTTTTTGGCCAAGGCTGTTGCTCATATAAAAATTTTAATTCAAAGGTCCAAAAATGTGGTGTTTTCCATTGATTTCTTCAAAATTAGCCATTTTTCACAGCATATTGCCGCGATTACAGAAACTTCTTGCTGAAGACAAAGCACAATCAATAAAATGAAATATTTAAGAGTACTTAATGATAACTGAGAGTACGTTTTTCATTACTTTTTGATTTTGGAATTCAAGGGGCCATACATAAGTCCAGATCATACCATGCCATTTTGCGAATTAATCTCCCATTTCCCTTGTATTGTACTTCCTGTTTCAATGCACGTGAGACTAAAAAACGGAACAAGAAATTTATTTCGGGAACTGTATCATTGCGATTAGATAAATCAGACAAAAATTTCTTCATTCAAAATATGTGGCTTTGTAAACAACATATCCACGTTTCACAGCAAGCGACCCTGAAACAGTTTAGTAAAAATACCAGTCATCTTCAACAAATAGCACGAAGGTATCTTTTCCGTTAACTGATAATAATAATATGTTCTTAAAGAAAATAATCTAATTACAAGAAGCGTATCTGTTTAACAAAGTTTATGAATGAGAAGAAAAAACTGCTTGAAACTGTAATTAAACTTGAAAACAATTACAATAAACTGTGAAAAATTGTTGATCTGACAGATTTCATTATCTTTTGACATATAAATGTAACATTTGAAAGCAAAAAGGTTGTTTTTATTGTTTTGTTGATTTATTTGCTTGTTAAATTTATCTAAGACATATTTTTTATGAAAATTTCATATCCCAGTAATAGAGTAATTTAGATTTGTTATGATATATACCTGTCATAAAGTTATTTATTTTTGGTAATCTTTGATTTTATGATAGCATAACCATGTGTCTTTATGCTTAAAATACATTTATAAACTTGGTTTCATTTTCGTAATTTGTAAATCGACCCAATTTTTAGTTAACTTGTTTTGTCATGGGCCGTGTATATTTTTGTAAATTGCCAGTCTGTTTTTTGGAAGATATAAAAGTAATCGGCACAGTTACACAAAATTATTGGTCACTTTGATTGACAATCCACGTGTGATTTGCTGTTGTCGATTGCTGATCGGTCAATTAAATTTCCCTTCGACTTTCTCGAAGCTATGTAAACAAATGTCAGTATTCTGTGTAAGTATGGTATATCCCCTTGAGGGCGTTAGTCCAACAGGGGTATATCCCATTTATACCATGATACTCTGAAAAGTTCATATAATCGGTTTTAATAATTTAAAATGGGGGTCTTTCAGGAATTTCACCTTATGCAAAGATAATCCATGTGTGATTTGCTGTTGTCGATTGCAAAGGAGTACAGATGTATCTCCCCGTGCATAGCTCTGTCCTTAGGTGGTTTTGGCTTTACGCCTTTGGTCATTTTGGTATTTTTGAATTTACTCTTCAACCTTTTGGATTGTTGTTTTGGTTTTCAACATTTTAGGCCTTGAGCACAACTGATTGGTTGTAAATCGACGAATGTGCACATCTTGTGCATCAAAATTGGTATCAAAGAATTTTATTTTTATTATGTATTTGAAAATTAAATAGAATAGAGAATGGAAACGGTTGATGTGTCAAAGAGACAATAACCCTACCTTAGAGCAGAAAACAGCTCAAGGCTACCAATGGATCTTCAACGCAGCGATAAAATCCCGCACCCGGAGGCGGGCTTCAGCTGGTCCCTAAACAATAATGCATACTAGTTTAGCGAAACGGACGCACACTAAACTCCGAAACAAATGAACCAAAAATTTAAAAAACCACACAAGACTAACAAAGACTAGAGGTTCCTGTCTTGGGAAAGGTCCAAAAATGCGGCAGGGTTAATCATGTTTTGTGAGATCTTAACCCTCCCCTATACCTCTAGCCAATGTGGAATAAACGAACACACAGCGATACACACAGTAAAACTCAGTTCAAAAGATGTCCGAGTCCGATGTTAAAAAAGGTAACAGAAGAAACTAAGCAAAATGACAATGATCAATATAAATTTACAAAGCATACTTTTCATCTCTAGGAACATTCTCATGACTGTTTGAAAACTGCCTTTCCCGTATATCTAAGGTATCCTTTAAAGAGTAATTCCCCTTTATCTGTTTGTTCCATAGTTCTTTCTTTCTTAAATTAGATTCCACTGAAAAATCGGAAATTGTAACGCCTTTTGACGTTTCCGGTTATACACAGTGCCGATAGAAGATATTTATAGTATAAATAATCGCTGAATTCAAATACTAGAAATAAACAACGCGTGACCGAACTACACAGTAAATCACGAGTGCGCGCAGCGCACGAGTTAGTATTTACAGCTGTAGTTCGGTCACAAGTTGTTTATTTCTGGTATTTCAATTTAGCGATGAATTATACTTTTTATTACATTGAACAGAATTTAGCATTTTAGCAGAAATAATTTGAAATAAAACGGACTATGAATTCCGCGGCAATTGTGATGTCATTTCCTACAGTGAAAGACCGGCTGTTCTATTCACATGTGATTTACATATAGTTTCTCCTTCAGGTACGAGTGGGTTATGGAATTTCTCCACCCGAAATAGTTAAATTTTCGATTTTCAACACGAGAGCTTTTGCGAGCCTGTTAAAATCTAAAATTTAACTATTGATGATGGAGAAATTCCATAACTCACGAGTAAATTGAAGGAGGAACTGTTTCTCCTAAGATTTTCGTCAAAAACCTCAAGAAAATTTCGTTGCTATGTAGTTTGTTTATATTGACGTCATTTCGGGATGTCTCTAGTTTATCGTTCCAGTAATTGTAGAAAAAACGGCGGTAATTCCCGCGTACAAATTTAATCACCAGGAAGTGGATTAACATATTATGCATGTTTATCCCACTGATTAAACACCTCAAGAATAGGAAAACAGATTTTCTAACACTAGGATACTGCGGTAAATCACGGGTTACATCCGCGGAAAAGGTCTACAATTTAGTGGAGAAGATGCAGGAAAGTTGATCGATATAGGAAACATTTGTAAGGTTGGGTAACAAACGACAGTCTTGTGCACGATTAGTAATTTAATCTTCCACCGGGTCAACTTATATGTACCCATTGGACGATTTGTTCCTTGGTATACAGACAATTATGTACTTATTTACTGTGTAACAAATTTATCCTGATTTGAACTAACTTGATAAGAAATTTCAATGAATTTTTTCTGTGAGATTATAGGTCAAATCAGAATAATAAGGCTGAGAAAGCCAGTTTGTACACTGATAAGATTCTATATTCTACGATGACCTAATTAATTAGTTGGTGTAATAATAAATGTGACTCTCGTAGCAATTAATAATCCTAACCATTCCTAAATCCAGTCAAATAAATCAAGAAAAATGGCAATTATTGTCTGCAGTGATTTTAATTGAAATATAATTTTGTTGTCGTTACTATAGATATCACATTTCCAATTCTAAAGTATCCTATCATTATTATCGTGTGATGCAACGTGTCAGTTGTAACGTACTTACAGATTTGATAGCGTCTATCAATGGAATTCTTAACGAATAGTTAAATATACGTATTCTGGTGTTTGTTATCAATTTAAGTGTGGTTTTTTATGTAGCACATGGCTGTTGTACCGGAAGTTATCAGATTTATCAGTAAATTACCACTTTACTTTAATCGTCCATACAGTGTAAATTAACACTTCATCGTATTGAAATAAATAATGAATAAACAACATATCCCAAAGCATGTTATTTCTACATAAAAATTATTTATACAATGATTTTTAATATTTTGTGTATTGAAACTTGATCAATAGTTTCAGCTACTATTAGGGTTAAATACATAAGATAAGATAAGAAACATTTACATATGTATTTTGATTCGGCATAAGTCAAATATACAACACAAGCTTTAAGGAGCTTTTGACCGAATATAATAATAATTGTTTACTGCAAAAAGTAAACCCTGACGTGTTAAAATGCAAACATTACATGATCGAATTACAGCTCTGTATATAAATAACATACAACACATTCTAAAACAAAGTTCTAAACGAGTCAAGTTAATAATTATATAAGTATACAGATATAGATAATTGACCAATGTGGACCTCATTTTCGCAACTCTATGGATTGCTTTATATAGCCCACAACATTAGACGAAATATCTTTATTGGAATTTAAAGTTTGAGTCAAGCTGGTTAAGGATGCTCGCTGGTCATGTTTTTTTTTTTGTCAGATTTTCGGAATCCTCGGGTTTTATCCATTTCTTAAACATGAAATTTTTTGCCCATGAACCCCCACTTTTTCTTTCATAATTCAATCATATATACCTTAAAATGGTATTTGACAAAATTTTATGAAATCCTTTTTATTTTTTCATACATTTTTGGGAGACTGAAGTTGTCAATGCAAAGACAATGAAAAACCCAGAGAAAACCATTTTCCTGCAAATTTTCAAGGCCTTATAGTTCTAAAATGAACACATGAACCTATATTTTTTTCTTGCTTATTTGTTTACTATTCATATGTTCTCTCAAAATAAAACACCTGTTTCAAATCCTATTTATTTCCTATTAGACCAGCGATCATCCTTAAAATTAGGATAATGGGTTTTAATTGCATTTATAAAAAGATTTAAAAACATATCCATAACGTAAGAAACAACCCATACTAATTATAGTGAAAATTTAAAATGAAATAAAAACAGTAGTTTGTTTGTTAAGTTTGGGTTTAACGCCGTTTTCAGCACATTTTGGCCATTTCGCGGCGGCCAGTTTTTATTGGTGGAGGAAGCCGGAGTACCCGGAGAGAACCACCGACCTTCGGTAGGAAAATTGGCAATCCTTGTCAATTAAGATCGGAGTCGAGCACACCCCGCAACAGGTGAGATTCGAACTCACAACCCCAGCGTTGACAGGCTAGTGATCAGTAGTAGTCATGACGAACTACCTAGACCACTCGGCCACCGAGGCCCTAAAAACATTAGTCTTTCGGTACCAATTTTATATAAAACACTTAATCAGGGAATATTAAGTTTACAAATTATTAGTTTACTACACAGAAATAAAATTTGAAACATGAAATTTTAAAAAAATATTTAAAAAATCGCATTAAAAAAAAACATTCAATAAGAATTAAAACAAATTTAATCAACACGTTTTTTATTGTTTCTATGGATACATGTAACATGTTTCTCGTTTTCGAAAATTATAATTCCAGGAACGATAGCTCAGTTGCACGTCCACTCATTTTCGTTACATTTCTTGTCCTACTAAAACGTATCACAAAATACAGAAATAAATTTGATGCACTGTATGACCATTTCGTTAACTGACAACTCATCAGCAGTGCTCGAGATAAAAATATTGGAAAACCGTTTAAACATATAAAAATGAATTAATAAAACGATCATCAAAAATCAAAACAATTATTCAAAATAAACAAATATCCAAACTCAGCTAAGGGTTACCTCTGCATCAAAAGGAAGAGCCTTAGAAATTTCTGGTAATTTTTGTCAAATTTTGAATGGAAAATTTAAAGGCATTTGAGTAATGCGTGTTGACCTGATTAATGAAAACCCGTGAGATTAATTAAGTCTAGAGTGATTTAGCGTAAAAAAATAATAAAATATATTGATTACCGTAAAAATCCTAATTAATAGACATGCAATTAACAATTATTCATTGATGTTTATGTTCCTTGCAATCAAGGATAAGAAAAATTTAAATGCAGGTTTTAGTACAGCAATATCTTAAGAGGTCCATTTAAGGTTGTCGTGACAGCATGTAATTTAAATAAGTTTAGAATTAAATCTGCTATATAAAAGGACAAGTAACCATTATTGTATCGTGGGATAACTGTAAAATGAACGTTATCAGAAATTAGAAGATTGCGGAAGTAATTTTTAAAGTATCGGGCAATTATTATCGCACGCACATGCGTATTAAAGAAAAACAATTAACGGACGGTAAAACTCATTTGAACTGGAAACGTTTCTTAGTTTTTCTTAACAGAAATAATGAATTTTTATGCACAATCTGAAAAATTAAGGATGATCGCTGGTCTAATAGGAAATAAAAAGGATTTGAAATAGATGTTTTAGTTTGAGAGAACGTATGAATAGTAAACAAATAAGCAAGAAAAAAATGTAGGTTCATGTGCTAATTTAGGTCTATAAAGCCATAAAAATTTGCAGGAACTGGGTTTTCTCTGGATTTTTTATTGTTATTGCATTTGCAAATTCAGTCTCACCAAAATGTATGAAAAATAAAAAGGATTTCATAAGATTTTGTCAAATGCCATTTCAAGGTATATATGATTGAATTATAAAAGAAAACGTGGGGGTTCATGGGCAAAAAAATCATGTTTAAGAAATGGCTAAAACCCAATGATTCCGAAAATCTGACAAAAAGACCAAAACATGACCAGCGAGCATCCTTAATAGCTGCTTAGTGCTTGTTTTATTCTAGGGCTTGTTCTCGGGGGGGGGGGGGGGGCAACTCAATGATATTTAGATAGGGGAGGTGCGGCAAATTCGAGTCAAGATTTTACAAAGCCGGCGGAGATTTCGGGTCGGGATTTCTTGACACTCTTGAGAATTCCGGTGAGGATTTTAAAAATTTCCGCAGGTTTTTATAAAGCACTGAGGAGAATTCAGGTCTATCCATTTTTTTTGGATATTATAACAAATGTTATTATTATTGTATAATTTCAGGTATGTAATTTTAGCTTTCCTGTTTTTTTTTGGGTCACAAATTCGATACAACGTGGATAATTTTGGGTTGGGATTTCAAGTTCCCCGTCATAAAATGATCAAGTTACCACCCCAACCCCCTCTTCCCTCGTGAGGGCTTGTTACTTTGTTTGTACTACTTATTTAAGGTCACACAACGACCGCGAAATTTAAACCTTTCCAAATACCAGTAATATGAGATGTTGCCTCATCATATCCTAAGAAATCTTAACTAGGTTTTCTGTATCTTTCTAGATCATTGATGACAACAAGACTAAAAGCTGTTCCATCATCCACACGGTTGTTCTGGAAAACTACAAAATATTCCCGTTCTGCAGTTATTTCCCTTGGATAAAATAAACACTTCAATATAAATGAAAAAAAAACGAGTTTGATGAAATGAACTATTTATTATGTAACTGTAATATAAACAAGTTCTTTAATTATTTGATCCCCTCGTTGTTGGTTCTAATTAAAGAAACATTGGATGTAACATAATTTTCATTGAATGATAAATTCTGCAAATGATTCTGAGTCGGAATTGACGAAAAGGACAAGTGTCAATTCTTGAATTCTAAAGGTTTTTTTCTTGAAGTGTACATTTAATGTTTCACTTCAAATTCAGATATATATTTTTTCAGTTTAGTTGACCTCATTGATTTCTTTATCATGGGCCAGTTTCAGAGATAACAATATTCATATTTATATACATGTGCCGTCGAAAATCGATAAGTAGAAGTTCAATTAAGGGACTACATGTGTACAAAAAACTGTTCGGGTCATCCGAGATAGTATAAATACATGTATATGTATACGGAAATGGCAATATACAGGAAGTGCTTCAAAATCCAAAACATAAATAGAAACAGAGTTAATATAGCAACATTTCAATTTCTTGTGAAAAATAAATACCATTTGATCTTATGTATCGTTTTAATGGAGATGAGCCTTAATTTTTCAGATTGTGCATAAAAATTCATTATATCTGTTAAGAAAAACTAAGACACTTTTCCAGTTCAAATGAGTTTTACCGTCCGTTAATTGATTTTCTTTAATACGCATGTGCGTGCGATAATAATTTCCTGATACTTCAAAAATTACTTCCGCAATCCCGCAATCTTCTAATTTCTGATATTCAATTAAGCAGCAAGAATTTTAAACTTTAAATCACCCTTGACAGTTAGTATATGAAGATAGCATATGTTATAAATATAGATTCAATGGCTTTATTGTAAAACATTCAGACACTATATAAATAGAGGAAATTTGATACAAAATAAGTGAGAATATAATATGCACTTCAAAGGAAACGGCGGTTAATACGTACATTAAACAAAGTTTATATTATATATAACTCAACTAGCAAGGAACGTCTACCATGTACTTATAAAAGTTTTTCTGGCGACCTTACATATAGATTCTCCTTCAGGTACGAGTGAGTTATGGAATTTCTCCATACGAGATTGTTAAATTTTCGATTTTCAACACGCGATCATTTGCGAGCCTGTTAAAATCTAAAATTTAACTATTGAGAGTGGACAAATTCCATAACTCACGAGTAAATTGAAGGAGAATCTGTTTCACCTATGATTTTCGAAAAAAAACCTCAAGAAAATGTCGTTGCTATGTAGTTGTTTACATAGATGTCATTTTGGGACTTCTCTAGTTTATCGTTCGATTAACTGTAGAAAAAAACGGCGGGAATTAGGAAAAAAATTGTTCTACTCTAGCCATTACATTGACATTACAAAATGATAACAAATCACACAATGTAAGGTTAGATGCACAACGTGTATAGTACTTTGGAATATATATCTATTTCTGAAACGTATGATGTCTATATAAGAGCATGAGACAAAATAATGGTATTCATCCCCAATTTCATGTCTGTCACACAAAAAACAAATTCTTTGAGCAAGCGTAAACCAACCCATCTACCAGTCTCTACTGGAAGTTTGATATTTGAACAACGAAACTTACAAATAATATAATGATCTGGTATGCTTAGTTTTATCAAATATTTTTCTAATCCGAATTCTAGTTTAAAGGAATGATATAATTGACCCCTTGTCGAATTTCCCACACAACTAAACCAATCTTGATAAAATATATCTAACAACCTCTGCTTGATCATACCTTTTATATCATCATCGTGTAACATAGCCCATATGTAATTAATTATGCCTGGTGACAAGTAGTCTGGATGTAATTAATTAATGAACAATCAAGGGCTTTGATGACGAAAAGTATTCTGAAAAAAATATTATATGTAGTCTCTTAACACATGTGACAATTATATGAAGATTTACTAATGGATAATATATTAAGTGTTGCAAATTACATCGGCGGATCACACAAGCACAATACGTAATAAATCTTGACAATATTATGGGTCAAGTATCTGAAATAGTTTAAGCAAAAGTGTAACTTTTAGCATGATACTTAATTCATAAGTACACGCACATTATAGTTCTTTGTTGTGACGCAAGACAACATTTTTGCAACACACCAACCACAATTCGAAATCCGCATCACAGAGGCGTTTCCTTTGTAAATACGTTTTTTTTTGTAAATGATCTTAGAAGTATATTGCGCATATGCAGGTGTTCACCTCGTTAGATAGTGCAGATCTCTTGGGGAAAGAAAATTAACGCACAGACGGTGATCACAAGAGTTGAATAATATAAAAGGTCGGTCATATTCGAGCAGGAATACCTGTACCTTCTATACACCTATTGACAGTACATGTCCAATCCGGAATTATTCTGAAATTACACAACTTTTTCATGACGTAACAATTCAGTTGAGATCAACTAGTTTCATGTTGTAACATGGCATTGTGAAAGAAACTTTACAAGGAGACATATTTTAATGATCGTAAACACTTTAAATAATGTGTTTATATAATTAATAGCTAGGCGTCAACATGATGGTTCAAGACAAGCATATTCCTTTGAGAGTTATCCTTCCCTCAGCTCTTTATTGTGACCGTTAATTCAAACTTCACTTGACCCCAAGTGGAAGTTTAATATCCGGACAAATCCGGATTGGACATTACTGTCAATAGATTTATAGCCTTTATGATACGTTGCTTCACTGGCCATGTTTTATAGGATTTCATATCGTCGTTTTTAATTATTTTAAGAGTTTTTAGATGTTTCTGTAATTAATTAATATTGTATGTCTGTCTCTTCCAATTACGGCTTTTAGATAACCCCTTACAGTTAGACCAAAATAAACAAATTGTCTGTTTCCGCTTTCATCAATGTAAAAAGTAGGTAGGTAGGTCTGGAAAACAATTTTATTTGTCTAAACATTTTAATACGACTAACGGACAATTAAAAATCTTACAGGGCTGTACAAAGCCATGAATTTTTTTTATTTCTGGTCAATTAATCGCTTTTCACATTATATTTATTAAAACCACGCGTTTAGTTTAAACATATTTTATTAATTAAATCACAAATATGTTAACATAATATGCAATGAACATTAAGACATAACAGACATTAACTTAAGGGATTGGGAAACAAGTTACAAACTTATATTAATCCCTTTCCTTGCATTTGTAATAAATATTGACATGTACAACTCAAAGGAGGACATAATGGCTGGGTGGTATTTGGTAACATATATAATTATAAAAATTTAAATGATGATGCTATTTAATAATGTAATTAGGTTATAAGTTGGGGGCGGGACCAGTTTGCGAAAATGGTTAGTCAATTTGAAAATCTCTTACTTTTTATGATAAGGTTCTGCACGGATTTGAAAATTTCATCATTCTGTTCAAAAGTGAGATTTGAAGATCAATCATTGTCATTTCGCTTAGTTTCTTCTGTTACCTTTTCTAACACCGGACTTAGACTTCTTTTGATCTGAGTTTTACTGTGCGTATCATTGTCTGTTTGTTTAATCGACATTGGCTAGAGGTATAGGGGGAGTGTTGGGATCTCACAAAACATGTTTAACCCCTCTGCATTTTTGCGCCTGTCCCTAGTGAGGAACCTCTAGCCTTTGTTGGTCTTGTGTGTGTTTTTTTAATTTTGGCTCATTTGTATGTTTCGGAGTTTAGTGTGCCGTCCATTTTGGTGACCTAGTATACATTATTGTTTAGGGGCCAGCTGAACCCCGCCTCTGGATGCGGGATTTTCTCGCTGCGTTGAAGACCCATTGAGAGCACTTTTAGCTGTTTTCGGCTCTTTGGTGGGGTTGTTTGTCTCTTTGACACATTCCCCGTTTCCATTCTCTATTCTAATAATGCGTCTATGGAAATTTCTCTATGAATGTATCGAGTTCTTTGACAGTTGAGTTTGGATGATAAATAAAGTTGTAAACGAAAATCATTTCTTTTTAATTTTTTTTTCGTCTTTAATATGTTTTAGGACGGCAAACGAAAATTATGGTAGGTTTGGAAACTGGTGATACACAAAATGTTATTCCATATGTTATTATGTATTTATTATTTGTATTGCCCATTTATTTCTGCCATTGCTATTGTCCGTTAAAATTACTTTCCGAGAATGCGTAACTATTGTTTATTCAAATTAAATCTAAGAAAGGCAGCATTCACATACTAAGTTTTAATGTGGTTTCATGCAATATTGATGCGTACATTAAGCAAAATGACGCCCATTTCTATAATTTTGCAATTATTGTTTTAATATCAAGTCATGGTTTGCTATGCCGTTAATTCGGAAATTGCAGTAACCATAGTTTGTTGGATTTGTGCTTTGTTTTATTCCATTTTGATTATAATTCAATACATGTACCGTTATCCTTTAGTTATTAGTACTAACCATGTAGATAGATATAAATAAAATAATAGGTAGTTTCATTTTTGATACTGACTATATTCGACATGATATAGTCAGTATCAAAAACGAAACTACCTATTATTCTGTTGATCGGTAATTCATTTTTTCTGAAAAATATCACTTTAATTTTAATGTGCACTATTTTTCATAGCGGAAGAAGTTTGTAGTGCGGGTGACCAATCGTTGGCGCGTGAGATCATAAATTTCTGTAATTCATTTTCATTGGAAGATTACGTCACACAATGTATTGCCTAATATTTTCAGTGGTACCCGCTGTATGTGATACTCGAAAATATTAGGCAAAAAGATAAAAAAAAATGTGTACGAATGGCCGATAAACGTAATGTCTTTATTATCTTAACAACAGAGAAACTTTAGGTAATTCCGCCGTCGAAGGAGAGACCTGTCACAGCTGAGGGTCTACTAAGAATTAACTAACAACTACTCTTTGACAATTCCACCACCTTTATATGTACACCAATTTCATCTATTTCTACACCTGGTGCACTCGCGTCCCCTAGCGTAGCAGAATATTAATATGACAAAAATAGTTTATATCAAAACCAATTAAATAGTGACGTGGGTTCCATTTTAAAAATATTCGATAAATGAAATCTGATCAGCAATACACATTACCAAAATTTTGAAGAGTCGAAACTGACAAATAAACATGCTAGGAAGATTTAATAAAAAATGTTAGTTCAACAAATTCTTCTTACTTTTCCTGAATGAAACGTTATATATGTATTCATAATGTACACAATAGAATTCTTATTGTAGCCAAATCGTTTATCACAAAATAAGTTACTAATATGTGCAGAAAAGTGTTTGTTTGTTTAGTTTGGGTTTTACGCCGTTTTCAGCACATTTCGCTATTTCGCGGCGGCAAGTTTGTATTGGTGGAGGAGAGAAACACCGACCTTCGGTAGGAAAATTGGCAATCCTTGTCAATTAAGATCGGAGCTAGTCGAATACACCTCGCCACAAGTGAGATTCGAACTCACAACCTCTGTGTGGACAGGCCAGTGACGAACGACTAGTTTTAGAATAGTTGTGTTAATTTCAGATGCAAAGACCATGTGACTGAATCAATATTAATTCCAAAAATGCCATTTTTAATGACTTGACAACAGTATCGCAACTATATCCCTTGTGGATAAGTCTGTTTAAAGGTTTGGTTAGCTTTTCAGGTGACATTAAAAAAAAACCATCATAGAAACAATTTTATTTATCTGAATTTAGAACATAAATTCAAAGGATTTTTTTTAAACAGAAATATAAATTTAATTTTTTGATAGATTACCGGATACAGATTTCGAGGGCTCAATTTTTTTCTCTTGTTCAAATCATATGGGAGGTTGACTCATTTTTGCTTACCTAGTGTCCTAACATTTTAAACGCAACACTCAAATAACCCATTAAAGCTTTCCAAATCTTAGCAGCACAGGTGGAAATGCAGAAGTTGTCAAAAACCCGAAATCATGAAGCCGTCTGGGTTTTTATGAATTGCTAAGAAATATACAGTTGCCAAATACACGAAAATCAGCAAAATTTTTTCACAATGTAAATAACGTCCCGCGAGAATTTTTCGAATACCCCGATGTTCCGTTCAAACATGTTGCAACGAATGGTCTCGACAAATGTGGAAAGATTATTTCACCTATTCTTGACGTGTTTAATAGGTGGGATAAAAATACATAATATTTTTAACCACTTCCCGGTG
Source organism: Mytilisepta virgata (assembly GCA_028015205.1). Classification (NCBI taxonomy): domain Eukaryota; kingdom Metazoa; phylum Mollusca; class Bivalvia; order Mytilida; family Mytilidae; genus Mytilisepta; species Mytilisepta virgata. The sequence continues at coordinate 38,553,925 of CM051513.1, read as the reverse complement.
ATTAAATTTCTACGTGGGAATTACCGCCCTTTTTTCTACAGTTATTGGAACGATAAACTAGAGAAGTCCCGAAATGACGTCTATGTAAACAAACTACATAGTAACGACATTTTCTTGAGGTTTTTGTCGAAAATCATAGGAGAAACAGATTCTCCTTCGATTTACCCGTGAGTTATGGAATTTGTCCACCCTCAATAGTTAAATTTTAGATTTTAACACGCTCGCTAAAGGCTCACGTGTTGAAAATCGAAAATTTAACTATCTCGGGTGGAGAAATTCCATAACTCACTCGTACCTGAAGGAGAATCTATATATATACATCATATAGAAGTCTATAAAAAAGACCAACCAGCAAATTTAATATGTACCGGATCGTCTAGAATAGACGATACTGCGCAGATAAGGAAAAAATTATATAAGTCTAAAGATTTGCACAACGGTACCGTTGTGCAAATCTTTAGACTGATATACATCATATATATATACATCATAGACAACGAAGTGTGTTTAATGTTTTGATATATGCGCCTTACTTCTATCATTTGTGTTAAGAATACCATAGAGAAAAATGCGATACTTTTTCATTATGTTTTAAAGTTATATCGCATAAAATCTTGTCAGAATTCATAGTACATGTAGAAACATTTATATAGTACACCTACAAAGTGCCAAAATTATATAATTGAAATTGTGAACAAACAATTAAATGTTGCACATTAGAACTATTGCTCTTTTGGTAAAACTCAATGAAGATATTAGTCATTGGAGATAAAAATCTTGCGATGTAATGATCAGTTACATTTTTTTTCAAAGAAAGATAGAAAAAAAACTTGTGTCCAATAGCCGTCTTTGCTCATATTAGCAAATAAATATGGTTAAACTGGAGATTAGTATCAATACGTGTATATGTGAACGTATGTTAGGCCATATCAAATTGATTTTTAGGTCTTTGGATTTTTGGATGGTAAAAATAGGTGCGAGTGAAATTTTAATTTTAATTACTTTTTCAACGAGTAGTTTTTTCGGGCGAAGATAAAATTTACGTGCGACACATATTTTTTTTAACTAAAATATTTCAAGAATCGGAGAAATAAACAATTTTTTACCAAATGTCAGGAGCGGGCGAACAATTAAAATTTTTAATTTCACGAAAAATGGAGAATTTGGGGCGTATTTTTGCAAAACGAAGCGACAATTTTTTTCTCTTTTAAATAGTCTAAAATCTAAGCGGCGAAATCGAAAGAACGAAAGATCAATTTGGCGTGGCCTTACACGTGAAAATTTTGTCATAGTAAAGTCTGAAATTACTAAACTATTTTACTTTTTGATTTTGCATTAAAATTTATACTTTTCATTGTTTCCATAATTCATTAACACTTAACCAGATTTAATAGGTTCATAAAGGTAACTAGCTAAATTCTGTTTTCGCATTAAAGATGGCAACTTGTTTCTGGTTGTTCTAAAATTATCAAAATCTCTAATTTTATGATAAAAATCTCTTTGTCTTCTTTAATCAAGCAATTGCTTTTTATGCCACTTTGGCTGTACATTCCGTTTTAGACGTTTAAACACATGGGAACATTTTTGTATAGAGTTTTAAGCAATTTGTCATACCATAATTCAAGTACCTCTTCTGGATCCGAAATAAATAAAATTACATGGCAGTTTTGTTTTTTAAGATCATCCGTAGATGAAATTTCATTAAATTTATTGAAATCCGTGTGTTTATTAGAAGAGGCATTTATGTTCAAATTCACACCTTTTACAGTAAAGCTCACAGGATAATGGTCACGGGGAAAGTATGTAGGAACATGTACATGTATTAGCAATGTCAGAAAACGCAAGGTGGAGCTGTTTTGAGGGAAGTTATTTGAAAACTGGATTCCGCTTCCAGTATACTGTAAAAAAAACTGTGGTTTCCGCACAGTGGTGCCCCTAGTCTTTACTGACATTGCTACATGTATTGGGCGATGGACATTTGCGCCAATCGAAAATGTCCTCGGGCCTGTCAAAGAAACATTTGATCAATTAAGGAGACACTTTCACTATACCTCGCGTGGGACTATAAATTAATTGATCTAAGCCATCTGTTTATTTTCAGCTCTGTAGTAGGGAATGAAGAAATAAATGACAAACCAGAAATTTGTGGAAATTTAAACACTCATTTTACCTCAATTTCTAAAACTATTATCTCTAATTCAAAATTTTTGGACCAACTCCAAATTTACATCAATGGTGAGTAAAGAAGTAAACTTTCCCTTACACATGTATTTTACCTGAAGAAATTTTAACACAAATGTTAACAGTCAAAATACCCAAATATTCAAGTGAATTAGATTGTCCCAGTCCAAACATAGCAAAGATGTCAGCTCTAGTTACATACCAATCTCTTACACATATATTCAATGTATGTTTATATACAGAAAAAATTCCCGAGAAATACATATTTAACAGCACTGACTAAAATGGTAGATGAGATTTTTATAGAAATAGACAAAAGCAATTATACTGGAATTTTATTTCATTATCTTAAGAAAGCATTTGATTTAGTCAATCATAGTATCTCGCTTTCCAAATTAAGAGAATATAAATTTTATGCGTTTTCTATGAAATAGTTTTTAAGTCTTATCTATCAGAAAGACCACAAAAACTTGTCATTTACAAATTTGAATGCCCAAATTATATATCGTGGTGTTCCTAAGGTAGTATTCTGAAACCTTTGCCTTTTCTTTTATATATTAATGACTTGCTATTATATTTGCGATACACTTGTCCTGATTTATTTGCAGATGATACTACCATTCCCTGTTCATCTTCTAATACATGTGACAGAAAATTCAATTTTGACATAAACAATGCACAAGAATGATGCTAATTAAGAAATAATTTATTTCTGTCATATTTTATTGTTATTTACATATGGGTAGGCATTATATTCATGAATATTTAACCCCGAGCGATAGCGAGGGGTTAAATCTCATGAATATAATGCCTACCCATATGTAAATAACAATAAAATATGACAGAAATAAATTATTTCGATTCTAATAGGACATTACGGTAATTTTTATACTGGTAAATACGGTATAGATGTGTGATTATCAAGTGGCTGTTCCAACTTCCCAGAATCCAACGACTCAATGATGTATTGATTAACAGAGTTCTGGGGTCTATAGTAATTAATAATTTTGTAGTAACTGCCCTCATGTTCAACTTTAAGTCCAATTTTCAACGGCGTATTCCCTACAGCGGCCATTGCAGACGACAATTCTAATGTGCTTTTACGTGGGGGTATGCTGGAACAGCCACAACAATGTTGTGGAAAAGGTCACGGACATTGAAAATATCACATTTTAATATTACACATTTATGTTTTTAGCTTTAAGATTATAAGATTAGGCTTTTATTCGACGCTAACGCTTAAATTTTCATAAGAATATTGCTCAAATGAAAGTTATGTAGGAAATGTTGAATGGCATCATTGCGCAAGTGCTAACTATATTTTATTGTTGTTTACGTATAGTTTTATTTATATAGCGAATGCAGGGCGTCATATTAGAATGAACAATAATATGATGATAAATTTAATAAAAACATATTGTTTATCTGAATATATTAATAAACTAGTTTCAAAATTATCTTTTCGATTGGACTGGTGTGCAGTTAAAATCTTATCTTCCATCAGAAGGTTTAATTTTGTTCTATAATGGTTATATCTTACCACTGTTTGATTACGGTTGTACAATATGAGACCACAACAGTTTAAAAAATTAAGAAAAGATGTATAAGTTAGGGCTGCAAGAATTATACTTAATGCTTTGTTTGTTTAGTTGGGGTTTTACGCTGTTTTCAGCACGTTTGGCTATTTCGCGGCGGAGGAAGCCGGAGTACCCGGAGAAAACCACCGACCTTCGATAGGAAATTGGCAATCCTTGTAAATTAAGATCGGAGTCGAACACACCCCGCCACAGGTGAGATTCGAACTCACAACCTCAGCGTTGACAGGCTAGTGATCATTAGTAGTCATGACGAACTACCTAGACCACTCGGCCACCGATGCCCCTGTACTTAATGCAAAAAGAGATAATAGACCCACTCGTCTAATTTTCATAGTAGATTGTTTTATCATCAAAAGCATGGATTTTGTGCAAAATTCCATTTTTTGCGATTTCAAAAATCACATTTTTTAACCCAAAATTTTAAAACAAAATCAGTATTTTTACCCCGTTATGTGAATGATAATGTCTGTGTGACAAAAGATTTGAGTCTTTTCTACTGATTTCAGCCACTAGATTTTTACTTTACAAAATGTGTGTCGATTTTCTTCTCGATTTTCCGCAAATTTACTTTAGCCCTCTTTTGGAAAATTTCCATTTTCTACCATTTCAAGTTTATCCAAATTTCAAAAGGACCGAATTAGATCAAGAAATGAAGTAGCAAACCACTGTTGCCCTTATACTTAAGTTTTTTTAAGGAATTACCAAGACATTTGGTTACGAACTCGTGTATCGTTACTTTTGTTGACTAGTATATTTTAAAAACTTGAATGGCTGTCTATTTTTAAAAGAATTGATTGATTATCATAAAGATGTTTTAATCTTTAAATGTGTCAATAATCTTGCTCTAGAATATTTATGCGATGTCTTCAATACTTGTAATAACCCTTCGTCTTATTCTTTACGATCATCTAAAAACATAAACTTGTTTGTACCTCGTCAAAATACAAATTTTATGAAGAAAAATTTTACTATTCTGGAATTATTGTATGGAATTCTTTACCGACAGACCTTAAATTGAATAAAAATATAGAAAGAAATGTTTACTTGAGGATGCTCGCTGGTCATGTTTTGGTTTTTTGTCAGATTTTCGGAATCCTCGGGTTTTATCCATTTCTTAAACATGAAAGTTTTTGCCCATGAACCGCCACTTTTTCTTTTATAATTCAATCATATATACCTTAAAATGGTATTTGACAAAACTTTATGGAATCCTTTTCATTTTTTCATATATTTTTGAGAGACTCAAGTTGTCAATGCAAAGACAATGAAAAATCCAGAGAAAACCCATTTCCTGCAAATTTTCAAGGCCTTGTAGCTCTAAAATGAGCACATGAACCTACATTTTTTTCTTGCTTATTTGTTTACTATTCATATGTTCTCTCAAACTAAAACACCTATTTCAAATCCTATTTATTTCCTATTAGACCAGCGATCATCCTTAAAGCTTTCTAAATTAGTTAAATTATACTCACAATATTGAAAGGCGTGATATTCTTATATAAAATGCAGATATTTTTATAGATTATATATAATAAATATATAGATCTTCTACATGATGTGCATCTTTGTAGAAATTGTATCAATGTTAGATTAGTTTATTTTTTGTGTTTTATTAATTTATTTTAAGTTAGGGTCTCAGGGAAGATAGCTTATTAGTGCTAACTATGTTACCCTTTAAATAGAGACATTAATAACTTACTTAATTACTTACTATTAATCTTAACACTGAAACGGATGGTATTGTGCCTATCAAACGCAGAAGTGATATTTACTAAAAAAAAAGATTTATTCCGGTGGCGGAAATGATTCGCAAAAATCGTAATGTATGCAAAACAATGGTTCGGTCTATATTTAAGGTGGTACCCAACACCTTGACTAAAATAAAATTGGCTCGTTTAATTTTCATAAAATTTTTAGGAAATATTTACTTTGACCTGTTGACATAAATGTTGAATTTTTTTAGTAAATAGAGTTTCACACTTCACGGGAATAATTTCATTGAATATATAGCAGTTTGGCAAACATCAATTTTGATCATAGAGAAGCTTAATGTCTCTTTACTTATTAAATTTGATTAAAACGCTCTGGTGATTTTTAAGAGTTATCTCCCTGTAGTGTTGGGTACCACCTTAATATAAGGTATAATTTGTATTATTATTTATTTTGTATATCTAAAAAATTCATTGATACCAATTTTGATGTCCAAGATGTCCACGTTTCGTCGATTTACGACTCGTCAGTTGTACTCCAGAGCTAAAAGGTTAAAAAACCAAAACAACAATCCAAACTTTGAAGATCAAATTCAAAAATACCAAAATGACCAAACGGAGTAAAGCCAAAACCATCGAATGACAGAACTATGCACGAGGGAGATACTCCTTAGTTTTCACTAATTTTACAATTTTGTAACAGTAAATTTTAAGTATCAATTTCGGGCTTGTATCGAAATACTGGCAAGTGAGTTGGTTAGAAGACTTCGCGTAGCTGTAATGCTATATCCGCCAGTACCCGAATCATAATAGGATATGACGGTGTACGGTAGATCATACTTCTTTCTCATGGCAAATAAATTGAATCAACAGTTTAAAGCACGTACATGTACATGTATATCTGTCAAAAGTTAAAACATTTTTCATAGATTTAAAAATAAAATTATAAATTGTGTTTTCGAAGTTTCCCCAAATGACCATGGCCATTGTCATTACGCCGTATCAATACACAGAACATGAAGGTTAATCTCGATCTGGATACATAATGGAGTTATACATTTTGAATTTTAAGGATGATCGCTGGTCTAATAGGAAATATATTGGATTTGAAATAGGTGTTTTAGTTTGAGAGAACATATGAATAGTAAACAAATAAGCAAGACAAAAAATATAGGTTCATGTCCTCATTTTAGAGCTATAAGGCCTCGAGAATTTGCATGAAATCGGTTTTCTCTGGATTTTTCATTGTCTTTGCAATTGACGATTTCAGTCTCTCAAAGGTGTATGAAAAAATAAAAAGGATTTCATAAAATTTTGTCAAATACCATTTTAAGGTATATATGATTGAATTATAAAAAAAAAATTGGGGGTTCATTGGCAAAAAATTTCATGTTTAAGAAATGGATAAAACCCGAGGATTCCGAAAATCTGACAAAAAAGACCAAAACATGACCAGCGAGCATCCTTAATGATTTGTGCCCTGAACCTCCAGAAGGAGTTCCATCGAAAAATCCGCTGAAAAAAATATTTTATAAATCGATTTAAGATTGAAAAATGTAATTAATAAATCATTGGTTCTAATTGGAAAATTGATAAGTGATTAAAAGTACGTTTTTTACCACATTTTGATGTCTTGTTGGGAAATCGATGAAATAATTTTTGCATTGTTTTCGTTAAAAGAAAAATCTGGGATCAGTGTTTGTTACTTTTGTTGGTAATATTTCCACTTTATGTGGCCTCTGAGGAACTTCCGTATAATTATTATCTGGCTAAATTCAAGGAGTCAGACTTCAGACTTGTTAAGTGGACATCCGTTCATTTGAAGTGTCATGTTGGTCTGGATAATTTTGAAATAGATCAGACTAAACCAGTCAAATCGTCATTACTTTTGGTAATGATAGTGCGTTTACTTTGCTGAAATGAGGGACATTCATTTGGGACCAATATTATTCAGAAAGAAAAATAAAAATTAAACCAGCAGTTCAGCCTAAGCTTTTGTCATATAATTACACTTTGAGCTTCTTATGTAATAATATTGTTGGATGAGATACTTATGGTCCGTTAGAAGTGGAGGAACGACTTTCCCTTTACCGTGTTCTCGACTAACACCATACTTGCTACGTACATGTATAAAGTTAGAGAGATCCAAATATATTCCGGCGGTTTTAAGCACGTGACCAATGTGTTGCAAAAATTAATTTTTGGAGTCAGACAAGCTTCTTAAAAACTTAAACTTCTATTTAATAATACATGTACCACTTACCTTTATATTCATTGATACATTTGTTGATTGATTGATTGATTGATTGATTGATTGATTGTTACTTAACGTCCAGTGGCAAATATTTCATGCTTTTTCAGGACGAGAACCAGTTCAAAAAAAATTTCAAACATAATTCAAATAGGGGTTGGACGGGACACTAAAGGGAACCAATATTGATTGCCACTCTTTTTCGGAAACTAAAGAAGGGTTCTTTAGCGTGCAGGGAGTGTGGCATTCTCCAAACAAGTTACCCACTATGGTCCGCGGACAGGTTTTTCGTACTATGACCAGACAGTCCCACAAGAGAGGGTCTCGCCTACCCGCCACGTGGTGACGCGCTAGGCAGGTCTATGGGTTGATCCACGAGATCCATCACAGGTGCCTAGTTACATGTACATTTTTAAATAGGTACATGTATGAAATATCAACTAATGGAATTAATGCAAACAAACAATCAGTCAATCTTTTAGTTTTAAGGTATCCGGACCATAATAGATCATGGTCGAAATGGTATCTCTTTTTGACCGTGAATGGCTGAACCAAACAATTTAAAGCTGGAATTTTGTATATACATATTTCTCAAGTTGAAACAAAATTTGTTGCTTATATGCAAAGTCTGTAAAAATAAGTTAGTTATATTGGCATTTCCGAAGTTTGCCGATAATTACCGAGGTCATTTCAATTGCGTTGTATGGAACATCCGGGAACTTGTGAATAATCACGTGGTCATTTATGGTCAGGATACCTTAAAATTATTAAACAATATTTTCAGTGAATTATGTATTTGCAAAAACAACCGATCGGGGCTTAAATAATATTGTTATCAAAGATGGCTTTCAACTATTGTTTCTTACCCTTGCATTTGATACCAATTTTGATACACAATATGTGAACATTTCGTTCATTTACGACTAGATAGTTGTGCTCAAGATCTATATATATAAAAAATATGTACTATATCAAATACAAAAGCCTTCGGCTCGATGCACACTACTTCACGGAGAGAATTAGAATCGCTCACAATAAATCTATATTATCAGAAAAGCACTAAAGTTATATAACAAACAAATAACAATGCGTTACAATGCCAAATGCTTATGCCCCCCCCCCCCCCCCCCCCCCACACACGCGACCAGAAATAGGGGATCAAGATAACAGCATAAATATTTTTACCCTTGTTCATCCATCCGTTCAGATAGAGGGTATATCATGGGGTTTGTCCGATTTACTCCTCTAGACCTACATTTTTAAGGTAGAAATTTTGATTTTCTTATAGAGAATGATTTTAACCTATTCTGATATTTCCATTATTTATATATTTTTCACTTTAACTTCGTCGATTTCTGGTTGAACTTAACACAGAGGTACCGTGTATTGTCAATTTGTCCACATTCAAATTTTTCTAAACCAAATTGTCACTATATCCCAAGTCAAATTTTTCTCAACCAACAAAATAAAAAAAAACAATGATCCAAAACTTGAATAGCAAATTCAAAAATGATTAAATAACCTAAAGGATAAAGCCGAAACCATCTAAGGACAGACTGCTGGCTCTGCACAATGGAAATACTCTTTTGTTTTTACTGATTTTACTAATAATATAATAATCAGTGTACAAATGTAGATGTTTCAACGAAATGTTATAAAACTGTCAATTACTCTCCCTTGCTCGTTCATCACTATCATTATAGAACCATGGGGCATTAAAATGTGATTAATGAAATTCGCCCATATTCCGTTTTTCTAAATGTCAAATAAAATAAATTGCTGAAAAAAAATTTACTTGAATTATTACTAAGAAAAACATGGCGGAATATTTCATATCATTCAAATTATAAATTTAGAATCAGAATCCTGATACCGGAAAAGGGCTGTTGCTGTGTTCGTATCATTGGCCACATCAACAGCATATTATTTACGACGGAACTCTTGACAGATAAACCATACAACACACATCCAACAATCACAGGGTTAGGGACAAGTACATGTAACTCTCATAAACTAATTTTAGAATCAAATCGGAAACAAGAAAAATAAATGATGTATTTGTTTTAAGTGTTTCCAGCTAACCTACATTGTAATACGGCTGCCTACATTCGTCCGTTCGTTTTTTAAAAATCACACTTGACTTGATAATATGTATTTGACATGGTGTAAAAATCCATTTCCGTTATAAGGAAATTACTTGGTTTCTCTTGTAGTTGTGCATAAGTTAACAGACAGTATTCTAAAGGATAATAAATAAAACTGAGGGTTTTTTAAATTATCATTTACATGTAAATGCTTCATGTAATTTAAGGATGCGCGCTGGTCATGTTTTGGTCTTTTTGTCAGATTTTCGGAATCCTCGGGTTTTATCCATTTCTTAAACATGAATTTTTTTGCCCATGAACCCCCACTTTATCTTTTATAATTCAATCATATTTACCTTAAAATGGTATTTGACAAATTTTATGAAATCCTTTTTATTTTTTCATACATTTTTGAGAGACTGAAGTTATCAATGCAAAGACAATGAAAAATCCAGAGAAATACCATTTCCTGCAAATTTTCAAGGCCTTATAGCTCTAGAATGAGCACATGAACCTATATATTTTTCTTGCTTATTTGTTTACTATTCATATGTTCTCTCAAACTAAAACACCTATTTCAAATCCTATTTATTTCCTATTAGACCAGCGATCATCCTTAATGGTACACTGCTGTTGGATTTCAGAGCATAGGTCAATCCATACACTACTTTGTATGATTAAGGGTATTTATTATCGGCCATTTCAAATTAATTGATAGTTTATCATCCCCGTCCGCCTCTGGGAAAATTGGTCCGGCTCAATTTTTTTCTTAATTTTTCAGGCAAAAGGTTTTCAGAAAAAAATTCGTGTCTATTCCCGGTATAATCTATGTAAATTTCATGGCGTTTATTTCCGGTATGCAGTTAGGTGCAGACATAACCTCTCAGTTAATTTAGAGCAGTTCTACTGACTGCTTTAGAACTGCTCTAGAACAGAATTCTGACCGATTCTGACTGCTCTAAACTGTCGTGGTCACGAACAGCTCTAACCACTCATGGTCTAGAATAGCTCTAACATGTCATGGTCTAGAATAGCTCTAACATGTCATGGTCTAGAACAGTTCTATAACATTGTCATTGGATTGGTCATGTTACCCACCCATTCATGGTATGGATCGTATCACTGACCTGACATTGCATACCTCATTCCTTCAATTTTTAGGGTTTCTTTGTAATATTTTCCCGGGAGAAACCAATATCAGAGGCCATCCTTTTTTCTTTTTTTTTTAATTTTCTTCTTTTTTTTATTCCAATCTTATTGTGTTTTTTTTTATTTTATTTTACTTTTTTTTAATTTAAAGTTTATTATTATTATTATTTTTTTATAAATGTAATTTCTTACTCTAGATCTGTTCTTGAGTAAGAAATTACAAAAAAAGCAGTCGTGAACCAGGACTGCTCTAATTCTTGACCAGAGCTGTTCTAAAAAGCGGTCGTGAACCAGGACTGCTCTAATTCTTGACCAGAGCTGTTCTAAAAAGCAGTCGTGTACCAGGAATGCTCTAATTTTTGACCAGAGCTTTTCTAAAAAGCGGTCGTGTACCAGGACTGCTCTAATTCTGGACAAGAGCTGTTCTAAAAAGCGGTCGTGAACCAGGACTGCTCTAATTCTTGACCAGAGCTGTTCTAAAAAGCAGTCGTGTACCAGGAATGCTCTAATTCTTGACCAGAGCTTTTCTAAAAAGCGGTCGTGAACCAGGACTGCTCTAATTCTTGACCAGAGCTGTTCTAAAAAGCAGTCGTGTACCAGGAATGCTCTAATTCTTGACCAGAGCTGTTCTAAAAAGCGGTCGTGAACCAGGACTGCTCTAATTCTTGACCAGAGCTGTTCTAAAAAGCAGTCGTGTACCAGGAAGGCTCTAATTCTTGACCAGAGCTGTTCTAAAAAACAGTCGTGTACCAGGAATGCTCTAATTTTTTACCAGAGCTGTTCTACTTCCTGATTTAGAGCAGTTCTCAGAACGCTCTGCAAGTTAACTTGGACGAGATGTTATGACTGGTTTCAACTGTATGAAAAATTAACGTGATGTTGGCTAAAATGACAAAGCGGAAAAGATCCAAATTTATGATACAGAAACAATATTTGACATATACATTGACTTTCAAACTGACCAAATCCACAAGAAATTTCCAATGACGGACTTCCGACAGCAATTATCTGCGACCACATGGGCCTTACCAATCACGGAGAGAAATGAAGAATTTAATTCTTCCTCCCGCTCCATATTTTTAGGAGTGTATGATAATCTATCAATTAACCTTTAGTTGGCCTTATCTGAAATTTACTGTTGTTGTTAATCGCATTTTCCAACGGAAAATAATCGGGTTATAAGTTTGGAGATACACTCAGGATGCTTTTTTTTTGCTGATATTGAGTGCCGACTTATTATCAACATCGGACCAAAGCTGAAGTGGCCAACAATATTTATCAATTATAGACTTTTGACGAGGTCAATACATTATATATGGACCTGTTAGGCATATATTGACCGAGGACGAAGTCAATACATTATATATGGACCTGTTAGGCATATATTGACCGAGGACGAAGTCCGAGGTCAATATATTCCTAACAGGTCCATATATAATGTATTGACAGAGTCAAAAGTCCATCATTGTTATATTACATATGTAGTTTTTTTAATTAGAATTTGATCAATTGCTTTTTTATTGTTTCTGTTTTTTAGGCTTGGTGCGAGAGTTGAGGTTTTTTTCATGATTTTGTTGTATTTTCAATTCTTTTTGTATATGTATATCGTATGTGAGACAAAAAAAGAACATAATTCAATTTCATATTTTTTAAAGTCAGAAATGAAATATTAACACTGAAAATAGAAATTTATCACACTGAAAACGTAAATTTTAAAAGTCAGACTGAAAGTATGAAACTTTGATAATGAGTCACTTTTCTTCTTTTGGCATGTTAAAATTGAAATTGAATGTTATATTAGAGCAGTTATACAAGTTGGGCATCGGCATCATTGGGTTCCTCATACATGTAGTTGAATTTAGTTCCCTCATCATTTTGACAGGTGCGTTGGTTGTTGACCCTTCAGCTGGAAGTAGTTCAAAGGTGCTAAAAATATCATCGAGACCATCATTTAGAAGTTGAGCCCCATCCCCATCACCAATATCTTGTAGTAAAACTTGTTCCTGTGAACTTGTCAGTGTAACTAATTCAATGTTGTCATTTAGGCAAGAAACAGAAGTACTGGTGGCTGCAGCATAGGTTGATGTAGTTTTCAAGACTTTACTAGTAGTGGCATTAGTTTTGTGGTTTAAAGTGTCAGACATTTCTTTTAGTTTCTTCACTTGTTTGTCCACTGTATGTTCTCAATGAGTTTTCAGATTTGTGGCCTGTGACGGACATTATATGCCGACTCGGAAAGTGAGCTGCATCTAAAACGTGGACTGTTGTAGCTCTTAAGGAGTGGTTAGTGTATGCCTTTGACAATTTAGCAGCCTCAGATATTTTTTTCATCATGGAACCTAGGAAGTTATGACCAAGTGCAATATTGTTGAAATAAATCCCATCCTTTGGTTCTTTCCTAGCTTGTTGAAAAAAAGACTTGCATTTGGGATTTAGTTTCTTTATATAAGCCACTAAACTGCGAACTGGACAACGAGGACTTTCTGAAATAAAGTGACAGCAAAATCAAATACAATGTTTAATTTTTTTTTCATATTTTTAACTCAAGAATCCTGAATCTATGAAAGTGTCTATTTTAAGAATGTAAGTAAGTAAACAAAACAAAGACACAAAGAAATTGAAGAACGCAATGATACATGTAGGCCAGAAATTGTGGGTTAAACCAGGTTTTATTGGGCAAAAGTTGAAAGAAAATAATTTGATGATTATGGTAAAAGTATATTTGTTAAAAAAAGAAAAGAATTGTGCTGCATGTATATTACATATTACAGATACATGTAGATACCGGCTCATATGTCAAACAGTGTAACTTCTGGAAATTACATTATAAAACCATTTACAAATGCATAATATATTTTGTTATAAATACATACCTTTTATTTCATACATCCGACCCTCACTTTTTGCGTCATCTGCTTGGTGATTTTTTGTGAGTTCGTCCTTGACTTTGTAAGCATACAGTGCCCCTGACCCATCTCTAGTGACAGCAAAATCATCTCTCTTGAGATCTCTGAGGTTTTCACGACCCCTCCTACCAAAATGCAGCATTAAATCTACAAAAACCTGCAAAAACAAAGTGTTTTTTTTCTGATAGTATTAAAATACAAAAACAAAGCAACATATCATTTTATACTAGTATTTACATGGTTATTTAAAAAACTTTTTTTTTTCTTAAAAAAACACTTAAACATTGTATCGTGCACTAGAATAGTTAAGCATGTGTAAGGAGGGGTATAAAATATCCATATGGCTAGCACAATGAACAACTACAAGATGCTTTATATGAAATCTAGACAATCAAGTACGTATACTTGCACTGTGATACTTGTCTTAAAGCATACAAATTATGATACATGTACAATGTATGTGCATTTTTCATGAGAAAAAGCCTGGCCTGTCTGAAATAAAAATTAAAATGAAAATACCTTGTGCTGCAACACTTGTGCTGAATCAGAACTTCTCCATGAATCCAAGTATGAGAACAAGATTTGTAAATCTGTGTCACAAATAAACTGGGTATGGTCTACGGAAGCTTTCCCTTCCCTTTTTAACTGCTTCACCACTCCACCAAACACTTTTGCGGACGTTGTAAAATCTTTTCCCTTGACAATATCAATTTTATTTTCCTTTACACTATCTAGATGCCTTTGAATACCTTGTCGATAAGACATAAGTGTAGTTTTTTTGTACATCTCTCCGTTTTTATCTCGTGCTTCTGCATAGAATTTAGTAAGAGTTTTGTCAAGGGTCTCAACATCGTAAGTTTCAAAGTCAGGATTTAGTTCATTTTCTGTTAAGTACTCTTTAAATAATTTGACTGCTTGCTTTGTAGCCTTTTTGGTGTTTGCAGAATCAGCATTTTCTACAATATTTTTGATGTCATCGTCACTTAAATTTACAAATTTTCTTTTTGTCGTCTGCTGCCGATCTCCTTCCGCCATATTTGTTTACAACGACATGTATAAAATATGCCCGGAACGGACGAATATCCGGATCTAAATTTAGTAACATAGCGTCAATATAGGTAAAAATAGAAACATAGCGTCAATATACCAAAAAGGCACCGTTTTGATTTTTAAAGTAAAGAAATACACTAAATATCCTTAAAATCACATGACCAAATAATCCAATGAAAATGTAAGAATTATTAACCATATGTAATATACATCAATATTTTTTTTTTCCTTTTTTCAGAATTATATGCAAATGAGTTTGATTTTATTCTCAAATATACCATTTATCCTATCAGACTTGTGTATCTTTGGTTTGCTAGTATACATGTAGTTTGTACATTTTTTTACTAGTATAGCTTGTAAATTTTTTTTACTGTTTTAGTTTGTACAATTTTTTTACTTTTTTAGTTTGTAATTTTTTCCATTAGTCATGTTAGTATAGTTTGTAAATTTTTTCACTAGTGTTTTTTTCCTGACCAATCCATTTGTTTTACCATTTACATTTGTACTTTTGTTTTAGAGTATAACTTGATAATAGGGCGATACCCTTTTAAGATTTTAATTAAGTAAACAATTGTATCGTCTAAGATATTAGGCTATTTTTCTTAGGAAACAACACTTAAAAGAAAACATTAATCAACATCATCAGTTATTACTGAATGAAACATTGTTCTCCCTAGAGGCAGACATTCTGTATTATTTCTTTGTTTCACTTATGCAACACAGATCCCCATATAGAATACAGGCAATGTCGTGAATAAAAGACGACACCGTAGGCGCGAGATTGATATTGATATTTAACACAACCATCAATATTTATTATTTGTATTTTTAAAAATATCTTCAAAAGAAATATTTCAGAAGTTTATTTCAGGCTGAATTAAACCATTTTGTTTCTGTCTTTAATTCAACATTTAATAGAATGCACCTAACAAATTGGGTCTGATATCAAACGTTTAGCTATTTACCACAATTTTCTATTTTGTATTTTTTAAGGTATTTGAAATAATTCCGACATTGTTGAATCAAAGCGAGATTATTCTATTGTACAATTTAGGACCACTTAATGTCAAGAAGATGTCCCGCCCGTTGTTACAATCTGGAAATAAGTGCGATATTAGTACGATTCCTGATATTGTAACTATTAGAGCTCTTTAAATGTAACACTGGTTTTACAATCATTGTGCTTAACACCTTGACTAAAATAGATTTGGCTCGTTTAATTTTCATATAATTTTGACGAAATATTTACTTTGACCTGTTGACAAAAAATTCAAAAAAATTAAAAAAATTTGAACCACACAATTTACGGGAATAATTTCATTGGATATATAGCAGTTTCACAAACACTAATTCTGATCATTGAGAAGCTTGATTTCTCTTTACTAATCGTATGTGATTAAAGCGTTCAGCTGATGTTTAATGAGTTAACACCCTTGGGTGTTCTGTACCAAAATATTTTTCACATTTAACTAAATATTTATTTCAAAAGATGTGACCTTCAGTAAGGGAGTTTTTTTTCCCGGAAATAAAATCCCGTTTTTTTAAACGGACATTTTTCAAGACATTCGACAGTCGGAATCGCAACCCTCCACCTACCCATCTTTATAAGGAGACATGTAACCTTAGTGTAAATTATTTTAAGATACATTTGTACAAACTAAGCACACCACCTAAAAATTGATATTAGTGGATAATAATCAAAATGTTTGTCCGGTCAAAAATGTTTCAGGTTTTTGGAAAACTATCTAACATAAAATAGGTGCAACCTGGAAAGTTTTTCGGTATTTAGTGAAACATTCAAATGGCGGGGGAAATGACACCTGGGTAAGCAAATGATTCCATTTCTATTTAACGAAATCTGATTTACTGTGGTGTCGCTCACATTTTTTTATTTTTATTTATTATAAGTACTTAAACGATATGATTTTAGTCCAAAAATAACTTGTATTGTCCAATTTATTGCTTTTTTTTCACGTACTATTATACTGGAAATAAAATGGTTTCACGAGCTTTCGCATGGCGGTAACCTTGTTAAAATTTTTTGATGGCAATTACTTCAGACAGTTGAGCCCAGTTTGACACCTCTGTAATATGAAACAGGCATGAACGTTTGCTTTTCGATACTTAGTGAAAACTTCGTAAAGGCGGGAAAAAGTGACACTTATGTCTGTAGATTATTTTGTCAGATTTGATTCAAGTTGATTTTTTCGTAATTAGTTTTACTTTGATGATACCAAAGGTTTAAAAAGTTCATCGATAATACTCTTTATTCACTTGTTACTCACTGAAGATACCTCTACCTTAAAGAGCTCGCTTATAAATGAAAATCAATACAAATGTAAGCGCTAATTAAATTTCGTCAAATAAATGTACATGGAAGTATTTAAGCATAGTCTCGGTTTCATCTTTGCACGTTGTGCGTTCGCTTTCACGCGTATATATCTTTATTAAGTGTATCCCAACGAAAACAAATTCCCAACATCACGAATATTGAAAAATGAATTATAGAAAAATTACTGGTTTTCGGTTCTGACTTTGTCACCCGTAAAAATTCTGACGCGGAAAACATATCGTACTCCCCTTCCAAGTTAACAACTCATTATCACGATACTAGGCCCTCTGTTTTTCATAATGTTAGGCCGAAATGCATTGTCACGTGATTCTGAAAAAAAGAGGCAGCGTTTTCGACCAAGGCCTCTCTACGAAATTAAATTCACTGAAGTTACCATATTTTTGAAAATAGATTAATATGTAAAAATTTTCAACGCGGATTAAAATGGTTCCCCTTTCAAAATTGTCCCCGAACAAATCATATATCCTAAGAGAACGTTATAAAATAGTATATGAATCTCAGAAATGGCGTATATTTCATGCTTTTGCTTCAATGTTAAATTTCTTTACACGTACTGTATCTGACTATCCAATTTACAATGCCCATCTTAACTGAAGATTAACAACTGCAAAAATATTTATGTAACTGAACATTAATAGTTCATTTAACTTCGAGATCAAACACTTTAGAGATCATGATCTGATAGCTGTGATTCTGTTTCTTGTTAAACGCTTCATAAAGCTGTAAACATTTTGAAGAATTTATTTTATTTTCTCCGAAACAACGGCTGCAAAACAGAGTGATTAAAAAAGTCTTCAGAATTTTCAGTTTCTTTTACATAGATAATGATTGAATCATAGTTTTTGTTTGAGGGTGGCAAATGTGAAGATGCACTTTTAAATACACCCTCATAAATCCGTTATACCACCTTAAAAATAAATGTAGATCGAAACTGTGGATTTTAGTTTGTACAACTGAACAGTTATTCTGTTATAATTTACGTCCTTAAGGGTCCCTTTTTCTTCAAATTATGTCTTTTACGAAACCTTTTGAAAGAGGATAATGGCCGCACATATTCCCATTTCTGGTTCGTATGAGTTACCTCCAATTCACAGTTATCTGCTTTTCGAAGAAGGTGTCTACCATAGACATCAATGGACAAATTTTGTCATTTTTCTTCAAAATTTTGTTTTCTTCCTAACAATATACTCCACAAACATTATAATTTTTTTTTTTTTTTTTTTTTTGTCTGGAGAATTTAAAGCCTTGCCCACTTGAATATTTCCAAAAAAATATAGAACAAATGTTTGCCCGTTAGTTTAAATACAAGCCACCTTAACTCATGCCAATGGCAGACCACTCCAATATCCGCAAATAGGAATAAAGTAAAACAAAAACGGGCCATAAAAATACGGTTCCGGAGCATTGTTTAATAAAAATAAAAAAAGTAGAAAATCAAAACAATAATTCCAAAAGATAAAGTCAGAACAGTTTCATTTCCCTGACAAGAAACAACTTTTTTCAGTCACCATATGTAAAATTGTAAAAATTCAGGATTTTGTATCCGCGTTCGTTCCTACAATTCCCTGACATCACACATTCATATTTTGCGGGTCGGAAGTGAACGATTTTCATTGGTTCTTCTCAAGGTCAAAAGATAATCCATTTGCGTCGTAAGTAGAATTTACTGGGTCACACACCACGCAGCGATATGTTCGAACCGCAAAATTTGAATGCGTGATGTCAGGGGTTTGTAGGAATGAACGTGGATACAAAATCATGACTTGGGAGATGTATTTTTGAAGTTGAAATTGGTTTTCTGCCGAGAAAACTTTATGTGTTTTGCTTCTGTGAATATTTGAATAATCATTTATGCTTGTCATTTCTTGTCATTCAAAATAAAAATAAACGACTAAGGTGCCATACATCGAAATAATTGAGAGCCATTAGGTAAAGTATTCTGACAAATTTAATTTATGCTTTATTTATATATATATAGGAGAGTAGGTCTCCTCAACATACATGTGTAGGGGCCTCGGTGGCCAAGTAGTTCGTCATGACAACTAATGATCACTAGCCTGTCATCGCTTGGGTTGTGAGTTCGAATCTCACCTGTGGCGCCGCGAAATGGCCATATGTGCTGAAAACTGTGTAAAACTCCAACTAAACAAACATACATGTATATACATAAACGACAAACAAATATATAACAATATAAACAAAATACAATGTAAGAGAAAAATCCAGTAAAAGACATAAAATTGTACAAATAGCTGTTTGTTTGTTTGTTTAGTTGGAGTTTTACACCGTTTTCAGCACATATGGCCATTTCGCCAGTTTTTATTGGTGGAAGAAGCCGGAATACCCGGAGAGAACCACCGACCTTCGGTAGGAAAATTGGCGGTCCTTGTCAATTTAAATCGGAGTCGAACACACCCCGCCACAGGTGAGATTCGAACTCACAACCCCAGTGTTGACAGGCTAGTGATCATTAGTAGTCATAACGAACTACCTAGACCACTCGGCGACCGAGGTCCCACAAATAGCTGTAAATGTGGGCAACATACTATACGTTTTGTTATACAAAGGTACAAAAATGTATGTGCATGTTTATGTTTTCATTACGTTCAGAACCTCTTAATCTTTACAAGAAATTAAAATACAGTGTAAAATACTTTAAGATTATATTCTAAAGCAAGATCATTACTACCACACAGAAGTATGTTTACGATATATTCTTAACAGTTTTTCACAAACAAACTGAAATCAACCCCAGGACATATAATTGTTTAAACCACAAAATAAATTTTCCGTTAATCTCAACAATCGGCAATTTTCTCAGTTTTATATGTGAATGTAATCCTAAAAAAAGGCCGACTGACGTCAGAGGAATCTCGGAATAACTCAGGTTAATACATCTAAAAAGTTTTTCCAAAAAGACATGTCGTAGATTTATTCCACAAGCAAAGGATTTTTTGTTTTGTGTTTGCCCCTTTTTTCCCTCATTCTCCCGTTTTTGGGCGTTTCTATGACAGTCAGAATTTTTTTGTCATACATTTTGACCAATCAGGTGTACACAGGTAAAAAAGCCACACATGTGCACATGCGTGACACATGAGTTCACACGTGTATCACACGCATATGTTAGGGACGTTTCATGCTACGCATGTGACACATGTTTACAAAACGCATGATTCACACATGTGATCATGCGTTTCACATGTGAATTTCATCCGTAAGAAAACACACGTGTCACATGCGTTTTCAGATACGTACCTTTCACATGTATTACATGCGTGGCATGAAGCTTGCATGTCACGCATGTGACACACCTGTGACACATGCGTTTCCAGATTCATGCTTGAAAAAGTGTGGCATTTTTGCCTGTGCAAAGTTATTTAACTTCATTGACTGTGACGAATGAATTTACATAGGTACAGGAAACCTAAAAAACGACGGAAGAAATAGGTACTTATACTTCTTGAAAAGTGAAGAACTGGAAAATTTACGCTCCAATCGGGTAAGACGTATTTTTAAAAACTCGTTGAAGATTTTCCAGTCTTCCCTTTGAACTCATGTAAGAACGTATTAATCCCTTCAGCGGGTCCCCTTTGACGTCTTTATTATCGCTGCGTTTTTGTAAAGGATATTCTGTGTAATTATAGATACATTTACATGTATATAATATACGGTTGGAATATCTATTTAAGGTGGTACCTAACACTACAGGGAGATAACTCTGTAAAATCAGCTAAACGTTTTAATAACGTTGTGTTGTTAAGGGAATATTAAGCTTTTCAATGATCAATATTAGTGTTTGTCAAACTGCTATACAATCAGTGTAATTTTTCTGATGAATTGGTTGGTTCAAATGTTTTGAAATTTTAAAATTTTTGTCAATGGGTCAAAGTAAATACTTTGTCAAAATTTTATGAAAATTAAACGAGCCAAATTAATTTTAGTGAAATTGTTGGGTTCCACCTTAAAATCATTTAGGATTGTGTAGGTGTTAATAAATTGAAATGATGAATAATTTATATTTTCAGTTTCCTAAAAAAATTTAAATGCACTGTAAGAGTTTCCAAAGGTTATGTTTTTTTTTATATTTCTAAATGTTAATTTGACTTAGAATGCTTCACGAAACGAACTAAGTAGTAATTTGCATGCAAAGAACGTACTTTTCATTCGCACATGAATTAACAGTAATTGGATTGAATTCTAATTACAAGAGATGTCGGACTGACAAAATATAGTTTTCTTTATTAACCTGGAATTTTTCTACTGCACGTGTCACCTGTACAGGTGGCTTTATTTGTATTACATAATTTGGAAATTAAATATGCCCGTTTGTTGGTGACATTCAAACTTTTTTTCTGAGGAGGAAGGAGGGGTGTACGATCGTGCTAATTATGTATAATTAGGAAGCGAAGTTTGATTTCAACAGTTTATTTTTCAACCTGCACTGTGAAAATAATTAGTGAATCTAACGTGTAATTTCGTTCCTAGAATTAAATGATTTCAGTTTATATTTAATGCATTCCAAATTCACAGCTTCACCATTAGAAAATTTTCATACTCAGATGAACTTTAAAAAGGCTTGAGAATACTAATTCTAAAAAAACGTGTTTTATCTTTAAGTATTAAAACAATGGTAATATTAAAGCCGCTACGTAAATGTACGTAAATCATGTCGGTTGTATATTCATGTAAAAGTTTCCACTTGATACATGTTTGAAAAAAAAATCAAATTTTTCAAAAATAATGACTACATTACCATAGTTTTAGGATGAAAATTGAAATAAAGTTGAACTAAAGAATTTACATTCGAAATTATGACGTAATCGCCATTTAAAAATTCCACTCAAACCATTCTATCGACCGTCTTGAAGTTACAGTGGGTGTGATATTTTTCTGAATGAAAATAGCATTATAATTGTATTTTCTTTTCATAAATTTTGTCAAGTTTTATTAATTTTTGTTTTGTATTTTTATTTTTTTTTTAATTTAATCAAACATATTCTTTCTTTATATTCTATATGTTGATATCGTATATTCTATATGTTGAGGGGCCTCGGTAGCCGAGTGGTCTAATGTAGTACGTCATGAATGCTACTGATCACTAGCCTGTCAACGCTGGGGTTGTGAGTTCGAATCTCACCTGTGGCGGGGTGTGTTCGACTCCGATCTTAATTGACAAGGATTGCCAATTTTCCTACCGAAGGTCGGTGGTTCTCTCTGGGTACTCCAGCTTCCTCCACTAATAAAAACTGGTCGCCGCGAAATGGCCAAAATGTGCTGAAAACGGCGTTAAACCCCAACTAAACAAACTAAACAAAATCTGTATGTTGATTTTGAATATTCTATATGTTGATATTGAATATATTGAATATTCTATATGTTGATATGAATATTCTATATGGTGATATTGTATATTCTATATGTTGATATTGAATATTCTATATGTTGATATGAATATTCTATATGTTAATATTGTATATTCTGTATGTTGATATTGTATATTCAAGAAGTAATTAACCGCCTCCGTGTTGTCGTGATAGCTTGCTCGACTTGAGTGCGGATGGTCGTGGGTGATTCAAGCACGCGGCATCTCGGAGCAAACGCAAATGATCGGTCGGCTCGGAGACAGTATACAGTGTCCGGGTGGGGTGATATGTCTTGCTGCGGACTTTTACCTCTTAGCTGCATGTAGCACGTTAAAAATCCAGCTCGGCACACAACAGGGTACATATTTATATCATAACAATATGTTCTCGTCCCGATATGTATTAAATAATTGCCAATGCACGTTAAACAATAAAATAAATCCATCAATCATCCATCCATTAAATGTGATTTATTTGTTTTTATTGGTACATTGTTACATTATAATACATTGGTTTATTATGTACTTAGTGTTCATTTTGAAAGTATTGGTATACTTCTGGATGTATTTCATATGTATTGTAACTGCATTGACATTATATACTTTTGGTGTATTTCATGTTTATTGTAAATGTGTTTGTAAACATGTACGTTGTATTTACATTGTAAATGTATTTGTATACATTGTATTTACATTGCAGATGTATTTGTTTACATTGTATTTACACTGTACATGTATTTCTATTCATCGTATTTACACTTTACATTTAATTGTAAACACCGTAGTTATACTGTAAATGTATTTGTTTACATTGTATTTACACTGTAAATGTATTTGTATACATTGTATTTACATTGAAGGTGTATTTGTATACATTGTATTTACACTTTACATTTAATTGTAAACACCGTAGTTACACTGTAAATGTATTTGTATACTTTTCATATTATAAATGTATCTGTATACGATGTATTTACACTAAATTTAATTGTTAACATCGTAGTTAAATTGTACATGTATTTGTATACATTGTATTTACATTGTAAATGTATTTGCATAAAATATATTTATATAGTAAGTGTATTTGTATACAAATAGACAAAACATACCAACAGAAAATTGAAAAGATATTATTCAAATAGACAGACAAATGTGGGAACATACATGAAAACTTGAATTATAGAGAAAACAGAAACGGACACCATGGACAACACGAACACAGACGAATAACTTTGTGAATATATATAATATGTCGACTAAATGTATTTTGATATATATGGTAATAAGAGTTGTTTTGAAGTAACTCGTCGGTATGTAAACGACGAAAATGTACTCACAAACTGAATAAAATTCCAAAAAGTTTGGATTTGATACAGCAAGTTAATGTTTTGCCTGTAATAACAGGGCTGGACAAACCCAGGAAGACAAACGAACAACCACAAGCACAACAAATAAACACAGAAAACTAAAAATCAATGAACAACACGAACTCCTATAAAAACCAGGAGTGAACCCAGGTGCTCATGAAGGGTAAGCAGTTCTTGCTCCGTATACGGCACCGGTCTTGAAGTTCAACAAAGTCAATCCTGGGGAAGTTACAAATTGATGGAGGCACATGAAAGGTTACGACAGTGGGAACAGGTCCAACATCATCTCAGATATTGGAACACTGTATTGGTCAACCAATTCGTGATGACGACCGTAAAATTTCCTAAGTGATGAAATCAACTTATCCCCGATAAAACCCTGGTTAAGAAGCTTTTCTGACAGCAGTAATCCTCTTTGTCGAAAGTCAGGGTAACTCACGCATGCCCTTGAAAATCGGATAAGTTGAGAAACGTAGACGCCATATGCAGGCGATGCTGGTACACTGCTACTCAAGAATGGAAAACTAACAATAGGAAAGTTGAAGTCATCGCGTTTGTCATAAAGTTTTGTCTTCAAATGTCCCTCATAGTCTATTTCAAGAAACAAATACAAATATGAAGCGGACTTTAGTGTATCTGTAGTATCCTTAATTTTAAGCTTACTGGGGCTAGATAAGATGTAGAAGGTCTTGGAATTTGTCGTTATCTATATAACGAAAGGTGAAATTAAAGGATTGGCCTAGTTTCTTTTTTGTTTTCACGTAGTAACCCTTGAATGAAGTCCGCTTCATATGAGTACAGAAACAGAACGGCGAGGAGAGGAACACAGTTGGTTCCCATTGGAATGCCGATTGTTTGTTGAAAAATTAGACCGCCAAATTCAACGAATATGTTGTCTATGTTTCAAAAATTTCTTCCTGACTTGGACTGATGTGCAGATTAAAATCTTATCTTCCATCAGACGGTTTAATTTTGTACTATAATGGTTATATCTTATCATTGTTTGATTACTGTTGTACAATATGGGGCCAAGCTAGTTTAGTAAATTTAGAAAAGTTGTACAAGTTACAAAAAAGGTTGCAATAATTATACTTGATGCAAAAAGAGACGTCCCTACATGTACCAATATACTATTTAAAAAAAACTTGGATGGCTATCTATTTTTAAAAGAATTGATTATCACAAAGGTGTTTTAATGTTTAAATGCGTGAATAATCTTGCTGCAGAATATTTATATGATCATTTATACTGCTAATAATGCTTCATGTTATTCTTTACGAACAACATCAAGCAGAAACTTGTTTGTACCTCGTCCAAATACAAATTATATGAAGAACAGTTTCTTTTCTGGAATTATTTTATGGAATTCTTTACCCACAGACCTAGAATTAAATAAAAATATAGAAACTTTCAAAAGAAATTATACAGATTACTGAAAGCTCCTTGAAGATTTCTAAATTTGTTAAAATATAGTAACAGTATTGGAAGGCGAGATATTCTATTGTTTCAATGTTTATATTAAATGCATATAATTTAATTGATTTATATATATATGTATATGTGTATATAGATGGTCTACATGATGTGGATCTTTGTACATATTGGATCAATGTTAGATTTATTTATTTTGTGTCTTTTATTAATCTTTATTTTAATTGAGGGCCTCGGGGAAGATTAGCTTATTAATGCTAACTGTGTTACCCTCTTTAAATAAAGACGTTACTTACTTACTTACTTACTTACTTACTTACTAATATTGACAAAATTTCCATTTGTGCATAGATAAGTGAAAGTCCGCTAAATCTATTTTTAAATGAGGTCTACATATTGTTACCGGTCTGCAAACAACACTGTGGCCAATGAAGAATCAGGAGAATTCCGATTGCCGCCATTTTCCAACTTACTTTTTTGTCGTTTCCTTCACTATCCCCGTTGATCTCCATGAAAACAAAAATGGCGGCAAGGAAATTTTTCATGAAAATTACGGTCTTTGGAGGCAGCTGGTTAAATCTACACGCATTCCAGGGACGCACGCGTTCAAAGGATGACGCGTCCAGTTCAGTGTTCACTCGTCCAGGATGCATCTACGCGCCTTAGCCAGAACCCTAAAAGTTTAGCTCCTTATTCATGTGTCAATATCAAGCTCAAAGCGGGTTAGATTTTAAAAATTGATATTGTCATAAAGTTCGTGTGTACTTTTAAAAGAAATAAATAAAGGTTGGTGATATATATTTATAGAATATATTTCTAACTCTAAAACATTAAATCATTTTGATTATTTAGCGGTAGCTATAAAAGAACTAACACACTAATTCTACCGGTAGTTTCAGAAAGAAATGTCCGGATAATATTTTTAAATTAATGATAGCGGAATAATTATACGACAATAAATGACATTCATCGGAAGCCCTAGCCTGTTTCATTGTATGCCTGTTTCTTTTTAACAAATCCTAAAACCTATTTCAAACATAAGTATTTTTGTATCACTGAATGGAAGTCTTAAGAATGCCGGAAAAATGATATATTATCGTTTGTTTCCCATACATGTAGACTAATATTTTTTGTTTGATTTTGTAAGTTCTGAAGAACAAAAGGAGGAGCAGCGTATAGAGTTGGGGGAGGGATATCTTGAGGTCGCAAGAATTCAGGGTGATGGTAAAGGTTTATCGAGAGCACCATGTGGTCAATAATATAAAAATTCGATAAAATTCCGAACCTAGTAAGTAAGGTTTGGTTGACTCCTGTCTTATTTAAGGTGGTACCCAACACCTTGACTAAAACAAATTTGGCTGGTTTAATTTTCATAAAATTTTTAAGAAATATTTACTTTGATCCGTTGACATAAATGTTGATTTTTTTAAATAAATAGAATTTCACAATTCACGGGAATAATTTCATTGAATATATAGCAGTTTGGCAAACATCAATTTTGAACATAGAGAAGCCTAATTTCTCTTTACTTATTAAATTTGATTAAAACGCTCTAGTGATTTTTAAGAGTTATCTCCCTGTAGTGTTGGGTACCACCTTAACTGGTTTCATTGTTGAAGTTGATTCTCTCTGATACCCCATCTCTTCCACGGATACAATTTTCCCTCAACCGTATAAAACTAGCCAAGTGTCGTAAAAAATGAAAAAAAAAAAAAAAAAAAACTTTTGAATTATGATATCTGCAACAGTTGTTTCATTATATTTGCTAAAACGTTACAATAATTTTCGTTCAATAAAAATTAAATTAAATTAGTTTTGTGAAAGTTTACAATCTTTTAAAGCATCTTTTTACACTAGTATCGAACCACTGACAACTGAACTGGTGAAAATGACATGCGTACTAACTTAATTTTAAAGAAATGTGTTTGAGCAATATAACTGCCAGATATTTCGAGAAAAAATTAGGCGACTTAAAACTTACATGTATCCCAATAGAAATGGATCTCAAATATTTCTCACTTTGTAAATCGCTCCGGATTTTTTCTTTGATGCATATTATCACATTGTTAAAACTTGTTCCAGAACATTGAAAATCATTTCGAAAATTTATCGACAAGTATCTGTCACTTTCTACTAGTGTTGAGATTTTTTATTTTACATTAACACATACAACACGTAACTGTATTTTACCATTAACCTTCATACACATTTCAATGTCTGGAGCAACATTCGATTTGAAACGGTAATTACAGGCATGTCTGGTCCCAAATGATATCAGATCTTTGAGACCAATTTTGAATGTACTTTTTATTTTTCATAAAAATGACATTGAAAAACAAAATATTTACACTCAAATGCCAATTTTATAATGTTTATCATACATGTGAAATGTAAAGGGGCTTCGGTGGCCGAGTAGTTTTTCATATATAGTAACAGCACCAGCATATCAACCTTGTGAGTTTAAGTCCATTTTTGACATAAATGGTAAGAAAAAAAAACCACTTTGACGTTTCATGTTAGGTAGGAGTTCATAAGTCTTTTATTATTTGTCTATGCACCTGTGATAGATCACGGGATCTCCATCCACAGAGCCGCCTAGCGGAGAACCTCTCTTTGGGGAGGTTGTCAGGTCATAATACGGAAAGCCTGACCACGGACCATAGTGAGTATTGCGTTTGTAGAATGCCCAACTCCGTGCAAGTTAATGACCCCTCTGTAGTTTTCGAAAAAGATTTGGCTAATGGTCGCTATAGAAGGCTAATTTACCGACAATACCCAACTATCCACTCTTTTACAGTGGCAGTCAAAATTAGTTCCACTTTTTGTCTCGTCCCACCCCAATTTGAATTGTTTCTGATCAATTTTTGAACTGGTTCTCGTCCTGAAGAAGCATGAAATATTTGCCACTGATCGTTAACCAAACAACAATCAATCAATCAATCATTTTTTCTTTACACGAATAAAGAAAACAAAAACACAGAACAACCTTTTAATAATATCATATGAAACACGTGTACGAAAATCATCTTCAAATATGTTTCAAAGCCAAGAAATGTCCAATCATTTATGAAAATATTTTTACATCATGCACGATCTGCAAATAAACAACAGCAATATACACGTATATTATACATTATTATACTTCATGCGAGAAACTACTGTGATATTTTGTACATTAATAATTCGCATATAAATTCCAACCTATTCGGTAAATACGGCATACATGTATGAACTACAGTAATATGTCCACGTGCGGCTTTATATGTCGCTTGAGTTTTTGTGTACATTTATCCGGCAAATACTGTATACTGTATATGAACTACAGTAATATGTCCACGTGCGGCTTTACATGTCACTTGAGTTTTTGTGTACATTTATCCGGCAAATACTAAATAAGAACTACAGTAAAATGTCAAAGTGCAGCTTTATATGTCACGTGAGTTTTTGTGTACATTTACGGTGACAAGAATAGAGCGCTTTTCGTGAATATTTACAGTAAGAAATGTCTCAGTCAGCGATGAGCTTTTTAACATAAGAAAAATGCATTAATTTTAAATTAGATGAATTCTTTGCATGAAGTATAACAATCACAATATTAGGGTCTTGTAACCGTTATATGCGAAATATTTGCCAGGTCTGAGTGACATATTACCCTCCACTTCGCGTCGGGTAATGTGAAATATCGATACGCAAAAACTATCCCCCTAAAATTCAAATTTAAATTTATCTGTGAAAACTGTGCTCCTAATGGAGTAAGTATATGTTCTTCGGATAATACACCCATTACAAGACGCTTTGGTAACCAAAACCAGAACAATTCAATTATTATTCATATTTATATCATTAACACATTTTTATATGTCGTAAAAATTGCCTCACGGTCGATAATCTAAATCATGACTTATTGCTGTTACCATGCATTACGACATTCTTATATGTCGTAAAAATTGCCTCGTTTTCGATAATCTAACTTATGAATTATTGCTTTTAAAGAAATTTCACAGTGGCATTAATAAGTGTTACAAAATATATATCTTGATCAATATAAATGATAAGATGCATTCTAACGAAACGCCATTATATTAAGAGTACAGGAATGTGGTGCGAAAAGATTTTCTCGTGTCAATTACATCGGCTTTCGTTGAATAATATACCACTTACATGGCCTAATGATGATGGAACGGTCTGTTATTAATTCTTAAAGATTGTGCTTTTCTCACTCGTCTATCTTTAGAAGTTGTGAAATGCATTATTCTCGGATTGCATAATGGCAATTCTGAAAACAAAAGTGCAATTATGGACAGGACGAGTTGTTTGATAATTGGCTTTCTCAATGAAAGGCACTTCAAGGGGGTACAAAACGCCTAAGGGAGATTAGTGTTTGACAACCGCTATATATTCAATGAAATTATTCCCGTAAATTGTATGGTTCAAATTTCAGGAAATTTTTGATATTTTTGTCAACAGGTCAAAGTAAATATTTCATCAAAATTTTATGAAAATTAAAGACCCAAATCTATTTTAGTCAAAGAGTTGGGTACCCCCTTTAAGAGATTGATTGCTAGATTGTTTGCTTAACGTCCAGTTGCAAATATCTCATGCTTCTTCCGGACGAGAACCAGGTCAATTTATCAAACAATTCAAATAGGGTTGGGACGGGACACAAAGGGGAACCAATTTTGACTACAACTGTAAAAGGAGGATGTTGGATAGGGTCGGATAATTTAGCTTTCTGTAGCAGCATTAACCTACTCTTTTTCGAAAACTACAGAAGGGGTCTTTAACGTGCACGTAGCGTGTCATTCTCCAAACACGTCACCCACTAACGTATTATGACCTGACAACCCAAACGAGAGGGTCTCTCGTATCACGCTAGGCAGCTCTGTGGTTTGAGCTCCAGTGATCCGTCAAGTGTGGCTAGCACTTTAAGGGGAAAGAGTAACGTTTTGACATTTTGATATACTACTCAGAAATTTCGAATATATATTTTTATGGATGTATAGTTTCCGCCATTTTCATCCTCCGATATGGAATGATGACATAAAGTTTCTAATGCTGAATTAAAACGCACAATATTGCACTAAAACGTTTTGAAACGCTTATGTAATCATCTGGACGTATATTTAGACTAATTGGTTTCAGAACAACATTTTTTCTAATTTTGTGCGCATTTATACAATTTTTGACCCGTTTGATAAATTCTGATACACGTTGGATAAATGCTCGGTTAAATTTCGTGCCAACAGCAAACGTTCGGAAGAGCTCTCGGAGTTTTGTTTTGTCATAAAAGGAAAAGATTCTAAAAGTCTTGAATTATTAATTATGACATTTTTCCACTCTCGATAATGGTGTAAAAATGAAAATTTAATTATCTTGAGTCGATAAATTTCATAATCAACTATTCATCGTTGTAGAATCTATATTTATCTTACGATTTATCTTATTTGTAAAGTTGTCATGCATGTATTAAATGTTATTTAGAGTAAAATATATACATGACTTTACAAGACCTGTATCACCTATCCTATATAGCACCGCTAAACCTATATCGCATACCCAACATGTCTATCGTACCACTACTCGGAACATACTTTTATTCTGTTCGGAGGTTTTCGGTGTGTTTACCATAGACTAGAAAATACAATGTATAACATATTCACTTTATCTGTGATCATTAAAAAAACAGCTATAATTTTACTGATAATGTGAAATTTTGCTATTTACAGCAATATTCACTTTGTTTACTGGGAACAAAGCAATGCGTGGTCTATTGTTGAAATATATGATATAAAGAATAAGACATGGTCAGACCTATATCACATGCTATATCAACCCTCGAGCAATATCAGACCTAGACCCAAAGAGCCTCAGGGTGATATTGGATACTCGGGTTGATATACATGTAGCATGTGATATAAGTATGATCATGTACCTTTCCTCAGCAAAATGCCAATGTTAGCTGATTGTGGAAACTTCCTGTTGCCATGGAAACCAGAGTGAAAGACCCACATACCTAGTAATGCATGACGTGATAGAGTAGGCTGCATCTTTCCATTCATTCGTGCCAAGAGGTAAAACTAACTAAAATGGTGTTTATTATAGATGTATGGAAGCCCTTGGAGGCCAAAAGTGCGATTGTGGGCATTTTTGCACTGTTAATTATGCTAAAAATTTCAAATTAAATGACCATTGCTTTTATAATAATAAATTTTCCAACCCCACAATATTCCATTTGGGTTCCAAAGGTCAGCCTACCCTCCCATTTAATTCATCCTTTGTGACAAATGATGGAAGCAAGGCTATTCTGCATGGTACTGATAATTCATAAATGTGAATTTGGGTCCTAAATTTACTGCTTCTGTAGCAATAATGTTTCTATTGCAATCGAGACCCGAAAAGTGTATCCAAATATCAGTGGAGAGGATTATGGGCATACAAATGGCAGGAAGGGGCCACGATGCCTTGAGGCATCGTTCACTTTGAAAGGGCTAAAGTATATAGAATACAAAAAAGACATTTTAATGTGTTAACCAGTGTCCTTAACGACTATACGGGGCATTAGGTTTTAACCGACATCATGTTAGCCAATCAACTACCGACATTATTCCAAGCGGAGATAATTCATGAAGTTATGTTAGCCAATCAACTACCGACATTTATTCCAAGCAGAGATAATTCATGAAGTTATGTTAGCCAATCAACTGCCGACATTTATTCCAAGCAGAGATAATTCATGAAGTATAGTTATGTTGATGTACACGTATATACACATGTTTTTATTTGTATTTTGAGCATGGTTTTTATATCAGACATTTTTAAGTTTGAGTATTCTTTAAAGATTAATATGCTGTTGGCGTGGCCAATGGTGCGAGCGCAGAAATAGCCCTGTCCAGAAACTCATTTCCGGTAACACGATTCTGACTATAAAATTATAATTTGAAGCAAGTTATTTCCTTACTTTACTTAAGCCCCCTTTACACTGAACGAAGACTGCACTACGACCATAAAAATGTTTTGATCGTGGAACATCTTAGTGGGGTCGTACTGAGGTCTTCAAGTAGCGTAGTGTGGTCGGCATTGCGCGTGATAGGTCGTAGTAGAATCTCCAGGTGCCACGACGGTTTTGAACATGCTCAAAATTTACGTAGCGAGGTCGTCGCCACTTTTGATCGTACAGACATCGTACCGCTGTCGTAGAGGAAGCGCAGAGACATCGTAGTGAGACATCGTAGTGAGATCGTAGTGAGACATCGTAGTGAGAACTAATATACATTAATTCAAGCAAGAAATTGTCCTTTTATATAGTTTATTTGCTGATCGTGGCTAGATCGTGAGAAAAACGTAGCAAGGTCGTAATACTCGTGGTAGCAGCGTAGAGACAACGTATTACGATCGTCAACGTATCGATGTCGTGTCACAATCGTGAGAGGTCGTACAACATCGGCCTAGGGGCGTCGTGTGATCGTTTTATTGTCGTAGCTTGAACGTACCACAAACGCAGGCATCGTAGCGAAAAGGAGAGCGTGGTAGCGACGTGAAAGATTATCGAAAAAACGTATTTTGATCGTATGGTAAGCGTAGGGGTGTCGTGAATACCTTTACACTGAAGATGGTTTTCCAATTTTTCCACGACCCTGCTGCGGTCTTGGCGATCGTAGAGGTCGTGGAGAGCGTAGCACAGTCTTCGACCTGTGTAAATGGGGCTTTACTTCCGTTTTCGGCGAACAAAACTTTTTCTAGCCTTAGTATGTAGCACAATATGGCCATATTCGCTTTAAATAAATTTACTTCGGATTGCATAATGGCTTCCCCATTAAACAAATAGTTTTCTAATTACCCATATGTAGAAAATGCATATGCTCCTATAGAGCTCGCTGTGCTCGCTATAATTATGGAGCCACTCAGACTTATTATACAGTGTGGATGTATGCGCCATGTTGAAACTCCTTAATTTGTATTTTTAGTTCCATTCCAGGGTTAATGACATTTTGACATTTACCCACACATTTCATTTTTTCTAAGATGCAGTTTGATCAGAAGGCATAAAAATTGTATTTTCATGGGTTTTTCAATAAAATCCATTTATTTTGTAATTTTGTATTGTGTATAACGGTTTGATAAAAGTTTTATTTGGTTGAATCGATTCACTTGTTTCATCTTGTTTGAGAAGACCCTACCCATAAATTGTATATGAAGTAATAAAAACAAGTTGAATAAGTTCTCTGTTGTCTTTAGGCCACATCAAATTAATTTGTTCTTTAGGTGGCAAAAATAGGTGCGAGCGAGCGAAATTGGAGCGGCAAAAAGAAATAAAACTCGTTTTGGTGTGGCCTTAGTAGCAAACTATTCTAGACTTAGATATCCGTATTGGATATACCATCCTCTTAGGCCACTAAAACGAGTTTTAGTTCTTTGGATTTTGCCGCTCCAATTTTTGAACTACGTAAATTTTAAGAAAAAAATTTATGCCGCCTCATTTGGCAAAAATCCTGAAAATTCGCCCTAAATTCTTCATTTTTCAAGAAAATAATAAAAAAAAATGTTCACCCGCTCCTAAAATTTGTAACAATTTGGATTTTTTGCAACATTTTATTTTTAAAAAGTTGTGCCGCACGTAAATTTGACCTTCGCCCAAAAAAAAAGTTTTCAAGAAACTTGCTCGCACCTATTTTTGCCATGATCCAAAAATCCAAAGAACAAAAAATTCATTTGATGTGGCCTTAAACGTGCCGTCAATCCCGCAAATTTGACAAGATGATAACATATGCGATTAAAAAAATAATAAATTAATATTGGATTATTTTCTTTTGTCACCCTCTGGTCATAAAATTAATAAAAGTTGAAACTATTGGTAACGTAAATATTGCTATGAAACATAACTCTCTCCGTGATGGTCGTAACTGACGCTCAAACTATCAGGCACTGAAGAGCAAATTTTAAGAAATGAAATTAAAAGAGCTGAATCAACAAAACGTCGAAATTCAAGATAGCTGAGTATACTCTGATTGAATCAAATAGGAAATAGTTCTGTTTTTCAGAGACCACAAAGATCGCCATATGTGGATCATTTCAAACTATTTTAATGTCACTTTGTTTGACAAACATAGAATTTATTGTTTTATGACAAATTCAAGGACCTGTCCTAGTTAGGAAAATGTTTCGCTTGTAATGTCAATAGTAAATTATTTACAATACGGATGACAATATGGTATTCTTGAATAAAACACCTTGTGTTAATAGGAAATATAATCCTTCTTAATGGCCGAATTGAGAATATGTCGTTCACTTTTCATAACAACATTATTCTAGTCCAAGGGAGGGGCGGGTCGGTGTCAATAAGTTCAATTCTCATACATGTAAAATTATGCATAGAACTGTGGCAAGCAATTTTAACCCCCACCTCAAATTGTATTTTTTTTGTCTGAGTATATCCTTTTAAATCTAAGTTAACCAGGCAGAATTAGTAGATCAATCGAATTATAGTACCAGATTGCCGAATCCTGAATTTCCGAGTCCAATTTGCCCAATCAAATATTGCCGATATGTTTACAGTTGATGTTTCAACCCGGTGCTGCACCCAGCGTTAACTAGAATTGCTATCAAATCGGCAATACGGGTTCGGCAAACTGGGAATTGGATTGAAGAATCGAAATCAGAAAAAATCGTCAATCTGGGATTCGGCAAATTGGACTAGGCAAAGTAGGAATCGGCAATTTAGGATTCGACAATTTGGCATGTCACCGATCAATCATAATGTACTTTTTTTGCAATGTTAATGTTAATATTTTTGTACTATTAAAAGTTGTTATTTATTAGTCTTAGTTTGTGAACTATCGGTGTTGTAGTTGTTAGTAGTATTGTCTTAGTGTTGTTTTTGAGCTGTTGTTGTAGTTGTTAGTAGTATTGTCTTAGTGTTGTTGTTGAGCTGTTGTTGTAGTTGTTAGTAGTATTGTCTTAGTGTTGTTGTTGAGCTGTTGTTGTAGTTGTTAGTAGTATTATCTTAGTGTTGTTGTTGAGCTGTTGTTGTAGTTGTTAGTAGTATTATCTTAGTGTTGTTGTTGAGCTGTTGTTGTAGTTGTTAGTAGTATTGTCTTAGTGTTGTTTTTGAGCTGTTGTTGTAGTTGTTAGTAGTATTGTCTTAGTGTTGTTGTTGAGCTGTTGTTGTAGTTGTTAGTAGTATTGTCTTAGTGTTGTTGTTGAGCTGTTGTTGTAGTTGTTAGTAGTATTATCTTAGTGTTGTTGTTGAGCTGTTGTTGTAGTTGTTAGTAGTATTGTCTTAGTGTTGTTGTTGTTGAGCTGTTGTTGTAGTTGTTAGTAGTATTGTCTTAGTGTTGTTTTTGAGCTGTTGTTTAATATATCATTTACAATGTGGACTAGGTAGTTCGTCATGACTACTAGTGATCACTAGCCTGTCAACGCTGAGGTTGTGAGTTCGAATCTCACCTGTGGCGGGGTGTTTTCGGCTCCGATCTTAATTGACGAGGATTGCCAATTTTCCTACCGCAGGTCGGTGGTTCTCTCCGGGTACTCCGGCTTCCTCCACCAATAAAAACTGGCCGCCGCGAAATAGCCAAATGTGCTGAAAACGGCATAAAATCCCAAATAAACAAACAATGTATATTTATCAGAGTTATTTATTCATAGTGCTGTAGTGTTGTACTGTAGCGTTTGTGTTGTAGTGTTGTAATGTAGTGTTCCGCGGTATTGTTGTACTGTTGTGTTTTGCTGTAGTGTTGTACTGTAGTGTTTGTACTGTAGTGTTGTACCGCAGTTTTTGTACTGTAGTTTTTATACTGTAGTGTTGTACTGTAGTGTTGTACTGTAGTGTTTGTACTGTAGTATTATTATGTAGTGGTGTGTTGTGTGTTGTACTGTAGTGTTTTTGCTGTGTGATATATTTAATTTCTTTTTCTCCTTGAATTATCGTAATTTGTTTTCAATCTTCGGTCATTGATTTATTTCCGTTACGTTGTTTGATACAAGCAGACTCACACTGATAAATAATTTTAGATGGCCAGACACCCTACAATGTTCGAAGGGAGGTAATTCAAATACTATTTCGGATGAGAAAAAAGTATTATCAGTTCATAAAAGTGTTCATAAGTTCTTCATTCCGCATATCTCTGTCTTTAGATGTATGTTTGGTCTCGCTATTCGATCGGCCATTTAAAACAGCCGGTGTTATTGATTTTTGCATTTGATAATTATAGTTTGTAAGCATATAGCACTACTGATGTCGGCTTTCCATATTTTTGGCACTAAACACTACTTAGGTCGGCTTTCTCCAGATTGGTATCTGTATGTCGTAAAAACGCGACTTAAACATACTTTTTTTTTGAATTTTTGTCATGTCTTTTGTAGAATTTTTTAAAAAACACCACTAATATGCAAAGTCACATTTTTTTTATTAAAAAAAATAAACATCACTTTAGTTATATCAACATTTTCAATAAGTAACATGTTTTGTATTTATCGAGTAAATTCATGTTCCTAACAGACATGTACAATACACGGAATTAGAAATTTAAATATGAATAAATTATTTAAAACAACTGCCAAACTGGCGATATTTTGATTTACAATAAACAAATTTCCTTTGAATTTAAAAGAAATTAAGGGTTTTGTTGTTGGTAAGAGATTGTTTAGGTATCACGTGATGTTGGTAGCGTGAATACATTGTTGCAGTCAATTCTCGTGAAATTCTTGGACGGAGAATGACGTTAAGTAACAGATTTAGCAAATCGGTTTCAGGTCTTCTGAATTCTTCTGGATTTCACTTTTCAACAAAGATTCACTGACTGGATCAGGATTTCGAAGTTTTTCTTCAACGACTACGTTTCTATTATTTTGTCGTTTGATCTTTATCTCCAGAATGA
Source organism: Mytilisepta virgata (assembly GCA_028015205.1). Taxonomy (NCBI): domain Eukaryota; kingdom Metazoa; phylum Mollusca; class Bivalvia; order Mytilida; family Mytilidae; genus Mytilisepta; species Mytilisepta virgata. The sequence continues at coordinate 38,516,608 of CM051513.1, read as the reverse complement.
TTATTAAAGTTACTGCTACTAATAGGCTTACAGCAACAATATATATTTTGATATGTTCACACAGATAAACATTATATAGGTATGCGACGGCGGATCCTGCTGCTTGGAACATCACACACGCAGCAAATGTCGGCTCTGGATTCTGATGGAAAACGGATCCTACGAGTGCTGGAAAAATCAAAGAGCCATTTTATGAAATTAAATAGCAGATATTATAGTTATTTAAAAATAAATAGATTCTGAAGCTTGTTCCCACTTTGGTCAAATCAAATAGTTTTGTCGGAAAGTCACACATAGTTACGAAGTTCTTACATAACAAGACAGTAAGATTAGTCTATGAACAAGTAGTCTGTGAACAAGTAGTCTATGAACGAGTAGTCTGTGAACAATATTAAATACATGAAACCGCTGGTAAATAGTATATTTTTCAAGAGATTAAGAAAGGAACGAATAAAATTCTTTGATACCAATTTTGAGGCACAAGATGTGCACATTTTGTCGATTTACGACTCATCAGTTGTGCTCAAGTCCTAAAATGTTGAAAACCAAAACAACAATCCGAAAATTTGATAAGACAAAATCCAAAATGCCAAATGACCAAAGGGGTAAAGCCAAAACCATTTAAGGATGATCGGTGGTCTAATAGGATATAAATAGGATTTGAAATAGGTGTTTTAGTTTGAGAGAACATATGAATAGTAAACAAATAAGCAAGAAAAAAATGTAGGTTCATGTGCTCATTTTAGAGCTATAAGGCATTGAAAATTTGCAGGAAATGGGTTTTCCCTGGATTTTTCATTGTCTTTGCATTGACAACTTCAGTCTCTCAAAAATGTATGAAAAAATAAAAAGGATTTCATAAAATTTTGTCAAATACCATTTTAAGGTATAAATGATTGAATTATAAAAGAAAAAGTGGGGGTTCATGGACAAAAAAATTCATGTTTAAGAAATGGATAAAACCCGAGGATTCCGAAAATCTGACAAAAAGACCAAAACATGACCAGCGAGCATCCTTAAGGACAGAGCTATGCACCAGGGAGATACTCTTAACATGTAGTTCTCTCATCTTTACAATTTTGTAACAGTAAATTTCAAGTATCAATTTCGGGCTAGTATATATGACCTATTAACGGAAAGCTAAAATATAAGACCAATTAATTTCTGAGTAAGGGACGAAATCAAAAGTTCAATGTAGGATAAAAAACTTAATTCATATAGTTTTTTCTCTGACCCCCCCCACCCCCCTCTTAACTTAATTTGGGGAAAATTGATTGACCAATATGGGCACATGCTTTGAGAGTATACTTTTTGTATCATGGGTCCTGTTTTTCCTTAACAATGTATGTTTGTTCTGTATATTGACTTGGACATCACTTGAATCCGTATTTTTCAATCCGAAAATCGATGTCGGATAACAAAACTTGCAGTAATTTTTACCCCCCCCCCCCTACACCCCCCCCCCCTCCACCCCCAAACTATTTGAATTAAGTTTTTTATCCTACATTGAACTTTTGATCTCGTCCCTAATGAAAAATTGAAATACTAGTGCAATCAACTGCAGAGTAAAGGTTAGCTGGGGAGCACTCGAGTGAATTAGGTAAGAATAAGTCTAAATATTAGACCACTCGATTACATGGTATTGGTAATTTTATGTATCAGATTATTCGAATACTGAGGAGTAAAAAAAATATTACTCGACTACAGGGAAGGATTACATTAAATGTTTGACAAATCATTCCGGTACCGAGTGAAAATAAGTATAAATACTGTTGCAGGCAACACGAATACCGAGATAGGTTAAGTTAAAAAAAATTCTTACTAAGATACAGGGGATAACTTTGAGTGTTAGACAAATTATACCGACAAGATAGGAATAAACAATCTACGATACCAATTTCAATCAGTTTTGATCTAAGGGGTACAGAACACCTAAGGAAGTTAACTCTTTAAAAATCAGCTGAACGTTTTAATCACATACTATTAGTAAAGAAAAATCAAGCTTCTCAATGATCAAAATTAGTGTTTGTCAAACTGCTATATATCCAATGAAATTATTCCCGTAAAATGTGTGGTTCAAATTTCTTGAATTTTTTAAATATTTTTGTCAATAGGTCAAAGTAAATATTTCGTCAAAATTTTATGAAAATTAAACCAGTCAAATTTATTTTAGTCAAAGTGTTGGGTACCCCTTTAAACGGTCATTTCGATTTTGTTGTCTTGATTGTAAATTTCACAAATTTCTGAAATTTCAGACACAATCAAGATAACAAGGTCAAATGCCTTGCAATCTATCAAGACTGGTTAAGGATGTTTGCTGCTCAGTTTCAAAATAACAAGCTTTTCATAACACTGGTAAATATTGATAGTGGATTAATAAAGAAACTAAAAGAGCGAAAAAACATTATAGGTCAGTGTGCTTGTTTTATCAGGGAAAATGGTGTATATGTATGGCATTCAAATGGATAAAACCAGATGATTCTGAACATCTGACAAAAATTCAAAAACATGTCCAGCGAACATCCTTAAGAACAGTTTATAAAAGTTAAGAATGATTTATGTTATGTTTAACTTAACCCGTGTTGAACTGATCTGATCTTGTCTTGATAGATCTTAATTTCCCGATTTCAACGGTAAGGGAAATTCCATGTTTCTAAAAATAAAACCGGATTTCTTCGTATCCGTTTTTTTTTTTTTTTTTAGTTACAATAAAAATGGCAGGCCTAGCTGCAGCAGACGGGCAGGCGAGCAACGTCCACCAGATATTTGCAGAAATCCGGTTTTTTGACAGAATTGTGTCAATTCATTTTCGCAAATACCACGACAAATAGAGAAAAAAGCAAATTAATTTTCGCAAATACCACGGTAGAGGAAAGAAGCGCAAATCCTTCTAGCAAATACTCCTTGTTACTGAAGAAGTGTTCAAATTAAGAAAAATTGTTTAAAATACACCGCGAGTTAACCAGTCAGATTCCATCATTCTTATATATAAAATGTAATATAATCTATAAATGCTACAGTGCTGTAGAAAATCAGGACAAAATAAGAATAAACTAAGCCCTTTATGGCTGTTTAAGATCAAGTGTGTTACTAGTGTATACACTGTATAGCTGTTTTGGTCTTCAAGTAATGCATCACCAGAATTAGTGTTTAAGCGAAAAATGTGGAATATGGAAACGAAAATACAGGCAAAATGTGCTTTCATGATAGTTGCATTTATACCATGTTAAACTTACGTGAAATAAACATTAATTTAGCTTATAAGTTAAACTCACGTGGAAATCGTAGTACAGAAAATCAATATCTTCTTTTGTGCATTAATTTCATCAATCAAATGCATTGTAACAGTAGCATTTTTAATAATTCACGTAAAATTTATGAATTCCACGTAAATTAAACGTATAAACTCCATTAGCATGAACTTCTCGTTAATCTATAAAGAAAATTTCAGGTGACTAGAAATTCACACGAGCGCGGAATTTGCCTGTGTAAGTAATCTTGTATTACCTTGTTGACTTGTTGATATCCAAAAACAAGCTTACCTTGACTTTGTGTCATCCATATCCCGTCACACACACCCCAAAATGCAGGGATGATGAATAACAATGCTGCTGACTCATCATTGGTGATATCCCAAAACCTCATGACAACCAACAATCCAATATTTAAAAATGTAGCAAAAATAAATTGTGGCAATCGACCAGTGTACTTTCCGATATATCCAAATACCGGAGAAGCAATGGTATCAACTGCACCAAAACACAGCATGCAATATCCTATCCATTCCATACCAAGTCTACACGCTACAAAGGACTGTAAAGAAAAATATTAAATATTCAAGGAAGAATATAAAGAATATATTGACGAAATTGCAATCACCAAATACATATAGCTGCTAATACAGTACCTTGTCATTTAATGAATGCATAGGTTATAAGTCCAAGTGCTATTTATTTATTTATTTATTTATTTATTTATATATATATATACTACTAAAAAAACACAGCATGTATATGTATTCTCTATTGATATTTTTAACTTGGTTTTGACTCTTCCCTTCTGCAGTACTGATGATTATTAAATTTAAATGTTTTGTATTATTTACCAATTAACCAAATCAGGATTAAAAGGGAATGAATGGTTATGAATGAGAGTGATGTATTAGAGTTTTAACTGTTATATTTTATATACACTGTATTGATTTATGCCCTCACGGGCTCATGATTGAATAATAAAATTTATTTTACTTTACTTTTACTTTATAGCTGCATATACATGCATATTTTTAATCCGATTACAATCAATAATGTTTCCTTTATTATCTTTTTACATGATGTTTTTACTATAATTTTGAGAAAGTCAGTATTGATTGGGCATACTTAAGATTATTATTTTTTCTTGAATGTTTGATTTAAAAAAAAAACCGGAAGTGAATTCCGCGACAATTTACACAGTCAAAATAATTTTAAAGAAAATAGTTTGAGCGTTTATATATGACCAAAGACAAAATTACATGAAATACTGTGTCCTCTGTGGATACAGCACATTTTGTCCCTGCTATCTACATTATCTACTGTCCTAACAATTTTGAAAGTTCTAACAAGAGGTCACCTTGTTGGTCATTATACTTTATAGACTCTGATAGTAGGTATTCTACACCGGAATGTCTGGATAGATAAACATGATTTGGGATATGTTTGGGTTTTAATGAAAGCGGGTTCTCACCATTATTCATTGCCAAGGCAACTTATCCTCTCTGTGGTGTTTATGTTTGTGTTTTGTTATCTTTCGTATTATTATTAGTCCCGGGGTTTGATTCATTTGATTCATTTGGTATAGAACTGCTGACCATTCCTGTTATACTTTTTGTTGTTTTTTAATCATAGTCGTACAAATGTCTGTGAAACAAGTTTCAGGATTGTTTTTTTTTTGCCTCGTTTTTCTTTAAAAAAACTGGTCTTATAACAATTGCACCAATTCCCGTGCATAGCTCTGTCCTTATATGGTTTTTGCATAACAAGTTTTGGTCATTTTGGAATTTTTCGAATTTGCTCTTCGGCCTTTTTTGGAGTATTGTTTTGGTTTTTAACTTTTTAGGGCTTGAGCACAACTGATGAGTCGTCAATTGAGGAAATGTGCACATCCTCTGCATCAAAACTCTTAAAAACTATTTTTCCACTTACCATAGTGAATTGAACATACATGACAACAAGCTCAACTCCTATAAAAAAATAAAAAGGAACCACCATCAGGACATTTTTGTCTGTCAAAGCTCGAAAACTAGAACTCAGCTGCTCCTGAAACGACGGATAATTTTCCAACACAGATGTTTTTATAGGTTTTAGTCCAAAAATGACCACAAGCAACGCAACGATCGTACAACACAAATATACACTTATTAAAACATATATAAGATAATGATTTTGTACATCTGTGTTATCGGATGTGCTACTTCCGTTGTGTGGAACTTCTCCAAACATGTACGTTGGACAAAAATTTGCTCCACAAAACGAATTGTTTGTAAATGTCATTGAGTTTGATTTTGACTGAAAAACTACGGACGAAATTAAATTTCCTATTATCTGTGAGCTTTGAAATGCCATGAAAAATATTCCTGAAAAAATACTTAAAAGTGCATTCAATGTTTTGTTGGATATCTTTTGATACTCGACACAAAAGGATGTCAGATAGCAGCCCTGTACAGTCCACATTAATCCTGTTGATAATCCATTAATTGCACCCGCTGGTATTAGAATGTATGACTTTGGGTAGTAATTTGCAGATATAAAGATCGCTTGACACAAACAGGCTATTACAAGAACCCCTTTGGAACCTACAAAACCTATGACGACAGGTGCAATGATGCATGATATTAATCCGCCAGATGTCACTGCCACCAGTGAAAAAATTCCCGTGTCAGCGTTCATCGAAGCTTGTAAATTTTGCAAGCCTGAGAACGCTGTGAAGTTGAAAAGCCACACTGTACACAAAGCTGAAAAGTTAAGAAGTAATTGTCTTCCTTTCCTTTTTTGCAGATTCGAATCCATTTCCTCTGAGTTAGTTTCTGCCTTGTTTACCATTTGAAATATTCAAGTGTACGCAAACAAAAATCTGTAAACAAAAAGAAAAAAATAATAGAATAAAATAAACATAAAAACAGATATTTATATTTATAAGAAAATAATAATAAAAAGTTGAAAATACCAAGCTCGACAAAAACAGTCACGAAGTGCTTACAAAAATAAGATCTTTAAATCGCCTCTATATATGGTGTATATTTCGGTTATAACATACAGGCGGACCGTTATATCCACAATTATTATGTTAAAACAAGATGCCGAAATCGTCATTATTTATTTGTAAAGTGGGCGTTATATTTAACACGTTTAACATTATTCTATAAATTCATAGTCATACATGTACGAACGAACGTTAACAGACATCCATTCTACGATGTTTTAATTACAATTACCTGACATATGGTATTTTGACCTCTGTGTTCTCATCTTTCTTTTCTTTTTTTATTTTATTTATATGTATTCGGTTTATTTATTTATTTATTTATTTATTTATCTATTTATTTATTTATTTATTTACAATGTATTTATTTATTTCCAGACCTACTGAACTATGAAATTGCAATAAGTTTTCTCTAAGTAACTTGCAGTTTAGTTGGACCTTTCGACCAAATGTATGCTATCTTCAATTCCTCATAGATTCAAGTACGTTACAAAATCCGACTCAGTGTGTTGGTCTAGTGCAAAACATGATTCATGTTTACATCACATTGCATAATACAGTATTCCGTATGAAAGCAGACATATCGCAACGGTCGTTATTGTAAAATTCTAATGACAACAATAGAAGGGGGAGATAATAACGTTGCTCATAAATTCTCCGAGATTGTTTTTTTACATTTTATTACAGCTTTAAAGATCATGGTTGGCTGTCACGTAAAGTTCGAATTCAGTTTGTTGGTGTTACATCGTCGGCCAACTTTAACAATTTGCCGTTTGCGTATTAAAGCCTTTTCTGGGGAGGGCAAGGTTTTGTTCATGTAGCAGTGATACTGTCCAGGAAATTAGTCAAACCTAAAAATGTAGATGTGTTGATGAATTGTATTTAACTTTAACCAATACAATTTAATTTGATTTGAATACTGCATTTTGATTGGTTGAACAGCATAGAGCAACGTTAACATTTGTTATACTGTATAACCTGGTTTGGTCTTGTGACATCACAAACGAATTAAATAGTCCCATGGCGTTATTGATGCGTGAATCGAGGAATCATTGTACTTCTGTTTTGAAATTAAATTATAAGGAATGTTTCCAATTTTTGAACAGTTTATACTTCAATAACCTGGGTTGGGTCAGTTTACGCTATTCATAAAGCGTTTCGCGGTTTATTATGCGTAAACTGACCCAATCCAGGGTCTTTCGTATAACCTGTTCAAAAACCGGAAATATTCCTTAAATGAATCAGAGTTGTACAAAAGTATAGATCTGTTAAATATATGTAAATAGTTCAAATACAAATCGTCCCAATGGAAATATTCTACTGTAGAAAAGTCCGTATGGTATTCCGTTAAGATCTTAAGGATGCTCGCTGGTCATGTTTTGGTCTTTTTGTCAGATTTTCGGAATCCTCGGGTTTTATCCATTTCTTAAACATGAAATTTTTGGCCCATGAACCCCTACTTTTTCTTTTATAATTCAATCATATATACCTTAAAATGGTATTTGACAAAATTTTATGAAATCCTTTTTATTTTTTCATACATTTTTAGAGACTGGAGTTGTCAATGCAAAGACAATGAAAAATCCAGATAAAACCCATTTCCTGCAAATTTTCAAGGCCTTATAGCTCTAAAATGAGCACATGAACCTATATTTTTTTCTGGCTTATTTGTTTACTATTCATATGTTCTCTCAAACTAAAACACCTATTTCAAATCCTATTTATTTCCTATTAGACCAGCGATCATCCTTAATAGTATTTTGTCGCAATGTAATGCAGGTAATGTCCGTAAACTTTGTTTCTTGGTTTGCAACTCCCAGTAAAACAAATTTGTGTCGTTTTTATAATCAAAAGGTTATGGACACAAGTTTAGACAAACGGATTTTAATTAAGCTGGATTATATAAATTTATATCAGATCTATGGGTTATCCATTCTTATCCAATTATACGGATTAACTTAAACATGACAATCGACGACTGATTAACAAACAAAAATATAACTTCTAATAAATTTTTAGGTTTTAAAACTTTACACACACTTTGGAGTAAAATTTCTGATATTCACAATGATCTTAATTAACTCAAATATTATTTAATTATATACATTTTATATAATTTTTGACTGTCACAATTTCCTTCCTGCTAAAAGGATACTCTGTCGTCAGAGTCAGCAAACATTTTTAGAAATTTATCTTCTACCACGGTTTTTATCTGTTGATGACTAAATGTATACGCTCTGATTTTCGAAACTTCTCTTCCAAATCTTCTATTTTACGCATCATATCAATGTAAAAATTATTTACCTGAGACTGTTCTTTTAATTTCAATTTAGCAGAAAAGTAAACAAGTGTACAAAAAATATGAAAAAGAATGTTTAATAATCGGGTTAAATTTTATACCGGAATAAAAGGATAAATATGACATTACCTTGCTTAAGATTTTTTCCTTTTTGTGCGTATATGTTTTTAATCATTGCCTTTTTTCTTATCTTTAGAAGAAGATCGTATGAAAACCCAGCACAACGTATTTGTCTTAATGCGTAAATAACAAATAAATGATAAATAAAACTAAATTGTAGCATATGTTTTTTGTTATTGCTTGTGGTAGACCTGACCAGTATTGGGTGATTGACTGCCAGGACACAGGACCAGTTTTGGGTGATTGACTGTCAGGACAAAGGTCTAGTTTTTCAACGGTAATCGTCACATACACCACAAGTGCTGTTACATGTAGGTAGCTGATCAATTATAAATTTATGCGGTTACATGTGTCTGACCGGTTAGTTGGTAATAACATGTAAATGATGCGTGATATGACGCACATGTTTAAGGTGATTCCCTGGTTGTTTGTCAACAATGGAAGGTAATTCATCATTTATTCTAATTATAACCCCGCTCGGAAGGGGTAGTCTGTTTACCTCTATCCGTGCACCCGGCTTCCGTCACAAAATGATAGGCCACAACTAAGTGAAATTTGGCGTAAAGCATGGCCATGATGAGTTATAAATTGAGTACCGACTTTGTATTGGTGGAATTTTCAACCCCTGCTTAACTATGCAGTCATAGAATTATGAGTTGTAAAGTGAGTACCGATTTTTTACCTAGGAACATTTATTTCCTGTTTAACATATGGCCTATGAAAATGTTTCGTCGCAAAATTCTAAACAACTACAAGTCACAACTAATTCAATTGATTGATTGATTGTTTGCTTAACGTCCAATGGCAAATTTTCCATGCGCAAATAATTTCATGCTTCTTGCGGACGAGAACCAGTTCAACGTTAATAAAAAAAAACCAATTTAAATAGGACTGGGACAAAGGGAGACAGATTTTGACTGCCACAGTAAAAGTGTGGATGGTTGGGTAGGGTTGGATGCCTACTCCTTTTAGAAAATTACAGAAGGGGTATTTAGCGAGCAGGGAGAGTGGCATTCTCTAAACACGTTACCCACTATTGTCCGCGGTCAGGCCTTCCAGATAATGACCTGACAACCCCCAACGAGATGGTCTCCACTATCCACCACCTGGGGGGCGCGCTAGGCAGCTTTTTGGGTTCAAAGTTAGTACCTGGGGAGCATCCATTTCCTGTTTAATTAAATCATCTTACATTTTTCAAAATTTGGACGACGGAAATTTTTGGTTGCAAAAATCTCAGTAATTATGGGCCACAACTCTTTTATAAATGGAGTGAGGCATGTCTAAGATGATTTATATGGTAGATATCGATTTTGAACTTGTGGGATATCTATTTCCTGTTTAATTATGCCACCCAACATTTTCAACATATTGAATATGGAAATTGTTGGCCAAAAATTCTCAGCAACTATGGGCCACACCTATTTTATAAATGTTATGGTCGTGATGGGTTGCGAGATAGTTTACCAATTTTTGTTAATGTGTCACAGTTAGGGACGAGATCAAAGGTTCAGTGTAGGATAAAAAAAAACTTAATTCACATAGTTTTTTCGCTGACCCCCCCCCCCCTCTCAAATTAATTTGGGAAAAATTGATTGACCAATATGGGCATATGCTTTGACAGTATACTTTTTGTATCATGAGTCCTGTTTTTCCTCAACAATGTATGTTTGTTCTGTATATTGGCTTGGACATCACTTGAATTCGTATTTTTCAATCCGAAAATCGATGTCGGATAATAAAACTTGCAGCAATTTTTACCACCCCCCCCCCCAAAACTATTTGAATTAAGTTTTTTATCCTACATTGAACTTTTGATCTCTTCCCTTACTTTCGTTTAGTCTTGCCTAGGTACTCATATTTTTCACCATCTTTAACAATGTCATCTTAAATTTTGGACCTATCATGTGTTTCTATGAGCTTACAGCCCTTTCATTAAATATTGCCAATGATCAAAAATATTGTTTGTCCAAGATTCTTACCTACATTGTATTACAACATAATTCAGCAACATTTGAGTCAGCACGACCTACATTTTATGATTGCGTGACTTTTGTTATTTTTTGCACTTCGGTGTAATTTTAAAAACCTTTGGTAACACATGAATGGTATTTTCTATTATCTTAACCATGGCCTATATTTTACGCTATAAATACTATGGTAAAATTATCGGGCTTTGGATTTTTTAACAAAAACAATTTGTTATTCGGTCAGAAATCGCCGTTTAAGACTGTAATCACAACAAAAAACAGTTAATGTCAATTTAACAACATAAATAAGATAGATAAATTATCATACTTAATTTTGTTACTTCATTGCATGTGTTTGTGTGTGATTCATTCATTTGTTTGTTTTGTTTTGTTGTTTTGTTGTTTTGTTGTTTTGTTTTTTTGTTTTTTTTTTTCATTGTTGACTTTTTCCGTTGTCTCCTTTATTATATTAAGACGTATGGAAACGTAAGGTTAACCTTGCACGTGTAACGATTTATTGATTGTTGTTTAACGTTCAGTGGCAAATATTTCAGTCTTCTTCAGAACGAGAACCAGTTTAATCATCGTTGGAAACTTACGATCGGTCGCGCTTACGCTTCGGTCGGTAAGTGTAGCGTCAGCGCGACCGGCCGTGGGTTTTCGACGATGCAGTTCAAGATATCAATATATCAAACAATTCAAATATGGGTTGCTCGGACACAAAGGGGAACCAATTTTGACTGCCACTGTAAAAGGAAGATGGTTGGGTAGGGCCAGATAATTTAGCTTTCTGTAGCGGCCATCAGCCTACTATTTTTCGAAAATTACAGAAGAGGTCTTTAACGGACAGAGGGTGTGACAGTCTCAAAACACGTTACCCACTATGGTCCGCTGTCAGGCTTTCCGTATTATGAAATTTCAACCCCCCCCCCCCCAAAGATAGGGTCTCCCCTATCAAACACATGGGAAACTACGACTATAGTTCGCAAACACTCAAAACAATTAAATTAAATAAATTAATAAAAATGCCTTAGAATTATTTAACTATCTCACAACAAATTAATATTTACATTATTATTTAAAAATTAAATACAATACTATAAAAAATAAAATACATTATCGTAACAACTTACCTTACCTTTTAAGGAAAGTTTGAAATGAACTGTTGTTGACTATTAACTACAATTCATACATATGTGTTATCATATATAGGTACAAAATGTAAACAAGGGATATTTGTATTCAATTGTAATCAAAACATTAGGTATGACCTTACTATTTTAATCTGACATACACCAAAACATTCCAAATATTGATATTATGTACAAATCTAGACAAAACATTAGCCAGCGTATATTTTGCAAATTTATAGAAAATTGGAAAATATTGTCGATAAAAAAAGGAAATTGTTTATTTTCCTTTTTCATTTTACACATTATAATTCATAAAACGAGAAGACATATCATTTCATGAACGCAAAATTACCAAGTCAAGGTCACGGGAAATTTTGGAACTGTCAGTGTCTGTCACAATCAAACGGTTTCCAAAACAACCACTGAAAATGGCGATATGTAAACAAATAGTTTATCCGATACTGCGAAGCGAAGCGATAAAACAAATGCATTTGTAATTTTGTTTTTTTTTTAAATACGTTACGTTCCATGCACTTCTTACTAACCCCCAGTTGTTCTCGTAATTGACAAGCAAAATGTATAACATATTAAATGTTTAGATTAATATAGAGGACAAATATATCTAAGGAGCAAATCAAAAAACGTAATCCATTGGACAGACAAACCCGGGAAGACAAATGAACATATTGAACAAATGAACAATATTAATAAAACATAACCTTTGACCAATGAAGAATGAAGGGAGGTAAACAAGACGAACAACTGATTCATTATCCTGCGAAGTATAGATTCTCTTTCAGGTACGATTAAGTTATGGAATTTCTCCTTCCGAGATAGTTTAATTTTCGATTTTCAACATGCGAGCTTCAGCGAGCGTGTTAAAATCTAAAATTTAACTATTGAGGATGGAAAAATTCCATAACTCACGAGTAAATTGAAGGAGAATCTGTTTCTTCTATGTTTTGCGACAAAAACCTCAAGAAAATGTCGTTGCTATGTAGGTTGTTTACATTGTACATAGACGTCATTTCGGGACTTCTCTACTTTATCGGTCCAATAACTGTAGAAAAAAGGGAGGTTATTTCCACGTAGAAATTTAATCACAGGGAAGTGGTTAAAGATATTATGTATTTTTATCCCACCGATTAAACACGTCAAGAATATGAGAAATATAGATTCCCCTTCAGGTACGAGTGAGTAATGGAATTTCTCCACCCGAGATAGTTAAATTTCCGATTTTCAACACGCAAGCATTTAGCGATAAAACCCAATAAAACTGCATTTGTAATATTAATGCTGTTATTAAATAATTTACGTCAGTGTCCTCCTTAGCAACCATCGTTGTTGTCATAAATGAAAAACAAAATATTAAACATTCATACTAAAACCAAGAAAATACATCATTTAATGATGAAATGTTACAGTTAATTCCGAAACTGTCAGTGTACAATTACGCCTTTCGCAGTTAAATGGAATTACAGGAAAAACACCATCGCGATACCCAATAAAATTACAGTTGTAATTTCAATGTTGATTTTAAATAAGTCACGTTCCTGGCCGTCATAATTCTCATAAATAAAAATAAATATATTTAACTTAGCAAATGTTTATATTAAAAAAACAGCAAACTATGGCAAGCCGTTTTACTATTTATTCTAACTTCAAGATATCTAATAAACTTCAAGATATCTAATAAACTTTATAAGATATCTCATATAGTTTATAAGATATCTTATATAGTTTATACGATATCTTATATAGTTTATAAGATATCTCATATAATTTGTCAAAAATCAGTTTTAACAAATAAAGTTACCTACAATCATATTACTTGGTGTTAGGATGGATCTCGGGGAGTAACATAGCCTCTTACCAAAATTAGGTCCCTCTGATATACTTATCGCGCTTCATTGACTTTGGTTAAGCTTTACACCCGAGTTCAGTTCTCTAATACCAAGGGACCTACTATATCACTTGGTGTCAGGATGCATCTCGGGGAGTCCAACGCTTTCAAAGTATGATGGATACAGTCTATTTTGCTTACGCCGACCTTTCAATTCAGCTAGAAAAATATGGAAAAGGATGCTGACTAATCGGGTTACAATTTATTGTAAGGATATTTGATGTGAACTGATATAAATGATATTTTTTTACTCTTTTTTTAGGTTCCCGTATTGTTTTTGACTACATTTGTATTTACATGAGAAAAAGATAAACCTAATAACACAACGTTGATTTGTAGATACATGTACTGATTAATCTTGATTGTTTTTTTCAGGATGCTCGCTGGTCATGTTTTGGTCTTTTTGTCAGATTTTCGGAATCCTCGGGTATTATCCATTTCTTACACCTGAATTTTTTTGCCCATTTCTTTTATAATTCAATCATATATACCTTAAAATGGTATTTGACAAACATTTATGAAATCCTTTTTATTTTTTCATACATCTTTGAAAGACTGAAGTTGCCAATGCAAAGACAATGAAAAATCCAGAGAAAACCCATTTCCTGCAAATTTTCAAGGCCTTATAGCTCTAAAATGAGCACATGAACCTAAATTTTTTTCTTGCTTATTTGTTTACTATTCATATGTTCTCTCAAAATAAAACACCTATTTCAAATCCTATTTATTTCCTATTAGACCAGCGGTCATCCTTAAAGAATAACATATGTTCGGTATTGATGACATTCTCAGAAAAAATTGTCGAGTAAAGTGTACAATGCAACCGAGATACTAGTCCCAATGTCAAAGATTTTTCATGTAAAGTAACAGCAATTACTTAGGCTATTATGAGAACACTGCGAAAATACATGTACCTTATACATGTTCATGGACGCCGCATAAAAAGTACTTGTAAAATTACGCTTCTGCTATTCCTGTCAAAATAAAATAAACTTCTAGACAAAAATAAACTATTACATTTATTTTTAATCTACTTTTTTCACATGTTCAATTTATTTCTCGCCAAACAGAAACTTAATTGAGCGTAAAAGTATTCACAAAGTTTATTTTACACATTATCCAAGGACTGAAAATAAAACAAGTCAGAACTTGATTTCGTTTGAAAATAATACATATCCGGAGAGAAAATACTAAGCGCCGACAAAGTATCGTCCCATCATGATAATACATTAAAAAAATAAAACGACAGATCACATTCAATTACTGAATTATTTTTATATTAGAATACAATATTGTACACGTAATCAATAAAAGAGACGATTGTATAGTAATATATTTTACGTATGCCTAAAAGTTAATGAAATCTTTCAGATTTCAAAACTTGTCCAATCTGTTAGGGACGAGATCAAAAGTTCAATGTAGGATAAAAAACTTAATTCACATAGTTTTTTCACTGACCCCCCCCCCCCCCCACACCCCTCTTCTTAACTTAATTTGGGGAAAATTGATTGACCAATATGGGCATATGCTTTGAGAGTATACTTTTTGTATCATGGGTCCTGTTTTTCCTCAACAATATATGTATGTTCTGTATATTGACTTGGACATCACTTTAATCCGTATTTTTCAATCCGAAAATCGATATAGATAACAAAACTTGAAGTGATTTTTACCCCCCCCCCCCCCCCCTCCACCCCCAAACTATTTGAATTATTTTTTTTATCCTACATAAAACTTTTGATCTCGTCCCTTAGATGTTTGTGCTTTGTTACGTTAATGCGGAAAACTTTAGTTTTGTGTAAATATCTTGAACTCGACATCCGAAACTTTTGAGATCTCCAAAAGCCCGATTTTCAAAGGAAAAAAAAATCACAAAATTTTTATCTTAACCTATTTTTTGAAGACTAATCATAACTCGAATAAAAGGTTGAGTTATTGTTAAAGCTGACTTCCGAATTTTAAATATTCAGTTAAAATAGATCTGAATCTCACCCCTTTTGTTGGAGATATTAATAAATTACCATTTTTAGCTCATTTTGGATTGCAAAAATACATGTAACGTTGTGTTATCCATTTCCCATGTCACATTAAACAAACTTTCTATACACCTACTGACAGTACATGTCCAATCCGGAATTATTCTGAAATTACACAACTTTTTCATGACGCAACAAGCCAGTTGAGACCAATTAATTCTTGTAACATGGCATTGTGAAAAAAAACGTTACAAGGAGGCATATTTAAATGGTCGTAAACACTTCAAAATAATGTGTTTATATAACATTGATCATGCAGTTAAAACAAAACAATTGTCTGTTTTGTTATTCTAAATGGGTTATCTAATTGTGAAAGAAAGTGAGTAAAGGGAAGAGTCCGTTGTTCGAATGGGGGATATGGGTCGAGGGTCTATATGGGGTAAGATTATGAAAAAAACTATATCATATTCTCTTTATCATATATTGTTCGTTTTGACGCCAGTTGTACATTGGAATCACGTGCTTCTTTAGGGGTATGATATGGGATTCTCAGCGTTATGGTGCATTATATGGATGTCATGCATCCCGCTGGGATAATATGTCAAGTTCACTTCCGGCTGTATCATATGATCAAACCTACCTATATATACATGGATCGCATGATTTGCCTGCTATGTCCTCGGACCAAAATTATTGTAACAAGGTAATCCGCGGATTAAACACAAGATCATTGTGCTGTTAGACATTTTTTTACCGTGATAATTTCGGAGTATAGCTAACAATCCTTTATATAAACAAAAACATAATGAATTAATTGAATGCTAAGTCAGGCAAGATTTTTAAAAAGCTAATATTTGTTTAATTTGTTAACTGACAGATTACAAACAAGACTATCTACTACTGGTCAGTGCACAATACCGGAACCGTAAAAATCCTAATTTCAAGGGAATGAAACCAGAAACACAATCCTATGATCTAAGCAACACAGTCTATATTAACACAATGGTTAATTTTGTCATGAAAATACAAATTTTTCACAAAATAGCCTTAGTGAAAAAGAAAATTAAGTAAAATTATAACAAATTGAACATAATAAACGTTGAAAAAATTTAACAATAAGCATTACAGAAATAGATTGTTATCTTCGGCTAGGGGTAAATTGTGGCTGCTGTTTGGCTCTTGTTGGTGATTAATTAACCTTGCGGAAGCTCGGCATTATCCTAAAATATCTTATTTGTGTTCTATTAGCTAGAGTCCAAGAAATAAAAATAATTTCTTTAAAGCTATTATACCTTAAATGCATACCATTCTTCTGAAACAAAACATATAAAAAATCTCCTATTGAACCAATAAAAACACGTAACTCGGCTGTTGATGGGTACCACTCTAGGAAGTAAGGAAAGAGGACATTATGGTGTTAAAATGACAAGTAACTCGGCTGTTGATGGGTACCACTCTAGGAAGTAAGGAAAGAAGGACATTATGGTGTTAAAATGAATGAAAATGACGTTGCATAAGATTTAATATCATTTATTTATTTTCATCATACATAAGGCCAAAAATACAATATCTAATATAGTCCTGGGAAAAGATATCGGTCAACCCCTTGACTCCAATGATATATTCTCAATATTATACCTATATATAATTTAAAATGCCATACAAAAAATACATGAATGAATTTTGGTCCTTTATCATAACAGGCTTGAAAACTAAAATGGCTACTTGAATTTTCTTCATTGAAATCAAAACAGGCTATGTACATTGAAATGTTTCACCTTCTACCAAATATAGACCATCTATAAAAGGGGAGAGAGAAAAACAATTAGGCTTATGACATCTTACAATTTAAATTTTTTTCGCAAAATTTCCTTATGGTCAAAGAAAATATTCTAGTTAGAAGTCTTTTAACAAAGTACTCAAAATGATCAAAAAGGGGGAAAACTATTCCGCAAAAGTCTCGATGTAATGGATTGACAAGAAATGTTCAACTTGTTTAGAATATAAATTTCTTTGAATGTTTTTTACGATCGCCGAAAACAAACGGATTTAAGAATAAGCTGAGAAAAATGAAAGAGGGGATATTTAATAGCATCACATAAAATTAATGTGGTTCGGATCTCGACGACTACTTCAGACTATTTTCGAGCTCGAGAAATCGAGATATTGCTGTAATTTATGTATTTATTAACGATTTAAGTTCGGTCACAAGTTGTTTATTTCTTGTATTTCAATTTAGCGATTAAGTTAAATTTTTTATTACATTGTGGGGCCTCGGTGGCCGACTGGTCTGGGCAGTTCGTCATGAATACTAATGATCACTAGCCTGTCAACGCTGAGGTTGTGATTCGAATCTCACCTGTAGCGGGGTGTGTTCGACTCCGATCTCAATTGACAAGGATTGCCCATTTTCTACCGAAGGTCAGTGGTTCTCTCCGGTACTCCGGCTTCCTCCACCAATAAAAAGCGGCCGCCGCGAAACAGCCAAATGTGCTGAAAACGGCGTAAAACCCCAACTAAACAAACAAATATTACATTTTTAAGAATCTAGAATTTAAGCAGAAATAAATTGAAATAAAACGGACTATGTCTTTTCGTATCTCTCCGCTACAATTGTGACGTCACTTCCTAGAGTGAAAGAACGGCTGTTTTCTTTCTCTCGGATACTACGATAAATCACGTGTTACAATGTAATAATATATAATTATTGCATGAATAATGCACTAAGATTATTAGTTATACAGTGTGTTATTTTCCTAATAGTTTATCAGGTCAACAAAATTCATATCGGGCGATGCACTGCCAAGGCCGAAATAAATTTTATTGACCTGATAAATCCCGTATAAGGACAATAACACACTTTATTACGAATTTTATACTTGTTTGTTTTTCTGGTAATCCATGGACTATATTAGATAATTTTTCAAATGTACGTGTTCATCTGTCAAGTTACAAATGTAAAACTCTTGTGTATGAATTATTTGGATTGACGTTTGTTGTGCTTGGGAAAAGGGAGGTAATTCGGATTGACTCGATAAAAATTGTACTGAAATATGTCTGGTCAATTTTGACCAATCAAAATGCGAGATGAAAAATACGTCATATTTTACGAATTTACGAGTTCTAGTTCGTAATGTTTCGGTATAGTTCCGTATAAGGGTTCAAATACTATAGTATTAATAAATGGATATTTTCATAATGGCAATATTATATGTACAAGGTCTGTAATAATGGCCTGAGGATAGCTGTAATGGACCGAGGCAACGCCGAGGGCCATTACAGCATCCGAAGGCCCAAATTACAGACCAAGGACATGTAACAGGCCATTACGAAAACACCCATTTTTTAATATTTTTATTAACCAGATGGGGAAAACTATCTTTGTTGATTGGTTTGTTACGGACTTTTCTGGAAATGCTCTCTGGTTTGTTGGTGTTCAGTTATAGCGGAAAAAAATTGTGTACAAGTTTTTTTTTTTTTTTCTTTTTTTTTTAATAACTCGCTATGTAGGAATATAAAAATCATTATTAACAAGAAGGACAAATATGTAAAAAAAATGCATTAATTTAAAAATTAAAAATAAGGTATTACAATTGGGCCATTATGAGATTAGCAGGGCCATTATGAAATTGTACCGGGCCTATTACAGAATCCTTATCAAGATGGCGGATGTACGTATATCCATCTTGATAGGGATTCTGTAATGGCCCTGCTAATCTCGTACTGGCCATGTTTATCCTGCAATGGCCCAGTTGTAATGCCTTAATCTTATTTATAAAAGCAATGTTTTTTTACTTTTTTACATATTTTATCCTTCTGGTTAAAGAACTATATTGCACAATCGCTTTCCATTGATGAAAATTGAAAATAATGAATGTCGATAATAGATTTACTACCTATCTGTATAATGAACTTGTCTTAATATTCAAAACTTGTTTGATAAAGTTCATAGCAAATGTTTTGTTGTCGACGAATTTTAACCGTTAGGATTTCTTAAAAGGATTTATTATTTGGAATACACTTTAATTAATATCAAAGTATATGAATTTTAAAAAAAAACAGTTCCGTATTATGCCGTCCTTTATAGTGTTCTGTACGGTCAAAATTGAATTTACGAATTTTATCTTCTGTCTTTGAATCGGTTGGTGTAATTTATCTGATTCAATCAAAATTAACACTTTCTTTTGACCATCATTTTAGTTGTCTTTAAAGAATAGAGAAATCCTTTCCATGGATACAAAACTATACCATTCGCATATAACGCATGACTTCCTTCCATAAATAGGCCGTTCAGTTTGGCGGAGGTACATGCAGCATGCCACCAGGCCCCTTTGGTGTACTGAGCGCAATTAAGGTCGGAATAAATATCATTATCTTGGTCAAAGGCAGTAAACTGCATTAAGTTAGACTATCTCCTAAAAATAAAAAAAGGTTTTTCATATCAAATACATATATGAAATTATTTGTCATTATAATTAATTTACGAAGCACCTGGTAAACCACGGGAGCTTAGCCTGACCGTTGACCATGGTGGGTAACTTGTGTGGATAATGCAACATTCCACGCACGCTAAAGACCCCTTCTGTAGTTTTGGAAATATAGTAGGCTGATGGCCGCTACAGCTGGCTAAATTACCGGACCCTGCCCATTCATCCAACAGTTTACAGTGGCAGTCAAAATTGGTTCACCCCTATTTGACTTACGTTTGGCAAATTGTTGAACTGCAGCTGGTTCTCGTCTTGAAGCATGAAATATTTTCCACAAGACGTTAAGCAAACAACACCCAATCTATATATAATTGAATAATAATAATAATAATATTAATAATAATAATAATAATAATAATAATTTTATTATTATTATCATTATCACAAACAATTTAATTATTTCATTATTATTATTATTATTATTATTATATATGATTTAATTATATTATTATTATCATTATCGCGAATGATTTATTTATATATTATTATTATTATTATTGTTGCTGTTGTTCATCATGTATTATATTTACTTTCTGCTTCATAGAATAGAGAGTGGAAACTGGGAATGTGTCAAAGAGACAACACTCCGACCAAAGAGCAGAAAACAGCCCGAGGCCACCATTAGGTCTTAACGAGGTGAGAAAATCTCGCACCCGGAGGCGGGCTTCAGCTGGCCCCTAAACAATAATGCATAGTATTTCAGCAAAATGACGCCACAATAAACTCCGAAACATACAAATGAACCAAAATAAAAAAAAAACAGAAGGCTAGAGGTTCTGGACTTGGGACAGGCGCAACATTCTGTCGCATTCACGATAGATATATGCCCGTGTTAGATGCTTTACCGAGGCATCTTTCTGTAATCCATTTTAGGAATCCTGTTTTATTTTTTTCTAGTCATTTACTCCTCTGATATTAATTTTAATGCGCCTTTTCACAAAATATTCATGTAAATTTCCTAGCATGTTCCATATATAAAAACGGAAAATTGTCGAGTCTATCTAGAACAACTAAACTTTATATGGTTTTCCCTGTGGCTACATTTATTTGTCTAATAACTCAAACTAGGTATAAGTTATTCGGGGATTGAATAAATTATTTAGCCTATACTTTCTTTGTCGAGTTCTTGATGACCAATTACACTTGAATGTCAATAATGATAAGCCTTCCCCCAGGAATTTGTCTTGGTTTTTCAACCTTGAAAATCAACATACATTGAGCTTCTGTTCACTACATGTACATCATTAAATAAGAAATGCATCTATTAAAAAAAGTTATGAACAGGGACGTTCAGATTGGACTAATAAGTTGTGTAAGTGGTTTATATAAAAGTTGCAAGCCTTGGCATATTTTGAATATTTATTTATTATAATTAGTTTGATTTAGCTGTTGATCATTTCAGAGAAACGTTGTCGCTGGAGGTCCTCATTCATATTTCTCTTTAAAGGTTTAAATTTAGATATAAAATATGGTTCCGACCAAAGGTCATGTTCAAGTTTTGCATAAAGGGTGTAATTTTTTTAACCGAAAAAAATTGTGGAAATTTCGGCGCGGAAAAAGAGGTTTCCAGTAAAAATGGGGGCATTCCATGATAAAAAAAGGCCAATGTTTAGTATAATTTTCGGCAATATTCACGTAATTTTTACAAATTTTCCGAAAAAGAGGGACGGGGCTCCAACCCCCATAACCAGCCCCCTCCTGAATCCGCCAATGCCGAATTCATATAAGCTTTCAAAATGGAATACATGTAATACCACGTCAGTTATTTTATATTTGTATTAAAACAATATAGTTGTATTTCAAAAGTTGCACCTTTTTGTGCGTTTGATACGTTTTCTTTTTATCCAAACTTGAGAATATTTCCTCTACTCTTCTTTTTACCTGAATATTGTACAGAAATTAAACAAGCGGTTTACTTCAGATCTATTCTGTGAAAAGAGGAAATAATAATTGCAGAATTTCCAATTTGGTTTTAAATTGGAAATGGTGTGCAAATAAGAGGTCATTTTCTACGTGTATTCGGAAATTATTTGAACATCATTGAAAGTGGTTTGTTTACTGCCTTAAGGTATGTTGTAACACGAACAAAATTCTGTTAATGTAATAAGAAAAATCAAGACATGATACCCAAGGCATTTAAAAGTGTGGAATATGAAACATATCAACGATACGACACAAAGAAAGCATAGGCTAATTAGTTTTAGAATATAGCAAAATGCTCTCGACCAATGAAATTATAGGATTTGATGTTTCTTAATTGTGAAGAATGAATGTAAAACATGTTCTTAGTAAGGGGTTATCCTATGTTTTCTTACCATTCAAAACAATGAATTCCTATAAATGAGTTACAACTGCCCCCAAGCACATTTATCACCTTACATAATTTGTGAGTGGAGCTAATTAACAATTGAATTTGAATTTGAAAAAAAATAATAATAAAAATTATTAAGTAAATATTTTAGTTTGTATGATCGTTAATTTTGAACGTTAAACACGATAAGACCAATACAAAAAAGAAACATCTCATTAATTAAATTTTACCTACATCTTTATCTAAAAGTATTAATACTCTAAACTCAGATTACCAGAATCTGGTAAGAATGGAGAGTTCAAGTATTCCGATATAATTAAAAGAGGAGGTAAAATTAATATTAGAATTTAGTATATAAAAGGCTGATTAGTTCTTTTTATTTGATTTGGACATTTAAATTTTAGCTAATTACATTATGTATGGAGTAGTATTTAAATTATGTATACAGGGGGCATTTCCTGTGGAATAAAATATAGTTGTAACTCATATTTTGAAATTTACTGATTTAAACTGTAAATAAACAAAAAGATAATTCCTTACTTACATGTTACATGTTTTACATTCATACTCAAAATAAGGAATCGCCATTGTATCTTACTGTTGTGTCTGTGAATGTTTAAAATGCAATTAATTTAAATTTTCCGAATTATTAGAAAAGCCTTACATCACTACGACTAATTCATAAATGAAATGACTAAAATGAATTCATGCATTAACTATGAACCTTGCACTGACCTTGAAAACAATTATTCTTAATTGAAACCAATCAAGAGGTCATTTGAGCCTTGAGCACTTTACAATATTCTAAGTTTGTAAGAGAATGATAATCCCTTTATTCATGATAAGTACTCGCTAACGCTCGTACTTAATCATGAAAAGGATTATCATTCTCTTACATATTAATATACTTATTCCACGTCCCTGAATGAATTACTCAACTATTAGTCTCAAATTCTTAGTAAGTAAAAAAAATCACGGTTACTCCGGTTCCTCCATCAATTAAAACTGGCGCCGCGAAATAGCCAAATGTGCTGAAACGACGTAAAACCCCAACTAAACAAACAAACAAAATAAACAGTCACATAGTTCGATACAATAAACCAAGGTGTATGGAACGAGATTTTCGAAAAATTCAATTTCAGTCTGACATATTTTTTATATTGTATATAATAATAATTGCTACAAAAAATATCCGTATAACTGGGTATGAATGAGTCATTGATTAAAACTGATCATGTATCTGTCAACAAAATCAATTTAGTAATGACATAAGTACATCGGAAGAAATTCGAATATGTTTGTATGTTTAGTTGGAGTTTTACGCCGTTTTCAGCACATTTGGCTATTTCGCGGCGGCCAGTTTTTATTGGTGGAGGAAGCCGGAGTACCCGGAGAGAACCATCGACCTTCGGTAGGAAAATTACCAATCCTTGTCAATTTAGACCAGAGTCGAACACATCCCGCCACAGGTGAGATTCGAACTCACAACCTCAGCGTTGACAGGCTAGTGATCATTAGTAGATTAGTAGTCATGACGAACTACCTAGACCACTCGGCCACCGAGGCCCCTAATTGGAATATGTAATATGCAATTTATTTTTTAGAAACCTTCGTAATATCTTTCTTGATTTGTTGTTTCACAGATTTTTAAAGTAGAGGGATCATGTGACCGATTCACTGTCACAATCAACTCAGTCTAATTTGTTTACCCTTCTAAATAAGACAACATCTCCTGGAATAACATACCGGAAGTACCACTGTATCCACTGAAATCAAGTGTGTAGTTTGTTTTAGAATCTCCAGTACTGAATTGGTTGTACTTAGCGTATATAAAATTCCCTTCAAAATCTTCGAGTTCAATACGGAGTATGTGTGATCCAGAAGAATTGACCTGATTTAATTTTGTGTTTCCTAAATTGAAAAATAAATTTATGCTGTAATTTAAATTCGCATATATTGATGTATATGTATCACCAACAATTTACCTCATGTTTGGCAACATTAAGTTTTAGGAGGTTTATTAAATATAGATTCTCCTTCAGGTACGAGTGAGTTATGGAATTTCTCACCCGAGATAGTTAAAAGTTCGATTTACAACACGCGAGCTTCAGCGAGCGTGTTAAATTCTAAAATTTAACTATTGAGGGTGGAGAAAGTCCGTAACTCACGGGTATATTGAAGGAGAATCTGTTTCTCCTATGATTTTCGACAAAAACCTCAAGAAAATGTCGTTGCTATGTAGTTTGTTTACATAGACGTCATTTCAGGACTTCTCTTGTCCATCGTTCCAAGAACTGTAGTAAAAAACGGCGGGAATTCCCATGCAGTCAAGAATAGGAGAAACAGGAGTAATAGTATAGCACGACCAACGGCATTTAAAAAGTAATGACTGACTCGATACTAGTATATATGCAATCCACCAAATTCCATCTCATAAACTAAAATACTATTATCAAATTCTTGCAATTCCATGTTAAAAAATATTTCAAAGTTTCTAGTTTTATAAATGACGCCCAATTTCGGTTGCATCTCAAAAACTACCTCGACGCGAGATTTTCAAAGCTGCCTTCCAAGGCAAATTCAAACGGAATGTTATGTAATTCATTTCAGTTTTTTTCATTGAAGACTTGTGATTTTCCGACACTGTACTGGAAATAGTTTGACCTATATACTCTAAAATATACACCAAGATGTAACGGTATTATTTCAGAATCTATGTCATCAAAAACAACCCCAGTGTCATTTTTGTTCAATCCGCATTCAACCGTGTACAAAGCAAATTCGAAAGGGATGTTATGCATATTCAGATGTGATGTTATGCAATTGATTCCAAGTCTAATTTTTACCCTTGTGGACTCGTGATCTAAAGAAAATTTCCTTAAAACACTTTGACCTATATTCTCGAACTCAATACACCAACATATAACTGTATTCTCACCTAACCAAAACTCTGTCATTAAATCACCAAATTCAACTTCATATTGTGCCCAGTCACGGTAGAAATATATCGAACAATCGATTCTTCTCTGGAAAACCGTCCATCCTCCTTTGTCTGCGTCAATGTCACAGTATACGTCAAGGATGTAGATGAAGTAGGATAGACAGTATAGGTTCCAGATACGCTAGTTGAGGGCAGATTACTACACTCCCGAATTGGTGACGCTGAAAAAATTCAAGGATTGTGTAAAACGTATGCCTCTCATTACATTTTATTCTATTATAATTTAATTTGAGTTGAAACCAACAATTGTTTAGGTCTAGCAAGTTAGAATATACTGTATTTTTATAGTTTGGCGTCACTAGTGTATTACTCCACAATACGCAATTTACATATCAATTGGCTAAATAATCGAATCAAATGATTTAAACTGGATGACTGCATAATATTAAATATTAATAACAGTATGTTATATCGTATAACCTGTTCTAAAATTGAATCCAGCTAGAAGAAATTCGTACAAGATTGATTGATTTATTATTGTTTAACGCCGTGTGGGCGACATTTAAGCCATATCACGGCGAGATTCGTACAAGAAAGTTGCTTTTGTAAAAAGTATTTCCTTTGACTTCAAACAAGTAAAAACAGTACTCATGAACCACTGCTAAATATACAATTTATCTAAAAAAACTCTTCACTAATAAACATTTTGTTATACGAATTTTGACTCAGAAGATGTACACATTTCGTAGATCTACGAGTCCTTAAATGGCACACACCAACTTAGGGAGCAACCATTTGATTTTTTTTTTGGAGGGGGTGGGGTTCCGGGATGGGTTTAGGATCAAATTTGAAACAAAAAAGCAGGACCAGGATTTTGCCAAAATAAGAAGACAGGATCACTTTTGGTGTGACAAAAAATGTAGGACTTGTGTCAATCATGATATTTTTGGGTTTAAGTGAAAATTAAAAAAAAACATCCAGGACCAAAATGTCGACGTAAAAAATAGATAAGATAAAAAAATTTTATCCTAGCACACCCTCCCCCTTTCCAATAAAAATCAAGTGGTTGCTCCCATAATGATCCAAAAAAAAATATTGAGAGCAAATGCAAATGCCAAAACGACCGAAGAGATGAAGCCAAAACCATGTACGAGGGATTTATCTCGTAGTTTTCATAAAACTGTACATTTTTATAACTAAATATTATTTTTTCTTTAAAATATCTATAGCCTTTAGTTTCAAACTTTGAAGCAGAAATATAAAACCGTTTTAAGTTAATTGCTTCCAGAGACTATAACTCCTAAATAACTCAAATTTCCTTTACATTTCATTATAAAATTTTCCACCAATTATCTCCCGTGAAAAGGGTTCTGTTTAGAAAAAAATTTTTGTAAATTTTTTTATCTAAATAAATTTAAGATTTAAATTTTACATTATATCAAATACTAGTTGCTCGTTGAAAATATATATTTACATACAAATTTGTAAGATTCCCGAAAAAGATGCTCAGTGTATTACATGTAGGTATGATCTACCTTTGTTCCGAAAAGCTACCAGTTCTCTATCCTTCTTAAGAAATATACTTGTTAAACAAGTGAAAAATTATTAAACCAATTTACATCCCCTTTAAAGCATCCTATATTTTTTTCAATTTAGGGATACGTTATGGCAGGATGAAGACATCGCTTGAAATAACGTATAATTTGCTTCCCCAACGTAAAGGCAGAGTATTCTTCCGTAAATGATCATTTTCAGTGTGAGATGACTCGCTGAAGATCGGTTCACGCAAACTCGTCTTCCACTGCACGAGGCCTCGTCTTCCATTGCTTTTAGACAAATCAAATCGCACCGTTCACAAATATATGTATATTTTGACGTACTAATGTACATCGTAACGTTATTTAACTTCGTGATTGTATGTACTCATCGATTTTACCTACAATGTAGGTACAAGACACTTATAAATTGAGTATTTACGGAAGAAATAGGTACTTATACTCTTTCAAAGGTGAAGAACTGGAAACTCTTCAACTCAGTTTTAAAATTCAACGTGAATTTTAAAAACTCGTTGAAGATCTTCCAGTCTTCACTCTGAACTCGTGTTAGAACCTATTAATCCGTTTTGGAAGATAGACACTAAAATTTAATCAAGAAACTAGACAGAAATGTCAATAAATTTCGATTAATTGGACAGTTAGCTGTAGCTAGAGGTGTGTTATTGAGAGCATTTTCATTTTGAAATCTACATGCGTACAGGCTGTGGGTTGTCTCCATTCTTGTCATACACTATGGTAAGGGATCAGACTGTCCTAACGAAACCCATGCAAACCAGAGGTTCTCCCCTATTCAACACTTTTGGAGACACAAGGCAGCTCAGTTTGATTGAGTTAAGTGACTCGTCACAAGTAATTACAATAATATATACACCGAAAAATGCTTTTAAGATATCTTAAAGATAATTTCGTCTGATTTTCTCAATAAACAACAATTATCTGTTATAACAGCTACAGAAATGTAATTAACAATATTATACAAATTGTATTGTAATTACAACCCTTTTGTACATTCAAACCATTGTGATATGCTTCTAATAGTCTTTTGCAGGGATATATTTTGGAAAATATTAGAAAAGAATTTTTAAAAATACAATATATAGAATACACGTTTGTATAATTCGTCTGAGTTTACTTGTGTATTTCGTCATTTTGAAGTATTTTTACAGGTAAGTAATCTTAACTCATAGTTCTAATGAATAGAC
This sequence comes from Mytilisepta virgata, assembly GCA_028015205.1. NCBI lineage: Eukaryota > Metazoa > Mollusca > Bivalvia > Mytilida > Mytilidae > Mytilisepta > Mytilisepta virgata. Next base: position 38,488,473 of record CM051513.1, on the reverse strand, counting down.
ATTGATAAAATCGATGTGAATGTCTGGATAAACCATCTCGATGTTTATGTAAATGTACGCTCGTGAAATTACTAAAAGGTATTGTACTACTAATTAAAACCGGGTAAAATCATTACCTAGGATTTTTACTTGATGTTTTTCATTAAACCAAGTGTAAACTTCGTTAAATTAAAAGACAAAATAGGAGTTGATGCTATATGTTTAGCATTGATTAGCAGCTGACCATTGAAAGATACTTATCTCAACAAACTATGTTTCAAATTTTAACAAGATATATTGAGCCCATCTAAATCGACACGTTTTTTAATATACCCGAAAATTTTTAATTTTGTGATTTTTGGTGGATATTTTATTTACAAGGCGACTTAACCCCAGAACAACATCTGACTTTTATAAGGTACCAGTAGATGAGCCTAAGGAAATGTCACTAGATAAGTCTAGTGAGTCTTGTACCAGTCTTTTTAGCAACTTTAATACTCTGATCACAGATACAAAGAACTTGGCAATATTTTGTAACCATTTTTCACCATTTTAGTAAAGATGAGTTAAGTTTTTTAGAATAATTATGAATATTTACACTCGAAACAATAAGAAAAATGCTTTCATATACTTAATAATAAAGTTTCATTTTTTTAAGTAGAAAGGCTACATTACCCCCTTGAAGGAGTTGAGTTCATACATGTATTTAAAAAAAACAAACCGTATCAGTATTTTTCAAATTATAATCCATAAAATAAACAATTTCAACGAATGATTGTTTGTTAAACTGAGTATTTGCCGAAACAATTACTACTGAGTTATCCCCCTACTTGCGATTATTCGAATTGTCTCCCATATGCAAGAATTACCTTTCCTGACAGATGGTGTCATGTATTCAACTTGAATGGTAAAAATTACTTATATTTTTTTCCTGAAAATATCAAATTAGGGAAGACCTCCATCCGACATAAAAAAAAATGTGAGAAAAAAATATCACTAATGTTTACCTAGGATATTGTTAGGGAGATAAATTATTTTGCTGGAAAATGACTATTTTTACATTGGTGTCTATGGGAGACAACTTCTCCAAAGATCATATAAATGGGAGACAACTGACATGTACAAAAATTGGAATATCTTAAAAGATTAAAGTACATCAGCAGCAATAATTCGAAGCGATTAAAAAAATAAGATGACGTTTTCAGAACTTACGAAATGGTGGTATCAATAATACTAAATCATACCCTTAATTTTTTTATCTTAGCTAAAATAAAAAGAAGAGAATTGGTATATGCCACAAAAAAACTTCAACATTTAATCTAATTTTCATGGTATTCTTTGGTACATGTAAAATATTGTATTTATGCATACCTGTACTCTTTTTCGTTGCAGTGACGAAACCTACTACATCTGAAATCTGGATACATGAACCGCCCGTAGTACCTAACACTCATGTTTTATTAGCTCGGTGATAGCTACAAGCCTTGCATTCATGTACTTGAAAGCATTTGTTGACACATTCAATCTCTGACCGGGGTTGCAATCTTTGTGTTCCATATGAGTTCGATAAAATTGTTTTCCCATCTTCATAATCAAAGTCTGCAGTTTTGAATTCAGCGTGTGTTAGAATGTTATGAACCAACAAGAACAGCATTTTCATCATGATCACCCCTTCCTTTAGAACTTACTTTCCTGCAGCAGTAGAAGTGAAACCAAATGTCAGGTTGCCTCTGAATATTTCTTGGGGTGGCCTTTCTATTAATAGGAGAAACATTATGACGCAAATGATCCAAATTTGTTTTATTGAATAAGTTGAAAGAGAAATAAAATAATAATGAGTTAGTATGTTCTAAACGTTTGTTCTCACTTTATGAGTATACACTGACTGAAAGTCCTGTGCCATTCATTTAAAAAAATGTTTCATTGTTAACTTCTCTATCTTACCCCTTCATTTATATTTGATCCTAAATTTATTTCTTTCATTCTTACGATTTAAAGGGGATACAGAACACCTAAGGGAGTTAACTCTTTAAAAATCAGCTGAACGTTTTAATCACAAATAAGAGAAATCAAGATTCTCAATGATAAAAATTAGTTTGTCAAACTGATATTTATCCAATCAAATTATTCCCGTAAATTGCGTGGTTCAAATTTCTTGAAATTTTAAAATTTTTGTCAACAGGACAAAGTTATTGTTTCGTCAAAATTTTATGCAAATTAAACGATCCAAATCTATTTTAGTCAAAGTGTTGGGTACCCTCTTAAATTATATATTTTGTTCATAGGATGTAACTACAGCTGCTTAGATTCCATCGACCAATCAATCTTTTAACAATTTTAAATGCTTTAGCCGATGTATATCAATGAATTATGTTTTATGAAAAACTGACTTATCGAATGTATTGAAAGTTTTCCAATTTACATTTAGTATCCATTCTTACATTAGTTCAACAGAGTTTGCTAAGGGGTGATTTAGTTTCTATGGAAAGAAAACATATTCCATTATCATTGGTAATCAGAGATTCCTCTAACGTCGTGTTCACTTGTAAATGAAAAAAGATCAACTACATAAATACTTTTTGGTATCTAATATAGTGCTTTCCCCATAAATTTGTGAAAGCATGGTAAATTTCGTATTTTGAGAGCACTCAGTGGTTAAAAAAGATAATATTGAGGGCACCCCACCTTGACATGAGGGCAGTATATTTATCAAAACCTGCAATAAACAGCCTTCATCCTATTGTGATGGGGTAAAGGTGTCACAAAATTGTACCAACACAACAGGGGTACATGATTAAATGCAAATCCTTTTCAAAAAGATAAGATTAAACTAAAAATTGAAAGTTAGGTTTGGCTACCTGGGGGCACATTGTGAAATTCATGATCAGGGCAGCATGATGCTTGAAGATGGATGCATGGTGCAGCACCATGCTAAATTGGTCTAGGGAAACCTCTATAATATGAATATTTTAATATATTCTGATTTTTTATATGATCTCTATTGTTATGTTATCATTATTCCTTTGGTATAAACGCGTCTCAACCAATTATAATATTTTATGATTTAAATTTAAAGCGTTAGCGAGGGGTTTGTTTGTTTGTTTGTTTAGTTGGGGTTTAACGCCGTTTTCAGCACATTTTGGCCATTTCGCGGCGGCCAGTTTTTATTGGTGGAGGAAGCCGGAGTACCCGGAGAGAACCACCGACCTTCGGTAGGAAAATTGGCAATCCTTGTCAATTAAGATCGGAGTCGAACACACCCCGCCACAGGTGAGATTCGAACTCACAACCCCAGCGTTGACAGGCTAGTGATCAAGAGTAGTCATGACGAACTACCTAGACCACTCGGCCACCGAGGCCCCGTTAGCGAGGGGTAAAATTTCAGCAAATGATATTACCCATATTAAAATCTAATACGAATAAATGGCTGCCATGAACTATTTCGATTTAAATACGTCAACAAAAGAAAATTGGTAAACGAAGTGGTAATGTAAGGCCTTCATTTGACGGCCAGTTTAATTTTGGAACTTCTGGAAAAGAATCGAAAAAGATGGAAAAGTGAACACAATAAATTTGATAGCAAAACAAAAACTTACCTTTTATTTAATTTTATTGTACTTTGGAACAAACACGTCCAAATAAATATATTATTTCCCTGATCTGAAAGTCCCTCGTTGTAATTTTGACTGACGTCAGGCGCGTACAACCCATAATAAGTCGACAATTTTAATATATCTTTATATGCAAAGAGAAAGCAGCACACCATATTAGAATTGGCTTTTGGGTAACTCGAGTAATTAAGCCGTTTCCGCATCCGATTCTCTACTTTGATAAACGGCTTGAAGGCGATACGTTTCACATGCGCGTTAGCTGCTCTCTGAATGAGAGAGCCAATCAAATTGTCATTTTGGTTTTGAGTTTTTGTATATGTTCAAATCTTCCGTGCCAACAAATATGACGTCTTTCTATTGTACAAAAATAACATTGGCGGGAGGTACAAAATAGATAACGTGACATTTGTTGCCATGGAATATAAACAATTCCGTAAGATTTCAATAGGGTTTTCCACATTCCAAGAATAATTCCATTCTGTAATTTACTTCCGGTTCAACGGCAATGTATACAATAGGCGTTCAGGCGTTAATGGATTGATCGAAGTGAGCAAATATATTAAATGACTGGATTATTCAAGTTAGCTTTTGGGGATGATTTATATGTAAAAAGATTTTATAATTGTGTCCGTTCTTAAATTATAGTAATATAAGTCAACAGGCACATGTAAAAGAAGGATCATCTTTACTGTATGTGTGTATTTATTGCCTTTATAGTATAATGTATGCATAGAGTGTTAGAATATAAGTCAACAGGCACATGTACAAGAAGGATCATCTTTACATAGGGTAACCTAAATAAACTTGTAAATTCATTCACTACAAATTTAAAACACCTTTTCTTCTTTACTGTATGTGTGTATTTATTGCCTTTATAGTATAATGTATGCATAGAGTGTTAGAATAGATAAGTTAAAGGCCTGGATACCTTAAAAACCGGTTTAACCCCACCACTGTCTCTAACAAGTACTCTTTTATCTTATGTTTTGGTCCGGGGTTCCGTCTGTTGTGTGGCTTTCATTTATTGGTAAGTCATTGTTGATTTTTCATGTTATCATTCTGTTGTTCATTTATTTTTAAGGGGGTACAGACCACCTAAGGGAGTTAACTCTTTACAAATCAGCTGAACGTTTTAATAACATAATAATAGTAAGGAGAAATCAAGCTTCTCAATAATCAAAATTAGTGTTTGTCAAACTGCTATATATCCAATGAAATTTTTCCCGTAAATTGTGTGGTTCAAATCTCTTGATATTCTTATATTTGTGTCAACAGGCCAAAGTAAATATTTCGTCAAATTGTTATGAAAATTAAACGAGCCAAATATTTTTTAGTCAAAGTGTCGGGTACCCACTTAAGCCCAAATGATAGAAACGCTAATATCACGTGGCCATAGTTTGCCTGTGTACCTACTTACAAATTTTTTACAATGTTAATGTTAATACATGTATAATAATTCACAAGACATTTATTTTTAAATAAAGGTAAACATATACACAATACAATTTAACAAAATGTTAATTAATATAATAATTCACAAGACTTTTATTTTTATTAGAATTGTAGTTCTGTTATTATAAATACCGTTGAAGTAATATTGTTATGATATTGTAATTATTATATTTATTTATTTTGGCCTAATTTGTTTTGTGTGGCCTTATAACATGTATAATATGCTTACATAATACTTACAGTTGTTTACCAAATAATGTTATAACTGCGCAGTTTAGAAATCACTGGGACAATCATAGATACTGCTGGAATGATGCGTGAGTTACCATGTCGTTCGACAAAGAGGATTACTGCTGTCACAAAAGCTTTTTAACCAGGCTTTTATCAGGGATAAGTTGATGTCATCACTTAGGAAAATTTACGGTCGTCATCACGAATTGATTGACCATTACAATGTTCCAATATCTAAGATGATGTTGGACCTGTTCCCACTGTCGTAACCTTTCATGTGCCTCTACCGATTTGTGACTTCCCCCGGATTGACTTTGTTGAACTTCACGACGGGTGTCGTATACGGAGCAGGAACTGCTTACCCTTCGGGAGCACCTGGGTTCACTCCTGGTTTTTATAGGAGTTCGTGTTGTTCATTGTTTTTTAGTTTTCTGTGTTTATTTGTTGTGCTTGTGGTTGTTCATTTGTCTTCCCGGGTTTGTCTGTCCAATGGATTACCTTTTTTTTTATTACTCCTTAGGTATATTTGTCCTTTTTTTAGAACTTTCTATTTGACTTACGTAATAATTCTGGAATGATCATAATATACGATGTGTAATTCAAACTTCTACCGTATCCTAGAAGTTTCCGTTCTACAGTTTCTACGACTTTCCCGTCTACAGTCTTCTCGACATTTCCGTGACAACTGTATATATACGGAATAGAGTTAGACTTTCAGATCAGACCAGACATTAACACTCTTGTGTTCTCAGATGTTGGATTGACACACTTTAATTTACGTTACACACATCATACTAGATTGTGACTGATTGGGCATAATATTGTGTTTGGATTCCGCAACAGTGACGAGAAGAAAGACAAAGGATCGGACATATATATTTTAAACAGTTAAGTTGACATTTCATTTTGTGTAATATTTTTTGAAATATATGTATATCTTGTTAAATTTTATTATTGATTTGTGTCTTTTGTTGGCTACAATTTAAAGGTGATTTCTGGCCGTAACAATATGCATCGATATTTCACGCCTAATGGAAAAAATATGCAGTTGGGCGGAGCCTAATAGTTACTAGTGGTCGGAGACTTCTCACTTGATTGACAAATTTATGCAAGATCATCAATGCTTTATTTCGAATTTCAAATGTGAAAACCCAAAATGCAGAAATGTACAAAAAGAATTCTCTCTTCAAGGACAATAATAAACGTTTTGACATAATTTCTGATTCCGCTTTTGATATGGCGAACAATTCCTTCCAAGCCCTACTTCTTAGAACTAGAGAGGTCGGTAAAGGTGTTATTGATCATCACGAAGCCATTTCCTTTGAAGATCTTCAGAATTTGTACAAACATCCACGTGTAATGAAACCATATACCCCTGTTGGCTTGTTAAACAAAGTTATTTTTGAAGTAATTCTGTACAACTGTATGAGAGGACAGGAAAATTTACCAATATTAAAAGTTACAGACCTCAAGTTATAACAGGTGTAGATGTAGTTAAGTATGTACAAAAATTGACATCTGAGCTTGACAAAAATCACCAGGGAAACACAAGCAACAATAAACCTGAAGGAACAGGTGGGAAAATGTATGCAACTGGAAATGACATTTGTCCTGTGGCATCCTTCGAGAAATATTTAATTAAGAGACACACTGAAACAGACCGTCTTTTCCTTCATCCGAAAGACACATTTATTGAATCTGAAAATGTATGATATAGAAAAGAACCAATGGCCGTTAATACTCTTTCTGGTTTCTGAATTGTCTATTGTCTATACGAACCATTGTATCGGAGCCACAACAATCACGCTTCTCAATCACTATGGATTTGAATCCCGCCGTATTGTGTATGGACACAAGAATCAGGCTTCACTCTCCAGTTATTGTTATGATACATCAGGTAAAGTTTTGTTTTCTCATAAATTGTGTATAAAGACGTATCAGAAATATCTGATATATTAGTTGACTCTGCAAAAATAACTTTTGGTACTATACAGTTTCCTAGAAATATGTCTAAAAACCCAAAAAGACAAAATAATAAACAATGGTATGGTTATGAATGTACTAAAGCTAAGAAAGATTTAAGAAAATCACAAAGATTGTACAAAAATTATGGGTCAAATATTTTTAAAGAACGGCTTCGAAGAACCGAAACTATGTATAAGAAAATTATGGACGAAAACATTAAAAAATTTAATAAGGAAACAAGTGATTACATGAAAAACAAAAAATCCAAAGGAATTTTGGAAAATTTTTAACAGAGGTAATAAAGGAGAAAGCAGCAATATACCCATCGAAACTTTATTCAACTTTTTTAAAGATTTAAATAAAAATAATTTTGACAACGAATATATCATTGAAAATGATGTTACGTCAGATTCTGTTGATAATATTTTGAATGGTGTAATCACCAGTGATAGATTATTAAAGCGGTTAAAAAGGCGAAAAATAGTAAATCGCCCGGAGACGATCAAGTTATTAATGAATATATTGCTTCATCTCTCGATAGTATGATTGATATATATGTGAATTTGTTTAATATTGTTCTTGATACGGGTATTTTGCCGGAAGCTTTGCTTATTGGAAATGTTATTCCAATTTTTAAAAACAAGGGCAGTAAATTAGATCCCAAAAACTATAGACCTATTACTTTACTCTCATGTTTAGGGAAAATATTTACATCTTTGCTTAATGATAGATTAGGGGAATTTGTGAATGAATTTAATATACTTGATGAAAACCAAGCAGGCTTCCGGAATGGGTACTCGACAAATGATCATATTTTTGCGTTGTATGCACTTTTTGAACTGCTTAAAGTAAAAAAGAAAAAATTGTATTGTGTATTTGTGGACTTTGAAAAAGCGTTTGACTTTATACATAGAAATTCATTACTTTTTAAACTTGTTCTAAAAATGTTATTGGTAAATTTTTAAGAATCATTCAAAATATGTATGATGGTGTCAAATCGCGCATTGTACACAATAATCAAACATCAAACATATTTGAATGTGAAATTGGGGTTAGACAAGGGGAGATCCGAAATTTCACCCCTGCTCTTTTCTCTGTACTTAAATGACCTTCAGGAATATTTAGAATCTGCCAATATTAAAGGACTTGAATCAATCACTGCTGATATTGAAAATGAGCTGACCATGTATTTGAAAATATTTTTACTATTATATGCTGATGACACTATTTTACTAGCTGATTCAAGTGAAGATTTACAACTGCTTTTGAATAATTTTTTACAATATTGTGAGAAATGGAAATTAAAAATTAATGTCAGTAAAACTAAAGTTATGATTTTTTCTAAAGGCAGATTGCATAGAAACCTGAAATTTTTTATTGATAATGATGAAATTGAAATTGTTAAAAATTATAAATATCTTGGTATTTTATTCTCTAGAAGTGGATCTTTTCTTGCTACTAGAAAATATCTACGTGATCAAGCCACAAAAGCTCTTCGTATTATTACGAAGAGCAGATCAAATCACTTATCGATAGAATGTCAATTGGATATGTTTGATAAAGCTGTTGTTCCTATCCTTTTATATGGATCTGAAATATGGGGGTATGAAAACTTGGAAATATTGGAGAAAGTTCACTTACGCTTTTGCAAGCACATTCTACGTTTAAAACAATCGACTCCAAATTTCATGGTTTATGGGGAGCTAGGGAGATATCCTATATCAGTAAAGATAAAACTACGTATGATAAATTTCTGGTGTCGCCTTCTTGAAGACACAAATGAAAATAAAATTTCGTCTATTTTGCATATGTTAAAGGTATGTTAATTTTAATAATTATGGGGTAGAAAACAAATGGATCTCATTTATTAAGAATGTTTTTGATCATTGTGGTATAACAAACGTATGGAATAGTCCAGATATTTTTCATAAAACTTGGATTGTATCTAGTATTGAGTTAAAATTGAAAGACCAATTTAAACAAGAATGGTTATCTGAAATGAATAGCTCGCCAAAATCATTATGTTATAGATTATATAAAGATAAATTAAAATTTGAAAAATATTTGTCAATATTACCGTATAACTATATATTATTATTTTGTAAATTTAGATGTGGTAATCACCGATTACCAGTGGAGTTTGGAAGGTGGCAAAACATACCAAGGAATGATAGGTTGTGTCACCTTTGCAACTCTACTGATATCGGTGATGAATTCCATTATATACTGACATGTAATTTTTTCAGAAATGAGAGAAACAAATATTTGCCAAATTATTGTAAGTCTAATGTTAATATTATAAAATACAAAACTTTGTTGTCTAGCAAAAATGTTGTAGAACTTGAGAAATTGTGTAGATATATTAAGATTATTTTCGCAACTGTTAATCCTCCTGGTTAGGGAATATTACATTTGTATATATTAACTGTATTTCCTCACATGCTTATATACTATTATATATTTGTACTATTATCATCTCTGTAACTATGTATTAGTTTACGAGAATAAAATTCATTCATTCATTCATGTTTTATTAGCTCGGTGATAGCTACAAGCATTGCATTCATGTACTTGAAAGCATTTGTTGACACATTCAATCTCTGACCGGGCTTGCAATCTTTGTGTTCCATATGAGTTCGATAAAATTGTTTTCCCATCAAAACCTGCAATAAACAGCCTTCATCCTATTGTGATGGGGTAAAGGTGTCACAAAATTGTACCAACACAACAGGGGTACATGATTAAATGCAAATCCTTTTCAAAAAGATAAGATTAAACTAAAAATTGAAAGTTAGGTTTGGCTACCTGGAGGCACATTGTAAAATTCATGATGAGGGCAGCATGGTGCTTGAACATGGAGGCATGGTGCAGCACCATGCTAAATTAGTCTAGGGAAACCTCTTAAATATGAATAGTTTAATATAGTCTTATCTTTATATGATCTGTACTGTTATGTTATGATAATTCCTTTGGTATAAACATGTCTTAACCATAAATATTTTATTATTTAAATTTAAAGGGGGGTAAAAGGGGTAAAATTTTTCGATCGGGAAAAATATGTAAAGTTTATTAAGGTCCTTCCATATATGCGTCATACCAAGTTTCAGTTCATTTCGCTTTATGGTTTCAGAAACGATTTTAAGAATTTGACCAATGAGGAAATCTGATTTGCTTATAAAATTATAACTGCTATGCTAGTAGTCTGATCGGAAAAAGTATGCAAACTTTATAAAAGTCCTTTCATAGATGCTTCGTACCAAGTTTCAGTTCATTTTTGGCTAATGTATGGTTTCAGAGGAGAATTTTTAAAATTTGACCAATGAGAAATTTGATATGTTCATGGCAGCCATGTTAGTTGTCCACTTTATAAAGGTCTTTCCATAGATGCTTCATACTAAGCAAATGATATTACCCATATTAAAATCTAATACGAATAAATGGCTGCCATGAACTATTTCGATTTAAATATGACAAAAAAAGAAAATTGGTAAACGAAGTGGTACTGCAAGGCCTTCATTTGACGGCCAGTTTAATTTTGGAACTTCTGGAAAAGAAATCGAAAAAGATGGAAAAGTGAACACAATAAATTTGATAGCAATAAAACTTACGTTTTATTTAATTTTACTGTACTTTGAAGCAAAAAAAGTCCAAATAAATATATTATTTCCCTGTTCTGAAAGTCCCTCGTTGTAATTTTGACTGACGTCAGGCCTGTGGAACCTATAATAAGTCGAAAACTTTATAATATAGTGTTATGATATTGTAATTATTAAATTATTTATCTTGGCCTAGTTTGTTTTGTATGGCCTTATAACATGTATAAATATGCTTACATAATACTTATAGTTGTTTACCAAATAATGTTATAACTGCGCAGTTTAGAAATCACTGGAACAATAATAGATACTGATGGAATGACTAGAACTTTCTATTTGACTTACATAATAATTCTGGTGTAATTCAAATTTCTACTGTATTCTAGAAGGATTCTATGGATTTCCGTGGTGGTTATATATACGGACGAAGGTTGGACTTTCATAGCATAACATATCGGACAAGACATTAACATTCTTGTGATTGACACACTTTTATTTACGTTACACACATCATACTTGACACACTTTTATTTACGTTACACCATACTAGATTGTGACTGATTGGATATAATATTCCGTTTGGATTCCCGCAACAGTGACGAGAAGGATTTTGAACAGTTAAGTTGACATTTTAGTTTGTGTAATATTTTTTGTAAACTTGTATATAATAAATCTTGTAAAATTTTATTATTGATTTGTGTCTTTTGTTGGCTAAAATTTAAAGGTGATTTCGGCCGTAACAATATCTTTATTTGCAAATGGAAAGCAGCACACCATATTATAATTGGCTCTTGGGGGGGGGGGGGATTTATACGTAAAAAGATTTTTATATATACGGTTATAATTGTGTCCGTTCTTGACTATAGCAACTTAAGACAAATGACACAATCATGTTCAAGAAGGACTATCTTTACATGGGATAACCAAAACCTAAATAAACTTGTAAATTCATTCACTACAAATTTAAAACACCTTTTCTTCTTTAATGTATGTATGTATTGCCTTTATAGTATGCATAGAGTTTCAGGATAGATAAGTTGGAGGCTCAGGATCCCATAAAGCTGGTTTAACCCCGCCACTGTCTCTAACAAGTTAGACTCTCTGGTGTGTTTTGTACTCTTTTATGATATTTTTTGTCCGGCGTTCTGTCTGTTGTGTGGCTTTCACTGATTAGAATGTCATTGTTGATTTTTCATGTACAAATGATAGTCACGTGGCCATAGTTTGCCTGTGTATCTAGTCACAAATGTTTACACTATTAACGTTTATACATGTTTAATAATTCAAGAGACATTTATTTTCAAATAAAGGTAAACATAAATAAATTACATCACAATACAATTTAACAAAATGTTAATATAATAATTCACAATACATTTATTTTCAAAAGAAGGTAGACACAATGAATTTAAACAATGTACAATAATTACAACTAGAGGCTCAAGTGGTGAGCTGTATCGCTCACCTGAAGTCCTGTTCAACATGTCACTTTATTCATTTAGCTATCCAGTTTGATATATGTTTTTACCAAACAAAAATGAGGAATTGTACATGGCTGTAATTAGTCATCGGACCGGGGAGAAATATCCAAATTCCGTACAAGTTCTTGCATAGATTTTACCTCTGGTCCTATGTTGAAGTATGCAAATTTTCAATCTCCGGCGCAGAGTTCATATCCGTTCCGTTCCACTACGCACCACTACACAATATGGATATATAAAGTGCAGTATTGCGACTATTTGCCTCTTTTTTTCAGACCAAAGATCAAAGAACACATTCAAAACCTAAGCCAAAATAGTCACATGACTATTTTGCCCCATTAGTCAATTGCCATTTCCTTTGAAGATCTTCAGAAGTTGTACAAACCTCCAAGTGTAATGAAACCAGATACCCCTGTTGACTTGTTAGACAAAGTTATTTTTGAAGTAATTCTGTACTTCTGTAGGAGAGGACAGGAAGATTTACTAATGTTAAAAGTTACAGACTTTCAAGTTAAAACAGGTGTAGATGGAGTTAAGTATGTACAAAAATTGACATATGAGCTTGACAAAAATCACCAGGGAAACACAAGCAACAATAAAACTGAAGGAAAAGGTGGGAAAATGTATGCAACTGGAAATGACATTTGTCCTGTGGCATCCTTCGAGAAATATTTAATTAAGAGACACACTAAAACAGACCGTCTTTTCCTTCATCCAAAAGACATATTTATTGAATCTGAAAATGTATGGTATAGAAAAGAACCAATGGGTGTTAATACTCTTTCTGGTTTCTGAATTGTCTACTGTCTATACCAACCATTGTATCGGAGCCACAACAATCACGCTTCTCAATCACTGTGGATTTGAATCCCGCCGTATTGTAACTGTGTATGGACACAAGAATCAGGCTTCACTCTCCAGTTATTGTTATGATACATCAGGTACAGTTTTACTGTGTATGGACACAAGAATCAGGCTTCACTCTCCAGTTATTGTTATGATACATCAGGTACAGTTTTACTGTGTATGGACACAAGAATCGGGCTTCACTCTCCAGTTATTGTTATGATACATCAGGTACAGTTTTGTTTTCTCATAAATTGTGTATAAAGACGTAATAAATGTAATAACTGATATTTATGTTAAATTATGTTTTGTATGTATATTATCATATGCATTTTTAATACAAATTGTTCCAAAATGTGGTGAAATAAGAAATTAATCATGTTTATATATTTTTTTCGGATCAGCAGACGAAACAGATATCAGATGCCCTGTCTAAATGGAGGAGTCCACTGGACGATGCCACAAACACTACATGTACATCCACTAATCATGTTTATATTTTTTTTTCGGATCAGCAGACGAAACAGATATCAGATGCCCTGCCTAATTCCAGGAGTCCACTGGACGATGCCACAGACAGTACATGTACACCCACTAACAGTGAGATTGTACCTATCGCAGGTATACAAATTCGCATATTATATTATCGTTATGTTTACTGTGAACACTTTTTACGCTTGACAGCGCCCTTCCCTCAAAACAAAAGAAAAATAATAACAAACAAAATAAACTAAAAAATCAAAAGTAAAAACAAAATGAAAAATCAACAACGAAAATATTAAATATTGGACTTTTAGTCTCGGAGCATACATGTACCTAATAATTTGATCTTATTCAGAACCATGTTCTTGCACACTGAAATTGGTATCGTACGTTTATTTTATGCAACAGTTTTCTGCTGTGTAATAATACTTATGTTTTATGAAACCTTATTTGTTTATTTTTTTTTTTTTTGTTTATTTCAGGATAGCAGAATTTTACGTTAGAAGAAATTCCTAACCTTGATTTTCTGGATCTTCCAGATCATCCGCTAGTGTCAGCTGTTGATGAGATAGAGAACACTTATCAGATGTTCTCTCAGTCTGTTACTTCAAGAGCTCAGAACTTTAATTTCAGCAATTGTGTTGTGCATATAAACAACATTAAGTGAACAGACAACATGTACTTAAGTTCACTTTGTTACTATTTTTTATTGTTAATTAAATAATTCAAATTTATTAAACTGATAACTCATCAGCAGTGCTCGAGATCAACATGTTGAAAATCCGTTGAAGAATCACCTCGACCTATTGCTTAATATGTTACGATATACATAACTAGCCAAAACGTTGTCATCAAATCACCACAAAAATGTTATATAAATATACAACTCTCTTACCTTGTTTCAGATTATTTGGCAAAGCACCGTTATAGGGAAAACTATTAACTCAGTTAATTCCAAAATGGACTTAAAGATGATCGCTGGTCTAATAGGAAATAAATAGGATTTGAAATAGGTGTTTTAGTTTGAGAGAACATATGAATAGTAAACAAATAAACAAGAAAAAAATATAGATTCATGTGCTCATTTTAGAGCTATAAGGCCTTGAAAATAGGTTTTCCCTAGATTTTTCATTGTATTTGCATTGGCAACCTTTTCTGTCCAAAATGTATGAAAAAATAAAAAGGATTTCATAAAATTTTGTCAAATGCCATTTTAAGGTATATATGATTGAATTATAAAAGAAAAAGTGGAGGTTCATTGGCAAAAAATTTAATGTTTAAGAAATTGATAAAACCCGAGGATTCCGAAAATCTGACAAAAAGACCAAAACATGACCAGCGAGCATCCTTAAACAAATCATTTCAAATGTACAATGTATTTCCCATGTCCTATAAAGACTTATTCTTTAGTTAAATTTTAATTAAAACAACCGGAACTAAAAATAAAGACGTTACGTCCTAGCCAAAATTTTGTCATCAAATCACCAAATCCAACTTCATATTGTGTCCAGTTACGGTAGAAGTCTATAGAACCGTCCATTCTTCTCTGTCAGCCATCATTGTCTGTTTCCATATCACAGTATACACCCACTAATGAAGTTGAAGTATGGTAGATAGTGTTGATTCCCTATCCGTTAATGGAGGGCAGATCATTGCATTCGCGTATTTGTGACGCTGAAAAAAAATCATTTATTCTTCCTCACATAAACACACACATAAGGCTTTTGCCATTTTTCTCTCACAGGAAAGAAATCGCATATGCAACAATACAACTGTATATATATATAGATAGACAGCAAAATGGATAACAGGAAACACCAATCAATCAAAGCGATACCAACAGACAAACCTGATAATCTGACTTGGTACAGACACTGAACAGTGGTGGGGTTAAACTGGTTTTATGAGTACCCAAACCTCACCCTTTATCTCTCCTAACACTCTAATTTACCAGTCATGCTTTACATTTCTTTTTCTTACTGTGGTGACGAAACCAACCGAATCTGTGATCTTGATACATGAACTACTAGTAATATCTACTATACGTGTTCTGTTATCTTGGTGATAACTACAAGCATGCTACTCTTGTATTTGAGAGCATTTGATGACACATTCAGTCAATGACAAGGCCTGTAATCTGTGTGCACCATTTGTGTATGTTATCCCATCTTCAATATCAGACTTCCCAATTTGGAATTCAATGCATGTGAGAATAATTGCATGTATCAAGACGAAATGTGTTTTCATCAGTTTTACAGCTTTATTAAGGATGCTCGCTGGTCATGTTTTGGTCTTTTTGTCAGGTTTTTGGAATCCTCGGGTTTTAGCCATTTCTTAAACTTGAATGTTTTTGCCCATGAACCCCCACTTCTTTTATAATTCAATCATATATACCTTAAAATTGTATTTGACAAAATTTTATGAAATCCTTTTTATTTTTTTTCATACATCTTTGAGAGACTGAAGTTGTCAATGCAAAGACAATGAAAAATCCAGAGAAAACCCATTTACTGCAAATTTTCAAGACCTTATAGCTCTAATATGAGCACATGAACCTATATTTTTTTCTTACTTATTTGTTTACTATTCATATGTTCTCTCAAACTAAAACACCTATTTCAAATCCTATTTATTTCCTATTAGACATTGCTGATGCCCCTTACGATAGTTTGTCTTCTAATTCACATAGGCGACCTTGCATTTATAGGACAAATCTTATGACGCAGATGCAAATCGTTCTATTCTTTACAAAGAAAAATAATTATTGTTTTACGGGTTCAGGCAAACTTCAGTTTTAATTATATCTTGTAGTAGTTCCTTTTCACAAAGCACAAGAATGTTTTCTTTAATGAGCCGTTTCGTTGTTGACTTAAACTTTTTTCGTACATTTTATCTTACAGTCGTCAATTTGGATTTAAAGGCTGTATTATTTTTCAATAAGGTATACAAAGTTAACAGCTGGCTAGTTATAGTAAAAAAAACATAAAATTTTGTTTTTGAAGATATAATTGTATAACCTTGTATTTTTTACTGAGAATATACCTTGGTGTTGTCAAATCTAAGTCAAGGGGAGAGGGGCACCCTGGATCTACTGGGTAATTTTTAACGGCTTATTATATGCAATAAAAAACAAGTTGTTATAATTGGTAGAAAAAAAAGTTTATTGACATTAAAAGATCAATGATACATAGTATTAATCATTCTTACTATATTTTACACCGGATAAACGAAGAAAATTTACTCACCTGAAAAATATAGTTAAATTTGATAATGTTATTTGACTGCATTTTGCATGGGTAAAAATACATGTCCATTTAAAAATAACTACATATTGTTAGATTTTATTATTAAAGTATAGCTCTTTTTATAGTAAATTTTCCTGAACATATGGTATAATTAAAGATCAATTCTGATATTTACAAATAAGATGGAATGTCCGTGTTTGAAATATGTCTTTATGGACTTTGATATATATTTTTTTTATGCAAAAAAATGTAAAAATGATGTGAAATGCATAACTGAAAGTTAAAACATGCATATATGTCTAAACTTGGTTTTTAACTTTTTGATATGTTGTTTGGTTTTCAAGATTTTTAAACTTGATGACACTGATGAGTCTTTAATTGTATGAATTGTACACATATTGTGCATTAGAATTGATATAAAAGAATTATAAGAGTTCGTGTTGTTCATTGTTTTTTAGTTTTCATTGTTTATTTGTTGTGCTCGTGGTTGTTCATTTGTCTTCCACGGTTTGTCTAACTTAAAATATTATTAATTTTTATAGATGTATTAATGATATCGATATTAATTCAAGAATTATTTTAAGGAATAGAATATTACTGAGAAAGTTAAACAATATTTATTGAAAACAAATTCAATACGTAATTAGACCATGACAAAATAATAAGAAAATCTATTTAATATATACGTTTTGTAGCGATTTCCCTTAGTAAAAAGTAAACAAATATAAATCAAACGCTACGTTTTTAAAATGTTATTTAAGGATGCTCGCTGGTCATGTTTTGGTATTTTTGTCAGATTTTCGAAATCCTCGGATTTTATCCATTTTTTAAACATGAAATTTTTTGCCCATGACCCCCCCACTTTTTATTTTATAATTCAATTATATATACCTTAAAATGGCATTTGACAAAATTTTATGAAATCCTTTTAATTTTTTCATACATTTTTGAGAGACAGAAGTTGTCAATGCAAAGACAATGAAAAATCCAGAGAAAACCCATTTCCTGCAAATTTTCAAGGCCTTAAAGCTCTAAAATATGCACATGAACATATATTTTTTTCTTGCTTATTTGTTTACTATTCATATGTTCTCTAAAACTAAAACACCTATTTCAAATCCTATTTATTTCCTATTAGACCAGCGATCATCCGTAATGTTTGTTCTTAAAACATTGTTTAGGAGGCATACCATATTTGGTGGGAGTTTTTGTGAGAGGCAAAAAAAAGAGTGTGTTAAGGATGTTCGCGCTCAGTTTCAGAATAACAAGCTTTTCATAACACTGGTAAATATTGATAGTGGATTAACAAAGGAACTAAATGAGCGAAAAAATTAAAGGTCCATGTGCTTGTTTTCGAGATACAAGCCATTGAAAATTTGGCGGGGAAAATATGCTCTCTTGATCTTTCATAGCTTTATCATAGACAAGTTTTATTTCTCAAAAACCATTAAATAATAACAAGGATTTTATAAGATTTTTACAAATGGGTTATTATTCTGCAAAAGATTTATGAAAAAAAATGGGTGTTAGCGGCAAAAATAATTCATCGCTTTCAAATGGATAAAACCAGATTATTCTGAACATCTGACAAACATTCAAAAACATGACAAGCAAACATCATTAACAAATGCCTTCCAATCGTACGCGACAAATAGGAGATCAATATAACAATATGAAGCAATATAAAATACGTTTAGAGTGTAAGTTTAGATTTGAAATTTTCTGTAGGGACATGCCTCTGACGCCTAAGGTCATTGAAAGATACATTTTTAATCAGCTTTTATATCCTCCACTAAATGGTCCTCTTACAGAGATGTGTCCGATGACCTAGAATGTCAACCAAGATGGCCGCCACAACTGAACTTAGTTTAACATAGGGCCCTATAGGAAAATTCATTGAAAAATCTTCTTGTCTGAAACCAGTTGACATATTGGAGCCGGACTTGGCAGCATTGGTCCTTAGGAGGTCCTTTTTCAGAAATATGTCTGATTTTGTGGACTGTGAACCAAGATGTCCGCCACAGCAGAGCTAAGTTTAACATAGGACCCTATGAGAAATTCACTCAAAAATCTTCTCGTCTGAAACCACTAAGCCAATTAGAATTAGACTTGGTATATAATATTAGTATCTTTGGATTGTTATTTTTGTAGCAATGGTCCTTAGATGGTCCTATTACAGAATTTTGTGCGATGACCCAGACTGTCAACCAAGATGGCCGCCACGAACTTAGTTTAACATAGGGCCATATGGAAAAATTCATTGAAAAATCTTCTTGTCTGAAACCACTTGACATATTGAAGCCAGACTTGGCAGCATTGGTCCTTAGGAGGTCCTCTTTCACAAATGTGTCCAATCACCCGGATTGTCAACCAAGATGCCTGCCACACCGAACTTTGTTAAATATTGGACCCTATAGGAAAATTCTTATAAAAATCTTCTTGTGTGAAACCGCTTAGCCAGTTGGAACAAGACTTAGCAGAAATGGTCCTGACATGGTTCTCTTTTAGAAATGTATCCGTTGACCAGGACTGTCAACCAAGATGACTGCCACAGCTGAAATTTGTTTAACATAGAATCCTATAGAAAAACCAGCCAAATTGACTGCACACTTAAACTTTTAGGTCCTCTCAAGGTGAAAAATTAAACCCAGGTCAGCGATACAGGCTCTTGAGAGCCTTTAGTTTAGCTCACCTGACCCAAAGGGTCAGTGAGCTATTCTCATCTCTTGGCGTCCGTCGTCCGTCGTCCGTCATCGTCCGTTAACTTTTACAAAAATCTTCTCCTCTGAAACTACTGGGCCAAATTGAACCAAACTTGGCCACAAGCATCATTATAGTATCTAGTTTAACAAATATGTCCGATGACCCCGCCTGCCAACCAGGCCGACATGGCTAAAAATAGAACATAGGGGTAAACTGCAGTTTTTGTCTTATATCTCAAAATTAAAGCAATTAGAGCAAAGCTGGTGGGATAAAAATGTTCATCAGGTCAAGATCTACATGTCATGAAATTTTCAGACGAATCGGTCAACCCTTTGTTGGGTATTGCCCCTGAATTGTTAATTTTAAGGAAATTTTGCAGTATTAGGTTATTATCTTGAATATTATAATAGATAAAGAACAATTGTACCCAGCAAAAATGTTCAACAAAGTAAGATCTACAAATAAGTCAGCATGACCAAAATCAGTGATTGACCCCTTATAGCAGTTTTTGCCCTTTAAAGACGGCATCCAGCGTAAACTTTCCTTTAAAGATCTTTTCCTCTCAAACCACTGGGCCAATTGAGACCAAACGTTGGAAGAATGGTCCTTGGGTGGCCCCCTTCCAATATTATGTGTCGCATCCCCGACTTCCAATCGAAATGGTTGCAGTTGCTAAAAATAGAAAAAGGGGGGGTTCAAAAATCTTGTTATATGAAACTACAAGGCCAGTTGGAACCAAAGTTGGCAGTAATGGTTCTTAGGAGGTTCTCTTTCAGAAATATGTCCAATGACCCGGACTATTAAGCAAGAAGGCCGCCACAGCCGAACTGAAAACTCTTGTCTTAAACCATTTGACCAATTGGAACCAGACTTGGCAGCAATGGTCCTTAGATGGTCCTCTTACAGAGGTGTGTCCGATGACCTGGACTGTCAACCAAGATGGCCGCCATAACTGAACTTAGTTTAACATAGGGCCCTATAGGAAAATTCATTGAAAAATCTTCTTGTCTGAAACCAGTTGACATATTAGAGCCGGACTTGGCAGCATTGGTCTTTAGGAGGTCCTTTTTCAGAAATATGTCTGATTTCGTGGACTGTGAACCAAGATGTCCGCCACAGTAGAACTTAGTTTACATAGGACCCTATGAGAAATTCACACAAAAATCTTCTCGTCTGAAACCACTAAGCCAATTAGAATTAGACTTGGTAACAATGGTCCTTAGATGGTCCTCTTTCAGAATTTTGTGCGATGACCCAGACTGTCAACCAAGATGGCCGCCACACCCGAACTTAGTTTAACATAGGGCCATATGGAAAAATTCATTGAAAAATCTTCTTGTCTGAAACCACTTGACATATTGGAGCCAGACTTGGCAACATTTGTCCTTGGAAGGTCCTCTTTCAGAAATGTGTCCGATCACACGGATTGTCAACCAAGATGGCTGCCACACCGAACTTTGTTAAATATTGGACCCTGTAGGAAAGTTAATTTAAAAATCTTTTTGTCTGAAACCGCTTAGTCAGTTGGAACAAGACTTAGCAGAAATGGTCCTTAGACCTGGACTGTCAACCAAGATGACTGCCACAGCTGAAATTAGTTTAACATAGAATCCTATAGAAAAAATCAGCAAAATTGACTGCAGCACTTAAATTTTTAGGTCTGCTCTAGGTGAAAAATTAAATCCAGGTGAGCGATACAGGCTCTTGAGAGCCTCTAGTTTAATACTAATTTGCGATATGGCATTTCGGAGTTATGGAACTTTGAAAACTGTCAATTTTTCACACTTTGGACGGTTATGGAATTTTATTCGTTCAAATTTCGGAGTTAGGAAACTTTGTTCATTGAAAAAAGGGAAATTTTTCACATTTCACTCTGTATCTTAAGACCGCAATTGTCTGATTTACTTCAAACTTTATACATCCAGTTGCTTGTTCTGATAGTCTAAATGGTCTTTATACTTTATATTAAAGTAACGCAGTTGGAGCTGTATGTTTGCTGTTATATAATTAGATTATTCAATGGGATCAAAGTAATAAAACGGTGTCTTAAGTTTGAGCATGGGTTTTTTATCCTGGAAAATACATATCGTCAATTATGGATAGCTTCTAACAAAATCAAATTTTCTAACAACATACGAGCCTCGTGTTTGTAAGATATAAGCATTAACCGATTATTTTTCATCATTTTATTTGTAACGACAATCATGTGTGTCATGTATATGACTATATGGTTTGAAGGATGATCGCTGGTCTAATAGAAAATAAATAGGATTTGAAATAGGTGTTTTAGTTTGAAAGAACATATGAATAGTAAACAAATAAGCAAGAAAAAAATATAGGTTCATGTGCTAATTTTAGAGCTATAAGGCCTTGAAAATTTGCAGGAAATGGGTTTTCTCTGGATTTTTCATTGTCTTTGCATTGACAACTTCAGTCTCTCAAAAATGTTTGAAAAAAAGGATTTCATAAAAATTTGTCAAATACCATTTTAAGGTATATATGATTGAATTATAAAAGAAAAAGTGGGGCTTCATGGGCAAAAAATTTAATGTTTAAGATTCAGATGGAGGTACAATGTAACGTAATCATACAATATCTGGTTTTAAGAATATTATATTCATTTTCCATACATATGAACGCATAATTAATTTATCTATAACAATAAAAGATGATGAGTAACAATATTTCCCAATTTTTTAGTAGCCAAGCTATACTTAATTGGGATGATCAACATGGTAGTAATTTTTAATAAATTACTTATCACTAATTATCATATCCCTTAAAATGTGTACATATTTTTTTGTAAATTTCATTAATTAAAACCAAATATTCTAAGTGTTATACAACTGAATAATCATATTCATAACTTCTATTTCTGGTATCAGTGTATGTTTAAAGTTCCATTAGCAGGTTCGTTTCATCATCATGTTGGTTGTCTTTAAAGAATAATAAAGTCCTCTCCAGGTTAACCAATTAATACCATCCGCAAAAGATGTATGAATTCCTCCAAGATACTGGCCATTCAGGTTGGAGTAGTGACATGCACAATACCACCAAGCCCCCTTAGCATACTGGGCGCAGTCGACTCCAGGATAAATGTCGTTATCTCTGTCAAAGGTCGAGAACTGGTTCCCGTTTTCAACAGCCAGGCTGTTTCCTAAAAGTCAAATGATACAGATACATGCAGTTATTATTTATTTTGCCTTTTTCCCGATTTCACTTCCGTCTTAATTTTTTTTTTCTAAATACACCGTATAAGTTACCCAATATGATAAGTATATATGATTGCAGTATGAACGTCGGCATCTCTGTCAGAGGTCGTGAACTGCATCCCGTTCTCAACAATTAGGCTGTCTCCTAAACGTTAAATACATTCAATATAGACGCATGCAGTATTTTTATATTTTACTAAATTTATATCTTCATTTCCGTATAACGATATTTCTTTCCAAATACACAGTTTAAAATAACCCGACGTTGTAAGTATGGAATTCATAAGTGTGAAAAATCAAGATAACCATTTGGTTTTTTTTATGTTTCTGTTGTAAAATTCATCAATAGCATAGTTAGTACCACTGTGGAGTAATTTTAATATTCAGATATGTTCGCCGTTATATTGTGTTACTTTTTTTGAATCTTGGTAGAAAAATAATGCAAAAATATTTTTTTAATGGCTGGCTACCTAACCAAAAGAGAAATATGTTTCGACATAATCAATTATCCATATTTTATATCAAAACAACAGGGAAAAGTATATGTACCTAGATTACACAAAATTGTTCTCGTTAAATTTTGGGAAAACAAATAAATTGTGTAGTCCTGTTTTCTTCTATTGCTCAATGTTTCGAAGATTTATTTTTGGGGTTTCCAAAAATTTGGGTTACAAACATATCTTACGAAGATTGGTTAAGAAAGAGGCATTGTACGCATAGAAGTTGATATAATAATTTTATTTTTTTTATTGCAAATGTACACACCAGGACATGACATGTACTTATTTTTTTTACTATATAAGAAACAGTGTCAAAAGAGTAGGTCTGATCAGTAGAATACTTAACGGGATGAAATTCAAAGGGGTATAATTCTAGAAAAGCTCAGTGAACTATTAAATCAACCCTACTGGACTTACTGGAGATTTGGCAAAGGGATTCCTGTTCTAGACAAACGCACAGTCTGATTTCTGTAAGTCCGCCTCAGACAATTAACATGTTCTGTATTTCTATTTGTTGGTTTCAATGAGAAACCAGAGTGAGTTATATTTTCCTAACCAATCTTGGTAAGGGAGATAATAAATTTGTCTCTCTTTTAGCCTCAGGACAAAAGGGAGAAAATTCAATTATCTCCCTTTCCTACATTGGCTAGGAAAAGATAACTCACTCTGGTTCCTCATTGTGCAGTTTATGACCTGCATCAGAATTGTTTTTCTTTTCGATCAGAGAAAAAAACAATAAATTATATACAACATACCAGCAGTTCCGTTATATCCACTAACGTCCAATGTGTAGTTTGTTGTCGAATCTCCAACGCTGAAGTAGTTGTAATTGGCATATGCAGCATTTCCTTCAAAATCTTCAAGTTCAATGCGCAGTCTGTGTGATCCACATGAAGTTATCTGATTAATCTTCTCGTTTCCTGAAGCGATAATATTTTCTGCCTATTTCACAAACATTCATACGACTATGGTCGAAACTGGTTCCAGGGCTTCATAGAAAAAAGACACTGAAGACTGTAAACCAGAACACAATTACGACAAATCGTGGTGGTACGAATATGTGGTAACAGGGCTCAGTGTGTTAATTCTAAAAACGTTGTTTTATGGTTGGGTTGATAACCATTTTTGATACCAGTTTTTCACATTATATAAACAACAATATAGATAACAGGAAAGGTCAACAATAACATATCAATCAATACAAGCAACCCAACTGACAAAATACCGTACAAAAAATAACATAAAAGTGTACAAAACAGAAACATGAACCACAACAGAGAGTCAGGATAGTCAGACTTGGTACAGACACTGAATAGTGGTGGGGTTAAACCGGTTTATGGGTACCCAAATCTGCCCTTATCTATCCCCACACCCTGGTGTATACAACACACTATAAAGACCAATACAGTATGATTACCAAAAAGTTGACCGCTTGCTAGAACTGAAAATTAGAGTGGACAGTACATAATTTAGATAGCAGGGTCACAATGTGCTCGTTTTAACTGTAAAATTAGCTAAGTCTCTCATATTTGCAGCTGCAGGTCGGATACTGTCGCTCTAATTAACGGAAAAATCTGAATAACAATTCCATAGAGGGTTTAATGCTATCTCGTCATAGAGTTCAATAGAAATCGGCATATCATGAACATACGTTAGCAATAAAGACCGGAAATGTAGAATACAGGAAACAATAACACAATATGCTAAACAGGAAATTCAAATCCAAAAGTCTCCAAAACACTATCTACGAACTGAATACATGTGTGATACTTTTTAACTTTCTGCAGAAAGTGAATATTTTTATGTCATATCATTGATCCATTTGTAATATCAGACATAAATAGAAAATTTTAATAGTGCAGAAAAATAGGTTTGGAGGAAACGGTCGTAAAATTATACACCTCAACACATTCAAGACAGAAATTTAAATTTTTATATGGTTCATCCATTTTGATAGTTATTATACATGTAACAGCTTTTCTCCTTTTAAAATTGTAATTTTCAGTATATTATGATAGATCATCATTGTCAAAATGTTCGAAGCCGAAACAATGACTCCTTTTTAAGATCGAGGCGGGGTGGTAGACTCAAGTTATGATATTATATTTGTAATAAATATTATACGGTAAGTTTTTTATTCAGTCACTTGTTATGTTAAAATTGGTGAATTTATACTTTTTCCGGTTTCTCTGTCTTCTTTCCAAAATTCTGCTTATTGCCTTGCCTTTTAACGTTTTGCCTTATTGCCTCGCCTTTCAACATTCTGACTTATTCAACATGTTTATTTAATCGCCTCCCTTTCAATATTTTGCCTTGTTGCCTCGCCTTTCAAAATTTTGCCTTATTGCTTTGCCATTCAAGATTTTGCCTTATTGCTCCGCCTTTCAAAATGTTGCCTTATTGCCTTTCTTTCAACATTTTGCTTTATTGCCTTGCCTTTCAACATTTTGCCTCATTGCCTTGCCTTTCAACGTTTTGCCTTATTGCCTAGCCTTTCAACATTTTGACTTATTGCTTTGCCTTCAACATGTTTATTTAATCGCCTCGCCTTTCAACATTTTTCCTTATTGCCTCGCCTTTCAAAATTTTCCTTATTGCCTCGCCTTTCCACATTTTGCCTTATTGCTTCGCCTTTCAACATTTTGCCCAATTGCCTCGCCTTTCAACATTTTGTCTTATTGCGTCGCGTTTAAGCATTTATCCATATTGACTCGTCGTTTAACATTTTGCCTTATTGCCTCGCCTTTCATCATTTTGTTTAATGCTTAAACTTTAAAAATATTTGTCTTCTTGTTTTAATTTTCAGTATTTTTACTTATTGCGGTGCGTTAGAATGTTTTTGTCCAGCTTCCGAACATTATTCAACCTCACGAACGCACATAACTCCACATAAGTTCTTAAAATCTCTAAACCCAAAGACGCAATTTATCAATTTGCTTCAACGATCTTACCTAACCAAAATTCTGTCAACAAATCACCAAATCCAATTTCATATTGGCTCCAGTCACGGTAGAAATCTATCAAACCATCCATTCTTCTCTGGAACATCGTCCAGCCACCATTGTCTGTATCCATGTTACAGTATACGTCAAAGGTTGAATTTGGAGTAGGGTAGATGGTATATATTCCAGATACACTGGTAGAGGGTAGATCACTGCAATCACGTGGTGGTAAGGCTGGAAAAATTGCAATTAATTTGAAATATTTTTATACACATAATACGATTTGTTTAGGGTAATAGATACACGATTTCCATGTCACAATATACATCAAATGGTGAAGTTGGAGTAGGATAGACAGTATAAATTCCCGATACGCTGGTTGAGGGCAGATCACGGCATTCGCGTACTAAAGATGCTGAAAGTAAAAGTTGTGCGTGCAAGTACATTTTATTTGATTATTCTGTAACAAATTAAAATGCAAGGAGATTGATAGTACAGTTCTTATTAATAGAACCTCAAAGCTCACCTCTAAACCAGTTTTATGTGACGGTCATAAGATATCCGGACCATTATAAATTGTGACCGTAAATCAATTCTCTTTTTTTTTATCAAAAATAACTTAAATAAACAGATAAAGTAGGAATAATGTAGCAATATGTCAAATTGAAACAGTGGTTTGCATGCATCGTCCATGAAAATAAGTGAAGTATGTCGCGTTTCCGAAGTTTGCCGAAAATTACCGATGTCATTGCCATTACGTTATATCGGACATTCGAGACATTTGGAATAATCACGTGGTCAATAAAGGTCAGGATACTTAAGTTGACTTCAAACCAGAGATAATTAATAATACTGGGCAAACAGGAACGAAACGCTAGAATGGTCCTTACTGTCTTTGCTTTGTATATTTACGGCCATTGAAAGCCAAGGAGGCTTCTATGATACCTAGTTGAGGTGTCTGGTGGCTTTAAATCCTCATTTTTAAAGACTTTCCAAATTTAAACCCACAGCTGGTGTTTTACTTATAACGAAATCTCATAACACATTTCAAAACGTGTGTTTGAAATTGTGTCATGACCGAAACAGGTGTTACTTAAGAAGTTTTCTTACCAAAAATGTACAGTACAACGCTACAAATTGAAGACGATTTTGGCAGTTGTGATGGATTTATGTATTCTTCCTCTGTTCTTTTTTATAACGCGTTTATCTTGATAATCTTTGCTCATATTGATAAAGAAATGATTCCTATATACAACAGTAATACTAATGCTTAATGAAATTTTAAGTGTTATACAATAACAGTCATGTGATACACTGATATGAGATTAGATAACATACAATAACAGTCATGTGATACACAAATATGAGATAAGATAACATACATTAACAGTCATGTGATACACAGACATGAGATTAGATAACATACCTGTACTCTTTTTCGTTGCAGCGACAAAACCATCTGAATCTACGATCTGTATACATGAGCCACCAGTAGTGTCTACGATGCAAGTTTTATTAGCTCTATGGTAACTACAGACATGACACGCCTGCATCAGAGAGCACTTGTTAACACATTCAATCACTGACCGAGTCTGTAATCTTTGAGTTCCATTGGATGTTGGTGAAATTGTTTTCCCGTTTTTAACATCAAAGTCTTCAGTTCTGATTTCAGCCTGTGCTAGAAGAACTGTATTTACCAACAGGAACAGGATTTTCAACATGATTACTCTCCCTTGGAACCTATTGTCCAAGAGCAGCAGAAGCAAGTAACTTCAAAACGCCGAATATTTTATAGTGGTACCCTTCCATTTATAGGAAAAACGTTATGACGCAAATGATCCAGATAATCGTTAATTTTGTTTGTTTTTAATTGATATAGAAAAAGTAATCATGTTTTCTTAAGTTCTGAAATCTTTTATCTAATTTTAAAATTATACCCTGACGAAAATTCTTATCCCGATTTATACTTTTATTTCTTTTAATAAGATGTTTCCTTGTTGACATTTGTTTCATAACCCTTCATTTTTGTATTTGATGTTATATTTCTTTCACAAGTCACATAAAGCAATTGATAAATTGCCATTTTTAATTACATATATATATTGTTCAAAAAGATGTACAGCTGCATAGATCTCATAGCCTAAAACTTCTTTACAGTTTTAACTTCTTAAAATAACAATCCAAAGATACTAATATTAGATAAAGTAAATTTATACGATGCTGTATACGACACATTTCAAGGAGTTAACTCTCATCAGCGGAATTAAAACCGAAACATTTGGAAGACCAAAAATCAAACTTATTTTAAACAAGAAGTACTCATAACCAAAAATACCGAAATAAGAAGCCAAATTTCAGTTAAGGAGATCAACCATGTGCAATACAAGGAATGAACCCTTAGTATTTCTTTTATTTTTGAATTTTGCTAAATACTGGTAATTTCTGTAACAAATCAATGAATAATCATGTCAGACAAGTCTGACGACTTGGTTGGCGAATACCCTTGGGGACCTAGGGTCCACCATGCAGAGGCATCGCCCCAGGAGTTTCAAAATAACAATCCAAAGATACTAAAATTAGATATAGTAAATTTATACTATGTTGTATACGACGCATTTCAAGGATCATTTTAATCAATTTAAATCATTTCACATAAAACAAATGTGGACCAACGGGTCACATATTGACGTGTAACAAGAGGTGTCAAGAAGTTAATAGTGAATGCAGAGGGCGCTAGTAGGAATATAGTGGTCGTTTAAGGCTTACTCAACAGAGGTAATCGGGAGTGATGTTAGATTTTCAAGAGAAAATTCCCGTGTTGCGCTACATACTAATAACAGTTGAGGAAAAAAATGTATTTCAGTGAAGAATCATAATGAGACCACATGCGGAATCAATTTATTTAACAATTTAAAATAAAAAAAACAAATACATCCATAATAGACTCCATTTATTAAAAACATAAGAATGTATAATGTAAGATATTCGTAATTACTTCAATTTTCAAATAGGTGGCCTCGGTGGCCTCGGTGGCCGAGTAGTCTAGGTAGTTCGTCATGACTACTAAAGATCACTAGCCTGTCAACGCTGATGTTGTAAGTTCGAATCTCACCAGTGGTTGAGGATTATCTACCTCGTATGATGTCCTTAACAGATGAGTTTTGCTTTAAACGTTTGCTCAGTTTAGTATTTGAATATGCTCTTCAACATTTTAACTATTGCTTTGGTTTTCAACATTTTGAATACAACTGACAAGTCATAAACTGACGAAGTGTGCACATCTTGTGCATCAAAATTTTTTTCAAAAAAATTAATATTTATACTTATCATATTTCTCCATGCCTATATCGACCTGCTGAGGCCTTCACAATTTCCCGTATTTCGGCACTGTGACGTCGTAAAGAGTTGACCCGACCCTAATATGAGCTAACCCGAATATATCAGCGAAGTCATAATGTTTGACCCAACGAATATATCAGGAAAACATCCGGTTATATGCAGATGGCCATTGAAAAGTAAGAAATTCCATTAAGATTGCTAGTTAACAATACGATAAATTTATCATCAAGTTTTTTTCAAACAAATATTGTAAAATATAAGCCGCTCGACACAATATGAAGCTTTTTAGCTCGTTCACTACGCTCACTCGCCGAAAAAGCTTCACATTGTGTCTCGCGGTTGATATTTTACGATATCCTTTTGCAGAAAACCTGATAATATTTAAACGTATGATCTACAGATACTTTGCTTTCAGTCGCATCGAAGCAAAGAGAAAACTGGTGCATTCTAATTAATGACCTATAAAGAAGGTCTCGACGAGACTTCAAATAAACCCCGGATCAAAATTCAAATAAAAAAATGAATTTGTAAATTATATATACATTTTAAATTTGCGAATAATTTGTTACTGGGCACAAATATGTACACTTTCTTACAATGTATATATACCAAGTAATACATACATTGTGTACAGATGAAAAAAAGAAAACAATTTCGTATTAATGATAAAAATGAAACTGTCCGGACTGTATTCTATGACACTTAATTCTACGTGGTACATACAGACAGCAATTCGGGATCTTGTTCTGAACAATGCGTTATTGATATCTTTTATTTTTATTTTTGTTAAAATGACAAGCTATCTTGATATTTCCCGTCCATAAGATTTCCTACTGAAATAAATTGTTGCGCGTATGCGCATCATACGCCCTTAGGAAAACATTGATTTTTTTTTAAGCAAATTAAGTGTAATATTATTTTTTCAACGGCTTAACCTATCTTCATTATACTTTACACTATAACAACAAATTAAATATCAAAATTGCTTATATTTGAACAATCTAAGTCTTATAACTCTGGAACAACAAAATTGAAAATCTTCAAATAGTATACAGACTCTCAGGCAACCATTTGTAAGACTGTGTAAAAGTTTAAAAAAAAATCAGTCAAGGCGTACTGGAGTTAGATACATGTAAATGTAATATTGTTATACATGAATTACTGTTAAATATTTCCGAAATTCTACAATGACCCCCCCCCCTGATTATGTAACTTATTCAGTATTATCCATCATCCATCATTATGTGATATTTACATGTACTATGTTAAATTCTATTACGCTTGATGTACATTTTTTGTTAGAATTTTCAAGAAATATGTAATTTTTGTAAAAATAAAAACAATCTCCTCCCTGAATAAATGAAATTATGTTCATTATAATGACAAATCAGTGAATTTGTATAATTAATAATAATGTTATGGGAGGCTTCGGTGGCCGTTCGTCATGACTACTTATGATCACTAGCCTGTCAACACTGGGGTTGTGAGTTCGAATCTCACCTGTGGCGAGGATTTTCCTACCGGAGGTCGGTGCTTCTCCCAGGGTTACTTATTTGTTATGCAACGTGTTCCCTATGAACTTCATTTATAGGATTGCTGTTATAATTTCCCCGAAATCGTTAGTTCGTGTTAAAAATGCATTTTTAAAAGGTCAATATTTTGTCAAATTAATGATTTTGTATTACTGCTGAATGTTCATTATGCTTGTTATTTATGTTATCTTTGATAGGGGTTTTGTTAGAACTTTCAAGAAGTCAGTATCTCTTGTTTCAAAGGGGGAATTCCCGCCAAAAAGAAATTGACTTAAATACATTAAATGTAACTACTAAATTTGATATTATCTATCATAATATTAAGTGACATTTTCACTATGGTTTTCATTGATGTTTCATTAGGAAGGATTTATGTTAGAATTTTCAAGAGATCTATAGTTCTATCGTTGTTTTGTGTGCTTTGCTTGTTGTGCAAGATTGCCAAGATATGTTTTTTATATTAAATTTTGTTTTAAAAGAAAGACCAATATTCTTCGACCAAGACTATTTTGCAACACGAATTTTATACTTATGTCTTGAAACAAAACAAGATCAAGGACATAAAAGTCAGTATTTAGAAAATTTAATACAAACAAGTTTCAAATGACTAAAAACACAACAATATGGCAACCGTATAAAGTCAATATGTAAATACACCATATAAACATATGTAAATATATACAGTAATAAGTATGCTTGACAACGATTTTCTTATGTTCAAAAAAAAAAATAATGAAAATTTGTGTTAAACAGAGACGTTTAAATTACAGTTTGGAAATGTAATACTTAAGTTCGATCTTTAAGTCTTTTTGAAATTTAGATCAAGTAGGCCTAAATCAGATAATAATACATTTAGACTTTAAAGTTAAAACAAATAATAAATCTGTAAGCGAAACATATAAAAAATGGTTCCTTGATGTCCGTTTTTTAAATGCTTCTTGTTTAAAGGGGGCTTTGGAATTATATTTTTGTTCGTTAATATTATTATGTTCCTCTCTCAGTAGTATTTGGGGACAGGCAAATTATGGTTTGTAGTGGAGGAACCGGAAGTGACGTGATTGGAAGCTGAAATGACGCCACAGGAAATGTCGTGACCGGAACAGGAACTATCGAGAAGTGGTTTGCGCGCATGTGTAACCGGAAGTGATGTGTTTCCGCCATTTGTTTACGGAAGTGGCGTTAGTTACGTGTCAGGACCCGGATATGCCGTATGCGCATGTGTGACCGAAACCGGAAGGGGTTTGCGCGCATGTGCAACCGAAAGTATTTGAATTTCCCGCCATTTTCCTATTATTTATTTACGGAAGTGAGGTCAGTCAATGCTGGGACCCGGATGTGTCGTCTGCGCATGTGTAAAGGACACAGAAATGGATTGCGCGCATGCGCAACCGGAAATGATGGATTTTCGCGCATTTTTAGGGTAAGGGTCTCGCATCCATCCTCTGATATGTTCACCGTTAAGTCCGAGAGTATACGAAGAACAGAGGTACTGTTGAATTATCTCCCCCTTTCCCGCCCTTTTCAGCACTTGTGATGTTTTCCGTTCGTTCAAGGGAGGACAAAGATAGGATTGTCCCTTTATCTCCAGCTGATGCTGTGACCATTAGGTCAATAGAGGGGGTCCGAAGCGACCGCCTTTGCAACGGCGGTCCATTTCGTTGCTCTATGATGCACTTCGTTTCTCTTCTCTTGCTCTTTGCTGCTCCATGTTGCTCATCGCTAATCATGACTATACTTACGTGCTCATTTCAGTTTTGGGGGATAATTGTCCCTGTTGTCGCTGCTGCTGCTGCCCCTGCGCTTGTCGCTGCTCGTCATTGCTATTCTCTTACTCATCGCTGATTTTCTCTTGCTCTTTGTTGCTCATCGCTACTCATGACTATACTCGCGTGCTCATTTCAGTTTTTTCTCTTTTTTTTCGCTGCTGCTGCTGCTGCTTGTTGCTATTCGTCATCGCTGCTTTTCTCTTGCTCATCGCTGTTTTTCTCTTGCTCTTTGCTGTTCATCGCTTATCATGACTATACTCACGTGCTCATTTCGGTCTTTTGGTGCTACTTGTCGCTGTTTTCGCTGCTGTTGCTGCACCTGCTGCTTGTTGCTGTTCGTCATCGCGGCTCTTCTCTTGCTCGTCGCTATTTTTCTCTTGCTCTTTGCTACTCATTGCTAATCATGACTATACTCACGCGTTAATTTCAGTTTTTGGAACTACTTGTCGCTATTTTCGCTGCTGCTGCTGCTGCTGCTGCTCCTACTGCTCTTCTCTTGCTCATCGCTGTTTTCCTCTTGCTCTTTACCTTTCATCGCTATCGTTCATGACCCGTGGTGAAAGGGCGGGAAAAGGGGAGATAATCCAACAGTACTTCTGTAGTCGATGCAAAACCCTTACCCTATACAGACCGATGAACGACCGACAGACGACCGAGAAACGCGGCAAAAGGGGAAATAATCCAATCTGAATTCCGGTCAAGCATGGCACAAATCATTGAAATTGGCGCAAAAATCCATCACTTCCTGTTGCGCATGCGCGCAAACCACTTCCGGGTATTTCCGGTTACACATGCGCAGATGACACATCCGGGTATGGTACGTGACTTATGTCACTTCCGTAAACAAATGGCGGGACAACATGTCACTTCCGGTTACGAATACACGAAAACCACTTCTGGTACTTCCCGTTCCGGTCATGTCACTTTCAGTGACGTCACTTCCGGCTCCTCCATCACAAATCATAATTTTCCTGTCCCCATATTCTAATTCTCTCTCTCTTTCCTCTCTCTATTTCGTTGTCTGTTTGTATTTATTGATGTTGAATTTTATTATATTTGCTTGATTAAAACAAACATGAAACGGTTATAAAATAATTAAGCATTTGCATACACTTTACTGCGTGGACACCTCAGTTCATAAAATGGATTTTTCAGAATTTTAATACCTTAATCAATGTGAATTGTCTAGTTACCTGGGTGAAAGATTCAATGACCAAAGTCGTAACTGAAACATTTGAACTTACCTAATTTTGTTCAATCATGTCTTCCAGAGAAACAAAAAAAAATCCGCCTATGGAATTTACAATGTAAAAGAGAGATAACTCTTTCTATGAGATTTTATAAACTTAAGTATTACAACACCGTGATGCATAAAATATACACGACATGCATTAAAAATATTTAAAACAACAAATCTTAGGGTAGGTCTGAGTTGATAAATTCAAATTATTAATTTTTTGAAATTTAAAGTGCATCTACTTTTCTAATGGAAATTCCCCATTTAGAATCATTTGTGAGGTATACAAACATAACCTTTATAATCAACTTTACATTTTTTTATGTTTTCTTGGACGACTCAATATAAGGTTAATTAAAAAACAAAAGATTGTCAAACAATTCTGACGTTTAAAATTTCAAAATGCAAAAAATACGTTTTATGAACTGAGGTGTCCAGATAGTACACTCACGGGAGTTGTTGTTTTTAATGCTATAGCTCTTTTCAGAAACTCATCCGGGAATTACGACTCTGATTTTAAAATTATAATTTGAAGCAATTCATTTCCCTTGCTGGGACATAGTACTGGTTCGCTGCAATTGAGAGTAAAGGATTAATTGTTTTTAAAACTTCTTAATTTGCACGTAATATTTGGTTTATATAAATTTGGGAACTAATTACAATCTTTTTGCTTCCAACATACTTGTAATCAAACTTGATTATAAAGCTGGAAATATTTGTGTATCAAAGTAATAAATAATTTCTATTTACTTCCTACTGGTAACTCTGAACGGCAGCGAACCAGTACTACGTCCCAGCAAGGGAAACAACTTGCCTCAAATTATAATATTAGAATGAGAATCCTGATTCCGGGATGAGTTTCTGAAAAGGGCTATATAGAAAGAACATGTTTAAGGCAGTTAGCTGTATTTTAATTTCATTATATAATTTTCCTTTTTGTTACAAAATGCCATCTTTTATTTTATTTTAATAGGGAACAAGAGCCAAGAGTGAAGATTTGACCTTGTTTCCAGAATCCGACAATAGAGGTCTTTTGATAAAACTGTTATTGCGTTACAATGTGTTCCAGTCTTTATAAGGAAGAGCTTAAAATATCGAGTTTTGTGTCATATCTCAAGTTAAAATGGATTTTCATGTGATCATCTGACTTCACTATATACAAATCTACAACAATCCATTTATTAGAGGTTTGAAAGCATAACCGTCATTATGCATTCGGTCCTTCTGGGAGTTGTTAAATATTTTGCTTACCTTTTGTAAGATTTTTATTTATGTCGTTTTTTCCCACCCTTTCTCTTTCAAATTTAGGTTTTGGCACTTTTTGCAAAATTTCACTGTACATTGTCATTCTATATTTATGCATCTAATCAGCCAATATGTTATTAACATAAACTATTATTCCCTGGATCTTCAATTGAAATTAGTCCTTCAACTGTTCAATGAGGAACCAGAGTGAGTTATCTTTTCCTAATCAATGTAGGTAAGGGAGATAATAAATTTGTCTCCCTTTTAGCCTGAGGACAAAAGAAAGAAAATTTAATTATCTCCCTTACCTACATTGGTTAAGAAAAGATAACTCACTCTGGTTCCTCATTGACCATATGTTGACTAGTTTGATTATTTTCTTTTTATCAGAGATTGACGAAAATATTTCAAATATTCTAACCACCTTGCATATTTCAACTGACAAATGATTTACGAGCAGTCTTAATTACAGGAAAAATACCAACTAATAAAGTTTAAAGTTTCAAACACACCTTATTCATTATAACTCCCAATATACGTACCTGAAAATGTTGAATAAAGGATGGCTGCACCTTACATAGAAAAAAAAATGTGAGAAAATATATAAAAAAAATATCACTTTTGTGTCTGGGGGACATTGTTTGTATGAAAACATATTTTGCAGTAAAATGACAATTTTTACATAGATATGGAAGACACCTTCTCTCTCAATTTGCACTTCACTCTTTACCAAATCTTCTGTTTCCTGTAAAATTATAGGATTCTTCTCAATTTTCGCCGATCAATTTCTGTATTGATTCAGTCTGTTTATCAGCAATAATATTTGGTTTTGACATAAAAAGCATGTTTAACTGGACGATATTTTATTTCCTTAAGTTGTAATATTTGCTTTCCTTTTATTGATTTTTTGTTTTTATTTCTAAGAATTTTTTATCCATCTGTTTATGATAAAGTGTTATCATTTTTTTCTAAAAACATGATATTGGGTTGTCTTTTTCTTTTGATGATTTTTTCTGTTCGGTTGTCTTTTTCTTTTGATTATTTTTTCTGATTGCTCCTCCTACATCTTCTTAGTTCTAACTAAACCTGTTTTAGTAAAGGTTCATGGACAGACATAGGAATTAAAGTCGAAAATTCCAAGCCAAGATAACTTTGTAACAGCGAACGTTATCTTTGGTTAAATAAACTGCACACATCATACGATACATATAAAATACATAGTCATAGTCGGAAAGTATAAAATTTATTCGGAAGAACCATGTTTGGCAGCGAGCCCAAATAAATTTTATATTTTCCGACAATGACTTTGTATTGTCTTTATCCTGCAATCCCCTTTAGTTGCGTAAAATGCCTTAAAATAACAAATGAAGTTGAAATCCAATTGCCGTGAAAACGCGGGAAACGCCACGACGTCATCTGGTACATTTACTTCGCTCCTCGCGCTCTTCATGTAAACAAGTACCACTAGACTTTATTAGGTCCTTGACCTACTACGCTAAAGTTTATTCTGCCTCTTTTATTAAACCGGAAATGGCTTGATTGCAGGATAAAACATAATACTGTGAATGTTTATACATTCTGATCCAGAAGTATCTGAACTATGCTGGTCTTATGTTCTTCATGAGGAATTCGAATTTCATTTAATACATGTATCTTTCTTTTATCTTTTTTTATATTTTGTCACTGCAAATTTATTTCCGGTCTTCCATATACGGCCTGTTTTACATGAAATTTCTGCTTTTGTCATGTTTCCTTACGCAGCTATGTTAAGGCAACATTTTCTATTTTTTGATCAGGGGGAGATAACTCCTGCTAATAACATGAATATTCATGACCATTGCGTGCTACGTCATGGACGTTAATGCCGGCGTTGTTTCCGTCAGAAAAGATATTTACGTTAAAATTTCGGTTATTTTTCGTTGAGATTGATGCGAATGATATAACAACGTATATCCTTAGGTTGTACGTCGCAATGCGTGTCTATATTTGAAGGAAAAGGCTTTGGTGTGGTAAAACTTGAGCCGTCCATCATCGTATGAAGGCGGGGTCTAATTTCCTTATATGGAAATCTTAATCTTTGAGAAGCTTGAAGAGTGGACATTTCACGTGGTTTCAGCCGGTGAGAAGGAACAGCAATGATGCAGGCATTGTAATTGATCAAACACTGATTATGCTGATCTTAAATATTAAGGTAACGTATATCAGCAACATGACAACATTCATAACATGACCCACATGCATTTGTCCACAACACTAAGTGGTGTATCACCTGTTCACTGACTGTCTGTTTTTTATTTTTCATGAACCGTATTTAAAAAAGAATAGATAGATAGATAGATAGATACTTTATTTCCAAATTAGGGCCCCAGGAGGGCATATTACAGAACACATATAATTTTATACATTCACAATCATTGACAAATGGGAGACAACTCCCTCCTACAACACAGAACTCATATAGTTTTCAACACAATTAAATATGTACCAATATGCATGAACATCACTTATAAAAGCAAATAAAATGATTTACAGAACCTGCTCACGGTACACACACACCAAGGTGAGTAATATTACCAGTAAACACATAAATTTTGCAGTATACATATATAAATATATATATATATATTGCCAATGGCATAACAGTGACAAAACTGCATGAAGCACCAAGAGTCAATGCTATAATGACCAGGTCATACTTGTACTTCATGCAGGAATGGCATATGTCATATCAATGGACAAAGTTTCTTATGTACTACAATTTTAGGGTGTAGTAAAGGATTACAAGGTTTTAATCTGCACACATATCGAAACATTCCAAAAATGCAAAAAACACCAAGAGACTATGCTTAAAGGATAAAATCCTACCTGTATTTTATGCAAAATTGGAATGCCACCTCAGACATGCATACAGATACAATCCAAACCAGGTATGACTACCACCCAGTATCATGTATAAATGTACAAATATATTTGAGTAATGAGGGATCTTCAGTATTCATCATCCAAATAAACTTATCTTTATTATTCAATGTGTGAAAGTTTTTACAGGACTTTGTAATATTGTTTACTAACTTTTCCCTCTCAAGTAAGTGTTTACTACATTTCAACATATAATGAATTTCATCCTCTACCTCACCTAATGTGCACCGAGAACAAATTCTGTCTTGTCTGAGCATACCCTGGTACCTACCACATTCAATTCCCAGCTTATGTGCAGATATACGTAGCTGGGTAAGTTTTCTCCTCTGATCAAAATTGTGTATTATTGTAAGGTAATTTTCAAACCCAAAATTTCCTTTACAAAAAGAATAAGTAAGCAGTTTTCCCTCTTTTAAATTTTTGAATTGTTCAACCCACATAGTAATAAAATAATCTTTAACAGACTTGTTACAATTCTGCTTAAAACTATACACTGAGTTATTTATACATTATTTCATATCAGAAATCCTTTCTAATAGTGCATTTAAACATCCATACCATGATGGCTTGTTTGATTCCCATAATGATTTTGAACAGTTAAAGGCAGCTTTCAGTAATGGAAAGGCTGTGTCCAAATTTTCAAGCCGATACCAAAATTTAAACATGGATTTTACTATTTCATAGTAGAGAGGGAAACGACCCAATTCTGACAGTACTGCAAAGTTGGTACTTTTTTTGTGAACACCCAAAACAAATTTACAAAATTTGGAGTGTAATTTTTCACATAATAATTTAGAAAAGATTTTGTCAATATCAATATTTTCTTTCTTAAATCTTGCAGCAAAAGGATTAAAGTATCCCCATATTTCGGAACAGTATAAAAGAATTGGGCGTAAGGTATGGTCAAATACATGCAATGCTGTCTTGATATTAGGATTGTGTGATAAAAAATCTTTCCTTAGCTTGAAGTATGCCTTCAGTGCCTTTTGATAAATTTCATTTTGGGCAGAGGAGAAAGATCCAGATGCACAAAACTGCAAACCTAGATACTTGTATTTGTTTACACATTCCAATTCATAAGAATCAAACATGAATTTATTTTTAATTAGTCTGCCTGCCTTGTTGAAAATCAAAATTTTTGTTTTATTAGTATTTATTTCAAGACACCAATCATTACAAAATCTATAGAGCTGATCTAGCTTTTGTTGTAGTCCCAGGGAAGACTTAGATAATAAAACTATGTCATCTGCATACATTAAGCAGTGAATAGGGGTGCTATCTAAAATGACAGGATCTGAAGTATCTTTAAGGTATCCCGGCAGTGAGTTTATGAAGATTTTAAAAAGATTTGGACTTAAATTATCCCCCTGTTTTACGCCAAGTTTAACAGGGAAGAATTCTGTAATATGATCTCCTATTCTAATACAGGACTTACTAAGACTATACATATTTTTAATTACATTATAAAATTTACAACCAACCCCAATTTCTAATAATTTTATTTTTATGCCAGTGTGTATAACTTTATCAAAAGCCTTTTTGAAATCCACAAAGCAGGCAAACACTCTTCCATCTTTGTTATTACAATATAAATCAATAATAGATTTTAAAATGGTCAGATGTCCTAGCTTTCTTGGTAAACCCAATTTGGGAGTCATCAATTATATTATATTTAGTTAAAAATGAATCCAGTCTGTTGTTCAATATTTGTGTGAGTATAGTACAAAATCCAATATCAGAAGATGATAAGTGATAAAATCCAATATCAGAACATGATAAGTCATAAAAATATTTGTTTTGTTTAAACATAACATTGACCACCTCCCCCCCCCAAAAAAAAGCCCAAACTCTTGCTAAGTTTTTAGTTGTTAATAAAACATATTTTTATTGTAACCAAGTGATTGTAGTTTACTTTGAAAGCCAGATAATGAATAATATATATAAGCATTTTGCCCTGTTCTGATCTGACAATCGGCCACAGGGTAAGGAATGAGGGATTTGTTTTTGTTTTTTTAGGTTTATGTTTAGGTCCATTTCTTCATATTTTTTACATTTGAATTTTTTTTTTAAATCTGCTCATTCGAATATATAATAAAAAAATCAAATTGATACTGCCATAGCTCCATATCTTAGAAATCATGCTGTCAATGATACTTAAACAAAACAATTTTGGTCTTTTAAAGTACAAAACAGTTCTGTACCATATATTTGCTCCATTATAAACTTCATTTTTCACTTTTATAACTGGATATTTCCTATTTAGGGCAATATTACAAAACCTATATTGTTTTTAGGGTGGGACGTGTCTTATTTACACATTTTCTAGTTTTCTTATTTTTTGACAGAAAAATGATTTTTTTTTATTGTTATAATAATAATAATAATAATAATAATCATTTATTTCAGACATAAATAGTCCATAGTTATATACAAATATGATGAAAATTTTAAATATACAAGATGATAGGGTACATATTATATTTTAATTACAAGCTGATGTTATATGGCAAAAAAAAAAGATTAAAAAGGACAAGGCAGTTACATTTATGCTTGTAAAAAAGTGGTTCAGTATGAGTAGTAAAATAAAGTGGAATTGATACTTGGAACACTACATCCAACCTTGAATCCATATCTAACGGCCAATGCAAAAACCAACCAAGAGTATAAATTAAGTAATATGACTTTGTTACTTTGTTCTCCCACCTTGCCTTAAAAACATAAAGAATGATGATCACAAAAACTTTTACTTTACTCAAATTCTGACAACAATCATTATACCATTCTTGAATTAGTTCTTAAATTGTGCTTAAAAGTATTGTAAAACTTTACACCTACAATACAGGGTCTTGCATAGGGCAACATGAGGAAATAAAAATATTATTTATGATGAAAACTGCCTCAGTGATCTCCTGGTAGCATGCTCGCCTCCAGTGCGGATGGTCGCGGGTTCGATCCCCGGCCGGGTCAAACAAAAGACAATAAAATTGGTATTTGCTGCTTCTCCACCATGCATGTGGCATATAGCCTATAGGAGTAAGAGCAATTGACTGGTAGTCAGTATAATGTGTCCGAGTAGGGTGATATGTC
Organism: Mytilisepta virgata; assembly: GCA_028015205.1. NCBI lineage: Eukaryota > Metazoa > Mollusca > Bivalvia > Mytilida > Mytilidae > Mytilisepta > Mytilisepta virgata. The sequence continues at coordinate 38,447,102 of CM051513.1, read as the reverse complement.
TTCCTGCGTGAAGCTAGCACGTTACAAATCCAACTCAGCGTGTTGGTCTAGTACAAAGCAGGGATCATATTCATATCATATTAACATGTTCTCGTTCTGATATGCACCTGGTTGCCACTGGACGTTAAACAATAATTCATCCATCCATCATTTATGATGAACAAAACACAACAATTTAACCTTCATGTAGTATTTTTATATAAGTTTATTATAAACATCCTTCACTGGGAACTGCATGAAAATAACCATGTGCCTATATGTTCAATCTGATATTTTGAAAATAGGCGAAAATTTGAATAGGAATACATTGTACACAAACATTCATTGCAGTTCTAAAATTAAAGAGTCATATAGCATCGACTTATAAAAAATTACCTCGCTGATATATTTCATACATATATTCCCTATTTGCAGATATTGGAGTGGTCTCCCGTATGCATAAGTTATCTTTCCTTACATAATGAGGAAAAAATTTCATTAACCTCTTCTGAAATATTGAATAGCAGAAAGCCTTCATCAGTCATGAATCACAAATTTTGGAGAATAATGTATCATAAATGTGTATGTATATATATTCCTAAGAAAACAAATGACTATTTGTTCATTTAATGTGCAAACAACAGTTTTCAGTTTCCTAAATGATGTCAGGAATTGATGGTCTCTGTTAAGCAAGTTGGTAACTGACCAGTTTGTTGTATCTTAAACCCCAGTAAAACAATATATATCAAATAAAAGATTTTTTTTCAAGGTTTTCCACTTTGTGACATTTATTTGTGTTAAATTTCCACTGTGACATAAACGAGATAAAATGCAGTCCCTCCCCTCTTACAAAATCCCAAATACATGTTTTGGTTGATTCTAGACTAATCTAACGGATTTAGGTGCAGAATTTAAAGGTGTATTATTATAGGTATTTGAAAGGTTGTATCAATCTGTTTTTAAAACATAGCTTAAAGGTAAATTTGCTGGTTTCCAATAGTGTAATCTCCCCTTAGTTAATATTAAATTATATGTTTTAAATTCACATTTCTGATCTTTTTATACAGCTAAAATAAAGTTTATGTATAAAGTAAGATAATAAATCATAAAAACTCACTGTGCAATGATTAGCAAATTACTAATTAGGCAATTTGCTTCAAATTTTATTCAAAACTGTTGTTTGCATCATGTGAAAGATGCCTCCTATAAGAAAGTGGGAGACAACTCACATCTATCATGTCAGTAGAAAGCACAATAAAAAAAAGTAATTTGACCTAAATTAAGAATTGTTTTGAAAATGTGTTTGTTGTAACACAATCTTACACTTATTACCCATTTATTTAACTTGTACTTTGTATTCTTATTTTACAGACTCAAGCTTTGTCATGTGTAACCCTGAACAGGAAAAGGTTTATAACCTGAGAAATGTGATACGACAAAATGCAAGGTAACATTATTTCTGGTATTTTGTTACACTACTGCTTGATTTTGGTCACTTTGACCTACATTTAACTGATGAGTGACTGATAAAATTTTACATTAAAGTTCTTTGTAACTAAATGTCAATAATGTAGCTTACAGGTAAATATGTATGAAGCAATAACACTTTTGACTTGGTAGACCTGTGCATAGTTTCAGACTGAGCGTATCTTTGATGACCTGAAAATATTTCTCAAGCTTATCTTCCACTTTTTAATGCGTAAATGAAGCTGATAGGCACGTTATCTGGGGCTCTGTATTGTATTTTTGTTCACAGTGCTTTATATGAAGTCATGTTTCCCTGTATTATTATCTTTGTAAAAAGGGGCTAGAAATGTGCCATTTTCATGAATTTTCCCAATTAATAAAAAAAAATTATCATTGCTGGATAAAAAAGTATTCTTTTAGGCCAGGCAAAATTTATTTTATTATTTAAGTTTGTTTCATTCCTGATTCCATAAAATAAGCTATTTAAAAACATGGGGGTAGAAAGTTGCATGATATTATAACAGTTTCTAATAGACAGTCAGACAATTTAAATCAACATTAATAATTGCCACAAAACAAAACAGGAAATTTATTTAATTTTTATACGCCCGTCTTAAAAGACGGGACGTATTATGGTATACCGTTGTTTCTGTGTGTCGTCCACACTTCGGACAACAATTCGAAAACGCTTTCACCAATTTTCATGAAACTTTGGTGACTTAATTAAATCTATTGACGTAAGCTCCCTTTTGTTTTGTTTTTTTTTTCTTCATAAATTCCGATATGACATGGATCTTTATTCGTTGAAAAATCGTCGAAAACTGTCAATTTTTCACACTTTGGACGGTTATGGAATTTTATTCGTTCACATTTCAGAGTTATGGAACTTTGTTCATTAAAAAAGGGGGAATTTTTCACATGTCATGCTGTATCTTAAGAACGCATTGTCCTATTTACTTCAAACTTTAAACAGCTGTTTGTTGGGATAGTCTAAAGGTCTTTATACTTTTTGGTAAAGTTACAATTTTCTGTTCCAGAGTGGGATGGGACCTACCCGATATTCATAAAAAATAAGCAACAAAATCAAAGGGGTCTAACTTGTGAAATTTTATTTCCTGGACGACAGATGTATCACGCCCTCATGTTGCAGCAGTTTATTTATTTCTGCCTGGAAAAAAATTGACCCGGAAGGTAAAAACAGACCTGATCATGTTAGGGGAAACCAACAATCATTCTGTAAATTGTTTGAAAATATACATTTATTGTTAATTGCCAAAAATGTTATACATTTCTACCTGTTTCTATGGCTCATATACAAATAAATTATATATTTCCCAACAACTTACTTGTACTTGAACAAAAATGTTTTACTTTGTCAATTCCTGATAAAAAAAAGTATATTCTAATTTGTACAGTCACAAGGATTGTATGTAGATGTATACTTAATATAAAATTTTCCGTTTTTATTAATAGGATGGTGATAGTTTACAGCCAAAGAGCCTGTTGAAAATTGAACATATTAAATGTAAAATTGTCAGTTGTGGAGTTGGACAAAGTTGAGCTGAAGAAAAGGGAGTGTATTATACATTGTACGGCAGTAGCAGTTTGAACAAGCGATTGAATTTTAATTTGACAAATGAATTGAAAATTGAAATACATAATGACATTTCTGGAGTAATCCTGAGAAATTTTGATTTAAAAAGAAGTTTCTGAAATGTTCATCACACCATGAAAAAAAAACAATGGATTTATTTGAATTACGGAAAAAGATTAATCAGTTTTGGATAATTATATAACGCTAACTTAATGAAAGTTTCTATATTTAGTTTGAAAAATGCTCATTGAAATAGTTGTTTTTAATTCAGAATACAAAAAATCAATAGATTTAATTTATATTTTTATTTTGTTTATGTTTTGATGTTCTTTATAAAAATATCTTTAAAATCCTGCACATGTGTATTTCTTATATTTGGTATGGACGTATTGCTTTATTGTGAGGAATTGTTTTCTACTTGGTGAAATTAAAAGATATCAGTGAAGCATCAATAAGACATCATTCCATTCGATTGAACATACATTTAGGAAGATTACTTGTAAATGTATCTAGTGTTTTCATTGTCCTCAGAAGAGATCAACAGTTCACAATTCAAGACAGAAACCCCCAAAAAAATGTAAAAAATTCATAGATCCTATGAGAAAAGTGTTGAAATGGCCACTCAAATTTGATGATTTATTATTTGATAATAGATTTATTAAAATCGTGTGTCTTGAGTAATTTTTCAAGTTCTATTTTTAAAGATGAGGTGGCAAGAATTTGTATAAAATTTCTTGCTCTGTAGTAAGTGAACTTGATATCTCTGCTTGAAGCTTTGATAAAACATTCAAGTAAAGTCAAGAAATACCAAAGGGATATTCGAAGGAAGGGAAAATTGAAACAACTGACAAACTCCAGGGAACAACGAAGACAAGACCAAAACAATACAAGCACTACAATGAACAACATGGACCCCACCAAAGAACGGGGGGTAGACTCAGGTGCTCCGGAAGAGTAAGCAGTCTGTTGACAAGTAAAGCAATAACCAACAATTGTGCAAGTATCATTGTGGGGGGGGGGACTTTTTATGACCGAGGAGTTTGTCGGTGAACTTGAAACCCCTATCGGAGATTATACACATATCGAATTTGTGACCCGAAAATATCCAGGAAAGCTAAAATTACATCCAAAATTATCCAAAAATAATAAAAGTCAGTTATAATGATGAGACATATTTAAAGTCAACCTGAATCTCCTCGATCTGCAGAAATTTGTTAAATCCTGACCTGAAATCTCCACGTTTTGTAAAATCTTGACCGGAATTTGCTGCACATCCTGTTTCTAGTATCATTGAGTTACACACACCTCCGAGCATTGGGGATGATAAAAGGTCATGTTGATGGTAAGTGGTACAGATTCAATTCTGCATGAATTGGCCTCTTTGCAATGATCATGTACTCCTGTAAAACCCTTGTCTTATGTACACATTGACCCCAGAACAGTTAATATGGGTCCTACATTTAATGGTAGAAGATCTCTATTCCTAAGCAAAGAAAGTAGTTTTTCTCCCAAGTAGTGATAAATTACTGGTAGTCCACAATTTTAAAGCATATAAACTTTTGCATCCAGACTCTGGTTTCAGAAGCTATCTGCAGTGAAATTTGGCAGTCTGAAGTAAAAAAATAATCTCTGGACTTTAAAATTTTAATTCCTTGTCAAATTCAGGGAGATTTCAACAAATGAAAGCAAATATTTTATATGAAAATGAAAATAAAAATTTATTTGTAACATTTTGGCATATGGTCCTACTGGGTTGGTGTAAATACATAAACATGTGGGGTTTTGTATACATTTTGCTGGAGCCAAAATATTAAATCTGATCATTCTGAAACCTGGTGCTTTGTAATCCTGTGAAAAAATTTACTATACTGGTATGATATGTGAAATACTGAATGTAACGTTATTATTTATCCAGATCCCATTGTGCATCCCCCCTACTTTTCTTGTGTTGTGTTTCAGTAAACCTAAACCGAATGTAAATTGATTTTTCCCAGCGAACCAAATAGAGTATTAATGTTTATTTATTTAATATGGTAACAATACAATATTAAAAATATGTTCATAATATTTGCGCTTCTAAAGTTTATATAACTGGTTGCCGACTACAAAGATGGAAACAGTAATTCCGGATATCTTTTGGGTGATCGGTCCGCTCTTAGAAATCCATCGTTCTCGTTGCGCTTTAAATCCGGAACGAAATGAGAGTAGAGTTGTTGAATAAAATAAAATCGAAAAGTGCATGTGCATACGCTAAGCAGACATTATAGACATGAATATGTGTGAAATCTGCTATATCTGCGGTAATAGAAAAGTGCTGCCACTTTTCCTGGTTTGTATTAGTTTTTGAGAAAACTGCATTTAAAGATTAAAAATCGTGCTTTTTTGACGCTTTGGAGTACTTCATGGCAAATTGTATAAACAATAGACAAATACAGACAAAGTAGCAGCACTTTTCAGAAAGGCGCGGTCCTATAGAATATATCGTATATATTCTTGTTAATAGCTGACACCCCTACGCACCTGCACTTTTGCGAAATATTTGTACACCCGGTCCGTTGTTGGTAATTCGCTGTAGCATGCAAATGAGCAATCACGTGACTGAAATAATTACCAGTTAAGTACCCCTTGTCATTGTCATTATCATAGTGGTTAACGATAACACTCATATGATAAATATGAAGAGTATTCCTTACTTAAATGGAATAGACCCAATATTATGAAATAAAAAAATAAATAAATAAACAGTTGCCTTAACATCGCTGCGTAATTTATTTTTTTACGTTTAACCTATTTAATTCATACTTAATATTTTGTAATGTTGAAGATCTTTTCTCCTATTCTTGACGTGGTTAATCGGTGGGATAAAAATACATAATATTTTTAACCACTTCCCGGTGATTAAATTTCTACGTTGGAATTACCGCCCTTTTTTATACAGTTATTGGAACGATAAACTAGAGAAGTCCCGAAATGACGTCTATGTAAACAAACTACATAGCAACGACATTTTCTTGAGGTTTTTGTCGAAAATCATAGGAGAAACAGATTCTCCTTCTATTTACTCGTGAGTTATGGAATTTCTCCACCCTCAATAGTTAAATTTTAGATTTTAACACGCTCGCTAAAGGCTCGCGTGTTGAAAATCGAAAATTTAACTATCTCGGGTGGAGAAATTCCATAACCCACTCGTACCTGAAGGAGAATCTATATTTAAACGAGTGCTTACGTCCTGAGAAGACAAAACTTTAAGGAAAAACTAAAGAAGCCAGTGCTAATTAATATTTACAGGTATTTACAAATAAAAAAAGTTTGAAATTTTAAAAACCTTCAAAACACATTTGTTTTATACGTTATAGTGGCAATGTAATTCGCTGAAAACGCAAATAAATTATACGTTCTACACCAGCATAAATGATCAAATTTTTTAAATATGTAAAAATAGAAGCTGTCCTGACAGATCATCCTTTCTGCCACCTGTCAGAAGTTGAAAAAAAAACATTGTGGATTGTGATACTTTGAGGAAGCCATTCTTTCATAACTAGTTTAAATCTATGAATGGACCATTAGCTCACCTGTCAGGTATGTCGTCGCTTTACCTTTAACAATCGTCTGTTCGGGACACTACTGATGGACCAGATATACCATCGTATGAAGCATTCGTTGAAAGGCCCAACTCATAAATATGTCCAACATATATTTGTAGCATAATGGAAATTGTCATTTGTTTCTTTTAATCAAAATTAGATATAAAACTCTCCTCTTAACTGCCTGACAAAATGAACAACAACTTCATGTGGAGCTTCAATAAGAGGTTCTACATGGATTTTGCTAATCTTGATCAAATAGTTTAAATATGCCTTGATTGTAAATTTTGAGATAAAAGTAATAAAAACAGTGACTTATGTTGGCATGGTTTTATTTTCCTGGAATATACGAATCATCAATTATTTATAGCTTATAATTAAATAATCAAAGATAAAACTTTTAGATAGCACATGAGTCTCATTTTTATAAGATATATAGCCTTAATCTGATATGATATTGTACCGCTGGACATATCTACTCATAAATTACTCTGGGCCATATAGGGCTTGGGGCATGGTGTGGTTTTCATCAATTGAAGACCATGATGTGACCTCTGGATGTTTTTTTTTTTTTTTTTGGTTTGTTATTCTTGTGATTTTGTGTTTTCTTTGTAAATTCACTCTATGTCCGTTTATCCTTTAATCGATTCCTTGTCAATGATTCGACAAAAATTGGACTCATCATTTTATTTGTATCGATATTATTTTTTACAGGAACTGACAACTATAATTTTGGAAAAGTAAAGTTAAATAATTTTTTTTGTCTATGCAATTATGTATAACATGTATATGATAATTGGTTCGGAACTGCACTGAATATCTTTTGTGGGAACTGCATGCACTGAATCATCTTTTGTCGGAACTGCACTGAATCATCTTTTGACAGAGGTACAATGTACCGTAGCTATAAGATGTCTAGTTTTACGAATAATAGATAGTAGACCCAAATATTCGAAGTGTTATAAAACCGAATATTCATATTCATAACTTCTATTTCTGGTATCAGTGTATGTTTAAAGTTCCATTAGAAGGTTCGTTTCATCATCATTTTAGTTGTCTTTAAGGAATATTGAAATCCTCTCCAGGAATACCAATTAACACCGTCCGCATATGATGCATGACCTCCTCCAAGATACTGGCCATTCAGGTTGGACTGATAACATGCGTGATACCACCAAGCCCCCTTATACAAGTGGGCGCAGTTGCCTCCAGTATAAATGTCGTTATCTCTGTCCAAGGTCGTAAACTGGTTCCCGTTTGCATCAGCAAAACTGTCTCCTACAAGTCAAATAATACAGATACATAGAGTTATTATTTATTTTGCCTTTTTCCTGATGTCATTTCCGCATTAAATTATTTTTTTCCAAATACACGGTATAAGTTACCCAATATCATTAGTATACATGATTTCAGTATGAACGTCGTTATCTCTGTCAAAGGTCGTGAAGTGCATCCCGTTTTCAACAACTAGGCTTCCTCCTAAACGTTAAATACATTCAATATAGACACATACAGTAGTTTTATATTTTCCTAAATCTAAATCTTCATTTCCGTATAACGATATTTCTTTCCAAATACACAGTTTAAAATAACCCGTCGTTGTAAGTATGGAATTCATAAGTGTTAAAAATCAAGAGAACCATTTGATTTTTTACGTTTTAGTTATTAAAGTCTATATCTTAGTTGTAAAATTCATCAATAGCAATATTTAGTAACACTTAAAACTCTGGAGTAATTTTAATATTCAGATATGTTCGCCGTTATATTGTATTACATTTTTCGAATCTTGGTAGAAAAAAGAATACAAAAATATTTTTTTAATGGCTGGCTACCTAACAATAAGAGAAATTTTTTTCGACATAATCAATTATCCATATTTTAAATCAAGACAACAGAGAAAAGTATATGTACCTAGATTACACAAAATTTTTCTCGTTAAATGTTGGGAAAACAAATAAATTGTTTAGTCCTGTTTCCTTCTTTTGCTCAATTTTTTGAAGATTTATTTTGCGGGTTTCCAAAACTTTGGGTCACAAACATATCTTACGAAGATTGATTAAGAAATAGGCATTATACGCATAGAATTTGATATATTAATTTAATACTTTTATTGCAAATGTACACACCAGGACATGACCTGTACTTATTTTCTTGACTATATACGAAACAGTGTCAAAGGAGTAGGTCTGACCAGTAGAATACTGAACGGGGTGAAATTCAAAGGTGTATAATTCTAGAAAAGCTCAGTGAACTATCAAATCAACCCTACTGGACTTACTGGAAATTTGGCAAAGAGATTCCTGCTCTAGACAAACGCACAGTCTGATATCTGTAACTCCGCCTCAGACAATTAACATGTTCTGTATTTCTATTTGTTGGTTTCAATGAGGAACCAGAGTGAGTTATCTTTTCATAACCAATGTAGGTAAGGGAGATAATAAATTTGTCTCCCTTTTAGCCTCAGGACAAAAGGGAGAGAATTTAATTATCTCCCATTCCTACATTGGTTAGGAAAAGATAACTCAGTCTGGTTCCTCATTGTGCAGTTTATGACTTGCATTAGAATGGCTTTTCTTTTCGATCAGAGAAAAAAAAACAATAAAATATATACAACATACCAGCAGTCCCGTTATATCCACTGACGTCCAATGTGTAGTTTGTTGTCGAATCTCCAACGCTGAAGTGGTTGTAATTGGCATATGTAGCATTTCCTTCAAAATCTTCAAGTTCAATGCGCAGTCTGTGTGATCCACTTGATGTTATCTGATTGATCTTCTCGTTTCCTGAAGCGATAATATTTTCTGCCTATTTTACAAACATTCATACCACTACGGTCGAAACTGGTTCCAGGGCATCATACTACCAAAAGTAGTGGTACGAATATGTGTTAATTCTAAAAACTTGTTTTATTATTGGGTTGATAAGCATTTTTGATACTAGTTTTTCACATTATATAAACAACAATATGGATAACAGGAAAGGTCAACAATAACATACCAATCAATACAAGCAACCCAACTGACAAAATGCCGGTCAAAAAATAACATAAAAGAGTATAAAACAGAAACATGAACCACAACACAGAGTCAGGATAGTCATACCTGGTACAGACACTGAATAGTGGTGGGGTTAAACTGGTTTATGGGTACCCAAATCTGCCCTTATCTATCCCCACACCCTGGTGTATACAACACAATATAAAAACCAATACAGTATGATTACCAAAAAGTTGACCGCTTGCTAGAACTGAAAATTAGAGTGGACGGTACATAATATAGATAGCAGGGTCACAATGTGCTCGTTTTAACTGTAAAATTAGCTAAGTCTCTCATATTTGCAGGTGCAGGTCGGATACGGTTGCTCTAATTAACGAAAAAATTCCATAGAGGGTGTAATGCTATCTCGTCATAGAGTTCAATAGAAATCGGCATATCATGAACATACGTTAGCAATAAAGACCGGAAATGTAGAATACAGAAAACAATAACACAAAATGCTAAACAGCAAATTCAAATCCAAAAGTCTCCAAAACACTATCTACGAACTGAATACAAGGGTGATACTTTTTAACTTTCTGCAGAAAGTGAATATTTTATGTCATATCATTGATCCATTTTTAATATCAGAAAAAAAATGGAAAATTTGGATAGTGCAGAAAAATAGGTTTAGAGGAAACGGTCGTAAAATTATACACCTCAACACATTCAACACAGAAATTTAAATTTTTATATGGTTCATCCATTTTGATAGTAATTATACATGTAACAGCTTTTCTCCTTTTCAGTATACTATGATAGATCATCATTGTCAAAATGTTGGAAACAGAAACAATGACTCCTTTTTAAGATCGAGGCGGGGTGGTAGACGCAAGTTATGAAATTACGACAACATTAAAATAATAAAACAAACAACACCAAAGGCGACATTGATATTATATATGTAATAAATATTATACGATAAGTTTTTTATTCAGTCACTTGTTATTTTAATATTGGTGAATTTATACTTTTTCTGGTTTCTCTGTCTTCTATCCAAAATTCTGCTTATTGCCTCGCCTTTCAACGTTTTGCTTTATTGCCTCGCCTTTCAACATTCTAACGTATTGCTTCGCCTTTCAACATGTTTATTTAATCGCCTCGCCTTTCAACATGTTTATTTAATCGCCTCGCCTTTCAACATTTTGCCTTATTGCTCCGCCTTTCAACATTTTGCATTATTGCCTAGCCTTTCAACATTTTGACTTATTGCTTTGCCTTCAACATGTTTATTTAATCGCCTCGCCTTTCAACATGTTTATTTAATCGCCTCGCCTTTCAACATTTTGCCTTATTGCTCCGCCTTTCAACATTTTGCTTTATTGCCTTGCCTTTCAACATTTTGCCTAATTGCCTCGCCTTTCAACATCTAACGTATTGCTTCGCTTTTCAACATTTTTATTTAATGGCCCCGTCTTTCAACATTTTTCCATATTGCCTCGCCTTTCAAAATTTAGCCTTATTGCTTCGCCTTTCAACATTTTGCCTAATTGCCTCGCCTTTCCGCATTTTGTCTTATTTCGTCGCGTTTAAGCATTTATCCATATTGACTCGTCGTTCAACATTTTGCCTTATTGCCTCGCCTTTCATCATTTTGTTTAATGCTTAAACTTTAAAAATGTTTGCCTTCTTGTTTTAATTTTCAGTATTTTTACTTATTGCGTTGCGTTAGAATGTTTTTGTCCTGCTTCCGCACATTATTCAACCTCACGAACGCACATAACTCCACATAAGTTCTTAAAATCTCTTAACCCAAAAACGCAATTTATCAATTTGCTTCAGCGATCTTACCTAACCAAAATTCTGTCAACAAATCACCAAATCCAACTTCATATTGTGCCCAGTCACGGTAAAAATCTATCGAACCATCCATTCTTCTCTGGAAAACCGTCCATCCACCATTTTCTATATCCATGTTACAGTATACTTCAAAGGTTGAATCTGGAGTAGGGTAGATGGTATATATTCCCGATACACTGGTAGAGGGTAGATCACTGCAATCACGTAGAGGTAAGGCTGGAAAAATTGCAATTAAAAAAATTATATATTTTTATACACATAATACGATTTGTTTAGGGAAATAGATTCACGGTTTCCATGTCAGAATATACATCAAATGGTGAAGTTGGAGTAGGATAGACAGTATAAATTCCCGATACGCTGGTTGAGGGCAGATCACGGCATTCGCGTACTAAAGATGCTGAAAGTAAAAGTTGTGCGTGCAAGTACATTTTATTTGATTATTCTGTAACAAATTAAAATGCAAGGAGATTGATAGTACAGTTCTTATTAATAGAACCTCAAAGCTCACCTCTAAACCAGTTTTATGTGACGGTCATAAGATATCCGGACCATTATAAATTGTGACCGTAAATCAATTCTTTTTTTTTATCAAAAATAACTTAAATAAACAGATAAAGTAGGAATAATGTAGCAATATGTCAAATTGAAACAGTGGTTTGCATGCATCGTCCATGAAAATAGGTGAAGTATGTCGCGTTTCCGATGTTTGCCGAAAATTACCGATGTTATTGCCATTACGTTATATCGGACATTCGAGACATTTGGAATAATCACGTGGTCAATAAAGGTCAGGATACTTAAGTTGACTTCAAAGCTGAGATAATTACTAATACTTGGCAAACAGGAACGAAACGCTAGAATGGTCCTTACTGTCTTTGCTTTGTATATTTACGGCCATTGAATGTCAAGGAGGCTTCTATGATACCTAGTTGAGGTGTCTGGTGGCTTTAAATCCTCATTTTTAAAGACTTTCTAAATTTAAACCCACAGCTGGTGTTTTATTTATAACGAAATCTCATAACACATTTCAAAACGTGTGTTTGAAATTGTGTCATGACCGAAACAGGTGTTACTTAAGAAGTTGTCTTACCAAAAATGTACAGTACAACGCTACAAATTGAAGACGATTTTGGCAGTTGTGATGGATTTATGTATTCTTCCTCTGTTCTTTTTTATAACGCGTTTATCTTGATAATCTTTGCTCATATTGATAAAGAAATGATTCCTATATACAACACTAATACTAATGCTTAATGAAATTTTAAGTGTTATACAATAACAGTCATGTGATACACAAATATGAGATAAGATAACATACATTAACAGTCATGTGATACACAGACATGAGATTAGATAAAATACCTTTACTCTTTTTCGTTGCAGCGACAACACCATCTGAATCTACGATCTGTATACATGAGCCACCAGTAGTGTCTACGATGCAAGTTTTATTAGCTCTATGGTAACTACAGACATGACACTCCTGCATCAGAGAGCACTTGTTAACACATTCAATCACTGACCGAGTCTGTAATCTTTGAGTTCCATTGGATGTTGGTGAAATTGTTTTCCCGTCTTTAACATCAAAGTCTTCAGTTCTGAATTCAGCCTGTGCTAGAAGAACTGTATTTACCAACAGTAACAGGCTTTTCAACATGATTACTCTCCCTTTGAACCTATTGTCCAAGAGCAGCAGAAGCAAGTAACTTCAAAACGCCAAATTGACTCCAAATATTTTATACTGGTACCCTTCCATTTATAGGAAAAACGTTATGACGCAAATGATCCAGATAATCGTTAATTTTGTTTGTTTTTAATTGATATAGAAAAAGTAATCATGTTTTCTTAAGTTCTGAAATCTTTTATCTAATTTTAAAATTATACCCTGACGAAAATTCCTATCCCAATTTATACTTTTATTTCTTTTAATAAGATGTTTCCTTGTTGACGTTTGTTTCATAACCCTTCATTTTTGTATTTGATGTTATATTTCTTTCATAAGTCACATGAAGCAATTGATTAAATGTCATTTTTAATTACATATATATATTGTTCAATAAGATGTACAGCTGCATAGATCTCATAGCCTAAAACTTCTTTACAGTTTTAAATTCTTAAATCATTTCACATAAAAAAAATGTTGACCAACCGGTAACATATTGACGTGTAACAAGTGGTGTCAAGAAGTGTTAATAGTGAATGCAGAGGGCGCTGGTAGGAATATAGTGGTCATTTAGAAAAGGCTTACTCAACCGAGGTAATCGGGAGTGAAGTTAGATTTTAAAGAGAAAATTCCCGTGTTGTGCTACATACTAATAACAGACGAGGAAAAAATGTATTTCAGTGAAGAATCATATTGAGACCACATGCGGAATCAATTTATTTAACCATTGAAAATAATAAAAAAAAAAATACATCCATAATAGACTCCATTTATTAAAAACATAAGAATGTATAATGTCGTTATATGTAAGATATTCGTAATTACTTCAATTTTCAAATAGGTGGCCCCGGTGGCCTCGGTGGCCGAGTAGTCTAGGTAGTTCGTCATAACTGCTAAAGATCACTAGCCTGTCAACGCTGATGTTGTAAGTTCGAATCTCACCGGTGGTTGAGGATTATCTACCTCGTATGATGTCCTTAACAGATGAGTTTTGCTTTAAACGTTTGCTCAGTTTAGTATTTTGAATATACTATTCAACATTTTAACTATTGCTTTGGTTTTCAACATTTTGAGTACAACTGACGTCATAAATCTACGAAGTGTGCACATCTTGTGCATCAAAACTTTTTCAAAAAAATTAATATTTATACTTATCATATTTCCCCATGCCTATATCGACCTGCTGAGGCCTTCACAATTTCCCGTATTTCGGCACTGTGACGTCGTAAAGAGTTTACCCGACCCTAATATGAGCTGACCCGAATATATCAGCGACGTCATAATGTTTGACCCAACGTTGACCCGAATATATCAGGAAAACATCCGGTTATATGCAGATGGCCATTGAAAAGTAAGAAATTCCATTAAGATTGCTAGTTAACAATACGATAAATTTATCATCAAGTTTTCTTCAAACAAATATTGTGAAATATAAGCCGCTCGACACAATATGAAGCTTTTTAGCTCGTTCGCTACGCTCACTCACCGAAAAAGCTTCACATTGTGTCTCGCGGCTGATATTTTACGATATACGTTTGCAGAAAACCTGATAATATTTATACGTATGATCTACAGATACTTTGCTTTCAGTCGCATCGAAGCAAAGAGAAAACTGGTGCATTCTAATTAATGACCTATAAAGAAGGTCTCGACGAGACTTCAAAAAAAAACCCGGATCAAAATTCAAATAAAAAAATGAATTTGTAAATTATACATTTTAAATTTGTGAATAATTTGTTACTGGGCACAAATATGTACACTTTCTTACAATGTATATATACCAAATAATACATACATTGTGTACAGATGAAAAAAAGAAAACAATTTCGTATAAATGATAAAAAATGAAACTGTCCGCACTGTATTCTATGACACTTAATTCTACGTGGTACATACAGACAGCAATTCAGGATCTTGTTCTGATCAATGCGTTATTGATATCTTTTATTTTTATTTTTGTTAAAATGACAAAATATCTTGATAATATTTCCCGTCCGTAAGATTTCCTACTGAAATAAATTGTTGCGCGTATGCGCATGATACGCCCTTAGGAAAACATTGATTTTTTTAAGCAAATTAAGTGTCATATTTCTTTTTTCAACGGCTTAACCTATCTTCATTATACTTTACACTATAACAACAAATTAAATATCAAAATTGCTTGTATTTGGACAATATAACTCTTATGACTACTCTGGAACAACAAAAGTGGAAATCGTCAAATAGTATACAGATTCTCAGACAACCATTTGTAAGATTGTGTGACAGTTTGAAAAAAAAATCAGTCAAGCCGTACTGGAGTTAGATACATGTAAATGTAATATTGTTATAAATGATTTATTGTTAAATATCTCCGAAATTCTACAATGATGACGCCCCCTTCACCTTCAAAAAAGTAAAATAAATAAATAAAAAATAAAAAAGAATCGAACTGATTATGTAACTTATTGATTCAGTATTATCCATCATTATGTAATATATACATGTACTACTAGTATGTTAAATTCTATTACGCTTGATGTACATTTTTTGTTAGAATTTTCAAGAAATATGTAATTTTTGTAAAAATAAAAACAATCTCCTCACTGAAAAAATGAAATTAAGTTCATTATAATGACAAATCAGTGAATTTGTATTATTAATAATACACGTAATGTTATGGGAGTCTTCGGTGGCCATTCGTCATGACTACTAATGATCACTAGCCTGTCAATACTGGGGTTGTGAGTTCGAATCTCACCTGTGGCGAGGATTGCAGATTTTCCTACCGAAGGTCGGTGCTTCTCTCCGGGTACTCCAGCTTCCGCCACCAATAAAAAATGGCCGCGGCGAAAAAGCCAAATGTACTGAGAACGGAGTAAAATCCCAAATAAACAAACAAACTTATTTGTTATGCAACGTGTTCCCTATGAACTTCATTTATAGGATTGCTGTTATAATTTCCCAGAAATCGTTAGTTCTTGTTAACAACGCATTTTCCCACAAAAAAACTGATTTAGGTCAATATTTTGTCAAATTAATGATTTGGTATTACTTTCATTATGCTTGTTATTGGGGGCCTCGGTGGCCGAGTGGTCTAGTTAGTTCATCACGACTACTGATCAACTGGGGATGTGAGTTCGAATCTCACCTGTGGCGGGGTGTGTTCGACTCCGATCTTAATTGACAAGGATTGCCAATTTTCCTACCGAAGGTCGGTGGTTCTCTCCGGGAACTCCGGCTTCCTCCACCAATAAAAACTGGCCGCCGCGAAATGGCTAAAATGTGCTGAAAACGGCGTTATTTATGTTATCTTTGATAGGGGTTTCGTTAGAACTTTCAAGAAATCTGTAGTTTCAAAAGGGAAATTCCCGAGAAAAAGAAACTGACTTAAATACATTAAATTTAAGTACTAATTTGGTATTATCTATCATAATATTAAGTGACATGGTCACTATGGTTTTCATTTATGTTTCATTAGGAATGATTTATGTCAGAATGTCCAAGAGATCTATAATTTTTTTTTTAAATTGTAATGTTTCTCGTGTAAAATTATAGGATTCTTCCCAATTTTCACATCAATGTCTAGAATAGAGAATGGGAAATTCCGGAATCAAACAATCTATTAACAAGCTACGTGTAACCTACGAATTGCGTACATGTGGTGTTAAACAATCAGTTTATCGTTGTTTTGTGTGCTTTGCTTGTTGTGCAAGATTGTCAAGATATAATTTTGATATTAAATTTTGTTTTAAAAATAACACCAATATTCTTCGACCAAGACTATTTTGCATCACGAATTTTATACTTATGTCTGGAAACAAACCAGATCAAGGACATAAAAGTCAGTATTGGGAAAATTTATTACAAACAAGTTTTAAATGTCTAAAAACACAACAATATGACAACCGTGTAATGTCAATGCGTAATTACACCATATAAACATATGTAAACAGTGGTAAATATACATAATTTAAAAGTACGCTTGACAAAAATTTTCATATGTTCAAACAAAAAATAATGAAAACTTGTGTTAAACAGAGACATTTAAATTACAGTTTGGAAATGTAATTTTTAAGTTCGATCTTTTAAGTCTTTTTGAAATTTAGATGAAGTAAATTAAATAATAATACATTTAGACTTTAAAGTTAAAACAAATAATAAATATGTAAGCGAAACATATAAAAAAATGGTTCCTTGACGTCCGTTTTTTAAATGCTTCTTGTTTAAAAGGGGCTTTGGAATTATACTTTTGTTCGTTAATATTATTATGTTCCTCTCTCAATAGTATATGGGGACAGGCAAATTAGGATTTGAAGTGGAGGAGCCGGAAGTGACGTGATTGGAAGCGGAAATGACGCCCCAGGAAATGTCTTGACCGGAACAGTAACTATCGGGAAGTGGTTTGCGCGCACGGGTAACCG
This sequence comes from Mytilisepta virgata, assembly GCA_028015205.1. Lineage (NCBI taxonomy): Eukaryota > Metazoa > Mollusca > Bivalvia > Mytilida > Mytilidae > Mytilisepta > Mytilisepta virgata. The sequence continues at coordinate 38,429,574 of CM051513.1, read as the reverse complement.
GAAGTGATGTGTTTTCCCGCCATTTGTTTACGGAAGTGACGTTAGTTACGTGTCAGGACCGGATGTGTCGTCTGCGCATGTGTGACCGAAACCGGAAGGGGTTTGCGCGCATGCGCAACGGAAAGTATTTGAATTTCCCGCCATTTTTCCATTATTACGGAAGTGAGGTCAGTCAATGCTGGGACCCGGATGTGTCGTCTGCGCATGTGTGAAGGACCCAGCAGTGGATTGCGCGCATGCGCAACCGGAAATGATGGATTTTCGCGCATTTTCAATGATTTGTGACGTCAGTCAAATGCTGGGACCCGGATGTGCCATGCTTGACCCGAATTCACATTGGATTATCTCCCCTTTTCCGCGCTTCTCGGTCTTCTCTCGGTCTTTCATCAGTCTGTATAGGGTAAGGGTCTCGCATCCATCCTCTGATATGTTAACAGTTAAGTCCGAGAGTATACGAAGTAAAGAGGTACTGCTGAATTATCTCCCCCTTTCCCGCCCTTTTCAGCGCTTGTGATGTTTTCCGTTCGTTCAAGGGAGGACAAAGATAGGATTGGATTATGTCCTCTTATCTCCAGCTGATGCTGTGACCATTAGGTCAATAGAGGAGGGTCCTTAGCGATCACCTTAGCAACGGTGGTCCATTTCGTTGCTCTATGATGCACATCTCTTCTCTTCTCTTGCTCTTTGCTGCTCCATGCTGCTCATCGCTAATCATGACTATACTCACGTGCTCATTTCAGTTTTGGGGGCTAATTGTCCCTGTTGTCGCTGCTGCTGCTGTCCCTGCGCTTGTCGCTGCTCGTCATTGCTGCTATTCTCTTTCTCATTGCTGTTTTTCTCTTGCTCTTTGCTGTTCATCGCTTATCATGACTATACTCACGTGCTCATTTCGGTCTTTTGGTGCTACTTGTCGCTGTTTTCGCTGCTATTGCTGCTCCTGCTGCTTGTTGCTGTTCGTCATCGCTGCTCTTCTCTTGCTCATCGCTATTTTTCTCTTGCTCTTTGCTACTCATTGCTAATCATGACTATACTCACGCGTTCATTTCAGTTTTTGGAACTACTTGTCGCTATTTTCGCCACTGCTGCTGCTGCTCCTGCTGCTTGTTGCTGTTCGTCATCGCTGCTCTTCTCTTGCTCATCGCTGTTTTCCTCTTGCTCTTTACCTTTCATCGCTATCTTTCATGACTATACGAACGGAAAACATCACCCATGGTGAAAGGGCGGGAAAAGGGGAGATAATCCAACAGTACTTCTGTAGTCGATGCAAAACCCTTACCCTATACAGACCGATGAACGACCGACAGACGACCGAGAAGCACGGCAAAAGGGGAAATAATCCAATCTAAATTCCGGTCAAGCATGGCACAAATCATTGAAAATGGCGCAAAAGTCCATCACTTCCGGTTGCGCATGCGCGCAAACCACTTCCTGGTATTTCCGGTTACTAATGGGCAAATGACATATACGTCACTTCCGTAAACAAATGGCGGGAAAACATGTCACTTCCTGTTACGAATGCACGAAACCCACTTCCGGTACTTCCGGTTCCAGTCACGTCACTTCCGGCTCCTCCATCACAAATCATAATTTGCCTGTCCCCATATACTAATTCTCTCTCTCTTTCCTCTCTCCATTTCGTTGTTTGTTTGTATTTATTGATGTTGAATCTTATTATATTTGCTTGGTTAAAACAAACCTGAAAAGGATATAAAATAATTTAGCATTTGCATACACTTTACTGCGTGGACACCTCAGTTCATAAAATGGATTTTTCAGAATTTTAATACCTTAATCAATGTGAATTGTCTAGTTACCTGGGTGAAAGATGCAATGACCAAAGTCGTAACTGAAACATTTGAACTTACCTAATTTTGTTCAATCATGTCTTCCAGAGAAACAAAAAAAAAATCCGCCTATGGAATTTACAAGGTAAAAGGGAGATAACTCTTCCTATGAGATTTTATAAACTTAAGTATTACAACGCCGTGATGCATAAAATATGCACGAAATGCATAAAAATATTTAAAACAACTAATCTTAGGGTAGGTCTGAGTTGATAAATTCAAATTATTAATTTTTTAAAATTTAAAGTCCATCTACTTTTCTATTGGAAATTCCCCATTTAGAATCATTTCTGAGGTACACAAACATAACCTTTATAATCAACTTTACATTTTTTTTATGTTTTCTTGGACGACTCAATATAAGGTTAATTAAAAAACAAAAGATTGTCAAACAATTCTGACGTTTAGACTTTCAAAATGCAAAAAATACCTTTTATGAACTGAGGAGTCCAGACAGTACACTCACAGGTGTTGTTTTTAATGTTATAGATCTTTTCGGAAACGCATCCGGGAATCACGATTTCCCTTGCTGGGACATAGTACTGGTTCGCTGCAATTGGGAGTAAAGGATTAATTGTTTTTAAAACTTGTTAATTTGCACGTAATATTTGGTTTATATAAATTTGGGAACTACTTTCAATCTTTTTGCTTCCAAATACTTGTAATCAAACTTGATTATAAAGCTGGAAATATTTGTGTATCAAAGTAATAAATAATTTCTATTTACTTCCTACTGGTAACTCTGCAATGCAGCGAACCAGTACTACGTCCCAACAAGGGAAACAATTTATAATTATAATTTTAGAATCAGAATCATGATTCCGGGATGAGTTTCTGAAAAGGGCTATATAGAAAGAACATGTTTAAGGCAGTTAGCTTTATTTTAATTTCATTATATAATTTTCCTTTTTGTTACAAAATGCCATTTTTTATTTTATTTTAATAGGGAACAAGAGCCTAGAGTGAAGATTTGACCTTGTTTCCAGAATCCAACAATAGAGGTCTTTTCATAAAACTGTTATTGCATTACCATGTGTTCCAGTCTTTATTAGGAAGAACTTAAAATATCGAGTTTTGTGTCATATCTAAAGTTAAAATGGATTTTCATGTGATCATCTGACTTCACTATATACCAATCTACAACAAATTATTTATTAGAGGTTTGAAAGCACAACCGTTATTATGCATTCAGTCATCCTGGGAGTTATTAAATATTTTGCTTTCGTTTTGTAAGATATTTATTTATGTCGTTTTTTTTTCTCACTCTTTCTCTTTCAAATTTAGGTTTTGACACTTTTTGCAAAATTTCACTATATATTGTCACTCTATTTATGCATCTAATCAGCCAATATGTTATAAACATGAACTATTATTCCCTGGATCTGTAATTGGAATTAATCCTTCAACTGTTCAATTGACCATATGTTGTCTAGTTTTATTAACTTCTTTTTATCAGCGATTGACGATAATATTTCAATTCTTCTAACCACCTTGCATATTTCAACTGACAAATGATTTACGAGCAGTCTTAATTACAGGCAAAATACCGACTAATAAAGTTTAAAGTTTCAAACACACCTTATTCATTATAACTCCCAATATAACCACCAGTAAAACCAATATACCTATCAAGTGTCGTGTTTTTTTAATATTATTTACATTTACAATATTTACTTTGGCGGACGTTGCTTCAATTCCAGAGTTGTCTCCCATATGCCTGAGTTATCTTTCATTGCAGAAGGTATCTTGTATTTAACATGAAGGGCAAACATTACTGATAATTTGTTTCTGAAAATGTTGAATAAAGGAGGCCTGCACCTTACATAGAAAAAAATGTGAGAAAATATATTTAAAAAATATCACTCTTGTGTCTGAAGGACATTGTTTGTATTTTATTTTGCAGTAAAATGACATTTTCACATTGACGTATATTGAAGACACCTTCTCAAAGGAGCAGATACATACGTAATGCGAGACAACTCTCGTGTATAAAAAATAATGGGAGTAGTGCAGTAAAGATTGTAGGAAGTTTAAAATCGACGCATCATTATATTAAAATTTCTTGAGACACTAATGATTCGCTTCAGTGCATGAGCAACTGTATTATTGGTTTGTTCATTGTTGCTTATTGTATTATGAATTATTGACATCTAATTTCATTTGTTTTTTAAAGAATCATTGCTATAAAAAATGTTTTGGGTTTTTCAACTGTGTGAATGTTAAAATCTAACCATTTGCACTTCACTCTTTACCAAATCTTCTGTTTCCTGTAAAATTATAGGATTCTTCCCAACTTTCGCCGATCAATTTCTGTATTGATTCAGTCTGTTTATCAGCAATAATATGTGGTTTTTACATAAAAAGCATGTTTTACTGGAAGATATTTTATTTCCTTAAGTTGTAATATTTGCTTTCCTTTTATTGATTTTTGTTTTTATTTCTAAGAATTTTTTATCCATCTGTTTATGATAAAGTTTAATCATTTTTTTTCTAAAAATATGATATTCGGTTGTCTTTTTCTTTTGATGATTTTTTTCTGTTCGGTTGTCTTTTTCTTTTGATGATTTTTTCTGATTGCTCCTCCTACATCTTCTTAGTTCTAACTAAACCTGTTTTAGTAAAGGTTCATAGACAGACATAGGAATTTAAGTCGAAAATTCCAAGCCAAGATAACTTAGTACCTTTTCTTTAAGTTTTGTAATAGCGTATGTTATCTTTGGTTAAAATAAACTGCACACATAATATGATACATATACAATACATAGTGATTGTCGGAAAATATAAAATTTATTTGGGAGAGCCATGTTTGGCAGCGAGCCCAAATAAATTTTATACTTTCCGACAATGACTTTGTATTGTCTTTATCCTCCAATCCCCTTTAGTTGCGTAGAATGCCTTAAAATAACGATTGAAGTTGAAATCCAATTGCCGTGAAAACGCGGGAAACGCCACGACGTCATCTGGTACATTCACTTCGCTCCTCGCGCTCTTCATGTAAACAAGTACCAGTAGACTTTATTAGGTCATTGACCTAATACGACTAAAGTTTATTCTGCCCCTTTTATTAAACCGGAAATGGCTTGATTGCACGATAAAACATAATACTGTGAATGTTTATTCATTCTGATGCAGAAGTACCTGAACTATGCTGGTCTTATGTTCTTTATGAGCAATTCGAATTTCCTTTAATACATGTATCTTTCTTATCTTTTTTTATATTTTGTCACTGCAAGTTTATTTCCAGTCTTCCATATACGGCCTGTTTTGCATGAAATTTCTGCTTTTGTCATGTTTCCTTTAATTTCTTTTTTTTTAAGATTAACCTATTTTATTCGGTTTAGTACTGGTTTGCCGACATTTAATTGGGGTATATAGTAAACAGTTAAACCAACAAAAAAGACAATGGGCTTAATGAGCAACGTAAACTATAGTCTGTTCAGCATTGGTATGCTATGATTCTATGTTTTTTTGCATATAGTGAGTGACCCAATGAAGCACAGCACGTGATATATTGTTTTTAATTTAGACCAAGAATATAAATTAAAATGTTGAAAGAAAAAATTTGTGATTTTTATTGTGTGTTAAACATATATATTGTTTCAATGTTGATATTTTGAACTTCACATATTATAATTGTATCTGTATTGTTCATGTCTTTGGAAGTGAAAAAGAAATGAAACAATGTTATAATTTAATATTTTAATATCAGTTTGATTAGATAATTTTACAACAGAATAAAATAACAAACATTTTCAACTTACATGTGCAATGTATAATAATTTGTATAAAATCATAACAGAGGCAATTTATTTTAATATTAGTATTTGAAGCACTGTTCATAACCTTACTATCCCAGCACTTTCGAAGAAAGTTCGGGGATATACCGATTGTCTCCGTCCGTCCGTCCGTCCGTCACACTTTTTTGTGACATCAACTCCTCCTTCACTTTTGGGTTTAGGAATTTAATTTTTGTATAGAATGGTTGCATACCACCTGTAGATGTGCAATAAGGTTTTAGAATTTTGATTTTCTAAACAAGGGGTCCACATGGGTTGATCTTCGAAAATTTGGAATTCATGCTTGTGACCTAAATTCGTCTTTCATTTTTTAATTTGTGCTTTTTATTTCTATACTGTATTGTCATGCAGGATATGCAGATGTCGTGAAGGTTTTATGATGTTGGTTTTCTAAAATTGGGGTCCACAAGAGTCGATTTTCGAAAAATTGTCAAATTAAGCTTGTGAAGTAATCTCTTCTTTAATTTTACAATGTATGCATATTAATTCTATACGGTTTTCTCATAGACTATATGCAGATGCGCAATAAAGTATTAGAATTTCGATTGTCTAAAATTGGGGCCAACAGGGGTTGAATTTCGAAAAAATATCAATTGAAGCTTGTGACCTAATCTCCTCTTTAATTTTACAATTTATGCCTTTAATTTCTACAGGTATTGTCATACACTATATGCAGATGCGCAATAAGGTTTTAGAATTTTGATTTTTTAAACAAGGGGCCCACGGGGGTCGAATTTTGAAAAATTATCAATTTAAGCTTGTGACATAAACTCGGCTTTTGTTTTTCAATTTATGCATTTTATTTCTATACAGTATTTTCAAACACCATATGCAGATGTTCAATAAGGATTTAGAATATCGATTTTTAAACCGGGGGCTCACTCAGGCCAAATTTTAAAAATTGTCAGTTTAAAGCTTGTAAACTAAGGTTTTTCCATTTTCATTAGGTTTATTGATTTAATTTCTGTATAGAATGACTGCATACTACTTTTGGATGGGAATAAGGTATTATATGTTTGACTATAGGTAAGTGGTCCAACTACTTACAGGGGTTGCGGGGACACTGTCGATTCCGACAGTACAGATTTCTAGTTTTTCTATACAGTATTGCCATACACTGTATGCAGATGTGCAATAATGTTTTAGAATTTTAATTTTCCAAAATTTGGGCCTGTATTCAAAGATATAATTGTGAAAAAGGCACACATGGATACAAAATGTGGGGAGTGCGGGGATAGTTTTCGTTTCCGAATGCCTCAGTCTAGTTTGTCATTGTATCCTCACTCAGTCAATATGGAGAAGATGAGTTGCTCAAAGTTTTAAAATTGAATATATCTAAATATGTTTTTGTAAATAAATCTTTTTTTTAGTAAGGATAATATTCCGTTTTTTATCCTAATTACATATTTGTTTAATTAATATTAAACAATTTTTTTAAAGTAAAATGTTTCATTTTTTCCTAATTAAATATTTTTTGCTCTTATTGTTTCCATTCTTTTTATATTTTCTTTTTTTTGCATTTGTACTTCTGTTAAGCTGATATTTTACAAGTAAATTCAGGTAAAATTATACAAATAAGATATAGACTTTAATAACTAAAACAACAAAAACACCTATGTTTATTTGAACATGTAATTAAATGTTGGCAAACCAGGATGACACTATATTTTCTTCATACTTAATATTTTGTAATGTGTGAAGATCTTTTAAACGAGTGCTTACGTCCTGAGAAGACAAAACTTTAAGGAAAAAATAAAGAAGCCAGTGCTAATTAATATTTACATGTATTTACAAATAAAAGAACTTTTGAAATTTTGAAAACCTTCAAAACACATTTGTTTTATAAGATATAGTGGCAATATAATTCCCTAAAAACGGAAATATATTATACGTTCTACACCAGCATAAATGATCAGACTATTTAAATATGTAAAAATAGAAGCTGTCCTGGCAGACCATCCTTTCTGCCACCTGTCAGCAGTTGAAAAAAACTTTGTTGATTATAAGGTTGTGATACTTTGAGAAAGCCGATCTTTCATCACTAGTTTAAATCTATGAATGGACCATTAGCACACCACTCACGTATGTCGTCACTTTACCTTTAAAAATCGTCTGTTCGGGAAACTACTGATGGGCCACATATGCCAAACTTTTGTATGAAGCATTCGTTGAAAGGCCCTACTCATAAATATGTCAAACATAGATTTGTAGCATAATGGAAATTGTCATTTGTTTCTTTTAATAAAAAATAGACATAAAACTCTCCTCTTAACTGCCTGACAAAATGAACAACAACTTCATTTGGAGCATCAATAACAGGTTCTACATGGATTTTGCTAATCTTGATCAAATAGTTTTAATCTGCCTTGATTGTAAATTTTGGGATAAAAGTAATAAAAACAGTGACTTAAGTTGGCATGGTTTTATTTTCCTGGAATATACGAATCATCAATTATTTATAGCTTATAATTAAATAATCAAAGATAAAACTTTTAGATAGCACATGAGTCTCATTTTTATAAGATATATAGCCTTAATCTGATATGATGGTGACATTCCAAATTGCCGAATTCCAAATTGCCGATTCCCAGATTGCCGCGTCCATTTAGCGGACACCCAAATTGCCGACTTTTTCAGATTTCGGTTTTCAAATTTAATTCCCAATTTGCCGAATCCACATTTTGTCGACTTCCAAATTGCCGATTTCCATATTGCTTGGCCATGTTTTGGTAAGATTTTGCAAGAACAAATGGTTAGCAAAGCTAAATGCAGTAGGGTTTGAAAATAAATGTTTATCAAACAATAAATTATGCTAAATGAGAAGTTTTGTGTAAACACAGAAATAGTAATAAAACAACATAAAACACGCCTACCGAAGAACTTCAAAGAAACAATACAGTGATAATTAATTTTGATTAAAATAATAAATTTTAATTAAACATTGTAATGAGGTATAAATATAGGTCCAAATATAATATGACCAGTATCACAAAACCAAAAATGGGACTCATCATTTTATTTGTATCGATATTATTTTTTTCTGGAACTGACAACTATAATTTTGGAAAAGTAAAGTTAAATCATTTTTTTTTTGTCTATGCAATCATGTATAACATGTATATGATAATATGGTTCGGAACTGCACGGAATCATCTTTTGTCGGAACTGCACTGAATCATCTTTTGTCGGAACTGCACGAAATCATCTTTTGTCGGAACTGCACTGAATCATCTTTTGTCGGAACTGCACGGAATCATCTTTTGACCACGCATGTCACATTGAGGTACAATGAACCGTACCTATATGATTATATGGTTTGGAACTGCACTCAATCATCTTTTTACTAAGGTACAATGTACCGTAGCTATAAGATGTCTAGTTTTACGAATAATAGATTCATTTTCCATGCATATGAACACGTAATGAATTTATATATAACAATCTAAGGTAATATTTAACAATATTTCATATCTCTTATATTAAATACATATTTTGTTTTGAAATTTCAAAAAAGTAGACCCAAATATTCTAAGTGTTATAAAACTGAATAATCATATTCATAAGTTCTATTTCTTGTATCAGTGTATGTTTAAAGTTCCATTAGACGGTTCGTTTCATCATCATTTTAGTTGTCTTTAAGGAATAATAATGTCCTCTCCAGGTAAACCAATTAACCCCATCCCCATTAGATGCATGGCTTCCTCCCAGATACTGGCCATTCAGGTTGGAGTTGTGACATGAACCATACCACCAAGCCCCCTTAGACCACTGGGCGCAGTTCACTCCAGTATGAATGTCGTTATCTCTGTCAAAGGTCGTGAACTGCTTTCCGTTTTCAATAGCCAGGCTGTTTCCTAAAAGTCAAATAATACAGATACATAGAGTTATTAAATTTGTCTTTTCCTAATTTCATTTGCGTATTAAAATAATACTATTAGATATAGTAAATTTATACTATACCACGTATTTCAAGGAGTTACCCCTCATCAGCAGCATTAAAACCGAAACATTTGGAAGACCAAAAACCAAACTTATTTTAAACAAGAAGTACTCATAACCAAAAATACCGAAATAGGAAGCCAAATTTCAGCTAAGGAGATCTACCATGTGCAATAGAAGGAATGAACCCTTAGTATTTGTATTATTTTTGAATTTTGCTAAATACTGGTAATTTCTGTAACAAATCAATGAATAATTATGTCCGACAAGTTCTTTCCACATACACGATATAAGTTACTCAATATCATAAATATATAATTCACAAGTGTTAACAAAGACAAACACCTCTATTCACTTCTGACGTTAGATGTGTCTTTAAAATCGACTCAAGGGTATTTCATGTAATACTGATCAAAATGAGGTTTTTAAAGAATCGAGGTCACCGGACTCGATTTCCTGATATTCCATCTCGAACTTTTCTCGTTTTAATTTCAAAGGTTTTTTTTTTTTTTTAACATGACATCTCAGATTTTCCAGAATTTCTCATATTTCGATTTTTGTTTTTGATTTAATAATTTTCTTTGGGCTTATTGGGAAAATAGTATATTATTTAATTTAACGCCAATAAAATAGTCATATACTTTTTAGCAAAAATGATATATTGAAAATTCTGACGTCAGGATTTTTTTTAAGTTGACATGGCAGAAGATAATAGCCCTGTATAACGAATTAGCGTTGGGGTTCCCATCATTTGTTGTCATTCATAAATTTACGGCTGAGAAAATTTATTATGTAAAACATGTAAAATTCTATAACAATCTTAAGGATGCTCGCTGGTCATGATTTGGTCCTTTTATCAGATCTTCGGAATCCTCGTGTTTTATCAATTTCTTAAACATGAAATTGTATGCCCATGAACCCCCACTTTTTCTTTTATAATTCAATCATATATACCTTAAAATGGTATTTAACAAAATCTTATGAAATCCTTTTTATTTTTCCATATATTTTTGAGAGATTGAAGTTGCAAATGCAAAGACAATGAAAACCCCAGAGAAAACCCATTTCCTGCAAATTTTCAAGGCCTTATAGCTCTAAAATGAGCACATGAACCTATATTTTTTTCTTGTTTACTATTCATATGTTCTCTCAAACTAAAACACCTATTTCAAATCCTATTTATTTCCTATTAGACCCACGGTCATCCTTAAATAAACATAAAAATGGACGGAATATATTATAAATTATAAATGAAGATATAGTAATTGTAACGTTTGATAGTGATATATTACAAGTTCCCTGGTGTCACCTTCATTACAAGAATTGGAAGAATAAACCATTTGTGTGCAAAGATATTTCTTGCTAAAAATAACTAATGTAAAAAGTACAAAATTTATTACTAAATTCTACAAAATGGTAAAATGGCTATTTAAACAAAACTTGACATATATGACCAAAATATGATAGAAGGTAACACGAATGACATTAAGTGTTTCTCATGATATAAAAAACTATAACAAAGCTTAATAAAATCCTAGTATCAAGGAAAACAAACTATACAAACAATATATAAAATCAAACCCCACAAACCTTAGTAATAAAATCTTTGGAGATGATTTATATTTGAAAAACAATTAGACACTTGGTTTAAGTTTGACGTGCCTTTATTTAAGTTTTCTGTCGCGTTTGATAAGGTCGATGCTGCCCCAGCGGGAATTAATATACTACCAATGTTAGCATAATGGTTAATCATGTTGTTAGAATTCCATCCAATATGATTACTGATCTCTTTATCAGCAACTCCCAACATTCGTAAGGTGATATCGAACAGCCCCGCCTACTGCTATGTGTAATTTCACCTTCGTAAATATTAATATCTGTCAAGTGTTTTCTTAACCTATCTGTCATACTCGTTGAAGTTACAGCTTTGTTATCGATAATTTAGTTTTACCATCCATTTTTCGAAATGAATAACCAGTCTTTAAATTTATTGTTGTTTCCTTTGCGATAGATTATATTGATAGACATATAACCTTTCAGTGGCGGGGAGGGGGCTCGGATTTTTTTTCAAATGTGAAACAGTACAGGTGTCATTATCCATGGATGGCAATAAAATAAAATTGTTTGGATTGTCAACTGATGCAACCTTACCGAAACCTTGTGACACGAACACCCCGCCCGAATCCTGCATCTGAAATAATATGTTATTAGTTAGAAGCCTCAGATCACCGCCTCTGCCATCCGAGTGACAAATGACCGAAACATATGCCTCTTTAACACTGGGGATGATGCTGGGTTGCCCGTTAATAATATTGGATTCCACTCTCCAGAACGACCGATATAAAGTAAAATTGCACGTATCTTTCCTAAAATGGTATCAATAGATTTTGCAGCTAATGTCTTTTTACAACTACAACTTTTTATTCCTTATATTCCCCTAAAAGAACAAGTATCAATATGTAATTGTGTACTACCCGATTGTTCTTTGAATATTAAAAATTTCTTTATGTCATGAGGCATTGCCTTATTAAGTTTTTCCTTTTTTTCTATTTTTTCCTAAAAATTAGACAATTCCGACTTCAAAATGCATTTTGCTTAGAATAATAAGACGAATCCAATAAATCATCTAGATGTTTAATCCGGGAATCAATATCAGACATAGTATTATCACGGTTATTATCTTGTAACCCAATATTTTGATCCCTCTTATAATAAACTTGACAAATTAAGATCTGATCTTATGGCAAATGTTGATACTAAAGTATGCACGTTAAGAGATGAACTTTCATTAGATATTGGTAGACAGACAGCTCGTACTGATCAGATGTTAATAACTATTCAGTCAATTCAAACACGTCTAGATGACCTAGAGCAACGCCAAGCTAATACTCACGCAACGACCGTGACTGATAGTGGTAACGGTAACTTTATAATGCCCGTAGCGCAAGTTAATCCTCTGAATAATGTTGACCTTACGATCACGGCTAGCGGTATTAAAGTTACAGAAAGTGAAAATCTTGTTACTAAGGCTAATGATTTAATTCGGTCCCTAGGAGAAGATGTTTCATCAAACGTTCAGGTTACTGCTGCAACTCGACTGCCTACGAGATTAAATGATCGGCTTGGAATTGTGAAAATCAGTTTCCGAAGTACAGAAGAAAAAGTACGGGTACTACGAAACAAGATGAAGTTGAAAGATTCCGAAGAATATAAACAGGTTTACATCAAAAGTAGTAAATCAAGAATAGAACGATTAATTGAAACGAATGCGCGTGCCGTATTACGAAATCTTCCACAGGGAAGATCATTACGTGTCGATGCCAATGGCCGTATTAAGCCAAGAAATACTCAACCACAACAGATTGTACAAGATCAAGACAATGAAACTCCGTAGCAAAATGTCCGGCCCATTGAGTCAATACGATTAGGGCAATTGAATGTGTAAGGATGCACTAAGGAAAATAGTGATTTGAGAATTAATATTGTACAAAAAACGGAATGTGATATGTGTATTTGTGAAACTCATTTATCAGGTCAGGATGAAATTTTTGTACCGGGATATTCATGGTTCGGATTTAATAGAAGAGATATTCATAAGAACGCTCCGAAAGCGTCTGGTGGAATCGGCATACTTATCAAAAAGTGGTTATTAGAAGTGTTTAATATTTCAGTAGTTGACAAATCATTTGATGGAATTTTAGGACTTAAATTTTCATGTTGTTCAAAGGAATTGGGGTTTATCGTATACGTGTGTTACTTGCCACCCGAAAATTCGAATAGGGGCCGTGATGCTCAGAGCTTCTTTGCACATCTGTTAGCACAAATATATATGAACAGCGAATGTGATGGAATTTATTTAGCAGGGGATTTTAACTCACGAATAGGTGCACTATCTGAGACACTTCAGGAAAATGATGACGTTCCGAAACAGATTTCTATCGACAAAACTATTAATCAACATGGTCATGAACTTATAGAATTTCTAAACGAAGCGAACTTTTGTGTTTTAAACGGTGGATTTGTAGACAGCGACAATTATACGTCAATTTCCCGAAAGGGTAGGGCTGTTGTGGACTATATATGTGTACCGTATGATGTATTTAGATACTTTAAATATAGTAAGATACTAACTATTCAATCAATTGTCGATGATTATGCATTACACAACTTAGTAAGTGATAGATCGAAATCACCCGACCATTCAGTGATTGTGTCCGAATTCAGTGTCATAAATCATGGATTATCAACACAGTTAAGTGGCCAAACAAATGAATCCCGTCAGTCGCGTTTCAAACTAAATAGGATTACGTTAGACTTTATGACAAGTGACTTAAGAAGAACCGCTTTAATTAACGTAATCGAAGAAATAGAACAGTGCAGAGAAACTCAGAACAATATAGAAATGAACGATAAAATTCCGAAAGTCAGTTATTGTAACGCAAACAAACGTTTTAAAAACAGAAAACCCTATTGGAATGATGATTTGATGTAATTATGGAACAATGTGAGGGTTAAGGAACAAGCATTCATTAAATGTAAAGGTGGTCGAAATGTTAAAACACTATTGCGCCGTGAATACATTGAGGCGAGAAATATTTTCGATAAAACTCTTAGACGAACGGAACGAGCTTACAGAAAATCTATATCAACAGACATTGAAACTATATCTACCAAGAATCCAAATGAATTCTGGGAAAAGATTCGTAAACTTGGACCAAGAAGTGGAAAATCTGTGCCGATGGAAACTTTAGATGACTCGGGTAATTCAGTATTTGATGAACAAGATGTATTAGAAAAATGGAGAAAAGAATTCGAAAACTTGTATAATGGAAGTAATAGCGATGAGTTCGACAATGAACATTACAATCAGTCCAAGATTCATAAACATTTATTGGAGTCAAACATGAATGATCCGTTATATGAACAAAATGAAGATTTAAATCATAATATTACTATAGATGAACTAAACAGTATTGTAATGCAGGCGAAATCAAAATCAGCGTGTGGCATTGACGAAATTCCGTATAGTGTGTTAAAATTTCCAATAGTAATAGAGACTTTACAAGAGTTATTCCAATGGATTTTCGATACAAGTATAATTCCGTCTATTTGGAGGAAAGCCATAATCTGTCCAATTCTTAAGGATCCGTCATCTGATACTCGAATATCTATGAACTATAGAGGTGTAAGTCTATTATGTTGTATAAGTAAACTATATAGTGCTCTGATCAACAAACGACTAACATGCTTTCTTGAAGATAATGATATTCTAGCTGACGAGCAAAATGGTTTCAGGAAAAACAGGTCGTGTGAAGATCATATATTTACCTTAAATAGTAGTCCAGTCAGACTAAGTTTTAACCTTAAACTAATTGCAAAAGAAAATGTTTTAGTTCTAATCTATAGCATTAAGCCCCAAATATACACAGAAAAAAGTCCCATAAAATCTAACTTGAGGAAAACTCAAAATCAGCATTTTTAATTTCCTATGGAAATTAACATTGGAAAGGGGAGATAACTCCGCAAAAATGAGTCTTTTTTGTCAGGTTTTGGTTGATTTTCTTAAAATTCGCGTAAAGTGTGATACTTTGATGGGGTTATAAGTTCGTATTTGACTATATTATATAATCTTCTGTTCGTGAAATGTACAAAACCGAAGTGTTATGAGTATTTTTATTTTTTTTTTTTGTGCATTTTTCATTAAAGAAATTGCAAATTTGTGGCTTTGTGACCATTTTGAAAAAATAATGTGAAATTTTGGTATTGTTTATATCTGTAAATTATATTTGTTCAGCATCTACCTTGTTTAAAGAAACTTTAAACCACAAAAAGAATAATGTATGCTTAATTATTTTTATTAAATTTGAGATTCTTTACCTTGACATGTTGAAAACTTTAATAAATGGTCAACTAATGAATTACGAAATCTAGGTTGTAGCTTGATAAAAGATATAAAAACACCTTTAGAGTTGTTTGTTATACTCTAAAGACGGCTAAAATATCAAGAATCAATACATTTTACTGCAAAGAAGCGGTAAAGTTATAATTTTGTATCAATTTTTATTGATATTTCTGCCCTTTTTGCAGAGTTATCTCCCATTTTCAATGCAAATCTCCATAGGAATTTTAAAATCGTGATTTTTTAGTCTTCCTCAAGTTAGATTTTGTTAGACTTTTTTCTGTGTATATTTGGGGTATAATGCTAAAGATTAAAACTTTAAAATCTTCTGTTGCAATTATGTTAAGGTTAGGGTCAAATTTATGCTAGATTGACTGGACTATAGTGCGATTCGAAATAATAACTCTCTTTATGTAGCATTTATAGACCTTCGTAAATGTTTCGACTTTATTGATAGAGACATGATGTTATATAAACTAGTTAAGAACAAGGTTGATGGAAAGATATACAATTCTATTAAAAGCATTTATTAGAACTCCGAGTCGTGTGTGCGTCTGAATGGGAAGCTGACGAATTGGTTCTGTTGTAAAACCGGTGTTAAGCAGGGGGATAACCTACCCTATTTTCTATTTTCATAAACGATCTTGTGGATGAATTAAATGACTTGGATCTCGGTATTGACCTCGTTACTAGGAAATTATCTGTTTTATTATACGCTGACGATATTGCTTTAATTGCCAAGTCCGAAGACGACCTTCAGTGTATGTTGGACAAACTTCACCAATGGTGTAAACGTTGGAGAGTATTGATTAATACCGATAAATCGAAATGTGTGCATTTTAGAAATGGGAGGACAAACCAAACGGAATTTGACTTTCATATTGGTATAAACCGACTAGAAACAGTAGATCATTACAAATACTTAGGCGTAACTTTCTCTTACAACGGAAACTTTTCGTGTAATACAGAACTTTTGGCAAAAGGCGGTGGAAGAGCATTGGGAAAGATAATCTCGAACATTCACAGTTATAAAGACTTTGGATTCAAATCTTATGAAAAGCTGTATTTCTCGTGTGTCGTACCAATTTTGGACTATGCGTCTGGTGTATGGGGATATCGGAAGTATCAAGCGCTAGACAATATCCATAACCGAGCGATTCGTTATCACCTTGGTGTACACCGATTTGCGCCTATTCTAGCTTTATATGGAGAAATAGGCGGGATTCCAAGCCAATACCGTCGATGGATCAGTATGGTGCGACTATGGAACAGAATCTTACATTTTGAAGATGATCGTATCACGAAATTAGCGTTTAACATTGACTATAATAACTGTACGAATAATTGGTGTAGTGAATTGAAGGACGTGCTTCATCAGTTGAACCTGGATGTTTATTTTAATTCTAAATCCATTATAGACTTGCAAACTGTAGAATCAAATATTATAAGGCTGTATTCAAGTATCTGGAAAGACTCTATACAAACTGTATCAAAACTACGAACATATATAACTTTTAAAACAGAGTTTGAACAGGAACATTACGTTAAGTTGAATTTACACAAACAAGAACGTTCACATTTAGCACAATTCAGATGTGGAATATTACCATTGAGAGTCGAAACAGGTAGATACATCGGCGAACGTCCGGAAGTTAGACCTTGTAGATTCTGCGATGGTCAGGACATTGAAACTGAAACCCATTTCTTACTGAACTGCTCATTTTATAACGATATCCGAGAACAAATACTTGGTGATGTTATTAAGTCCGACATATTTCTCAGAACTTGTAATAATGAGAAAACTAAATTTTTAATGGAACATTCCACTAGAAAACTGGCAAAGTATGTTATGAAAACTTATCAGAAAAGACGTCATTCCATTTATAACCACAATTGACTGTAATTCTTTTCCTATTATATTTACTTAGACTGAATATTTATTTTGACAAACTTTAATGAAATTTAACAAATTGTCCGTGATAAAGTGTTATGATAAGACTATATTGTCATGAATTGATTTATTATTTGCACTGTTGTATAATTTACACATGTCACTATAATAAATAAATTACTTACTTACTTACTTACTTACTATAATATTTAATTTAATTGATCTGATTAAACATCATGTTCATTTGAATAATAATTTTTTCATGAAAAACTCATGCATATAAATTTTGTATTTAATCCTTTCTATAAAGACTTTTCTTTTAAGTTTATAATTAATCCATGCATTTTTAATCACTTTAACAACTATTCCTAACATCATAGATTATCATTATTATTTTTTTTATTATTTTATTTTATTTTTTTTATTATCAAACACTCGTGCATAAACGTTTTGAATTAATTACAAATCAATACATTGCTTTACTTGACTTTCGATCCAAAAACAATTAAAATTTATCTAAAACAAAACCTGCAAATTTTCATCAAAACTTGTGCATATAAATTTTGCGTCCAATTTCCTTTAATTTTTTTTTCTTTATAATTAGCTCGTGCATTTTCTAATCACTTTATAAGCTATTCTTAACATCATACTAGTAAGTTTTTGTTTCTTCTACCAAACACGCATACAGATAAACGTTCAAATTAATTTTAAATCAATAGATTTCTTTTATTTTACTTTCGATCTAAAGAAAACTTGAATGAGCCTGTACATTTTTCATCCAAACTCATGTAAAAGCATCATTTCCTTTTTTTTCTTTTTTCTTTTTTTTTTCATTGTAATAAACTCATGCATAGTCTAATCATACTATCCCGAATTGTTAACTTGATCAATTAATTTTTACATAACTCGTGCATATAAATTTGTTTGTATAAAACCTCCTGCAAACCCTCTCTCTCTGTCATTTTCATTTTCTAATTAAACTCGGGCATTTTCTAATCGCTTTACTACAGCTAGCTATATATATATTTTACATCAAAACACTCATGCATATAAATGCTTGAATTAATTGCAACCCAACACATTTCTATTCTATCGCGTTTAATTTAAAACAAAAATTCGCACACTGATTGCCCTTTACTATTAACTGACTGTAAAATTGAACCAGCATTTTTCGGCTCAAATATCATCTATAATAACAATCTCGCAGGATCACTTGTGAAATTAAACATATGCACGCACAAAATAAACCTTTACTTCAAAGACTACTGCTTACCCTCTTTGCATCATCTTGACTTTTTTGTTTTTTAGGGGATCCTGAAGTGTCATTTTGCTGCTGTTGGATCTCTTTTACATAAAAAGTCCGAAATGCAAAAATTTATACAAGTTTACAGTTGTAAGCTCAATTCCGCCTAATTTTAAGAAGTCCATAACTTTGAAATCGATTTCGTAGGCAATTTCTACAAGTTCACTTCTACTAAAAGTGTTACGGAATCCGGACCATAAATGACCACGTGATCATTCAAAAGTTCCCGGATGTTCCATACAACGCAATTGTAATGATCTCGGTAATTATCGGCAAACTTCGGAAGTGGCAATATAACTAACTTATTTTTACAGACTCTGCGTATAAGCAACAAAGTGTGTTTCAACTTGAGAAAAATATGTATACAAAATCCCAGCTTTAAATTGTTTGGTTCAGCCATTCACGGTCAAAAAGAGATACAATTTTCGATCATGATCTATTATGGTCCGGATACCTTAAGTGATTTGCCATTGTAGTCAATTAAGTCAGAGTCCTCATCACTCCTAAAATTTTGCAGAATTTTTAATAAATCCATGATGAGGATGAAACAAGTTGCCAAGCCTAAACTCAAATGATAAAGAGATCTACAAGAACGTACTGATATTTTACACGTGAGAGGTACCATAAGGGAACTTTAAATATTGACCCGGATGCTAGATACATGTATCCGTCAGTCCTAAATGAATTACATGCGTTGATGTCTTTAAGTGATTTCGGAGGTATCATATTTACCACTTTTGTTTTTTTTTGTTTTTTTTTGTTTTGTTTTGTTTTGTTTTTTTTTTTGACTGAACTCATACATGTATAAATACGGCGCATTTCTCTCTTAAAAATCGTTTAACCTTCATTGATTCATCGGCAACGGATAAATATGGAACGTCAATAAAGTCGCGACGTCATAAGCCGCTGACAGCAAAAACAATAGCCCAGGCAATTTGCTTTACATTTATTTTGTTCTATGACGTGCTAGTTTTAATTATGGAGTTCATGGAGTTTTTTGGTCCAAAAAAACAAGAAAATATAAACAACATACCAGCAGTTCCACTATATCCACAAACGTCCAATGTGTAGTTTGTTGTCGAATCTCCAACGCTGAAATGTTTGTAGTTGGCATATTTAGAATTTCCTTCAAAATCTTCAAGTTCAATAAGGAGTTTGTGTGATCCACACGAAGTTATCTGATTTATCTTCTCATTACCTTCAATAAAAGTATTGTATTCTCTACAGTATTATTTTCCGTCAGTTTTAAGGATGATCGTTGGTCTACTAGGAAATAAATAGGATTTGAAATAGGTGTTTTAGTTTGAGAGAACATATGAATAGTAAACAAATAAGCAAGAAAAAAATATAGGTTCATGGGCTCATTTTAGAGCTATAAGACCATGAAAATTTGCAGGAAATGTGTTTTCTGTGGATTTTTCATTGTCTTTGCATTGACAACTCTATCTCTCAAAGATGAATGAAAAAATAAAAAGGATTTCATACAATTTGTCAAATACTATTTTAAGGTATATATAATTTATTTATAAAAGAAAAAGTGGGGGTTCATTGGCAAAAAATTTCATGTTTAAGAAATGGATAAAACTCAAGGATTCCGAAAATCTGACAAAGAGACCAAAAGATGACCAGCGAGCATCCTTAAATACTAGTAATGTTTGGCAATTTTAACTTTTATATATAAATTATTAAAAAAATGTGTGGATTATAGAAGTATTCCACACATCCTTTTGATTCTAAAGTGTTGGGCATTTGTATATTTCATATTTCCTTCTGCTCTACTTAAAATTTTTGCCAACGAGCACATATGATGAGTTTGAATTCAATGAAATATAATGGCATATCTTGTGCAGCAAATTTGTAGACGTTCCTCGCAAGTACCGATACATTTGTCACTATCTTGAAGTTGCTGTCGGTCGTTGACTGGCTGACGTGACGTCATGGAAGTACTTAAGGTGGTACCCAACACTACAGGGAGATAACTCTTAAAAATCACCAGAGCGTTTTAATCAAAATCAATAAGTAAAGAGAAATTAAGCTTCTCTATGATCAAACGTGATGTTTGCCAAACTGCTATATATTCAATGAAATTATTCCCGTGAGGTCTGAAATTCTATTTACTAAAAAAAATCTAAATTTAGGTCAACAGGTCAAAGTAAATATTTCCTAAAAATTTTATGAAAATTAAACGAGCCAACTTTATTTTAGTCAATGTGTTGGGTACCACCTTAATTTAACAATTTGCTTCAGCGATCTTACCTAGCCAAAATTCTGTCAACAAATCACCAAATCCAACTTCATATTGTTCCCAGTCACGGTAAAAATTTATTGAACCATCCATTCTTCTCTGGAAAACCGTCCAGCCACCATTGTCTGTATCCATGTTACAGTATACGTCAAAGGTTGAATCTGGAGTAGGGTTGATGGTATATATTCCCGATACACTGGTAGGGGGTAGATCACTGCAATCACGCATTGGTAAGGCTGGAAAATTTGAATTTAATTTGAAATATTTCTATACACATAATACGATTTGTTTAGTGTAATAGATACACGGGTTTCATTGCAAAACAAAAAAGCCTTTCTAATTTTTGACGATTAATCTGCGACAAGTTAGACTATCCTGACTCACTGTTCAGTTGTGTTTATGTTTGTGTTTTGAGTCATTTTATGCTATTTCTTGTCCTGGGATCTGTCTGTTTGGTGGAGTTGATTGAGTGGTATTCCATTTTTGAACTTTTCTTTATCCATCTTGTTGTTTATATATCAGCTCAGGATCCAGCAACCAATACTGGCCCGAAACCGATTATATGATATATAATACTGAAACTTCACCTTACTGTCGAAAATGTAATTTAATAATGATAAGAATAAGTCACATTCAAATGACGTTATGGGGACTATTTAACTCGTAAAGGGACTAAAACGTATTTTAAAGCGTTTTTTTACAGAAAATTGCTTCAACCACAATGTAAAGAGGGAATTATGTCTAGATATATCAAGTTGAAACACACTTCGTTGTTTGTATGTGTTGTTTACATGTTATATGAAAATAATTTATGTATATTGCGTTTTCGATGTTTGCTGATAACGTTTCCGATGTTTGCCGATAATTACCGAGGTAATTACAATTACGATGTATCGAACACCCGGGACATTTTAATGAATCACATGGCCATTTATGGTCTTGATACCTTCTTGTGAATCCACATAATATTTATTATGATATATATATATATTTGTACACCATTTTGATACTATCAACCCTTTTATGATTAACCTTTTGGGATGTCGTGTTATAATTATATGATATATCGTTTAAGGTTCCTTGTTATGGAAATGAAAACACATGCCAATTGATTGCACACGGCTAAAAATTATTATCTGGTGATCATCAGGCCTTCAATTTCAAAAGACAATCACTAAACGGATCCAGAGCAATGGTGTCAAATCCTTAAAAAAGTAATCATAAATCTAATGAAATAAAGTAAATAAGTTTAAATATATAGAAAAAATTTCATCATTCAACGACGCCACTAAATTATATTTATACACTAAATTAAAATCAGAGTTTAAGCTAGAAAGTTATTTACTATTTTTCTCTTACTTCAAAACAAGACAATTATTTTCAAAATTAAGAGTCAGTGATCATAATTTAGAAATTGAAACAGGGCGATATAAAAATATAATAAGAGAAGACAGAATATGTAAAAAATGTGATTTAAATGAAATAGGAGATGAATTCCACTTTTTCTTAAAATGTACAGCTAATCATTCTCTGAGAAACACTTTATTTGACAAAATAGTATTATATAAGCCTGACTTTCTTGAAAAAGAACCATTAGATCAAATAATTTTTTTTGTTAAATTCTAACTCTGAACTTCTGACAGAAATAGGACACTTTATAAAGCAATCTACAGAATTGCAAAAATGAGGTCCTTGTTGGACAAAGTAATAACAGTATTAATAATAAAAGGTGATTTATCGTGTATTTTATATCATAATTCTGAATTTGTGATTTTATATGTTTGTTTGTTTGTTTGTTTGTTTTCTTGTTCATGTATTTGCTTGACCCACATGAGTGTAATTTTGCAAATAAAGAAAGTTTATAATACATAAAATAACTTTAAACAAAAGATGATACCTTTTATCTCAAGTATATTTGTACTGGAAGATGCATGAATCTCGATGCTGCATTGATCTGAGAAATCCAGTACACATGTGTGGTTCTGTTTGTTATAGCTGCTTATACTGCAATTCTCTGCTGAAAGACACATCCCTGCACACTCAACGATTGATCTTGAATAAATAGATATAGTCTTTTCTGGATCCCCCAATATCGCTTTGTTTTGTTTCACTGTAACTTTCTTTGACTGGATACGCAGTTCGACTGGAATTATGAAATACACGAACAAAACAAGCCATTTCATATTCTAAGAGTTTGAAATTTAGATACTAGAGGTATATAAAGTCCTTAATACCTCTTCGGTTGCTTAATTTGCAAGGTTTGTGGCTGATTGTCACTGTGATTCAATTTTATACTTTCCTTATTTCTATGACTTCAAATGTGACGTAAAATAGCTATTAGTCAGTTTTAAAATACATACATCTATTTTGATTAAAATAAAGTTTGCTTAAGGTAAATATATGGAAAATAATGGAAAAAAGCACAAAAAATCGGAAGTAAGTAGGTAAACACGTATTCAGATCAAATAACTTTGCAAAGAAGGGAAAGCTTTTAGATTTCTTTCATGTAGACATTAGGTTGCTCTTTATTTTAAATGCATATAATATAAATTTAATGCATACAAGTAACAATGCTATATGGTCAAATTTGTTTTTTTATATATATATATAAGAAAGTCAATCGACCATTATTATAAGCACAAAAGATCATGGCGTACGAATCGATGTTGACGGATATCCGTTGTATTGATTTGTGAGAAAATTATTTAGTCTAAAAACAAGAAAGCCGAAACAGACATATTTCATTGTAAACACGTTTTTTATGATTTCGTATCTCAAAAATTGATGTTTACTCTAAGTGGACTATATTATTACGGATTTTGAAACTGATGAGATCATAGATTTTTTAATTATATTTCAAAACAGAGTGTTTAATAAAACATTGTTTGGAAAACCGTGTAATAATACATTTTCTCCTATTCTTGACGTGTTTAATCGGTGGGATAAAAATACATAATATTTTTAACCTCTTCCCGGTGATTAAATTTCTTCGTGGGAATTACCGCCGTTTTTTCTACAGTTAATGGAACGATAAACTAGAGAAGTCTCGAAATGACGTCTATGTAAACAAACTACATAGCAACGACATGTTCTTGAGGTTTTTGTCGAAAATCATAGGAGAAACAGATTCTCCTTTAATTTACCTGTGAGTTATGGAATTTCTCTACCCTCAATAGTTAAATTTAAGATTTTAACTCGCTCGCTAAAGGCTCGCGTGTTGAAAATCGAAAATTTAACTATCTCGGGGTGGAGAAATTCCATAACTCACTCGTACCTGAAGGAGAATCTATATACATAGAATGGTGCAATTCAAATTATTCGGCTTTTTGTGATAGCGTTTTAAGGTTGCATTAATGATAAAAAAAATATATATTATTTCCTTCCACTCGCTTGTACACATAGCGCATCGAAAGTAGTAAAACAATTATCTATTTTATAAATTCGTTTTTTGACGTCATCTGATGTCCTTTTGACGTTAAATAAGATCGGTCGACGAATACAAAAATTTATTTAATTTTTTTGTCTACCAAAAAAATGCAAAACAAAATGAATACAAAAGTAGATATAATCAGGGCCCTATCTATTAAGGTTAATCTTACATATTGGCTATGATTAATGCATGTGCATGATGTCCGACTTTTTTTTACATTTATGCACTGTATCTGTTTTGCTATAAATTAATTAAGGAATGTTTCCAATTTTACCAGGTTATACGCTATAACCTGGTTGGGTCAGTGTAGCCGTTTATGAATGGCATAAACTGACCCAAACCAGGTTATTGAAGTATAACCTGTTAAAACTTGAAAAATTGAAACTCGATTCAAGCATCAATAATGGCATGGAACTATTTGAATTTACAAGTGGCGGATTAATCCGTTGGTGATGTCACAAGACCAAAACAGGTTACACAGTATAACCAATGTTGCTCTTTGCTGTTCAGCAAATCAAAATGCAGTTTTCAAATCAAAATATGGTTTTCAAATCAAATTAAATTTTTATTGGATATAACGCGTCAATTTATTGGTAACATCTTTTTCGTCTATCGTAAACCACAGGCTTAAGAAGTAGGGTCATTTTCCCCTGTACTTGTTTCACTTTTATGGCTATTTTCAAAACGTCTGCTAAAACCTTTTAAAATGTCTGGAGGCATGGTCTGGTACGTGGTCTCTAAAGATTTCCTAATAATAACTAACAAGTAAGTTACTGAAAATTTCTACATACCTCAATATCGCTTTGGGAAACAGTTTTATCACAAATTTGCCAAATTAACGCCTTTGAGACAGTTTTTTAACGTGAAGGAAACTCTTTGGCTGCAAATGAGATTATGTATCTCCATTGATATGAAATTAGAATGGTTTTGGTTCTGAATTTTCTTCTTGGCAATATTCCAAAAAGTGATGAAAATTTACTTAAGGGATTTCGGAACACCTAAGGGAGTTAACTCTTTAAAAATCAGTTGAACGTTTAAATCACATACTATTAGTATAGAGAAATAAAGCTTCTCAATGATCACAATGAGTGTCAAACTGCTATAAAATTATGGCCGTAAATTGTGAGGTTTAAATTTCTTGTAATTTTTATAGTTTTGTCAACAGGTTAAAGTAAATATTTCGTAAAATTTTTATGAAAATAAAACGAGCCAAATCATTTGAATAAGTTATTTAACCAAGGAATATTTAAATCGCGGTCTGCGAATTAATACGGTGGTAACGTGATAGTACCCAAAGTTTAATACACAATATAATGTAACTTGCCAAACAATTAACAACCAATCAAATTGTCTGTTACAATTCAATTTTTTTTTCATTTACGACTTATCAGTTGTGCTCAGGACAAAAATGGTGAAAACTAAAACAATAACCCACGCCGTTGAAGGGTAGATTAAGGTGGTACCCAACACTACAGGGAGATAACTCTTAAAAATCCCCAGAGCGTTTTAATCAAATTTAATCAGTAAAGAGTGATTAAGCTTCTCTATGATCAAAATTGATGTTTGCCAAACTGCTATATATTCAATGAAATTATTCCTGTGAAGTGTGAAATTCTATTTACTAAAAAAAATCAACATTTATTTCAACAGGTCAAAGTAAATGTTTCCTAAAAATTTTATGAAAATTAAACGAGCCAAATTTATTTTAGTCAAGGTGTTGGGTACCACCTTAAGAAGATACCAAAATGACCAAAAAAGTAAAGCCAAAACCATCAAAATGCAAAGCTACATCAAACGTATATAGGACAAGAAGAACCTTTTTCCACAGTTTCGAGACAAGCCAGTTTCAATGGTTATGGGTTAGGATTTCTTGAACTTACCCAAGGGTGGTATAAACCATGTAAATAATTTTGAAACTGCCTGTCTAGACCATTAAACCAGGGATCATATAGTACTATCATATACAGTTCCGGATTAAACGTGTTAAAACTAAAATACATGTCCTTCACATTTAGACAAATAAACTATACATGTACAGCCTAGTCATGGAACGATAACATCATACCCTCGGGGGTCTGTGATTGTTCTGTCTTGGACATGTATCTGTATCCAATCCTTGTACTATATTTTGGCATAACATTTCATGTGTTTATATTTTTTGATAAAATTTTGTACATATTACGTATATTTGTAGTTGATTTTTGTGTAGATTCGTACGCGTTCATGTGTCAGCGTCTTTGCTTCCTTTTTATTTATTTCTTTATTGAGATATAACAAAGGGTTACTTATGCTTTTAATTTCTATAAAAATAAAATACTTTTTATTTTACTATAATTTTAACAGTGAAATTGCTGGTTTGGTTTAAGGATGCTCGCTGGTCATGTTTTGGTCTTTCTGTCAGATTTTCGGAATCCTCGGGTTTTATCCATTTCTTAAACATTAAATTTTTTGCCCATGAACCCCCACCTTTTCTTTTATAATTCAATCATATATACTTTAAAATGGTATTTGACAAAAGTTTATGAAATCCTTTTTATTTTTTCATACATCTTTGAGAGACTGAAGTTGTCAATACAAAGACAATGAAAAATCCAGAGAAAACCCATTTCCGGCAAATTTTCAAGGCCTTATAGCTCTAAAATGAGCACATGAACCTATATATTTTTCTTGCTTATTTGTTTACTATTCATATGTTCTCTCAAACTAAAACACCTATTTCAAATCCTATTTATTTCCTATCAGACCAGCGATCATCCTTAACAGTGAAGTTAGCATTACATGATTTCACCATTTTGACTCAAACATTTTATCACAAGGATTTTTTTTATTTGATAACATTACATCTCTTGTCAACTGAAAATGTTTTTCTTATATTAAGGATGTTCGCTGCTCAGTTTCAAAATAACAAGCTTTTCAAAACACCGGTAAATATTGATAGGGGATTAATAAAGGAACTAAAAGAGCGGAAAAAAGTTATCGGTCCGTGTGCTTGTTTTCGAGGTATCAGCCATTGATTATTTGGCGGGAAAAAATATGCTCTCTTGATTTTACATAGCTTTATCATTGACAAGATTTATTTCTCAAAAACCATTATATAATAACAAGGATTTCACAAGATTTTTACATAGGGCTTATTATTCTGCATGCAAAACATTTATGAAAGGAAAAATGGGTGTTAGCCGGAAAAAGTAATTTATTGCAAATGTACAATGTAGAACTGGCAAAGTCGAAGAAGCTTTTATTTCTCTGTTTTGTCACTTTGATCATGTAAACTTGTAAAAAATGTGTCTTGATATACACATATGGCATGTTAAGGCCACACCAAAATGATGTTTAGTTCTTTCGATTTTGACGCTCCAATATTTGCACTATGTAAATTTAGGCCTCCTAATTTGGCAAAAATCCTGAAAATTCTCCCCAAATACTTCATTTTTCAAGAAAATGATTTAAAAAAATGTTCACCCACTCCTAAAATTTCTAAAAAAAAATGGGGTTTTTTGCAATATTTTATTTTAAACAAATTTTGCCGCACGTAAATTTGATCTTCGAAAAAAAAACAAATTTTCAAGAAAAAAAATAAAATTAAAATTTCGCTCGCTTGCATCTATTTTTGCAATCCAAAAATCCAAAGAACGAAAAATTAATTTGATGTGGCCTTATGTATATGAACTTTTTTTTTCGAACATTCAACCATATCGTGTTGCGATCTCTGGATATTTGTTTGGTTATACACTTTTTGTGTAAAAAAGAATTAACAGATGAGATCCATTTTTAATAGCATGTGAACAATTAGAGCGTGCTAGGAAACCATTCATTAAGAACATATTGGTTAAATATAACAGTGCATTTTTGTGCAGCAAAATGGTTTTTTGACTGTGATTGTTTGTTTGTTTAGTTGGGGTTTTACGCCGTTTTCAGCACATTTGGCTATTTCACGGCGGCCAGTTTTTATTGGTGGAGGAAGCTGGAGAGAACCACCAACCTTCGGTAGGAAAATTGGCAATCCTTGTCAATTAAGATCGGAGTCGAACACACCCCGCCACAGGTGAGATTCGAACTCACAACCTCAGCGTTGACAGGCTAGTGATCATTAGTAGTCATGTCGAACTACCTGGACCACTCGGCCACCGAGGTCCCCCTTTTTGACTGTGGGGATTTTGATATATTGAACAGAAGTACATGAATTTTTTTTAACAAACATGATTTATATCTCTTTTATAAAGCTTTGATCACGGCGCTTTACTGTTAGAAATGTTGACTTTAGAACCGAATACTTAAAAAACGTGTTTGTTAAAAAATGTTCATGTACTTTATAGGCATGTAAACGACCAAGACGTAGTGTCAAAAGAGGCCTTAAGTCTCCATAAAATATGTATAAAATACAAAAATATATTATTGGATACCAGAGATCTTGGTAGCAAGTGACCGATTCGCCGCTATACAAAATCGCAACTTAACAAGTGGAAAATAATTCTCATTGTCTGTCTGTATTATTTGTAAGTTCTGCCCGTAACGGCGCCTTTTATTTTTGCAATAAAGAATATTGTTTTGTATCTTTACCTCCTGTCCGTTATTTTTACATTCATCTTTTAATATTTATTTCATATTTGTTTTCGGAAACTATCAGAGTAAGTCTATACACGGACAAGTTTACAGCAAAATCCTTACTTCCGCTTGATGTACATTATGTTTTTTCTTTTGATGATGACAAAAATAGTGTTGAGGTCAACCAACTGACAAAGGCTAGAGACGATGATCTCTTGTTGTATTATTAGGTACTGTATCATACACCAGTACAAACTTTTGGTTTCGTCCGTTGTCATAGAAAAGCACAAGGACTCTCGTTTTTGTTTTCGACGTTGTTTTCTATATTTACAAACCGCCTCAGTGGTCTCGTAGTAAGGTGTGGAAGGTCGTGGGTTCGATCCCCGGCCGGGTCAAACCAAAGACATTAGAACTAGTATTTTTTGCTCGTCCGTCAAGCAAACGGAATCTAGAATTAAGAGCAAAGGCATTATCGGCTCGGAGTCAGTATAATATGTCCGGGTGGGGTAATATGTCTTACCTCGGACTGTTACCTCTTGAGCTATAGTATGGTAGAAATCCGGCTCAGTGTGTCAGTCTAGTACAAAGGATATCAACATGCTATCGTCCTGATATGCACTTAATGGTTGCCACTTGACGTTAAACAATAATTCTGTTGTGATTAAATATCATTTGTGCGTTAATAATCATGTTAATTTAATGTTGAGCTTCAGGTTATAGTTAGGTATTTCTATACAGTGTGGAAATAACGACAAAATAAAGATATGGAATGTCTTTCAGTCGTGACAAGGAGCTCTTAACTAAATATGTTTACAAATTAGCATTAGGATCGATAAGTGATCAGTTTGGCGATTGACGAACTGCCATAGTGCATTGATGCAGGCTAACACCGCAAACTGATTCTTCAATGTAGACCTTCGCCGGGTAATAGACAAGGTTAGTAACCAACAAAAACACAGGGACGGGCAACAATTACATAACAATCAATTAACGCCAGACAACAGAGTAACAGAAAGTAAAAACACCCTTTGTTCCTTCCTTGGGGGACTTATATTTTAACAGAGTAAATGTACATATCTACAGTTGCTTTAATAGACCTTAAAGCTTTTTGATGTCAGTGTATTTATTGCTAATGTCTAAAAGAAGAAGTTATCCCTTTTTTAAAAATAAAGACTTGTATACATACATTTCTTGTGTAAGATGTGCAGGTCAGGTCAGTCTAGTCTCGTAGTACTTGATTATTAATAATAATAATAATATTTTATTGCCATAAAACATATAAAACTAATTTCTGTGACAAGCATGATACAAACAAACAGTACAATTAGTGCAAGTTTATATATATACAAAAAGTTATAATAATAAAAGTACATAATTAGATAAGAGCCCTCCGACCTCAGTTCTAATGACCGTTTTAAGAAGAAGCCAATAATTCTTACATGTCTAATTGAAGATGGATTTAAAAGATATGAAATTTTGTCATCCTGATCAAGACTTTTGAAATTAAAATTATTATCTAAATCAGCAAAGAGATTGTTCCTTAAATTTTGATTTATTTTGCAACTTAACAAAAAATGATTCTCGTCTTCAATAGTTTTACATACTTTACATATTCTTTCTTCTTGTGGTATTTTTTTATATCAACCTTTCTCAATTTCAAGGGTATGATCATCAAAGACTGTTTACTTTCAAATTAATAAAGCTAATAAGTAGAGCATGTCGGTTGAACTGTTTAAGGTATCCGGACCATAAATGACCACGTGATTATTTAAAAGTTCCCGGATGTTCCATACAACGCAATTGAAATGACCTCGGTAATTATCGGCAAACTTCGGAAATTCTAATATAACTAACTAATTTTTACAGACTCTGCATATAAGCAACAATGTGTGTTTCAACTTGAGAAAAATATATATACAAAATTCCAGCTTTAAATTGTTTGGTTCCGCCATTCAGGGTCAAAAAGAGATACAATTTTTTATCATTATCTATTATGGTCCGGATACCTTAATCTAATCTTTACTAAACATTCTACTGTCCACAAGACGAAATATACATTTACTGATAATAATGAATATTCTGCGATCCCTATTTTAATCTATCTTTGGATTGTTATTTTGAAACTCCTGGGATGATGCCTCTGCTGGTAGACCCTAGGTCCCCTAGGGTATTCGCCAACCCAGTCGTCAGACTTGTCTGACATGATTATTCATTGATTTGTTACAGAAATTACCAGTATTTACCAAAATTCAAAAATAATAGAAATACTAAGGGTTCATTCCTTGTATTGCACATGGTAGATCTCCTTATCTGAAATTTGGCTTCCTATTTCGATATTTTTGGTTGAGTACTTCTTGTTTAATATAAGTTTGGTTTTTGGTCTTCCAAATGTTTCGGTTTTAATGCTGCTGATGAGAGGTAACTCCTTGAAATGCGTCGTATACAGCATATTATAAATTTACTGTATCTAATATTAGTATCTTTGGATTGTTATGTTTAATGCACATTTCGACAAATTAAAGTTCAAATGACAGTTTAGAGCTAATATACTAGTCAACGAAAGTAACGATACACGAGTTAGGAACCAAATATCTTGGTTTAAAAAAAAACTTAAGTATTAGGAAAACAGTGGTTTGCTACTTCATTTCTTGATCTAATGCGTCTCATTTTGAAATTTGGATAACATTTGAAATGGTGGAAAATGGAAATTTCCAAAAGAGGGTTGAAAAAATTTGCGGAAAGTCAAGAAGCAAATCGACACACATTTTTTAAAATGAAAATCGAGTGACTGAAATCAGTAGAAAAAACTCAAATCTTTTGTCACACATACATTATGATTCACATAACGGGGTAAAAATACTGGTTTTTTTTAAATTTAGGGTTGAAAAATGTGACTTTTGAAATCTAAAAAATTGGATTTTTTTATTTCAAACTTTTTGCACAACATCCATGCTTTTGATGAGAAAACAATCTACTATGAACATCAGACGTGTGGGTCTATTTTTCTGCTTAATACAGTACATATATTTGAAATTATGAATACTAGTATATGAAAAATGCAGTACCCTGTATCGTTTATTTTGTTGACTAGTATACTATAAGAGGGAGTTTAACTGTACTAAATATGATGAAGATTACATCTAGATACAAATACCACACTGTAAACCAAACACATTTCAAGGGCAACTTTGTTTGAAGACAATTTCATTCTGTTTTCAAGAATGAAAATTATGTTGTCAGCAATTTAGTGAAATTCAGTTGTTTACTTATTCAAGACTTTCTCTTTTTCATATTTCTAACAAGAAGAACAAATATACCTAAGGAGCAATCAAAGAAACGTAATCCATTGGACAGACAACCCCGGGGAGACAAATGAACAACCACAAGCACAACATATAAACACAGAAAACTTAAAAACAATGAATAACACGAACTCCTATAAAAACCAGGAGTGAACACAGGTGCTCCGGAAGTAAAACTAGCAAATAATTCATATCTATTTTGCCTCCACGAAATTAAATACTAGTAATGACCTTCATCATATTACTTTTAACCCTAAATCGATAACTAAATTAAGGATGCTCGCTAGTCATGTTTTGGTCTTGTTGTCAGATTTTCGGAATCGTCGGGTTTTATCCATTTCTTAAACATGAAATGTTTTGCCCATGCACCCCCACTTTTTCTTTTATAATTCTATCATATATACCTTAAAATGGTATTTGACAAAAAATTATGAAATCTTTTTTATTTTTTCATACAACTTTGAGAAACTGAAATTGTCAATGCAGAGAAAAATCCAGAGAAAACCCATTTACTCCAAATTTTCAAGGCCTTATAGACCCTTAAATGAGCACAGGAACCTATATTTTTTTCCTGCTTATTTGTTTACTATTCATATGTTCTCTCAAACTACAACACCTATTTCAAATCCTATTTATTTCCTGTTAGACCAGCGATCATCCTTAAGGTGGTACCCAACACTTTCACTAAAATTAATTTGGCTCGTTTAATTTTCATAAAATTTTGACAAAGTATTTACTTTGACCCATTGACAAAAAATTTAAAATTTCAAAACATTTGAACCAACCAATTCATCAGAAAAATTACACTGATTGTATAGCAGTTTGACAAACACTAATATTCATCATTGAAAAGCTTAATATTCCCTTAACGACCCAACGTTATTTAAACGTTTAGCTGATTTTACAGAGTTATCTTCCTGTAGTGTTAGGTACCACCTTAAATGTTTTTTTTAATCATCATTTTTGTGCTTTTGAAGGAATAGTAATGCCCTTTCCAGTCGTACCATTCCATACCATCTGCATAGGATGTATGGGTTCCTGCGAGATACAGGCCATTTAGGTTGGAGTGGTGACATGCCGAATACCACCAGGCGCCTTTAAATGTCGATGCGCAGTTGCCACCATAGACATCATTATCATTATCAAAGGTCGTAAATGCCATTTGGTTGTGAAAATTAAGGCTGTCACCTAAAATAAAATATAAATGAAAATTAAGGATGTCGCAAAAATTATATAATATCAATGGCATTTGGTTGTAAAAACTGAGACTGTTCCTTAAAATATAGTTTAAAGGAGGTCTTGTTTGTGTTATAAATAGCAAGTGGTTTTAAAAATTAAGACAGTGGCCTGGAATATGATATACATGGCATCTGAGTGTGAAAATTAGGGCTGTCGCCTAACATATGATATAAATTGCATCTTGTTGTAAAAATCGATGCTGTCACCTCGAATATAATATGAATGATATTCAGCATATCGCCAATAATATGAAACAGTATTATATGAAATGCACTCCAAGTTCAGAAATTTGAAATCTGTTTCCATTTATTTAAAAGTGGCTAATGGTGAACAAATAATAGCTTTATCATCACATTCTACTTAAACAATCATATATTATATTTGGTATAAAATAGATTATTTTCTGCATTTAAAACTTATTCAACTCTGTTCTTTAAACGTTTGAAGAAATATCCCCAAAAATTCCGATTATAAAATTGAAATTTCAATTTTTGGTCAGTCAGAATGATACATCATCTATCATATATAATACTTCAGAAAAATTACTGTCATCTTTTTTAAGATAATGGTAAATGTAGTGACGCATATAAGGGGCTTAGTTTGAACTTATAGTGGATTGGAAAACAACTTACAAAATGTATATCAAGTTGTACTAATCCCTATACACTTGGAGAGTACTAGAGGGGTCCGTGTAGCGGCATTTAGCAATTTTGGTGTGTGGCTTTGTAGCTCCACGAAATGCACCCGTACAGCAAGTAATATGATTGGAGGTCGCTTGGTATCGGAGAACTGAACTCGGACGTAAAACTTAACATATGGCAATGAACCGCAATAAGTAGGTCAGAGTGACCTAATTTTGGTGGAAACTGTTTTACTCCCCGAGATGCACCTTGACACCAAGTAATATGATTGAAGGTTGCTTGGTACTCGGACTTAAAACTTAATCTAAGTAAATGAAGCACGATAAGTAGGTCAGAGTGACCTAATTTTGGTGGGAGGCTGTGTTACTCCCCGGGATGCACCCTCACACCAAGTAATATGATTGTAGGTCGCTTGGTATCCGAAAACTGAACTCGGACTAAAACTTAGCCTAAGTCAATGAAGCTCGATACGTAGGTCAGACTGACCTAATTTTAGTAGGAGTCTGTGTTATCTCCTTAGTCAACCGTGTAATATGGGTCATGTGACCTCCATCGTATGTCACATGGTCAGTCTCTTCAACGGACACCTGCACACAAAAATAGATGACCCTATGTCAACTAGTAAGTGAGAACTTGCTGAGGACGCGGACGCGCACGCAGAGTTGGACGCCCGGGGTCGTTGAGGCGAACTAAAAAAGACAGCACTAGCAATGTAAAGTCACAACAAAAATATCATTGATTCGTGTTCCGGTATAGTAAGCGTGTCATAGCCCATATATGACACTCGTATAATTACAAATGTAACCACTAATCAATCTTACATAGAAATCACACTATTTAAAAATTTAATTAAGATATCATTATTATAGCGGATGTTAAGAAACTTTTTCTTAAAAAAAAAATCAGAAATATATGTAACATACCGGCAGTACCACTATATCCACTAACATCAAGTCTATAGTTTGTAGTGGAATCTCCGACATCAAAACTGTCATACATTGCACATCGAGTCTCTCCTTCAAAGTCTTCAAGTTCAATACGCAGTTTGTGTGATCCAGTTGAAGTTATTTCGTTTATCTTCATGTTTCCTATTAAAATTATTTTCTGAATTTATTTGGGTTCTAAATCAGTATCGTAAAAATTATTTTATTAATGAGAAAAAATTCCTGATAAGATATAAAAGGGTTCGAAATAAAATGCAGGTGACGAGATCATTATTAATGAAGCATTACGACAAATAACTTTTGATTCAAATTTCAAACATTTAACGGATGACCAGAAATGTGTCTTTATTTAGAACCCAGCGTCCTCCAAGCAAGTAAAAAACGCCGTTCCTTTTTTAAAACAGTCTTTGAAACTGTTTTATATAATGTTCAATATTGTGTATTTGTTAATCTGTTGTTTTTTGTTTTGTTTTTTTTTAGGTCACAAACTGTATGTGTAAGGACAATAAAGTAATTTGAATTTGAATTATTTTTATTTGCAATATAGCTGAAGGAAAATTTATTTTATTATTCAGGATTTCCAAAAATCTTTATTTTACTATTTTTTTACACTAACATTAAAATGGATATAACAGTATTGTTTTTTGATATTTGCCGGAATCAATTTTGATTCGATGGTTTACTGGCTCCGCTAACGCGTCGCCATTAAACTCAATTTGCAACTGTTAAATCCACAATTTACGCCGGCGAATATTATAATACAATACAGTTATCTCCTAAATCCTGGCCAATTGACAGACCATAATGCAAAAAATAAAAAAATAAAAGAGCAATTTAGTATTCAATGTGATTTTTTTAAATTTCGAGAAATCTAATGAGGAACCAGAGTGAGTTATCTTTTCCTAACCAATGTAGGTAAGGGAGATAATTAAATGCTCTCCCTTTTGTCCTTAGGCTAAAAGGTAGACAAATGTATGGTCTCCCTTACCTACATTGATTAGGAAAATATAACTCATTCTGGTTTCTCATTACACAGCAACAAATATGCAAACAAAACTCCTTCAACTTGTATTAAAAATGTAGGCAAAATTGCAGCTGGTATCCAGAACCTAAATGACCATGCACGTGATTCTAACTTCCAGATGTCCCGGATGTTCTATACAACGTAATGGCAAAAAACCTCGGTAATTATCGGCAAACAGCGAAGTGCATTTCAACTTGAAAAAAAGATATAGAATAGAGAATGGAAACGGGGAATGTGTCAAAGAGACAACAACCCGACCAAAGAGCTGAAAACAACTCAAGGCTACATACATCCAGTTCTTGCTTTAAAAATTTGGTTCAAGTCATTTTTTGTCATAAAGAAATATAATTCACAGTGATGATATAGCATATATGGTTCTGATACCTAAAATATAGTATTTTACTTTGCGAGCAGTTGTCATAGATGTATTTCTACAGTCGAGATGGTTAAAAGTTCAAATGCTGAACCTCGACACTGTAGAAATGCATGTATGATAATCATTTGCTCTTGAAGTAAGATTCAACAGTTTTAAATGAATAGCTAAAATAATATGATTCAACAAAGATCTCCGTATTGACCTTTCCGACAGAATGTGCACATTTTTTCCTCAAGCTTGGTATCCAGGAATTTCATTATATGATATTAAGTATAGGCAAAATAATACCAAAGCGACAAAACAGTGTTAAAAGGTCTTAAGATATCCGGACCATAATAGTTCATGATCGAAAATTGTATCTCGTTTTGACCGTGAATGGCTAAACCAAACAATTTAAAACTGGGATTTGTATATATATTTTTCTCAAGTTGAAACACACTTTGTTGCTTTGCTTATATGGAGAGTCTGTAAAAATAAGTTAGATATATTGACAATTCCGAAGTTTGCCGATAATTCCCGGGGTCATTTCAATTGCGTTGTATGGAACATCCGGGAACTTTTGAATAATCACGTGGTCATTTATGGTCCGGATACCTTAAAAGGTCTTAAGATTGAAATCCAAATGCAACACAAGTCATGGGAAAAAGAGACAACAAAAGGAGTAAAAAATATAGCCAACCAAAGAGGACCAGAAAGAGACAGCACGAAATTAAACCAAGTATAATAGATTCTTACACCAATTCAAAGTCTTCAACGAGTTTTTAAAATTCAATTCTTTCCCAAGTGGAACGCAGCAGAACTAGGGAAAAGACGCTGAATTTTAAAACGAGTTGAAGATTGTCCAGTTCTTCACTTTTGAACAAGTATTAGTACATTGTACCTATTTCTTTCGTAAATACTCGATTTTTAAGTTTGCTGTACCAAGGTAAATTCAATG
Organism: Mytilisepta virgata; assembly: GCA_028015205.1. Classification (NCBI taxonomy): domain Eukaryota; kingdom Metazoa; phylum Mollusca; class Bivalvia; order Mytilida; family Mytilidae; genus Mytilisepta; species Mytilisepta virgata. Next base: position 38,392,218 of record CM051513.1, on the reverse strand, counting down.
AGCACATTCGACGAAGTTAAATAACGGTACGCCTGATTGGTCAAAACGTAGGTACATTTGTGAAAGGCGCGATTTGATTGGTCTTAAAGCAGTGGGAGATGAGGTCGCGTGAACCGATCTTCAACGGGTCATCTCACACTGAAAATGGCCATTTTACGGAAGAATTACGACTCTTACCTAGCCAAAACTCTGTCATCAAATCCCCAAATCCCATTTCGTATTCTGACCATCCACGATAAAAATCAACGGATCCATTTGTTCTTCTTTGAAATAGCGTCCAACCCCCATCGTCTGTGTTCATGTCACAGTAAACATCGAATGCCGTGGAACTTGTGGGATAGATGGTATATCTTCCCGATCCGTAGGTCGAGGGCAGATCACTGCATTCACGTATTTGTGATGCTGAAACATAATAAAACGTCAGGCATAAAGCACAGTTCCAAAAACTAATAATTGCAATATGATTTTAGTAGCTAGCCAGTCATTTGGAGAATAAATCCTTGACCAACTTCAGTATGAGATATTTGGTTTTCGCACATTGTAACTGTGCATTCAGTCCGTAATAAATTAAAACTAGATATACCCTTTTCAAAAACCGTGGATTATAGGCAATGTTATTCTGATACTGTCATTTGAAGACACAATCTGAACATTACTCGGCCATTTCCGACAAAGATCGATAAAGTGACGCTAGGCGGAAATAACCGAGGATGATCCGATTGTTGAAGACAATACCATCATGGGATATTTGTAGACGATGTCAGGTAAATAAAAACATTTTACTACTCAAATACATGTATAAATGGTATTTATTTATTTTGATTCGATGGTTTACTGGCTTTACTTCAAATTGTATTAAAAAAGTTGGCAATATAGATGAAAAAAAACATTGGTAGCAGTTTGTCATACATATATGAATTATTTTCTGCAGTTAAAATTCCTTTGGAGCCATGATTTTATTTTTTTTTAAATTCAACAATATGGTTAATATTTAAATGTGTAAATTTTCCTTGAAAGGAGACATGTGGAAAATTTCAATCAAATTTACATCAATTATATCAAACCTCTCTAATATTTTAAGAGCATTAATTTCCATTTTTGACCCCACCTCCAAAACCTTGATTTTGTGATATTCTTATGTATTATCTTTGTTAATTTCATGCTCTGACATTTTTTAACCCTTTTCTTCAATTTTAGTATTTTGGGAACAAAATTTCAAAATTCGACACAGAATTTAGGATTTTTCACGAAAGTAAGGCAATTTTCTTAAAAACCACAAATAATAAATATTGTAAGAAAATTTGAAAGACTGGGATACTTTTATTTTTTATGAAAATTGGGACCATTTTTGGGCCTTAATTATTAACTCCTTTATAAGTACAAATGTATTGCTATATTTACATAGCGATTAAATATTTGCATATGCATTCCAGAAAATACCACTTAACGGATAATTAACATTCGAATTTTATTGGTTTGTTTTTATTTCTAAAGGTATCTGAACCATAATAGATTTTCTATATGTCCCGGCTGTTGGCAACAACTTCGGTAATTATCGGCAAACTTCTGAAACCCAATATACATTTATCCCGACTCTGTTAAAAATATTGTCTTTCCATTACCTATAAAGTGTCCTTACCAATTATTGTATACCGTTCTTTGAAATCACGTGATTCGCTACATGCCCCAACTTGTTTTTGTATCCCGTCTCCGCGATCTGTATCCCCCTTCAATCTACCCAACTTACTTTTGTAGACGCTGATTACAACCAAATATATAATTCTTTAATTGCTACCAATTTTGATGCAGAAGATCTGCACATTTCGTCGATGTACGACACACCTATTGTTCTCAAGGCCCGAATTTGTTGAAAACCAATACAAAGATGCATCTAAGAATCCCTGCTTTAAACTTATGGTTTAAGGTAGATCAATACTAATATTTTTGGAAGATAGATTTTCATTTTTTTTCCAGGAAGGATGTTGAATGGATATACTTTGAAATTTCAATTTAAAAAACATAGGTCACCGTTCTTGATTTTGAGATAATTGAGTCTTAATGTTGGTAAATTGTATATACGTGTAGATTATCATGATTATATTATATAGGGAAAATGTAATTTCTAGAACAATAAAAAAAAAAACTGGTAGATAGAATTTTTTTATAAAATTGTGAAAAGAACACTTATCTGACATGCTTTCATATTCCTTAAAGAAAAATTGGGGTCACCGTTCATTTTTTCTTGCTATTTCCAAAAAACTAAAATTTCCTCTACATTTCATTAGAAAAAAATCCGCAAATTATCTCCCCTGAAAAGGGTTCCTTTTAGAATAAAACTTTGTAATTTTGCTATTTATACATTTTTGTCAATTTTTTTATTTAAATAAAATTAAGATATAATTTTTACATTATATCAAATACTAGTTGCTCGTTGAAAATATAAGTTTACAATACAAGATGCCCGAAAAGATGCTCATGATCAGTGTAAAGTTAATTAGTTTCCATGAAAAATTAATAGAATTTACGGTAAGGATCTATTATGTTTTTGTTTGTTTTGTTTTTTTTTTAAGGATGATCGCTGGTCTAATAGGAAATAAATAGGATTTGAAATAGGTGTTTTAGTTTGAGAGGACATATGATAGTAAACAATTAAGTAAGAAAACAATATAGGTTCATGTGCTCATTTTAGAGCAATAAGGCCTTGAAAATTTGCAGGAAATGGGTTTTCTCTGGATTTTTCATTGTCTTTGCATTGACAACTTCAGTCTCTCAAAGATGTATGAAAAAAATAAAAAGGATTTCGTAAAATTTTGTCAAATACCATTTTAAGGTATATATGATTGAATTATAAAAGAAAAAGTGGGGGTTCATGGGCAAAAAATTTCATGTTTAAGAAATGGATAAAATCCGAGGATTCCGAAAATCTGACAAAAAGACTAAAACATGAACAGCGAGCATCCTTAATTCGGATTTGTCGTCCCTATACGAACAATAATATGTACTAAGGCATGTCTAACAAAGAAAGTCTTACGTAGTCTTTGTGAAACATTTTACGACATAAGTTTAGACTGTTCTATATCTTGAAACAAAACTAAATTACCAATGAAGTAAGCACGTACTTCATAGCACAATATTTTCTCGTGGCGTGGATTCTTTGTGTGAAAAATTTATATTTATAAAAATAAAGGATAAAAAAAGTCGTTGATAAATTTCCTAAATGGTTTTAAGTTGTTTAATAAAATCTTTTACTAAAGAACTGTCGAAAGCGTGCTTCATTACTTTGATTGTTACATGTGCTCCTCTAAAACCACTAAACTCAAAACTTAATCCGAGGTCCAAAACCATTAACTAATATCCATTTTACCTGTGTTGTGAAGTGTTACTTTATTAGCAGATGTGTAAATCTGAACGTTGTTCCCACCTGAATTATCCAAAACACAGGTCTTATTCTGTTTGTTGTAGCTGCATACAATACAGTTCGTTATCTGTAGACATTTTTTTGCACACCCAATCCTCGATCGTGTCTGTATACTGACAGTCTTTTCCGTTTGTTCAGAAATCGCTTTGTCTAGTTCAACTTGAAATATTCCATACTGAATATGCATTTTGACTGTTATAATGAGACAAATTTGAACGAACAGCAAATATTGTCTCATTTGCATCGTTTCGTTCAATTAACCGCCAAAGTAGTTTTTTCTCATATATTTTTCATTTTAAACTGAAAAATGACAACTTTAAAAATTCTATTTAATATTAAATGGTCATATTTATGAAGTCAAATCCACGATTACCAATTGTATTGATTTTAAATCATTTTTTTTTTAATGATGTAAATATATGGACAACATACTGAAAGGTGTTCGTAAATACATCCTATTGTAAACCGATTTCTTTACAAAATTTGTACATCAACTCTAACATGCCTAGGACCCGGTTCGTCTTTCGGTATTTGTAGTCCTTTGTAAAAGTTAAGCAAAACGGTATAAAGAAGTTTCGTGTTATATCCATCACCGGAAAAGTTCGTCAATTATGCGCGCCTTTATGACGTCATTTACCAGATTGTGGGGCACGCCTGTATCCCTACACTATTAAAGTTCATCAAGCGTCTTCGTGATCGTCATTATGCAGGATGATCTAGAAATATATTTTGCTCCGTAGGTACTTTATCACAATTTCTTCATGACTGCAGTACTGATTATCACTTATAAGAATTTAATTTGCCAAATATTTCATGCAACATAGCATCATTTTTTTTTCAACCGTTCGCTCAACACGGAGACGGAAGTGACGATGCCCCTAAACGCACTAAAGATGTTCACTAAAACCAGAGTTTTTGACGGAATTGCAACGAACTCGAAAGTGGCGTATTGACTGTGCAGTTAACTTAAAGATAGCTAAAAAACAAAGATATTATCATTTCAACATTCACGTTAATTATATTGATTTTGGCAGCATTATGTCTCTTTTTAAAATACTTTTAACGCTTATGAATGAGCATGAAAGAGGCCTTCTAATGTGAAATTGATAAATATATTGCTAATGAAATATGAGATCAATTGTCCATCGTTACTCTGCTATAACACTTTTAATTTTGTCAGTATAATAAATACTAGTAGTGTTGTGTAAACAATGTTTTCACTTATCTGATAGAAATTTAAAGTAACCTTTATATTGTTGTTGATCAATGTAAATTTTCAGTGAATCTGATTTGTTATTGTTAACACGTTTCACTCTGATAATGATTTAAGGATGATCGCTGTCTAATAGGAAATAAATAGGATTTGAAATAGTTGTTTTAGTTTGAGAGAACATATGAATAGTAAACAAAAAAGCAAGAAAAAAATATAGGTTCATGTGCTCATTTTAGAGCTATAAGGCCTTGAAAATTTGCTGGAAAAGGGTTTTCTCTGGATTTTTTATTATCTTTGCATTGACAACTTCAGTCTCTCAAAAATGTATGAAAAAATAAAAAGAATTTTATAACATTTTGTCAAATACCATTTTAAAAGTATATATGATTGAATTATAAAAGAAAAATTGGGGGTTCATGGGCAAAAAATTTCATGTTTAAGAAATGGACAAAACCCGAGGATTCCGAAAATCTGACAAAAAGACCACTGTCGCGTGAGGAGATTTCGTCCGTGAGAATTGCCAGTTCCGTTTCCGATTTTCGGTTTGGCTGTCGGATCTCACATAGGGGGGCGTGAGCATAACCAGTCCGTGAGATCATCCAGCACAACAAAATGTAAAAACAACATCGATTGCGGACCAGATAAAACGCTATTTTGTATTTTTTCGACGTACGATGTATAAAGAAAATTAAGTTCTGGATGCATTTTAATGATTTATTTATTTATAATCATAGATATAAAATCCCTGATTATTACTATCATGTTAAATTGTTCTTTTATGGGATAATTAATTGGATTAAAATGATGATACTGGTAGTAAAATGCAAACAATTACTAAATCAATTAAACAATATACCTTAAGTCAGCAATCATTTGTGTTGGGTGAAATGGCGTTTAGGGGGTGGGGGGGGGGGGGGGATAATTAATTTTTTAAAAAAAAGTTTCTTTAACAAATGTTAAAGAAAAAAGTTTCCTTCATTTTTTCTTGCAACTTGATCAAATAATATTAATTCACAGACTAATGATTTTCTGAAAGTGACTTTTGTTTTTACCACAGAGGTAAACTGTTTTTGCCTTTGACAGAGAGACAATTCTATTCTGTTCTGTTAAGTCAAACAAATTTCTTCATCTATAAAACATGGTTAAATCTAGTAATTGCATTCTATGGTACTTTACATGTAAACGGGGTAAAAATATGCACAGGCTGGCTCATACTGATCATGATTATAATATTCTATCATTTTATGGTATTTTATTTGTAAACAGGGTCCAAATATGCACAGGCTGGCAATTCTCATGGCTCATACTGATCATATATACAATATTCTGTCATTCTCTGTTACTTTAAATATGTAAACAGGGTAAACATATACACAGGCTGGCAATTCTTATGGCCCATATTGATCATATATACAATATTTTATCATTTTATGCTACTTTATTTGTAAACGGGGTAAAAATATGCACATGCTGGCAATTCTCATGGCTCATACTGATCATATATACAATATTCTATCATTCTATGTTACTTTATTTGTAAATGGGGTAAAAATATGCACAGCCTGGCAATTCTCATGGCTTATACTGATCATATATACAATATTCTATCATTCTGTGGTACTTTATTTGTAAATGGGGTAAAAATATGCACAGACTGGCAATTCTCATGGCTCATACTGATCATATATACAATTTTCTGTCATTCTATGGTACTTTATTTGTAAACGTGGTAAAAATATGCACAGACTGGCAATTCTCATGGCTCATACTGATCATATATACAATTTTCTGTCATTCTATGGTACTTTATTTGTAAACGTGGTAAAAATATGCACAGGCTGGCAATTCTCATGGCTCATACTGATCATATATACAATTTTCTGTCATTCTATGGTACTTTATTTGTAAACGTGGTAAAAATATGCACAGACTGGCAATTCTCATGGCTCATACTGATCATATATACAATATTCTATCATTCTATGGTACTTTATATGTAAACAGAGTGAAAATATGCACAGGCTGGCAATTCTCATGTCTCATACTGATCATTACTATAATATTCTATCATTTTATGGTACTTTATATGTAAACAGGGTAAAAATATGCACAGGCTGGCAATTCTCATGGCTCATACTGATCATATATACAATATTCTACCATTCTATGGTACTTTATATGTAAACAGGGTAAAAATATGCACAGGCTGGCAATTCTCATGGCTCATACTGATCATATATACAATATTCTACCATTCTATGGTACTTTATATGTAAACAGGATAAAAATATGCACAGGCTGGCAATTCTCATGGCTCATACTGATCATATATAAAATATTCTATCATTCTATGGTACTTTATATGTAAACAGGGTAAAAATATGCACAGACTGGCAATTCTCATGGCTTATACTGATCATATATACAATATTCTATCATTCTGTGGTACTTTATATGTAAACAGGGTAAAAATATGCACAGGCTGGCAGTTCTCATGGCTCATACTGATCATATATACAATATTCTATCTTTCTATGGTACTTTATTTGTAAACTGGGTAAAAATATGCACAGTCTGGCAATTCTCATGGCTCATACTGATCATGTCTATAATATTCTACCATTCTATGGTACTTTATATGTAAACAGGGTAAAAATATGCACAGGCTGGCAAATCCCATTGCTCATACTGATCATATATACAATATTCTATCATTGTATGGTACTTTTTTTGTAAATGGGGTAAAAATATGCACAGGCTGGCAATTCTCATGGCTCATACTGATCATATATACAATATTCTATCATTCTATGGTACTTTATATGTAAACAGAGTAAAAATATGTAATATTGAGTTTGTGTCAAAGTTGCAGACAGAACTGAGTTCTATGATAACGACAGCAAATAATTACGAAAATTAAAAAAAAAAAAAAACAAATCGTAAAACAAGAATTCAATCCAGAAAAAACTGGCATAGTTCTGATAAATGATTCCATTGTTTTGAATCAAACCGGAAAAGATCTCTCAATATTAAACATAACTGGCTTTTGCGTTTGTGATATCTTGGACAAGTATCTCCTACTCTTCGTGTGGCAAGTGTTCAGTTAGGTATACCAATTTTATAAAAAAAAAAAAAGTGTCCTACAGCACTAGAGATGAGCACGCGCCACCATGAGATCACAGATCGGCTGAGAAATTCTAGAACATAAATACAAGATGTGCAAATATTGTCGATTTACGACTCACCAGTTGAGCTCAAAGGACTTAAATGTTAAAAAACAAAACAACAATACATATAGTTATACATATGGTGTCATCTACATTTTTAAAATCTTTTGATGAAACTTGTCTCTATCACTTAATGTTAGTTTTTAGTATTAAATGCAACTTTGTCTTGGAAGTTGTGGCAGTGAATTTCTTCTGTAGATAAAATCAGTATACAAATCACATGCACATTAATTTTAATGCCATAAGCTCGAGACGTTGATAGGTACTAAGTATAAGTTCTGATATTCAAATTTCCATGCACGTGTTGATATTTCGTCGATTTACGAACCATCAGTTGTACTCCAGGTCTAAAATGCATGTTTACAACCAAAACAATATATAATATTGAAGAAATAATTGATAATGAGGAAAAATATATCTAAGGACAAACCTGGGAAGACACTAAATGACAACCACAATTAAGGATGCTCGCTGGTCATGTTTTGGTCTTTTTGTCAGATTTTCGGAATCCTCTTGTTTTATCCAATTCTTAAACATTAATTTTTTTGCTCATCAACCCCCACTTTTTCTTTTATAATTCAATCATATATACCTTAAAATGGTATTTGACAAAATTTTATGAAATCCTTTTTATTTTTTCATACATTTTGGAGAGACTGAAGTTGCCAATGCAAAGACAATAAAAAATCCAGAGAAAACCTATTTCCTTCAAATTTTCAAGCCTTTATAGCTCTAAAATGAGCACATGAACCTATATTTTCTTCTTGCTTATTTGTTTACTATTCATATGTTCTCTCAAACTAAAACACCTATTGCAAATCCTATTTATTTCCTATTAGACTATTAGACCAGCGATCATCCTTAAGCACAACAAATAAACACTACAAATACAATAAATGACAAATTAGCAAAAGATATGTTTCAAAAGAATCATTCATGGAGTGCAGTTGATGTAAAATATTTGGTCTCATCCTAAAAGGATGTTCATCCACAAAATAAGAAATATATATAATTTATAAGTTCTTTCGTATTGTTACCAAACACAATTTAAGAAATGAGTTCAAGCCAGATATATATATATATATATATGATTTATGTTCACCCCAATAATGGTTGATTAAACTTTCATTGTGGCTTTTGATTGGTTACGTCCATATATCATATGACTGATAATACAAACCATTGCCTACTAATGTGTCCTGCCTTTAGTTCAGAGCAAGGATTTAAATAGTAGACTATTCAAATCCTTGTTCTGAGCGAGATAGAAATTTTGCTTAGTTTCTTCTGTTACCTTTTCTAACATCGGACTCTGACTTCTTTTGAATTGAGTTTTACTGACTAACTAACTAACTAATTTTATTCAGTCTAAAATCCATTACAGAGGATCATCACTGAAAAGGAAACAACATTCTACAATAGACAACATATCATACAATAACAAAAGACACGGAACACATAACATTCATATATAATTATTATGACCTAACCAATCCCTCTGACGAATTTCGAGTCTTCATACAATCTTCCAAGAATGAAAATAATCTGATTAGAACATCAGTTTCAGACGCATTCATTAAATATTTGAATTTTTCAAGTATATTCAAGTTTCGGAATTCGAATACAATTTCAGATATATCTGCGAAAAATAAGTGTCTTGAATTTTCGAACAAGTCGCACTCACAAATGAAATGGAATTCATCTTCTATTTTATTAGCATTACATGATTTACAGAGACGTTCATTTGGCGGAGTTTTTTTGTATCGCCCCCTTTCAATTTCAAGATTATGATTTGAAATTCGCAATTTAGATAAAAGTTTAATATGTTGCCTTGGTACATTCAGTTGTGTATAGGTTTCAGGTTTATATTCTTTTTTCAGTGTATTATATGTGCGGAGTTTGTTATGATCATCAGAAGAGAGGATGGAAAAGAAATATTTGTTGTATCTTTCTTCAAATTTCTTTCTTAACGCATATACGAGCTTGCCTTCAGACATAGTACCCTTATTATTCCACACATGAATAAATCCCATTGTTTTGAACAGTTCAAGAATATGTTTGTTAAATGAACTCGGGCAAGTTTCGTCGATGCATTCCGCTGTTCTAGATGCTAATTTATCGTTATTATCAGAATCTTTGTATAGATATAACCAGTATTTTATAGACTGTAATATGACAGAGATGGATATTGGATAGCGGCCTAATTCAGCCATTGAGGCTATATTAGAAGCATACCTGTTTACCCCTAACACGAATTTACAAAACCCGATATGTATTTTTTCCGGGATAAAACTGAGGAAGGAATCTTCTAAGGCGGTATTTTTATCGGAAGTGAGTTTTTTGTTTAAATTTAAAATATATGGTCCCCACAGCTCGCTTCCATATATTAAAACTGGTTTCACACACGAGTCAAATAATTTAAACATTAGTTGGGAGTTATTGTGATGACTCTGGAATTTCCGCTTTATCAGAAAAATTACTTTTAGTGCTTTTTTCTTCAAATTATCTACAGCGTTAGTAAAGGAGCCCGATGCTCTCATTAAGAGACCAAGGTATTTGTACTCTTGCACTGTTTTTATTGGCGTGTTATCATATGAAAGATTAACATTTTTAAGTAGCTTCCCCGTTTTATTGAAGACTATAACTTGGGTTTTTTCGGTATTTACTTTTAAATTCCATTCTTTACAATACAACGCAAGCGTAGAGAGGCAATTTTGCAAACCCTCTTGGGACTGAGACATTAAAATAATGTCATCTGCGTACATAAGACAATTACAAGTGGTGTCGCCTATAGTAATCGGTTCACAGTTAGGACCTAATCGGTTTGGGAAATCATTCATAAAGAGATTAAAGAGCAAAGGACTTAATATGCATCCTTGCTTTACGCCTATGTTTGAACAAAACGGATCTGTTAGACCAGATTCGAGTTTGATTGAGTATGTTACATTTTTGTACATATCCTTTATTAAATTTACTAAATTCCCATTGATACCTTGTATGTATAACTTCAGAAATAGATAGTCTCTTCTAACAGTATCAAAGGCTTTCTTAAGGTCAACGAAGCAGCAATACAGGCGTTTTTTTGCTCTAAACATCTTATCGACTATAGCTTTAAGAGTATAAACATGGTCAATCGATCGGTTATTTTTTCTGAAGCCTATTTGATTGGTATGTAAGATATTGTTCTCGGTTACGAATTTGTCTAAACGGTTGCATAGAATTTTAACAAAGAGCTTGCTCAAGCAACTTGAAATTGCTATACCTCTATAATTTCCCGGGTTTCGTATATCACCGGATTTAAATATTGGCTTAATCATGCTTTCGGTCCAGCTACTAGGAAAAACAGTGGACTTTAATATTAGATTAAATAGTTTACAAATGCACTGAAGCAAGTCTACATCACAATGCTTTAACATTTCATTACTTATACAATCAAACCCAACACTTTTATTGTTTTTCAAGCTTTTGACAGCTTTTGAAATTTCCTGCATGGATATTTCATGGTCGAGATTGGAGTTATAGTTATTCAGATTTTCACACAAAGTTTCGTCTGTTAATTCATTGTCGATGTCGACATTTAGCAGGTTTTTGAAATATCTACACCATTCGTCAGAGGGAATGTTTGAACTCTGATCACCGCCATCTTCGGACTGTTTGAATTTGGTAATTATGTTCCAGTAGGCTTTGGGATTTTTATCTTCCATATCAAGAAGAGTGTCTAGTATTTTTGCCTTATACTTTCTTGTCTTTTTTCGCACAAGTCTCTTAAATTGTTTTTTAAGCGAATAATACATTTTTATTTTCTCAAAATCGCACGGGCTCTTTGAGATTGTGCGCGACATTTGTGTTAAATTTCTGTACATAGCCTCGCATTCTGAGTCAAAACTAGGATTTGAACGTTTACGTTTTCTTCTTTTACCGTTTCCCTTTTTATTAATCGGGATATTGAGTTCTATTTTTATTTTATCAGTTACGATATTAAAAATGTTGGTAAGATCATATGTAGCTTCATCAACTCCGTTTTTGTCTTGGTTGAGAATTTTGTTTTTGAAACTATTAGTGGCTGAAATTTTATCGTTAGAATTCATTAAGTTCATATAACATTTTTCGACTTTACAATCCCATTTAAGACCCTTCGGTGGTGTTCGTCCGAGTTTTGGGTTAAACACGGCATGGCTAAGCGATAAACACAAGTTGATTGGACAGTGATCAGAGTGTACAGTGAAATCATTTACAGTAAAGGAGCTAACATCTTTTAACATACAATTACTTACAATACAATAATCAACTACAGAGCTACCATTATATTGATGGGAAGTAGGTTTGCCTATTGTGTCCCCTAATGTTCTGCCATTTAAAATTCGGCTTCTTGTAGAAATGCAGAGGTCTAATAAGTTTCGGCCATATTCGTCAGTTTTTCTATCTTTTTTTAAGGAAAATCTCCTCTTAAGGACATTGTCAGCCAAATATGTTGCAGGGAGAAAATCTTGAAAGTTATCATTTTGATCATCTATTATATAGTCCGAATCGTTTTCACTTATATGGGCATTTAAATCCCCCATAATAACAGTTTCACCTAAGTTTGAGTATTTGCTCATATCTTGTTCTATTTTTTCAAAAATTGTTTGATTATTCCTATGTGATTTTGAGTAACTGGATTGAGCGGGTGGATTATAAACAAAACAAATATAAATATCTGATGAATATCTAAAAAATGCCTTTTCTAATCTTACCCATATGAAATCTGGGCTATCGGTTTTGAGGAGAGAGACTCCTTTAACTATTTCATGTTTTACATAAACTACTATCCCACCATGTATAGTTTTTCCTTTTCGTGGTCGGATTTTTTTACTTAATAAGGTGTATTTATCGAGGCATAAAATATCATCTTTGTCGGCTTTAGTTTCTAGCAAACACATTATATCAGATTTTATGTTTGAGCAAAAATCTCTATCGTTAAGCTTGCAAAACCTACTTCCATCTTCTCTATAAAATAAACCATGAACGTTCCAACAACCTATAGTAACCTTCTTTTTCAGCATTAAAGCACTAGTAAACAAATAATATGGGATATGGGACTGAACAGCAGCACAAATACATTAACATGATATATATGAGTGCGGAAACAATTAACAATAGTGAAAATTTCTTGAAAATGTAACTAATGAAACTTTTATAAAAGGAGGAATGTGTTGAATTTGTTGTGTCTTGATAAAGATTGAGTTCATAAATCTATTAAAATACATTTATAATTAAATAATGTTACAAAATTAATTTTAATAGTGGTTAAAAGGGAGATGTCATCTTGATAAAATCAATTAAAGTTCTTTCCTCCAAAAAGTTATAGGATAATAGATGTAAAATGTGGATTATGTAAAATATATGACTAGATGTACGAAAAATGAGTATTGCATCAGTAAAAAGTTTAGAATGAGGTACATGATATGAAAAGGATTTCAAGTTTCCTTGAGACTAGAATAAAAGATAACTATACAGATATGTCAGAAAAAACAAACTAATAACTAATTAACTGTATATACACAATAGATTATCATGCTATTTGTTCAACATTTGCAGGGCAGCAACGGTACTAACGATCATTTCAATCATTTTGAGGTCAGTTTGATTAGAAGATTTTGACTCGTTTGTGACAGTTCTTAGATCAGCCGTTTTCTCTTCAGGCTGTAATGTGCGGATATGCATATTGGGACGGCGGTTGTCAAACTCGTTGTTTACATTATTTCGGTGGTTGTAGTAGTGATTTTGTCGCCCTGGGTGGGTTTTTTCGTGATAATGCTGTTTTTGCCATGGGCGTCGATTGTCATAATGGTCTTGTGGATTTTGTCTACGGTTTTCATACATGGCAGAATTCGGCCTGATAATGTCATGCGGATTAACCAGATCGGTCCTTGCTTGGTGTACATCATAATAGTTGGGGTGGTCTTCATTCTGTTTGTACGCTGACCCGTTGTTCCCATTTGAATTCTTGCTGTGAAGTCCAAGAACCTTCGATAGAGCCCTCCTCATATTTCCGGCCAGGAACCGAGTGCCTTCTTGCTCGTTAATGTGTAGCCCGTCGCTTTCATAGAGGTTGAATTTTATCCTGTAGGTAGTGTTGTCGAGGTAGAAGTTTGTGTTGTCACACCACGCGACGCGATTCCCTAGTGTTTCATATAGTCTTTCGTTAAATTCTGAAATGTCCTTTGACAAATAAAAGTTTTTACATGGAAGGAGTGGCGAAATGATAACAGTTGCTCCTTGGTTTTGAAGCTTTTCAACAATCTGGACGTACTTGTCAACTAAAACATGGATCGGACAGGATGTTGTCTGTCTTAAGTCATTTGTCCCCACGTGACACATCACAATGGTGTTCGTCAATTCTTCATATTTTTCAACATTGTCTTCAAGATCTGCCAACGTTCCGGTTCTTCTCATTTCTCCATCTAAGCTAAGGTTCGATGTCAGCCGATTAATGTTAATGTATTTTGGAATGGAGCTATGGTGAAAAATTAGCCTCTTTCTGTTTTGATTAGATTGTTGGCTTTTCGGATTGGGACTCCCGAGTGGACTCTCCTTCGTGACGCTAAGTTCTGTTTCCTTCTGTTTCTTGGAGACTATCGTGCTCCATTCTCCGTCTTGAAGGTCTTCTTTGGCAGTCAACAAACGGTCTTGCAGCTGGTTGATGCACAAATCCTTCTCTGCTAGTTTAGCATCTTTTTCTACAATGGTATTCTCAAACCTTGCTTCTTTTTCCTTAAGGATGTCTATTTTATCTTGCAACTGCTCCTCAGTTGCCTGAAAAGATCTTCTTGCACCATCGTTTTCCCGGTTTAGGTTGTCTATCTTGTCTTGGAGAGACCGCTTTTCTTTGGTGTAATTGTCACAAAGTTTTTTCTTTTCGGTTTCCAAATCATTTATCCTATCTTTTAAAAGTTTGATTTCCCTTTCGTGGGACCTCTTTAGTGTATCAATAGTTTCTTGCGGTAACTCTGTTTTATTACTGTTTTTAATTTCTTTCATTAAGTCATTGGTCAATTTTTTGAACTTTTCTGAGACTAGCGTTTCAATACTTTTGATGGCATCGTGTGCCTCTAGAATTTCATTAGCCATAGAAACCTGTTTTTCTTCTATAATTGAAACCCTTTGATGTATGTGTGTGGAATCAGTGTTATCTACATCAGCCTGATCTATCGCAATCAGTGTGCTGTCTGACACGCTTATGTTTTGACTATTTTCGAGGTCGGCTAGTGCATTATCGATCGATGGAGTGGTTTCATCACGGGTTATTACTGGGGGGTTCCCAGAATCGTCAATACATTTCAGATTCGTATTTTCATCGAATTGATTTAAACTAATTGTAGTTTTATCCCCTTTCGCTAGTTTATTGACAAAATCTAGAGTTCTTGAAAACTCTTTTGTACACCATTGCTTAAAACCTTTTCCTTGGATCATCACTTTTCCTGTTGTTGTGTAAACTATAACTTTGTATTGGAAAGAATCACAATCAAACATTCCAGAATTGTCAGTTGAACTGACTTCAAATTCGGTTTTTTCTATCGACCCCTGTGTGACTGAGTCATGCCAATCAATTGTTACTTTGTTGTTTGTATTATTTACAATGAGTGATTGAGCAAGGGCATAGATCCATAGATGCATCCTTTCTTTAGATGTCACGAAGACGGTACAATTTGCGGCTTCTCTGTACAGAATTAAATCTATTGTTTCGAAGGGAATGGGTTTTTGGTCCCGGCCGCTTGTATGTTGTTCAAGTTTATATTCGTTTGAAGGGAGTGTGTATATTTCTTTTATCTTGGAAAGTTCGTAACGTTCTTTGCCTTTTAGATCCGCCATTTTCTTTGTTTACAGTTTGTGTCAAAGCGGATTTATTAAGTCGAATATTTAAATAGAGTTGATGTAAATATCTCTTGAAATAATCACTTGACTGCAGAAATGAATGTTCTTGTTGTGTGTTATGAAATGATGCTGTTCGAATCCCATATTGTGTTAATTTAAGCTGATTTCATTTGTCTTACTAAAAAAACGTGTTGAATGGGTTCCAACCGGAAGTTAAGTTACTGTGCGTATCGCTGTGTGTTTGTTTATTGCACATTGGCTAGATGTATGGGGAAGGGGGGGGGGGGGGAGGGTGAGATATCACAAAACATGTTTAACCCCGCCGAATTTTTTCACCTATCCCAAGTCAGCATGGACCTCTCCTGAATTTTGGTTCATTTGTATGTTCGGAGTTTCGTGTGGCCTCCATTTCGCTGAACTAATATGCATTATTGTTTAGAGGCCAGCTGAAGTAAGTAAGTAAGTAAGTAAGTAAGTAAGTTCTTTAAAAATATACACAATAAATACAATAAAATATATGTTAATAGACAGTTTTCTAATTCAATTACTCATCAATATTTTTTGTTTTTTGTAAAGAAGTGTTGAAAACAATGATTTTTAAATAGATCTAAAGAATTACAACATTTAATGATCGGTGGTATTTCATTCCAAATTTTCACATCTGAAAAAATGAAAAGATCTTTTGTAAAAATTGTATTTGGTCGAGGCACAAATAAGTCATTGTTTGAAGAAGATCTTAAGCTGTAAGGCTGACATTCATCTTGCAAAAGTAAAAAGTCAGGTACCATACCATTTCCAATTTTGTACATTAATATAGATTTTTCGTAATTGACTCTATTAGGAGACGAAACAGTATAGTCACAACCTAAAATAATTCTTGCGGTTGCGGGATTTTCTCACTGCGTTGAAGACCCATTAATTGGTAGCCTTGGGCTGTTTTCTGCTCATTGCATGGTCGGGTTGTTGTCTCTTTGACACCGGGCATTCCCCGTTTTATTTGTCTATTATATTTAACAGTTCAGAAATGCTGACTGAATAATAATACTCCTTTCGGAACATTCGACAAAACAGAAAAACAAGACTTATATATACTGATTCTATTTATACTACATTCAGGGGCGGGTCCAGGTAAGGGCGTAATGGGCGTACGCCCCCCCCCCCCCCCTTTTCAAAAAGAAAAAAAGAATTCGGCATAAAAAATATCAAACCCTGACACTTTAACTATAGAATATACATGCCCCAACTCAGAAACCGTTACATTAGTGCATTTCACAATTATTTTATGTTTTTTAGCAAAAAAAAAAAGAAAGTTTTATTATACGCCCCCCCCCCCCCCCTTTTCAAATGTTCTGCAAACGCCCCTGGCACTCGTCTGCAACAAAATTTAAAGAGCTATTCAAATTGAAGAAAATGAATCATAAAGACAATGAAGCAATAAGTATGTGTACAGCCTCCATACCGTTGAGGGATCATATATTACTAATATATATATACGGATTTTATTCACATTCGCCTGAGGAGTGCCAGGAGGCATGAAATCGATAGCGGACTTTATGTTATTTTAAAGTGTATTACATAATGTAGTCTTTTGCAACGTTTTATTTTATTCTGATATAAATCTGTACACAAAAGAATTTTAACTTTATATATATATATATATATATATATATATATATATATATATATATATATATATATATATATATATATATATATATATATATATATATATATATACACACACATACACACACACACACACACATATATATATATATATATTACTTCATATACAGTTCCTGCTCCATATTAAGCGTACTTATAAGTTACTAAATCAGAGAAAGACTATAACGGTCTAGCTATCACATATATGAGAACAAGAGACAATATACTAGTTTAATACAACCAAAATGACAAAATACTATGTTACGGATCATGTTTTGTGAAAGACTTTCCAAAGACATTGTACATTATGCATGAGCTATAGGGTTGATGGTGCTACTTATGTATAGTAAGTTTCATCAGGAACTGGATAGTATTATATGATCCCTGGTTTCATTAACAATCTTTAATTAATTTCTCCGATATATCTGATAAGGTTTTGTAAATAATGTGCACATACTGATATAATTAAAATTTGTAAAATCATTATGGAGTGCTCTTTAGAAAAGAGGAATATACCAGTAACAGTAACAGATGATGCTTCCAAAATAACACCTTACCTGCAAAAATTGACCCCCCTCTCCCCCCGCGCTTAAAAAAATGGATTGGAAAAAGAAAAAAATTCCTTTCTTTCTAAAACATTCATACCCCTCTTAAACAATTTTGACAATCAAAGGAAATTGTGTATTTGGAAATATTATGAGTCTAAAAGTTACATTGTGCTAAAGTAGCTTCAAATCTTGCTGACATTCAGATTTCAGGAATTCCCCACCCCGAACCCCAAATTGTAAAACCCTTTTCAATCACGCGATATCTTATATTTTCCCGCTTCTAAACTGGTTTCCAAAATCATTATTCACTGAGCAAAGGAGAAACGTTAGCAAAGGTTTCAGTTCATGCGTTGTCGTCTGCAACAGAAGCAATCAACCTGCGGGAAAGTAAAATTCTTTTAAGAGCCAAAGGTGACAGAATTATAGATAAGATATAGACGTTAACTTGCTGCAATAGTAAAATAACAAGACCAATTAGATGTCTGCATGCAAACAAGTGTAGAGTAATTTTAGCATTTGTATAGCTACAATGAAATCAGAATTCTTTGCAAAATAGTTCCGTAGCCCGAAGGTCCAATGGTCCAAAGGTTCATTAGTCCATAGGTCCATTGGTCCGAAGTTCTAATAGTCCGATGGTCCAATGGTCCGAAGGTCTTTTTAATTTGAAGCTGCATGGTATAATTCTTCCAGCCCGGGACCATAACTTATGGGCAGTTTCAAGAAAAATGGTACCGGCAGGGTGGCTGCACTTTCAGTGCCCTACAACAAAGCCTTTTGAATATGTTTTAATTGTTTATGTTTCAAAATATGTGTAAAGGTATGAAGTTTAATTGTGCAAAATATCTTGTGAATATCTCTAAAAATAAAAAAGTTATTAAAAAAATAGATGCCGAAATTGTCAGGAGTGCAACGCTTTTTTGTGACACTTTTAAAAATCATGAATTTTTAAAAGGCCAGCGAAATTTCAATTCATAAGATGCACTGTTAAATGTTATTTTTTCTATATCTTGCATATATTGGCCTTGTTTAGATGCATATGATTGAATATTGCAATGATGGTTTCATGTAGATTTTTTAGTTGAAATATAAATGGTGCCTGTCAGGAGTGCAACAAAAAAAAATCAAGGATTTTGACTAAAAAATTAATACTTGATTGTTTCTATATTTTCTAACAGCAAATACTAACTCAAACTAACCTTCAATACATTACCTTCATAAAAAATACCCCAAATGAATCCAGGAAGTAATGATTATACAATGGTTGCCACATATATATAGGCACTGTGAATTGTCAGGAGTGCAACATGGTCTTAAACTACAGTTTCTGAAGTCAGAGATTTCTGATTTTACAAAGAAACTATAGACATCTGACACTTAGTTGTATTTCTTGTTCAGAATTTTTTTGTTAAATGTTTGTCGCTTACATAAGCAAGAGAAAATTTTCAATTCAAAGTTGATGTCAGGAGTGCAACAACTCATCATTTTTTTTAATTAGTTATGTAACAGGAAGTTACAAGTAATAGTATGTTTTTAAATTGACAAAAATGCTGAATATGATGTTTATAATATATTGTATCTGTTAATTAAGCATGGTTATGTGCTTTTGAGACTTATTTTATGTTACAATTCTCTTGTTTATGTAGTGATGAATTAGAAAAATGATACAAATCATTCAAATATTTTCACATTTTATTCAAAATGATATATTTATTGGCTTAATTATGAAGCATAATACTCATATCACTGTTATATGATAATGTATTCAGTTGTATTTTACGATAGTTTATTTTTTTTTATGTTTTTGAACAACAAATACTCAGGTGTCAGGAGTGCAACAAATATCAATAAATTTTTGTTGTCTTTCTAAATCAGCAATTTTAAGTTTGAAATGTTTCAATGAGTCTAAAAATCAAATCTAAGTGTTTCTATTATATTGTATCTGTTAACTAAGCATGATTATATGCTTTTGAGACTTATTTTATTTGATAATTATCTTGTTTATGCAGTAGTGAATTAGAAAAATGATGCAAATCTCTTATTTTTTTCCCATTTTATTCAAAATCATATATTTATTGGCTTAATTATGAAGCATTATACTCAAATTCTAATATATGATTATCCATTTTACTTGTTTTTTTTAAATAGTCTATTGTTTTACGTTTTTAACAATGAATACTCAAGTGTCAGGAGTGCAACAAATATCAATAAATATAGTTGTCTTTCTTAATCAGCAATTTTAAGTTTGAAATGTTTCAATGAGTCAAAAAATCAAATCAAAGAGTTTCCAATATATTGTATCTGTTAACTAAGCATGATTATATGCTTTTGAGACTTATTTTATGTGATAATTATCTTCTTTGTGTAGTAATGAATTAGAAAAAATGATACAAATCATTTAAATATTTTCACATTTTATTCAAAATAATATATTTATTGGCTTAATTATGAAGCATAATACTCATATTACTACTATATGATAATGCATTTCAGTTGTATTTAACAATAGTTTAATTCTCATTGTTTTTTTACAATGAAATTTCAGTGTCAGGAGTGCAATAGATAAAATTAGAACCTTTTTATTCATCAGTTTTATTTAGAAAAAGCTTTATAAGGGTCTGAAAGTTCTTGAGTCCAGTTCCCCAAATCTTCACAATGAAAATAAATGATCTTTCTTTATTCTGCAACAATTTTTTATGCTTACAAATGATTTAGTATATACCAAAATTAGAGAAAATGTCAGAAAAACTGAATAAAAAACACAGATTTTGTAAAAAAATGATTATCTATGAAATTAAAATCGAAGAAAAATGCTATTTCTACTTTCAAATAATTGCATTTTGCAAATAGAACAATCTATAGTTGCTAATTCCCTACTTTAGTGTAGTGTAATATTTGTGTCAGGAGTGCAACAAATGTTGCTAAAATAAGACTATATTTTAAATATCAATTATTCTATTACTATTTGACCGATTGACAAAATTTTTGCAGTTATACGTTCCCGATTCATACTTTTTAAAAAAAAATGCATTTTTACTTATCTGGATTTCAATTTTTTAGCAGTATAAAAACTTATAGAAGCCAAGATGAGAAATTAAGTCTTAGAAAATGCTCAAAAATTATTTATTTCAAAAGAAGTACATTTTTAAATCATTTCCAAGGCAAAATTATGAAGATTCATGTTTCTGTTATCATTTGGGAATAAAAAATCATATAATTTGTGAGTATAAATTGGAGAATGACAACTATATAATATATGTGTGTTCTTATGATTTTTGTGTTCATTGGCATTCAACAAAATGATCTAAAAAAAAATATGTTTCAATTTTTTGCCTATTCCAGCTGGATTTAGTAAGGGCTATTCCAGAAAAAATGGTATGGGGGGGTTGGAAGGCATTTTTTTTCAGCACCCACTACCCATACAATTTAAAATAAAATTTCCTTATGCTTCCTTTAGAATTTTTTTCCAGACCCCCGACCACCCATACAATTTTATATAAAGTGCCTTCCAACCCCCCCATACATTTTTTTCCGGAATAGCCCTAATTAGAACATATATGCAATGAAATGTGATAAATAAAAATGGAATTAAAACAGCTTTAATTTTGACTTTTTTAAAAAGTTTTGGTACCATTTTTTTTGAAACTGCCCTTATAATAAAACTGGTCATTTGACATCTCTTCGCACGTAGTAACTGCACACCTGTTTTGAGGATTTGGGGGGGGGGGGGGGGGGGGGGGGGGGGGAGCGGTGTAAAATGATTCTTCAATTTTTATTGCTTTTTCAGAAGTGTTTTCTGTAGATCCGTGTAGGTCATATAGTCGTTTTGGGTAATTCTGCACATTGTCCTATTCGGCACATTTACATGAAAATGATTTGAATGCACCGAATTAAACGCTGCGCCGAATTACCCGACAATATAGTACATTTGTCCACCCGGGTTACTATATGCATGGTATCGCGGGTTCTATGATCTTATGGGAATTAGTTACCCTAGCTGTTGCTCCACGCCTCCAATCCTGTTATTATACAGTGTTCTCCCCAGAAATTTTGGATAGCATCACATTTAACGTACTTTCCTATTTGTAGATACCACTTCGGACCGCGTCGCGGAAATGTACATGTACAACTGCCTTTGCATGTTTATTTGTGAATGATGTAGTGTATTTATATTATAATACATTAAATGCAGTAATTTGTTCTATCTTTTCTTGTTTTTATTAAATAAAAATAAAGAAATATTTATAGTTCATTATTTTTTAAAATGTCAATGTCTGCTTATTATCTACATCAACCAAATAGTGACCACCTTCAACTTATTGAAGATTACTTGCATGTCACAGGAGCCAGACATAGATTAATTTGAAATTATAATCGAAAAGAGTTCTTAACAAAAAATATGTACAGAAAAAAAAAAAAAACTCAGAATGTATGAATAATATTGATATTTAGATATGGCTGCTTATAATCTTCATGTACATGTAATTGGAGTGAAAAGCCTCTGAGTAAATCATATAAATCATACATGTATATCATGAGTGAATCTGCATAATACGTGTTGGCAGCTTGTTTGGAAAGATTCAATTGTCCCAAATCCGTTATTTTTCTGCACATCGTCACTCGTTTGCATAGAGATCTCTTCATTCAATAATTGCTCCTGTATTAGTTGGAAAAGTATATTTTGGCAGCCTTTTGGTTTGCATTGGAATAACCAATTTTATTTTTCAAAGATTCATTCATTATTGGCTAGTCGTGGTTTCGTATTAGACAGTCAGATGTCTTGTTTACGTTTTGCATTTTCCCAGTCGCAATTTTGACCTTTGACATTGAAGTTTTCAATGACATAAGCTAATTAGTGTCAGGTTGAGATCATTAAAATCTTAACAGTTATATAGCTTAAGGGCAATTCACACCTGTTTAATCACTGTTTAATGACACTGGGGACTAATTACAGGTGTAATCAATCAAGGGAATGATGTATTCTTTTGATCATAAGCGGCAATTAGGTCGTTCACGAGTTCTGCGAAATTTCAACATGTTAAAAAATATAGCAATTTCTGATAGCATCTCGGTGTCGAGATGCTTAAAGGGCCCGGGGAGAACACTTATATTTATAAGGACTACACTTATTATATGTAACCGTATTCAATAAAAAGTTTTGTTTTTTGATACATAAAAATATTTGCGTTAAATTAAGACAATTTTGACAATTTTGTTTTATTAAAATCACGTCCAAAAGGGGAGGTAATAAACAAATTCATTGCATCCTTTGATAAGTGCCAAATTAATGGTGTTTGAGTTTCGGATTACAAACATAGATGCCAACCATTACAATTTTTCCATAATTGTTACAAATTTCAGGTCAAAGTTACGGTTTTACGGTTTTATAGTCTATAATTACAGACTTCCGTTCATTACCAGTCCAAAAACGTTTCTGGTGTAGATTTTAATCTTTTATTACAGGTTATTATCATGGAAAGATAAAGTGCAATAGAGAGTCAGATTTTTAAATACTTTCAGGATGTCTCAGGATTATTTGCTTTATAAAACGATCTATTTGGTTTTTGTACGATTTCGAATATATTGATGAAGACATTAATATTCTATGAAAAATTATGATTACTGAAAAAAGTTGCAAATTACTGACAACTCAGATTGTTTTTACTGATAGCACCAAAAAGGGGTTGGCATCTATGTACAAAAATGTTAAGAGAAAATTGATTGTGGCATCTGTGTGTATGATACAGATTATTTACTATTCATGACGTCTGACTATTCGCTTGTGGAACTTATGGTTGACACAAAGGGATCACTATCTGTCGTCTTGCGTCGTCACACTTTTCTTCTATCCTCAACTACTCGTAAACCTCTCAAAGGAATTTGATTAAACTTTCTCTGTGCATTAACCTTAATGCACAGGCGTGCATATATTTCATTTTTAGTAAATTAAAAAAAAAATTTCGTAAAAATTGACATTTTTGGAAAAAAAAAGGGGGGGTTCAAAACTTCTATCCTCAACTACTCCATAACCGCTCAAAGGAATTTGATGAAACTTTCTGTGTGCATTAACCTTAATGCAAAGGTGTGCATATATATTTCATTTTTAGAAAATCTAAATTTTTTTTTTGTAAAAATTGAAATTTTTGAAAAAAAAGGCAGGGGGGGGGTGCAAGACTTCTATCCTCAACTACTCCATAACCGCTCAAAGGAATTTCATGAAACTTTCTCTGTGCATTAACCTTAATGCACAGGTATGCATATATATTTCATTTTTGAAAATTTAAATATCTTTTGTAAAAATTGACGTCCACAGGCGACACATGTCTTCCATGGAAGACTCACACATTTTTGTTAGTAATGATGCCTAAAAGTTTTGATTGGCACCTACAATATTTTACTATGGAGTCCAATGTCTTAATAATCCTTGAGCCAAAACTGTACATTATTAACCCTTTCACCGATGGAGTCCCCACAGGAAGTAACCCTTGCACGATGGCTTCCCTGACAAGATGGCAGACTTGAGTGGCTACATTTTTGTTAATGCTTTAGAGCATTAATTTTGGGTCATTTATTCTTTATTCGAATAAAAGTGTTGATAAAATATGTTATCTTCGCGATCTTTAGTTTTTGAATGAAAATCCGAAGATTTGGTAGAAAACATGGGTTTCCGCGGCTGGATATGTTGAAATTCTTCATATATCGTTAAAATCGTTCTAAAAATGCAATTTTGTCATTAAAAATTACAAAAATTATTTCAAGAAATAAACTTCCAATCATCGATGTCCATTCCAATCAATTTTGGACAAATTAGGAAGGTTTGATATGAAATAGATACTAGCTTTCCTGGCATCCAATCTTACCAAGAAATTTTAAAATTCATTTTCTTAACTTTAAAATCCCTCAAAATCCTAAAATTTTGGGTTTTTTTTTCACACTTCTTTTTGTAAACAATCCGGCATCGTTTTATCTTTATCCGGGTTTCAAATATAAGAACGATAACTCTCGATGTTTGCTCCAAGAGCAGGAAATATAAAACCTATGTGACAATCCCAGTAAACTGGGACTCGTCAGCGAGTTGACTTGGGAATCCCGGTAAACCGGGACTCGTTGGCAAAAGGGTTAAGAGGCTTGTTTATTACAATTTAGTGTGTTTATATGCTTTAAACAGATTTATCAGCTTTTCTAGACTGTAAAGGACACAATGGATCTAATTGATTTCAAGAAGTTGAGAGAGGATGATGATTCTGATGACATAGAAACTTTTTTTACCAAAGATCAATTTGCAGTTCTGTCAAATTATGAGAAGCTTAGATATAGAAATATGAAGAGGAACTATGAAATGATGATAAAAATGGGTATTTTTATTTTAAAAATTGTAATATATATATATATATATATATATATTTTTATGTTTTTCAGATGATGTTTTTTTTTTCAAATACTGAATTTTGTTAGCTTCTTTAAATTGTTTTCCAATTGTACTGTTCAAATAGTATGATATTAACTGAGGTTGACTATACTCTCTTTTTATACTAATTTTGCTAACAAGGTGAGAGAAAAAAGGACTTATTGTAAACCGACAACAATGAGAACATTAACAATATGAAATGAAATGTTTACATTGATTGTTAAATGATTTGGTATGTTAGGCCTAAATTAAAATATTGTTTGTTTGCTGTCAGCCGACCGACACAAAAAAATCGCCGCGACCCAAATAATATTATTGCCGTTTTTGAAAACATTTTTTTTTATTCCAGAATTTTGCCAATTGCGGTTTAGAATCGAGTGCTGATTTCCGGGTTACATGCGGTTTTGATTTCCGGTAGTACATTGAAATATTTTTCCAGAAAAAAAATAAAATAATTTACCTACCTACCTACCCACATAAAAAATTCTGGGTAGGAGAATGGCAAACAAACAATATTTTAATTTAGGCCTTATAATAATTACCTTAAAGGAAAAATTATTATACCCGCTGCAATAGTCCAGTCAATCTAGCATAAATTTGACCCTAACCTTAAAGTAATTGCAACAGAAGATTTTTAAGTTTTAATCTTTAGCATTATACCCCAAATATACACAGAAAAAAGTCTAACAAAATCTAACTTGAGGAAGACTAAAAAATCACCATTTTAAAATTCCTATGGAGATTTGCGTTGAAAATGGGAGATAACTCTGCAAAAAAGGCAGAAATATCAATAAAAATTGATATAAAATTATAATTTTACCGCTTCTGTTCAGCAGAATGTATTGATTATTGATATTTTATCCGTCTTTAGAGTATAACAAACAACTCTAAAGGTGTTTTCATATCTTTTATCAAGCTACAACCTAGATTTCGTAATTCATTAGTTGACCATTTATTAAATTTTTCAACATGTCAAGGTAAAGAATCTCAAATTTAATAAAAATGATTAAGCTCATATTCTTCTTTTTGTGGTTTAAAGTTTCTTTAAACAAGGTAGATGCTGAACAAATATAATTTACAGATATAAACAATACCAAATTTTCACATTATTTTTTCAAAATTGTCACAAAGCCACAAATTTGCAATTCCTTTAATGAAAAATGTGCAAAAAAAAAAATAAAAATACCCATAACACTTAGGTTTTGTACATTTCATGAGCAGAAGATTATATAATATAGTCAAGTCAAATACGAACTTATAACCCCATCAAAGTATCATACTTTACATGAATTTTAAAAAATTCAACCAAAAACTGACAAAAAAAGACTAATTTTTGTGCAGTTATCTCCCCTTTCCAATGTTAATTTCCATAGGAAATTAAAAATGCTGATTTTGAGTTTTCCTCAAGTTAGATTTTACGGGACGTTTTTCTGTGTATATTTGGGGCTTTTGGGGGTGTATAAAGGAATTTTTTTGTACCCGCAGTTTCTCAAACATGCCTTATCAGAAGTTAATGAAACTTTGCATACTGTTAGATCCTAGTAAGTAAATGTGCGCATGCGAAGTATGTCCTGGTCCAACACTTTTTTCCATAATTTTATACCTTTTTGGACTTAGAAATTCTGTTTATCCCCCATTTTTTTTTGTGCCCACAGTTTCTCAAACATGCCTTATCAGAGGTTAATGAAACTTTGCATACTGTTAGATCCTAGTATGTTGATGTGAGCAAGCGAAGTATGTCCTGGTCCAATACTTTTTCCCATAATTTTATACCCTTTTGTTCCCTCAGTTATACCCAGTTGGACTGTGTGAGACAATTCACCACGATAAGGATGCCCTAGTCTATTATATTGTAACGTTTTTGCCCCTTTGACAGCGTTTTCGTTACTCTGAAGTGAAACATAAACTAGTATTCTCCGTCAACTATATATAAATATAAACAAACTGTAAACCTCAACCAGATATGGCGGGAAATCAGCTCGGAATTATAAGATTCAAACTATATTAAGTTGGCTGAAATAATCGATCCAGTAAAATTTAGCTATTTAATATACAGGATAAATTTTATAACTTCATTATAACAGCGCGACATACATCGCTATACATGTGCATCATTTCAATATTTAATTAAGCAAAACACACATAATAAAATACACCAAAATAAACTGTATATGCAAGCTAGTGGGGTAACTCTGGTCAAGTGCTAAGTAACTTATGTTATAAGAATGTACAAATTTAACTTTGGAATTATAGTATTAAGTTCTGAATTTTATCAGATATATATGTGTAAGCTGCTCCGCGTCCATCTTTGTGATATTCCGTAATTATATAAATAATAATGATATTCCGTTAATACGTACGAATTAAGAAGTCAAGATTTAATTCAAAGTGACTTTCTTTAATCAAGTAACTAATTTCAGTTAATTATACAGTGTATATGTAGTAATTATTCTGAATAGAGACTCCAATGTTTGAATCTCTGTCTATGGCGGCAACTAAACAAATGTGAAAATATTACACCTTCAAATTATTTTCTATGTATTTTCAATCAACGGAATGTTACGTACTTTCTTTCGAGTATCTTTTAAGCGTAAACAAGAATTGATACAAAATAAATCTTGCGGATATTTCTAACCTTTAAATAATTAATCTATGTAGAAAGCTAAAATAATCTAGTCGTAGCTAAAGAAAACTCTAGAGGAGGCTCTTTTATTTAGGCTTTTGGCTAAGCAACCTTTCGCCACGGGTGTCCGATCACGACTAACATTGCTCATACAAAAACGGCCTTTTATATGTTTAAGAAACTCGAAAGACTCGATTTTGACGTAAAAAGGGACTCAAAAGACTCCAATTTGACGTATGAACGCTATTTTACGACGAGTCGCATAGACAGTTTACGGCATGAGACTCAAGTAAATATGGCTGATTTGAAACGACAAGTTGAGTCTCCCTGAACTTGACCAGGTTACCAAAACCACTAAATATCATAATATATTTACATTAAAACTACATTCAACAATAATTGACAAATATGCAGAGGTAAGTGAAAACTTCATAAATTATGACACTTTCGATAAAAAAACCAAATGAAGGGGACTCCATTTCCGACGGAACTAACGTTATTTGTCAAGTGTAGTGAATGAGAAAATACAGGTTTACAATACAAGGATTAAAACTTTGCCTTTGTTATAACATCTTGCAATTAAAAAGATACGATTTTATTCTTAGATTGAGTGACCCAAAGTAATTTCGAAATGAATAAAGAAGGGGGAGGGCGTGACTGCCAAACAAATGTAATAGACCCGTGACCCGTTACAATATTAACAGCAGCGGGGGGTATAGTTAGTGAGGTCCCCTTACAGTTCTAATTAAATCTACTAGTATATTGGATAATGAGATAGTATCAAATATTTTGATTGGTAAGTGCTATTTTGCATAGCTGATATGACCAAATTGGATCCAAAATGGTGTCTTCAAGGAATGCCAACATTTTAAAAATATGTATTCAAGTAAGGCCCAACATACAAAATACAATAGGTGATTTGGTAGTTATTAAGTACTTGAATACAGGTAAATATCAGAAAATTACAGTGAGATCTAAATAAATTAAATTTATAAAAATGCATTAACAATAAAATATGTTTATATGACAAATAATGTTTTTTAAGGTATCAAATATTGCAGTACAAAATAACAGATTGTTTTGTAAACATATTAGAGCATAAACTCCCATGCCTTGGATAATATAGGGAAAAATGCATACATATAATCAAATAAAAAAAATGCTAAAATGATGAATAATGGGTTTAGCTGATGATGGCGACTAATTATATTCCTTTGAAATTTAATTGCTGTTTGTATAAAACAAACATGTTTATTAGTGATTGTTAATACAACATTCAAGGAATGCCAACAAATTTTCCTACATTTTTATATCTATTTTTCAAATGTTGGCATAGGTTGAATGAGCCCCTCAAATATCAAGACTCCACGTCTAATATGCTGTCCAATACAAATTTCCAACAAGATTTCTTTATAAATCCATATCAGCCCCCATATCGTACACGATACAGATTTATAAAGTAATTCTATTGGAAATCTGTACTAGCCCTCATGTACTCCCATACTTTGCCCACTTTTGGTTGTCTGCAATGTAAACAAAATGGGTTAATCGGAAAGTCATGCTCCAACATTTGGTTGCAACTGGTGATGCTCACTTTCTTCCAATCTCTAAGACCAAAAAAGAAATATATTTCTGCTAACCCTACCTACACAAAATGTAGCCTAATTTGTAGCGCATACCCTAACACTTTTTAGGCCATTTTTGAAAGAGCATTGCTAGAAATAGTTTTGGATATTGTAATATATATAAACTCCTAGAAATTTGATCATATAATAATATTCCTGGAATATTTATAATATAACCAATATACATGAAATATTTATACTATAACCAATATTCCTGTTTACACAAAGATGATATTTAGTTTGCTGTTACAGTGTTGTAATTTAGATATGTTGAGCTGTTGACGAAGTAACATGACACTTGATTTGCTAAAAAAAATCAATATTTTCTTACGGGCGTATCATGCGCACAAGGCACAGCAGTTAATTATCACATGGTAAATTATGTAAACACATTAAAAACATGGTTTCCATTGGTCATTCTACATAACAAACCGATTAGCCAATTTCTTCAATGAATAGGTACATTGGGGCACATGTAGGTGATCAAAAGAAATATTTGTTTATACAGAAATTTCAAAATTCCTAGATCGAACCCGCGACCTTCCGCACTCAGGGGGAGCACGATACCACCAAGGCGGTAATATACATTATTGATAATTGTTGATTCACAGCAACAAATAAATATAAATATGTAAAGTTCGTTTAAGAATTTAGTGAGTTTTAATACCTTCAGTTTCTAAAAAAAAGACAGTTCCTGCCTAGAACTTTAGAAAGGGTTTGTAGCTCTGTAAGTAAAATTCAAAAAGTAAAATGATATTCAAGAATTAATTGGATTTGTAGCTAGTTCAAGTAATTGTGATTTGTTTTGGATAGTTTTTATAAAGTTAACATACATGTAGATGTTATTTATCTATGACAATAAATTAGGTTTACCAGCTCAAAAACCAGATTTCATGCAAGCTGGGGCATATAGAAAAAGAAGAATAGTAATTTCAGAGTCAGAATCTGATGAAGAATGGAAACCAAGCTCAGAAAAGTCAAAGAAAAGTACAGGTATCATTAAATTTTTTGGCAAATTTTATCTTAACTGAGCATTCACAGAAAGGAAAGAGTTTGCTTCTTGAAAGCCAAAATAGTGTCCTGTGAAATGGTGTCCACCTGGACAGTTTTTCACAGAATTATATTATTAATTGTCCATTGCCATGAAATTTTGTCCTTTAAGTGCACAGAATTTACTGCAATAATTATGAAATAGTGTCCTCCAACAGATATTAAATTCTGTCCTCCAAGGGGGGGGTAATACAAAGGTTATCAAAATGTTTTTATCATATAATTAATACAGGTGTATATGAAATAGATGAAGTAAAACAAAAACAATAGATGGTAGTGAACATGGTGAATATCGACAAATTTATACTGTTATTTAAGTTCCAAGAAATACCCAGAAAAGTTTAATGAGGATGGTAAAAACTAAATGGAGGCATAATTAACAGTATCTGTCAATATTTCTATTGATTTGATATTGTTTATAATTAAGTTATTGAATGTTCTGATATGTACTTTAGACAATGAAATACTGATTTCCACTTACTGCTCTTTGAAAATTGTTATGTACATGTATGTATATATATATATTTGGAATTCATGTTTATACCATACTTCTCAGGTTTCACTTTATTTTATTTTAACCAATATTTCTATATTCATATATAACTGCTGATATAAAATGAGATCACCTTCAAAATCTACACTAATTTGTTTAGTTGGGGTTTTCACGCCGTTTTCAGCCTATTTGGCTATTTCGAAGTAGCCAGTTTTTACTGGTGGAGGAGGCCGGAGTACCCGGAGAGAACCACGACCTTCTGTAGGAAAATTGGCAATCCTTGTCAATTAAGATCGGAGCCAAACACACCCCGCCACAGGTGAGATTTAGGAGTGGAGGGTGGGAAGAAATTTCCCAGAAAAATTGAATGTCTGCTCCAAGCAAGCGTTGCTTTAAGAATAATTAGGCGCGTGTGCCTAAAACCAAAGCCCTGTTAATTAAGTGCTGATTGGTTAGTTCAAAAGCAATGTAAAATCTGATTGGTTAATTAGTATGATCTCGAAAAACAATTAGTAAACGAGAAGCACATGCGGCAGTGACTGGGAAACCCCAAAGCTGATTGGACAAAATAATGGACAGGGTCTCCCAAATAAAATTATACATGCACAAGCATTCCCCAAAAACGTAATGTGTCTTAATAATCTATTTATACAAAATAGTTCCATTAATCCACATCACTAGTCCCCTCCCAAATCCTCCCTGTATATGCTGCTTATTACATGTAGGGCCTGTGGTACCATTACTTAGGTGCTATCTCTTTGGAGCCCGAACCAAAAGCTGAGAAGATACAGTGCAAAAGAAAGCATCTGTTTTACACTAATCAGAGTTCAGTAAGGGGCCCAAGACATGCTAACTGGTTCTTGAATAAAGGTATAAACTGAACAAACACAGGTTTGGGAGAAAGAACCACAGTTTAATATTTTCTTTGCATATCAATAAAGCAATAAACATATTTACAAACAAAGCAAAATCAAGTTGAAAATCTGTGGTACTCCAAAATAACCCCAAACCTGTGTAAAGGTAGAAAGTAGGTACATGCGTCAGAATCCCTTAACGACTGAGGGCTGCTGCAAAAGCATTCATTACCTTCTGTTTATGAGAAAAGGAAGGGTCTAGGTAACCTTTGTATGCATCGTTTTTCCAGTCACCCTGTGCCTGGATTAGGTCGGACGAGACTCCACATTCTAAAGCAAAAGTAGCCCCGCCCCTGCGAAAACTATGCCCAGAATAGCCACTTGTGTCTATATTGAGCTGAGACAAAGAATGCTTGAGCATCTCAAGAAAGGTAGAATATGTTAACGGAACTGTGTTCCCCTTAGAAATACTTAAAAAGGCAGGAGATGGGCAACTGATAGCCGGTATCATTTTAACATGTAAAAGCAGAGCCTGTGAAGGACAAAGGGGGGAATTGGGGATCCTGGGAAGTGGAATTTCTAGCACCCTGTTGGAGAACTGTATGGTCTTTGACTTTCGTATGCGAAGCAATGTACCGTTAGTATGGAAAACAATATCTTGTCGACTGAGGTGCTTGCCAGAGTCAAAGGTAGACAAATTTGGAACAAATAAATTGGACTTTCTGAAAAAGGAGAAAAAGGCAACCAAACAGGCTGCCCAGAAACATATATGATTGTGATTCTTAATGTCCAACGTCGAAAAGATTTTTAATAACAAGTTGGTTGTAATAGGCAGTTTCCGATTAACCATTGCACCTAGCACACGTCTAGCACCCTGCAGCACAGTATGAACATAATGTGAATCTATGGGAGATGCATGACCTGCCTCTAAATGTAAAAGTCTAACAATCGACAAGTAATTACTGATAGAATTAAATCTTAATTTTTGTGACAAATATGCTACATATCTAGCAAGGTTTTCATTACTCAAAGGTACTAAAGGAATATTTACGAGTGCACAAAATTTTTTGTATGAATTCAAATAAGTCTGATAAGTCTTTTTTGTGGATTCAGCATAAGTGTGATTTCTGAAGGTGTCCACTATATTATCCAATTTAGCAACTTCTCTGTCATGTCTGTGTGCCTGTAAGCCTAAATAAAAGAAAACGGAGGGATTGACAGGACATGTGAGGAACAAGGTGTTGCACATACAAAGGGGATGATAGGCATTCCTTCATAAAAAATTCGCATAACTTTAATTCATGCAATCGGGAAATAGTATCAGCTAATACATTCTGCTTCCCAGGCAAATGAATTGCAACTAGATAAAAATTATAAGAAGCAGATAGCCAAAACAATTCACGCAAAAAGGACATCAACAGTTTGTTCCTAGATGTACACTTATTGATACAAGCAACAGTTGATGCATTATCACAAAAAATATATACATGCCTATTTTGCCAACACTTAGCCCACCGCTTGGCTGCCAAAGCCACTGCAAGTGCCTCTTGCTCATTTATATGCAAAGATTGTGCAAATGGGAAATCCTCTTTCCAATTTACATAAAACCAATCAGTACCAAAAACCCCCCCTGCTCCTGTGTTGCAAGCATCAGTGTAAACTGAGGTAACAGGATCAGTATTTAGTAAGACGGATTTCCCATTAAAGGTGGACATAAAATTGTACCACCAATGGATATCATGCAAAATATCGCCGCCTAAGCGCATTTTGTGCCAGTCATGCTTGAGCCGCATTATGCTGTCAATGATTCTCCGGAGAAAAACTCTCCCGCCGCGAACCACTGAAGAAGCCCAGTTTAGTTTTCCCGCCAGGGACTGCAATTGTTTCTTAGAAACATGCTTTCGCTGCTGAAAAGCTGCCAGTTCTGCCCTTAACTCTTCGAGTTTTTTAACAGGTAATCTTAATTCCAAGGTTGTGGAGTCTATCTCCACACCCAAAAATACTAATTTCTGGCATGGGTCCACCACCTTGGACCAACTAATAGAAAAACCTAACTTGCGCAGCAAGTAAATTAAAACCCTACGTGCATGTGCACAGCGCTGCTTAGTGATTTCGCAAATGAAAAAATCATCTAAATAAGCTATAATGGTAAAACCTCTGCGTGACATCATGCGGCGAATAGCCTGAGATAGTCTGTGGAAGATACCAGGTGCTAGTTTTGAACCAAAAGGTAATTTTTTTTCAATAAAGGTATGGGTTTGGCCATCAGGAAAAGTCCACCGTAAACCAGTTACCTGTTGACTAAGAGGACTGATACCAACAGATCTATATGCCGATTTCAAATCAACTTTGGCCATGAAACAGTTTTTTGTGACTAATTTAGCTGCGTCATCAACAGATTGAAACTTTTGTTTTTCTACAACCCCTGCAAAATCATTCACAGCAGACCCTAGCGGTCTGCTGCAGTCGTGAATTATCCTTATGCCCCCATCAGGTTTTGGAATAATACCTAAAGGGCTAATAATTTTAGGTGTGGACTTAGCAAACTCATAATTCCCATTTTCAATTTCAGTCAAAATCTGTTGATGAGCTTTTTCATATAAAGGACTTGAAGGATTTGCTGAAGGGTGATTTTTTGCAGATATGTTCAGTGAAGCCAGATTATCTTGAACAATGTCAAACCCATCCTTTATGCCCTGCAAAAGAAAAACTTTATCAACATCATTTTTGAGCTCTTCTTGCCAAACATTATACACTAGGTCACGCACAGGCTTTACCTTTATATCCGGTTTTTTGGATGAGCAAAGGCTTGGTGTTGGGCACCACAACCCTGGATTGCACAAATATGCGCAAAGCGACAGCTTGAAAATGAGCAACCTTTCCTACTGTTAAATCTTTTGCAAATTTCATTACCCTCTGTAGAATGAGAAGTATACCTGGAATAGTCCTGTTGTTGTTTATTTGCTTTTTTAAACAATGGACCAGATGCCTGAGGTTTTGTGTATACAGCTTTTGGCCGCAAGTACACTGACTGTAAATGGGGAATGTCAGTGCCCCATCTAAAAGTATGCTGTTTTTGGAGCCTACGATATTCCCTATCAAAAAACAGCACTGACACAAATTCACATGACGAAACTAGATGGTAAAATCTCATTGTATATGATAAATAATCGAGGACCTGTGTCTGTGCCAGTTCTCTAGTGCTGAGCAGCTTGTACATAATCGACAAGTTTGCCCTAGACCACTGACACAGAGACAGAGATTCGAGCTTTGGCCTCACTGGACCAGATTTAAACACTAGTTGCCCCCCTGATGCATTGGAAATAAGGCGCTCCTCAGGCATACTGGTCCCCCCTATATCATTTGAGACAAAATCTGTTATATCAAAATAATTGACTTTACTGTCTATGCTTGAATGTTTTAAATAAATTTGCGGATCCTGCCAAGACAGGTTAGAGTTAATGCCTGGATTACCTAAAATGTTTACTGTATTGTCACTTCCGGTCACATTTGAATTTTCCGCAACGTTTTGGTTTGTACGTCCAATCAATGAATCAGGGGAATGTCCATATTGTATCTGATTTCCGGCAAGCTGCTGCAATACCGCATTAACGTAAACCTCGTCTGTTGTGTTTGCCTGGATTCCGCCATCTTTAATTTGATCATGGGCGCCGCCATCTTTGTTTACACCACCGTCGTCGCCATCTTGGGACGCGCATGCCCCAGAATTTGATGTTGCCGGAAGTCCAGAATTTGCCGCCATTATCTCGCTAGGCGAAATGTTTTTCTTAAACGTTTTTTGAACCGCTCGCAACAATAACTTCCGTTGACCAATAGGAATGTTTGATTCAATCAAATCTTCTTTTTCTATCAATGCTACTGCCTCCATGCTGTCAAATCCCAGTTCCAATATTTCATTCGCGGTCGCCGCGTTAAGCTTCATAACTGCGGCCCACGCCTTTACTTTGCCGGACTGGTTATCGGGCCCCGTCCTAAATGTTATATCTTCGTCATCAGACATTATGCAAAGAATGTTATATTTGAAAACAACGATTGTATAGAAGATTTAATATGTCATACAGTCAAATTCATACTCGGAATGCCAATTAATCCTGCCTCACAGACGGGTCAGTAGCGCAAACGCACAGTTTTTGAATGTATCCGCAGAAAAAACAACCATTGCACGCTGCTGCACAGTCCAGCTTCAAACTCCAATACACAAATCTTAGACTGCCTTCGGATTGTCTTAAATATTTAGCACATGTCCTTACATCACTTTCTGACATTAAAAACCAACTGGGAATGTTCAGAATACTTCGTACACGTTTTTCTAAACGATCATATAGATTTGGGTCCATTTTCACATCGAAAACGTAAATCCATTCATGGTAATATAAATACGATCGTGATAAAAAACTGCTGACAATAAGAAAATATTTCCCAGAAAAATTGAATGTCTGCTCCAAGCAAGCGTTGCTTTAAGAATAATTAGGCGCGTGTGCCTAAAACCAAAGCCCTGTTAATTAAGTGCTGATTGGTTAGTTCAAAAGCAATGTAAAATCTGATTGGTTAATTAGTATGATCTCGAAAAACAATTAGTAAACGAGAAGCACATGCGGCAGTGACTGGGAAACCCCAAAGCTGATTGGACAAAATAATGGACAGGGTCTCCCAAATAAAATTATACATGCACAAGCATTCCCCAAAAACGTAATGTGTCTTAATAATCTATTTATACAAAATAGTTCCCACAACCTCAGTGTCGACAGGCTAGTGATCATTAGTGGTCATGACGAAATACCTAGACCACTCGGCCACTAAGGCTTCTACACGAATTTGTATGAAACAGAGTTAAAATTTTTAAACTTGATTATGTACAGGCACAAAAGAATGTCAGAATTATCACATATACTGTTCAAGGACTAAATTTAATGGTAAAAAGTGTCCAGTGATAGCATAGACAATTTTTCATAGCCTTGGACATTTTTTCATAGGTAAACTGTGTCCGGGACACATTAAAATAAGTAAATATTCCCTTATGGAAAAATAAGGCTTCTTGCAAATTTTTGCGGCAATGTTGCTGCAAATATTTGCGGCAATATTGCTGCAAATATTCATTTTTCGTATGCAAATTAGTTTTCTTGCAAACAGTTGCTGCAACATTGCTGCAACAAATTGCGGCAAATGTTTGCGAGAAAATCAGTAGCTGTAATTGTTGCAGCAATATTGCGGCAAATTCATTAGCTGCAATGTTGCAGCAATATTGCAGGAAAATTAATTTCTTGCAATATTGCAGCAACATTGCAGCAAATCTTTCAACAATTTCAGTTGAAAAATTAGGAATTAAAAACTAAGCATTTAAAAAAATATGATTTAATGATAAAATAAATTTTTCTCTGTCCTCTACAGGTTGTCGTGTTACATCTGTGTATCTTTTAGTTCCGTTTCTTTGTACTCACTGTCCTTAAAGTTGAATTTTCTGATTTCAAATACTGCAAAATAAAAGTTGAAGAATTTAGCATATATAAAAAAATAACTAAACATTACAAAGATATAAGTTACTACTATATATTGTAAATTCTGGATTTGTAGAATGAAAATAAATCTTTATAAAGAGATAATTACAGAGCAATTTTTCCCAGCATTTGTTTCACTTAAAGGGTCAATGTCTAAAAGTTATCAAGTCCTTCTAGAAATTGCATATTTTTCAAATTTCTTGATCAGCAATTAATATATATATATTACTATAGAATACATTTAACCTCATGCCAGTACTAGGTTGTTATTGCTTTTTTGAATATTTATTTTTCATTGAACTATAACATAATTGGTCTTGTCTATTCTTTAAAATTTTAATTTTTGTGATTAGTTGTGTATTATATATAAAAGCTATATATAGTTGCCATTTGTTGATAGACCTCTTATTGGCAGTCAAATCACAGATCTCTAATTTAATACCAAACTGCTTTTATTAGAAGATTTCTTGTTTTAATTTAAGTAATGTACTTTCTAAAACATATAGTTTTAAAAAGTTTTAAAAAAATATCTCCTGTCTTACACAATTTTAATAATATTCATGTGCATAAATCTATTGTCTAATACTTTTGTCAACTCTATTAAGTTAAGAAGACTCTTTAAATATCACTATTTTGAACTGTAAGAGCATGCACTTATTCAAAATGGTGGACATTCTACTCCATTGTACTTACCAAAAGATGTTATCCAAATTATGTGTAAACACCAATCTTCCTAAATCCAAGAGTCATGTCAACTGAAGGTTATCATCTGCACTATCCAGTGTCAATAGAATTAATTGGAACTTTTAGATCTAAATCCATTGTAAAATTCATATTACTTTGTTCATGATAGAAGACATCTTTGTTTGTTGTATGCATGTTCATGTCCAGTTCAAATTTTGAATATGTTGATCAAGGTTGCTTAGGGTATTGTGACAGTGTGATCCCTTTGAAATTTGCCCCTAATTATAAATATCAATGAGAAACCAGAGTGAGTTATCTTTTCCTAACCAATGTAGGTAAGGGAGATAATAAATTTGTCTCCCTTTTAGCCTCAGGACAAAAGGGAGAGAATTTAATTATCTCCCTTTCCTACATTGGTTAGGAAAAGATAACTCACTCTGGTTCCTCATTGCCTAAATCTTGAATATTTGTTATATATTATAATAAAAAAATAATTATATATATATATTTTTTTTTCTTTGATGTTATAATGGAAATATATACAAAGAAGAAATGCTCTACCCTTAATTTGGCCTCAAACTCTATGTACATTAATTTATGGTACTTCCTGTCTTTGCCACTACACAGAGATAAATGGAAACCAGATGGCACATTACATTTCTATCACAAGCTCATATTACTAATTGAGATGAGAAGGATAATTTGTGTATACATAATTTTAAGATAATGATACTAGAAATTAAACAAAATGCAACTTGCAGGTGAGGCTAAATTCATTGATGGAAAATATTAGAATTAAAAATATTGTTCATAGAAAAATGTCACAAAAAAGTGACAAAAAGGCATAATAATACATATAGAACAAAAAAAATATTATGACTCATTTATTTAGATTAAACTTGTTGAAATAAATACCAAAGTATTCTTGAAATTCTTTCCTTACAAAATATCATATAAATGTGATGTACAGTTTAGGAATTCTTTATAAGCATTGTTATTTGAAGATTTATTTAAAATAAATTATTCAAATATCCAGATATTTCTGAATAAAATAAAATTTGACGATAACAAATTTAGATAATAAGAAGTATCTATAACCAAATGTTCAAAGAAACGATATGTAATTGTGTATTATTTGAACCTTAAATCTTAAAACAAATAATCATATGTAATATTTTAAAATGCTTGAAATATTGGTGCAAACTATCATGTCTGACATTATTAAAGAAACTTTTCTTGCAAAGTTGTTGCAAATAGTTATTCCTTAAATAATAAAAGAAAAGGTTCCTGCAACTTTCTAGCAAACAAACTCTTTCTTGCAACATTGCAGCAAACTTGCTGCAATTTTCTTGCAAACAAATTTTGTTGCAGTGAACATTGCGAGAATGTTGCAGGTAGCTGCAACAACCTGCAACTTTCTTGCAAACACTTCTTGCAAACAAATTTGTTTGCCGCAATATTGCCGCTATATTGTTGCAATATTGCAGAAAACTTTTCATTTCTGTAAGGGTTGTCCATGGACAGTATTTACTATGAAATAATGTCAGGCGGACATCATTTCATGGGGGACATTATTAAATCCTTACATCTGTTTATCAACATTATATTACTGATACACATTGAAAAAAAAGAAAAAGCAGGTCAATGGCAACTTCAACTTCCAGTGTGCTGTTTGTAACTTTCAATGAATATGACCATTAGAAAAAGGCAAACAAAAACTATTCTTCCTTTATCTCTGCCAGAATTACTGATACTTCACTTTTTGCCTCACCTGGCCCAAAAGGCCATGTGTGCTTTTAACATCACTTGGCATCTGTTGTCAGTCTTTAAACTTTTACATTTGATCTTCTCCTCTGAAACTTGGTGTGAAGCATCTATGGAAGGACCTAAAGTTATAAACTTTGCATATTTAATTCCAGTCGGACAACTAATACGGCCGCCATGATGAATTCTCATTTCTGATTGGTCAAAATTTCAAAAATAAAATTTTCTGAAACCGAAAAGCCAAATGTGCTGTAACTAGGTATGAAGCATCTGTGGGAGGACCTTTATAAAATTTGCATATTTCGTTCCGTTCTGACAGCTAATATGGCAGCTATGATGAATTCTTATTTTTTATTGGTCAAAATTTAAAAAATCTCCTTTTCTGAAACCATATAGGTATGAAACATCAATGTGGGAACTCACAGCTCATCATTCGCTTTTGGCGAGTGGTAGTCTGGGGGCAAGTTATAAAATCCAGTTACTCGCCAGGACATGCTTCTATTATTTACACCCCAAATACTACTTCTGAAAATAAAATAAAAACCCTAGTTCGTCACTTTATTTACGTTACATGTAGGTTAAGATAGTAACAACAAAAAGTTTGGTATAACTATGTTTTCGATTTCGTATTAGATAATGAGGATAAAATTTAGATAAATATTCATTAGGTTTCATTCCAAATCCGGATTATGACCACTTGTTGCCCACATGTCAAAACACTGCGGGTCGTTTGAAGTTTGTCATCGTTGTTGGTTTTTGATTTATAATGGCAATTTTCATGAATATTGATGATGAATTCATGAAAAACAAATGAAGAAACAACTCAGAAAGTACAGTAATTTAGTCTTATTATTATAACTTACCATTTTTTAAACAAATCAATCTACCAAAGGTCAACAATGATCCCACAGCAACAAAAACCTAATTTTTTTGTCAGTTTTTCAAATTTCGTACAAAAATAGTGACAGATAATTAGAGATATTACAACAATGTAGGTACATTAATTAAAGACAACACATATCAGGGTTCGCACGGGTGCTTGAAAACCTGGAAAGTACTTGAAATTGAAAATTGGAAATTAAGGCCTTGAAAGTACTTGAAATTGAAAGGAGGTCCTTGAAACTCCTTGAAAAACTGTGTTTTTGAAAATCAAAAAAATTGGTTAAATTTTCTGTCATAAAAGTGTTTTTAATTCGTTTTCAGATCACTGGGTCTCGCGTTTATCGTATTTTTGTCAAGACTTTATATAAGTTTCGCGTATTTTCCCTTTTCTAAAAAAAGCTACTTTTCTGTGAAACCGGTGTGTAGTAATTTCTGTGATCCGGTCAAGAAATAAATCTGACTTTGCGTAAAAATTTTAGTAATTAAACGATCCAGATTGATTTTTTGGTAAATTAAATTAACTTTAACTAATAAAACATCTTTCATTTACTTGATTAAATATATTTTGCCGATGAATTTTAGTCACAGTGAGCAAACCGAAACTGAAAGTAGTTCGAAAGAACGTTGATAATGTAAATTCTCGGATGTATGGCTAGAAAAGCCACAGTATAAGGCATGGCTGAAGAGAAGTGTTATATCTGGGAACAAAGCGAAGTGTGAAATATGCAAAAAAGACTTCGATATATCATCAATTAATTGAACTAAAGAATGTTTGCTCTCTTACAATTACATATAGGTCATAACCATATGGATTTAAATTGTCCATATCAGTTTATTTCTGGTCCTTGAAAATTTGGAAATTGGTCCTTTAAAGTCCTTGAAATGTCCTTGAATTTTGTGGTAAAAAATGTGTATGAACCCTGACATATGCATTATGGTTGACTGGTTACAGTATTTTTTTTTTCATTCTAGCCATTTTGGTAAGTGGAATCAAACTATATTGCTTTTTTTTAGCAAGTATTGAAAGTAGTTACTCGCCAAAGTTTGGGGAGTTGATAGCAAATTTGGTGAGCAACAATAAGACTGTACTTGCCAAAATGGCGAGTGAGAAAAAAATATGAGTTCCCATACTGACATCTATGGAAGGTCCATTACAATTTTCACTTGAAATAAAATGGATTGATTTTGGGACTGTCAGGTGAGCTATACAGGCTCAATTCTCTTGAGCCTCTTGTTAATATTGGTAATGTTTTGGAGCTTCAATTACTATTCTAATATTTGCCCTTTAAAATTGCATAAAAAGTAAAATAGATAAAATTTTCTTACCTACCTGAATCGAACTCGTTAGCAATGTTAAGTTTCCCTGTAACAAGTATGTGTTTTCAGATCATAAGGATTATTAAATTGATTTTTTCTTTCATCAATATAATTTAGGTTTGCCTGCCCACCGGCAAGTTTTAATACCAACTGCATCAAAGGTAGAAAGGATAAAGACAAAGCGAGAGTCTGAATCTGATGATGAATGGAAACCAGTCTCAGAGAAATTAAAGAAAAGAACAGGTATGGGATAGGAACATATCAACATACATCCATTTACCCACAAACAAAAAATCCATCCGTCTGTAAACTTTCGCATTTTCATCTTCTCCTCTGAAACCCATGGACCTATTGAATTGAAACTTGGCCTGTAGCTTCTATGGAAGGTCCTTGACAAAGTTTGCATAAATCATCCCGGTCCATGAAACAAAATGGCTGCTATGAGCATTTACATGTTCTGATTGGTCGAAATTTAAAACTTCTTCTCCTTTGAAACCGTAAAGCCAAATGAACTGATTTTTGGTATGGAGCATCTATGGAAGGTCCTTTACAAAATTTGCAAAAATCATCCCGGCCAGTCAAACAAAATGGCGGTCATGAACATTTACATGTTCTGATTAGTTGAAATTTAAAACTTCTTATCCTCTGAAACCGTAAAGCCAAATGAACTGATTTTTGGTATGGAGCATCTATGGAAGGTCCTTTACAAAATTTGCAAAAATCGACCCGATCCATGAAACAAAATGGCCGCTATGAGCATTTACATGTTCAAATTGGTCAAAATTTAAAAGTTCTCCTCTGAAACCGTAAAGCCCAATGAACTGATTTTGGTAGGAGCATCTATGGAAGTTCCTTTACAAAATTTGCATAAATCATCCCGGTCTGTCAAACAAAATGGCGGTCATGAACATTTACATGTTCTGATTAGTTGAAATTTAAAACTTCTTATCCTCTGAAACCGTTATTAAGCCAAATGAACTGATTTTTGATATGAAGCATCTATGGAAGTCCTTTACAAAATTGCATTAATCATCCTGGTCTGTGAATTAAAATGGCTACCATGAGCATTTACATGTTCTGATTGGTCTAAATTTTAAACTTCTCCTCTGAAACTGTAAAGCCAAATGAACTGATTTTTGGTATGGAGCATCTATGGAAGGTCTTTACAAACTTTGCATAAATCTTTCTAGTCTATGAAACAAAATGGCCACCAGAAAGCTGTATATGTTATCTAGTCTGTCAAATCAAATCAAAAGTTTGTGACTGCCAATTGAGCGATACAGGCTCCGGCCACTGAGCCTCTTGTTTTTCGCCATTGTCTGTCTTGAAGTGCTTGAATGAGCGGTGTAACAGACCACATATAAAATGTGATAGAGATAGAGATTTAAGAGGCTTTTGGAACACCTCTAATTAATCGTTTGTTTTACTGATCTTCCAATGTATGTAACAAAAGGTAGTTTAAAACGTGCTTGAAGAAATTATTGAAACTCAAACGATGTCAGCTACGAATGATCATCGGTGATACTGCTGAAAAATACTGAGAAAATGGTTATTACTACTGTCAGATAGAATGAAATAAGGGTAAACACCTCTGGGTTTCCTAAAATAGGGTCGATGTATTAATCAACGTCTTGAACAAACAGTATCAGTTGAAGTTTGTCAAATAACCTTGAAGAAAAGTTTTCTGTACAAAGTTTTCAAAATGAAAATAATACCATAATGTTTTGCCTATGTCTCAGCATCCAGAAGTAAAGGCAAGAAATCTCATTCAAAATGGGTCTTAAAAAGCTCGAACTCCAGGAGCTTCTGGGGGCTTTGCCACCTGGTCCCCTAATTTTAAGATTTTTTCTTCAAATACCACTTTCATCTCTGTTGGTCTCAACAAATAATTACCCTATAAGACTTTATTGATTGTTTCATATTACTGACTTCAAAATATGTTGTGATTCAGGAAAGTTATCTGGATTTCTTGGAAAGAAGAAAATTCTGCACGAAGAAGGAAAGCATAAAAAAAGATCAATGACAAAAGTAAGTTAAGTTAATTATTAATAAATAGAATTGAAAAATCATGCACAAGTTACTTCCTAGACAAAAATCAATTTGTTGAAAGCATTCCTTACAAAAAGTTTTTTGTCAAAAAGGACATAGTAGGAATTAGCCCATTGAATAAAAAAATAAAAAAGAAATGAGAAAACTTTCAGCTATCATTAAGAACTGACAAAATATTGCATTTTGATTAACATGGAATAGAG
The DNA here is from genome assembly GCA_028015205.1 of Mytilisepta virgata. Classification (NCBI taxonomy): domain Eukaryota; kingdom Metazoa; phylum Mollusca; class Bivalvia; order Mytilida; family Mytilidae; genus Mytilisepta; species Mytilisepta virgata. The sequence goes on along the minus strand of CM051513.1, from coordinate 38,347,831 downwards.
AATGGAAATGGGGAATGTGTTGAAGAGACAACATCCCGACCAAAGAGCAGTTGGTTTGTTTCCAACAAAAATTTCGTTAATAGTGGTAACATTCTGTAAAATAGATGGCTAATTGTGAAGAAATCAAGCAAAAACACAAAATTTAACTCATTTTTAGACCCATGAATTAAAATTTTGGTAGGACCAACAGCCTTGTCTAAAACAACATTTAAAAAAAAAAATGAGTGCTATCGGATAATTTTTGTTGGAGTTCCTGCCCTTGACCTAGTTTTTCCCTATCAACTTCTTGATAGTGCTCTAGATTTTACATTTTTATGCCCTTGTCGCTAGGTGAAGGACATGAAGTTTTACCCTTGTCTAAGTGTACGTATGTTGGTTTCTGTTCTTCAACTTAAAGTTGCCTTAATCAAATTTTATGAAACTTATACATAATGCTTATTACCACCAAATACGGATTTTGGGTGGGGTCACATTGACCGTTCTGGAGTTATACCCCTTTAAAAATGGAAAAATTGCTGAATTTTCCATTTCTGCACTCTAACTTTACATTGCCTCAACCAAATGTTATGAAACTTATAATAGAGAGGTTAGAGCAGGCGCCGCAATTGCACTGATATATGCATTTTCAGCAGAAACTTGATGAAATTCAGTCATCAAAAAGGAAGGGAATAAAATATAAATTATGATCATAATGTTTGTAAATAATGAAAACTATGTCTTCAGGGGTTTATCCAGGGTTATTGGGAAGGACCATTTTTGGCCTATTTTGGGAAAAATTTTGGTCAATTGGGAACCAAAATTAGAGGGTTAAGTTAACATTTTTGGGAATTCTGCATGATTTTGAAATAATTTCCATTGGACCGGACCCTGCTGAATGGTAGAAAATTCCATGGTCTTAAGATTACATTAAAGCTGTTATTCTCATCATTTGGCGTCCGTCGTCCGTTAACAAAAAAAATCTTTTCATCTGAAACTACTGGGCCAAATTGAACCAAACTTGGCCACAAGCATCAATAGGGTATCTAGTTTAAAAAGTGTGTCTGATGACCCCGCCTGCCAACCAACATGGCCGACATGGCTAAAAATAGAACATAGGTGTAAACTGCAGTTTTTGTCTTATATCTCAAAAACTAAAGTAATTAGAGCAAAACTGGTGGGGTAAAAATGTTCATCAGGTCAAGATATACCTGTCATGAAATTTTCAGACGAATCGGTTATTGCCCCTGAATTGTTAATTTTAAGGAAATTTTGCAGTTTTAGGTTATTATCTTGAATATTATTATAGATAAAGACAAATTGTAAACAGCAAAAATGTTCAACAAAGTTAAGATCTACAAATTTGTCATCATGACCATAATCGTTGATTGACCCCTTATAGGAGTTTTTGCCCTTTAAAGACAGCATTCAGCGTAAACTTTCCTTTAAAGATCTTTTCCTCTCAAACCACTGGGCCAAATGAGACCAAACTTTGGTGGAATGGTCCTTGGGTGGCCCCCTTCCAAAATAAGTCTGGCATCCCCGACTTCCAACCGAGATGGCTGCGAGGGGGAGCGACTTTCAAAAATCTTCTTATATGAAACTACAAGTCCAGTTGCCACCAAAGTTGGCAGTAATAGTTCTTAGGAGGTTCTCTTTCAGAAATATGTCCAATGACACGGACTGTTAACCAAGATGGCCGCCACAGCCGAACTTAGTTTAACATATAGCCCTATGGGAAAATTCATTGAAAAATCTTCTTGTCTTAAACCACTTGATCAATTGGAGCCAGACTTGGCAGCAATGGTCCTTAGATGGTCCTCTTACAGAGGTGTGTCCGATGACCCGGACTGTCAACCAAGATTGCCGCCACAACCGAACTTAGTTTAACATAGGGCACTATAGGAAAATTCATTGAAAAATCTTCTTGTCTGAAACCACTTGACATATTGGAACCAGACTTGGCGGCACTGGTCCTTAGGAGGTCTGATTTCGTGGACTGTGAAACAAGATGGCCGCCACAGCAGAACTTAGTTTAACATACATGTAGGACCCTATGGAAAAATCACTCAAAAATCTTCTCGTTTGAAACAACCAAGCCAATTAGAATTAGACTTGGTAGCAATGGTACTTAGATGGTTCTCTTTCAGAATTTTGTGCGATGACCCAGACAACAAAAATCAATATAACAAAAATCTATAGACTGCTGAATTGCTTGAAACCAAACATAGTCTGAATGTGCCTCTTAATGTGCTCACAAAGTGTTGTTACTCTGGTGCTGCCGATCCCTAATTCAAAATGGCCTTCAGCAGAGGACATAAGACCTATGGGAAATGCATGCAAAAATCTTCTGGAGAACTGCCAAATTTTAGAATATGCTGTCAGACCTCTAAGGAGATGGACCTTGATAAAGAAAAATATGGTTCCTACAAGGCTTACCACACTTCATAATGATAGGGTGAAGTGACTTCTATCTTTGAGGTACATGTACATCAATAAAAATGGCTTTCCTGCCAGGTGAGTGATACAGGCTGAGCCTTTAGTTTTCATTATGTTTGCCAAATAACTTTCATAATATTGGAAAAAAAATTTTAATGTCATACATTACAGAAAGGTCAGTCAGATGAAAATACCGAGTCTAATAAAGAAGTTGATAAACCTGTGCACAGATATCCACAGCGACAGCTACCAAATACTAATTATATGTACTTAGAAGTTCCAGATGATGATGAATTTATTTGTAAGTTATACACTGTAAAGTCAAAAACTGTATAACCTTTATATACTGAATTAATGAATATAATTATTTTAGGGGCACAGAAAACTTTCTTCTACAAGTGTTAATACCAGTTCTCTGCCAGACTTTTACAAGTGGTAATACCAGTTCTCTGCCAGACCTTACCATTAGTGTCAAGAAATGCATGATCATAGATTTTATTGAAAATTGACAGAATTATCTATGATGCTATTAAAACAAAAAGCATAATGTTAGTGGGAAATTTCAATCAGTTGCCATGGTAACGAAAATTTGTTTTCAACCCTAAATTTTGCAATGAGAAAATATATCATTTAGCCAATTTATTTGTGGTCAACCTATCAACAACTTCACCATTCTTTTAACATTTATGTCTTTGGTTAATGTTACCTTTTCACGGCATAGATAAAAAATTTATGGACCATCCATCACCAGAACTCACATTTGCATTAAAATGTCTAACATTTGTTCCTATTTTTGTCACACCAGCTTTATATTCAAATTTGTACCTATTATTTTTTAATGATATATATCCAAATTTTAAACAAATTAAGGTTGTTTGATTTCAACAGAACCATATACGGTTCATAATCCAGTTTTCAAAAACTAACATTTGAAATCAAACGCTGAAACTAAATACGGATATGGTTAAAAAAAAAAGAAAAAACGGCTTAAATTGAAGATGCACACATACATGCCACAAATCATGTAAAGAAAGTTTTTTGAAAGATTACTGACAAAAATCATAAACATTACTGAAAACATCAGAAAGGGGTAAACACCTCTGATATTATAACTACCATATTATTATTGATGATGATAACTTGCGAAAGAACACAATACCAATAACATGAACAACTAAAGAAGAACATAAAAACTGAAAGATGAAAAATATACTGGGAGTATGGAGCTGTCCAAAATGTCAGAATTGTGAAATGTAAATAAAAGTCCAAAATAATAAGAGAAGCATCTTTTTGCTCGGTCCTATATGCAAGAGAAAATAATGCTTATACCATCTCGTTTCAGTAGGAAAATCTGAGAAAAAATTTCGTTGGGGATTTGCATTGATTATTGTTACCCACGAAATAAAATTAAATCCCTAACGACAATTTCTGCTTTTACAGTAATCAATTTTGGAAATCCATAGCTTGACAACAGAAAGGCTGTTATGCTTGGTGGGTTCTAGTTTGGTTTTAATCATGTATTCATTTAACAAATTATTTATATGATCAACATACTATTGGTATATAAATATTTATATTTTTTTCAGATTATAACAATACAAATATGCCTTCTATAAGTGCTGTTATCTGGTTGTGATTTGATACGAAAAAAAGCCTATGTTATTCTGATTTAAATGTATTTTACAGATTGTGAAGATTGTGAAAGAGAATATGAAGGAGACTGTCCAGTTCATACAGTAGCACACATACTGGATTCAAAGGTAACCTGAATGCCAAATAGTAAAATCAGACCTGATTTTCTTCCGCTTTAAAGCGGAATTCCGCTTTTGGAAGTCCGGATTTTTCCATTACGGTTCCTTTATTAAACATAGTAAAATGGCTGCCGAAGTGTGATTTCCGCTCTGTTTTCCCGTTGTCAAAATCAGGTCTGTAAAATATAAAGTAGTGGGAATGATCTAGAATTTCTCTTGATTGCTTGATTTTATGGATGATCGCTGGTCTAATAGAAAATAAATAGGATTTGAAATAGGTGTTTTAGTTTGAGGGAACATATGAATAGTAAACAAATAGGCAAGAAAAAAATATAGGTTCATGTGCTCATTTTAGAGCTATAAGGCCTTGAAAATTTGGTTTTTTATGGAATTTAGGTAACCGAATGCCAAATAGTAAAATATAAAGTAGTGGGAATGATCTAGAATTTCTCTTGATTGCTTGATTTTACAGATGATCGCTGGTCTAATAGGAAATAAATAGGATTTGAAATAGGTGTTTTAGTTTGAGAGAACATATGAATAGTAAACAAATAGGCAAGAAAAAAATATAGGTTCTTCTTCTTATTTTAGAGCTATAAGGCCTTGAAAAATTGCAGGAAATGGGTTTTCTATGGATTTTTCCTCGTCTTTGCATTGGCAACTTCAGTCTCTCAAAAATGTATGAAAAAATAAAAAGGAATTTATAAGATTTTGTCAAAAGAAAAGGTAGGGGTTCATGGGCAAAAAAATTCATGTTTAAGAAATGGATAAAACCTGAGGATTCCGAAAATCTGACGAAAAGACCAAAACATGACCAGCGAGCATCCTTAAAGTGAAAATAAAGAAGTCATATATTTTTTAGCTCACCTGAGTTATAAGGCAAAAAATAAAATATTGTTTGTTTCCCCTTTTCCGACCAACCCACTAAAATTGATGCGATCCCAAATATTTTTCAAACCCAGAAGAAGAAAAAAATTTTAACGGTTTTTGTATATATTCCGTATTGGAAATCAGTCCTGTCTAGACATCAGTTCTAAAATTAATAACAGAAACATTCTGAATTCTTCTGATTATTTCATTATTGCAAACAATAACTAATGAAACGTTTAAGATCAAAATGAACTCCACATGGTGTGTTCCCCTCAAACAAAAACAAAACTATTTTACCTACCTACCTACCCACTACCCTTAGGGTATGGTCGGAAAGGGGGAAATAGAAAATATTTTAATGTTGGCCTAAGGCCATATGAGCTATTGCCGTCGCTTGGCATCCATCGTCCGGCATAAACTTTTCCTTCAAAGGTCTTCTACTCTGAAACCACTGAGCCAATTAGGACCAAACTCTGGTGGAATGGTCCTTCGATGTCTCCCTTCCAAACCTTTGTCTGGCATCCCCGACTTTCAACCGACATGGATGCTGTTCTAAAAAATAGAAAAAAGGGGAGTGAATTTTAAAAATTTACTATGAAACTACATGGCCAATGTCGCAGACTGTTAATCAAGATAGCCGCCACAGAGAACTTAGTTTAACATAGGACCCTATGGGAAAATTCATTTTAAAATTGTATTGTCTGAAACCACTGAGCCAATTAGAACTCATCATGGCATACATGTGATATCGTATGCACTTTGGACCAATCTCAACCTTACGTGTGGGCAACAAATTTCTCATGCATACCTTAACTTCCATGGAAAATAAAATGTTCACAAAAGCCATACAACTTTAAATGGTAAATGGATATTTTTCTTTTAAACATAGTCCTTGACATGAAAAATACAGAAATGTTTGTTAATTCATTTTTATTTTGTATTGAAATTAGCATTTGAAAGCTAACTTGTTTCCTTGAATAGCAATCGCTGTCAGTAAACTTGTCATTTTAGACTAATTTCACAAAGTTGTTAATAAATATTTTTTGCTATGCACATTGTAAAAAATTAAATAAATTTAATATACTTCACAATTGTATGTTTGATTTAAAGACAATTATCCAATTTAGAAATAAGAATAAAAGTTTTGAAAGTTTTGAAAAACATTTAAATAAGTTAATACTAAATTCTTGGTTTTCCAGAAAAAGAGCCACCTGGTGGTATCAGGGGAGATAATCCAAATTTACATGTAATACTGAAATGATGAGGGCTGTTTCTGCAAAACATACATTGAAGGGGGGGGAGGCACTTGAAAATTGGAGTAATCATCCATAGAAGTGATTTTATTTCACTTGTACCCACCCACAGAAGCAGAAGCTTTATAGGCACCAACAGAATCAAATTAAATAGTTAAAAAAGCATGATTTTAAAAATTCTGCAAATCTGGATTATTAATTATGCTGATTTTTAAAAATATATAGCAAAATCATGTTAATATCAACTTAGTTTTCATTTAAGCAAAATAATCATGTAACTTTGTGTTTATATCTTCACATCCTTGTTTTTTTCATGTATCACATTATTTGAAAAATTAAACAGATGCCCGCCGCTTGCACATAATTTCTGAACGGGCAAAAAACTGGTATAGTAAAATTTACAATAACCGAATTTGAACTTAATCTGTATGTAATGATAAAAAGCATTGTATATAAGTTTTAAATGATCATGATCAATAAGCTAAGGCAAAGGTAAAAACATTAAAAAAACCATTTATTTTTCATATAAGCACCCACAGAAGCATATTTTGAGGTCCAGCAATGGACCATAGATGCACTTTCCACTCACTAACAACCAAGTAGATAATTTTTATGTTTTGCCCCCTCCCACGTATGTTTTGCTGGAACACCCCTGAGCTATGTGGCAGGCTTAACAGACAATGTTTATACCATCAATGACAATTTAATTCAAATTTTTAAATTGCTAAGGCATGTCATTTATGTTGTTTTTCAGTAGATAAATAGTTAGACAAATAAATATAAAATTATAAAAAATATTAAGAAATGTGTCATTTTTACACCTTTATAAAAAAGAAATGGAGGATGGAAAGAAAGGAATATCTAACATATGAATAAAGAAATACAAAATTATTATTAAATTTAACAAGATCTATTTATTTTCGTTTTATTATCTTATTGAAATGTAAACAAAACTCAGGTAGTTTTTTATAAGATTCAACTTCAATTCAAGTCTTTTTCTTAAATAATCATTTTTCCCTCGGGTAAACTCCGGTGTAACACCAACCGTAAAACCAATCAACTGGAACAAAACAGATGGTCAATTTATAATACAAACATCAAACACATTTTACCTGGGCTTTGGCATCACATATCAAGGTATTTGGTCAATAAAATATTCAGTTTTCAATGCACATACTCAAAATATTTCAAGCAAGTATATGCCTTTTTTAACCTTATTTTTCTCTATTTTAAACTAATTTTCATACCTAAAAAGCTCATAAGCATGGAGAAAAATATTTTAACTATTCAAAACAAAATTTGTTTATGTTCATAAAAAGTATAAGTGTTTAAATCTGAGACTAAACACAATCCACATGTATTTTCACTTTACAATTGATTGTAGCTAAAAGAAGTTTTACACATAAATTTGGATTATCTGCCCCTGTCATCTGGTTTTTTGGGAAAGGGTCAATTACAGAACGTATATTTCCCAAAGTTCTGTTATATTGGATGATTTTGATATTGATGGAAAATTGTAACAAAACAATATTTTTTCATACAAAGAAAAAGTAACATTGCAGTATTTTTTCATAGTAATTTAATTCACAAAGCAAATAGTGGATATGATTAAATTGATTACTTACCATATGAAATTTGAGAATATTTTTATTATAATTCAGCTTATATTTTGATGTCAACAAAATCTCACCCAAAATTACCCAATCTCACCCTTGAATGAGCAAAATCTCACCCATATCCATTCTAAATCTGTCACATGTATGACTTGGTAGCAATAGTCCTTAGATGGTCCTATTTCAGAATTGAGTCCAATGACCTAGACTGTCAACCAAGATGGCCTCCATAGCCGAACTTAGTTTAACATATGACCCTATGGGAAAACCAGCCAAACTGACTGCTACACTCAAATTTTATCTCATGCTGAAGGTGGAAAAGTTTAATCCAGGTACCGTATTTGGTTGTAGAAAATACCCAGTTATAGATAATACACACCCCTTTTCAGGTAAAAAACTTAGTTCTACCAGATAATACGCAGGGACTTTTTGGCAAAGTCAAAGCTGTGATCGTCAGGAGATTGTTGTATAACTATGCAATGCGCATGGATATTTCGGAAACAAAATCCTAATTGTTATCGTCATGAGATCAGTCAACCCCACACAATGCAAACAAAAATGGCTGTCAGAAAATTATGAATCGTGGGAATACACTTTGATTGTCTTTATTATCGTTAATGTTATTACAAGTAGGAATTTTCATTTTGATTGTTGGTATCAGTCTCTTTTTATCCAGTAAAAGGTCTGCAATGGCGGGGAAAAAATCTCCTAGGACGGCATGTTGTACAGCATAATATGCACCATGTTCTCAGATTTTTTTCTAGAGGTAAAAAATGTGTATAATCTATAACCTAATATGGTAACCGATACAGGCTCTTGAGAGACTTTAGTTTTGACATAAATTTGCTAGTTGGCTTGCTTTAAGTCTCACCACTTCTTCAAAATCTTGATATATATAATTCTGCATTTAAAAGAAAAGTTTTATATGGATGAAATTGCAGTGGTGTCAGTAAGTTTTGGAATAGGTGGGGCAAAAAAAAAAAATAGGCAGCAAACATGAGTGCTGAAGGCACGAACCGAGTGTCGCAGCGAAATTATTCCTCTAAAAAAAAACTATGTCCAGCAGTGAAAAAAGTTTTGGCAGCACCCCCCTAGCCAAGGCACTTTTAATTTCACCTCCTTACCACATTTCCCAGACCGAAGGAAGAATAGCAAGAGAAAGAAGACAGGATATAATGGGGCAGACTTTATGTATAAAACATGAGTCATACAACCTATCCTTCCTGAAGCATCAAGACATTCCTGATTTCAATGTCATATAATGATGCTACTCAATGTATATTTTGTAGTATCCATGATATTTTTATTATTTATCCAGACTGATAATAACATTTGTTTTCTTAACCTTTTCATATATTTCTGTATTGATCAATTACTGTATAGACCAGGTCCCCCTTTTTACAAATACAAATTATCGCTGACCCTGAAAATCGCATTTACCCTTTTCTTACCTTTTTGGATCTTTGCAGGACTATTTGCTGTGCCTCTATTGCCTTCGGCTTGCTGTTTCAAAAAATTGCGAATGTCCATCACCGAGAAGTTTGTTGTTTACAAAATGAAACATCTGCACACTTACAGTTTTATAAATAACGACGTCACAAGGTTGTATTAATAAATGGAAGGTGATTTCCAAATTTACGGGATCTGATTAATGTTATACTTATTAACTCCGGCCAATAATTGATTTATTTTTATGTCACAATATCTTGGACTTGACGCAAAAATAGCGGGCAGGGAAAGTACAATAGCCGGAGATTTTTGCCGGCTGTTAGCTTTTAACATCACTGGAAATTGGGGAAAAGACAGAAATGGTAAAATGATTTTAGAAAAATGTAATGAAAGTGCCTATATACATAATAAATTCTCTAATTACTGTGTTTTAAGACATCAACTAAAGGAGATCAGAGAGCTATTGAAACTTTGCCAGAAGGATTATTAGTGAGGGAATCAGGTATACCTAATGCAGGTTTAGGTGTCTGGACAGACAAATTTATTGCAAATGGAAGTCAGTTTGGGCCATATGAAGGGGAGATAACTAAAGATGCTGAAAAAGCTCATTCTACTGGCTATGCTTGGCAGGTAATGTGATGTATTTTATTTCATAGTTCTTTGTTACCAAACCAATCTTATTTAGGGCTATTCCAGAAAAAAAATTGTTTCCTGGGGGCAGAATGCCATGAAATTAAGGGGTACCACCAATAGATTTAAATTAAAAAACACACCCCCACCAACTATTTCACATTTTGGTAAAAGTTTTTCAGCATCGAGTTTGCCCAAACGCGACCAACCCCAAAAAATTCCACTGAGTCAAACTCTTTTATTGTATCAAATCTCGATTCTTTTTTTTTTTTTTCCGGAGTTTTAACATGTCTGTCGGTTCCTTTTCGGATGCTAGTTTTACAAAGGAAATAGCTTCTGTGCTTTCTTCATATACATGTAAAGAATCCTTGTTAAAAAGCGTTTTTGTGATTATGATTAAATTATTCGCGGAATTTAACACTTAGACTGCTGCATTCATTTCTATTGTACTTTTGTGTATTGCTGAATAAATTGTTAACCACTGATGGAATAAACATGTTTATTTATAATTGCTATATCTTTGTAAATATTGAATATTCATCAATAAAAGTTATATAAAAAAGTATTGTTAGATTTTGTATTTTTTATTTATTTTTATTTTTTGTGTGCCTTTGGTCATTTTTTACCAGTAGAGGTGAAAATAGAGGTAAACAAAGGTAAATTTTTAAAATTTTATGTTTTATTAACAAATCCATCAATGTAAAAACTTTAAAAACGTATCCATCACTTTAGAATTGGACCAGTTGTTGAAAATCTCTTTTATGAACTAGTTCCACTGTGATTATCAAAAGAAAAAACTTTCATCTCGGACCAGCATTTTTTATGCGACTATTTTCCTTCCGACTTTCATTGCGCTGACTTTTACTTCCACGTATAAATAATCTTTAACGAACCCAAAGTTCGGAACTATCCATGTCAGTGATCAATTTTGTTTTACAGTTGAACAGCGCAATGATAAATATCACACAATCCTGTCTCATTTCCATCCGTTTCGTACATCGTCTGGGAAATCCCTGTGGTTCTCGCATGAAAAATCTTTTGTTGGCAGATTTGCTAGAATGTTTCTATTTCCATCTATCATATCTTTTGTTGTGGTCCAAATCCTTCAAATCGGCCACCGCTATCACGTCATTATCATTGAAATAATTCTGAAATTGTTGGCCATCACTCCCAACAATATCCGCCATTTTGTTACTTTTTTCATCAACATTTTTCACTTTCAGTTTTATTGCTTATAGCTGATTTAAAGTCAAGAGAAACTCTAAAATACACTGAATTTTAACCAATCCAAATCCATTCAAGTCTAAAATGCTGCAATCTCATGAATATTGACTCCGCCTGAGTTACGGAAACGACAATAGTTGTGCGTAGCAGTTTCGGACTGCTTTATCAGAACGACCATAGTCGCGCGTAGCAGTCTAAGGGTTAAAACATGGCAGACGTTTTTTTACAATTTCGTTGGTCGTATTTAGTTAGACGGATTGGGAGTGGTCTCATTAATATAATTTTACATTCGTCAATTTATAGAGAAGATGGTTCATAATATTTTCTGGAAATAAAGACGAGCTGTGTACTTTCTTCCACATAGCAAACAGCACACATCCACTTTTGAAATTTACATTCGAAATATCCGTAGAAACTAGAGAGCTTACATTTATTTGATGTAACTGTATTGAAAGGACAGAGATTTAAAACTCAGAATACAATGGATGTCCGTATGTATAGAAAATCTACATAATACTATCAAAATCTACCGGATTGGGGAGTGATCTCATTAATATACTTTACTAACACCCACACCTCCTCCGAAAGAACATGCTTAAACAAAGACAATATTAAAACACTGCGAACAACACATGCCAGGTCCAGAAAAGCTGACTTAATACTGGCACCTAATGTGATGGGTTTAAACCTGTTTTTAGCTCACCTGACCCGAAGGGTCATGTGAGCTATTGCCATCACTTGGCGTCCGTCGTCCGTTAACTTTTTCAAACGTTAACTCCTCCAACACCATAAGTCCAACTGCAACCAAACTTGGTACAGTTATTAATTGGTATGGGTGCTACAAATCTATTGTTTGGATTTTTGATTCGTATAAAAACATGGCCGTCATGGCTAAAAATAGAACATAGGGGTAAATCGCAGTTTTTTGCAAATAAGTCAGAAACGGTCACAGATATCAAAATTCTGGCCTAGGGTAAAAGTGATCAGCACCTCAAGATCTACCTGCCCTGAAATTTTGAAGAAGATCCAACGACCCATGTAGGAGTTGTTGCCCTTTTTCTGCATTTTTTCCAAATTTTGCACTTATTAAGCTCAATATCTTGGATACTATAAAGGAAATTTGAAAAATTTAAATTTCATATTGTTAGGCACACAAAGATCTACAAAATTTGTAACAGGATCGAAGTTGTAGGTTCGTTCCTTTTAGGAGTTATTCCCCTTAGATCGTCAAAATTGACCATTTTTGCAGTCTTTATTCATTGTAATAAAATCGTTAACTCCTCTTACACCATAAGTTTAATTGCAACCAAACTTAGTGTAGTTGTTCCTTGGCATGAGTGCTACTAAACTATCGTTTGGATTTTTGATTTGTAAAAAAACATGGCTGCCATGGCTAAAAATAGAACATAGGTGTAAATTGCAGTTTTTTGCAAATAACTCAAAAATGGTGACATATATCAAAATTCTGATGGGAAGCTAAAGTGTTCAACACCTCAAGATCTACCTGCTTTGAAATTTTGAAGAAGATGTAACCACCCATGTAGGAGTTATTGCCCTTTTTCTTGATTTTTTTTTTAAATTTGTACTTAAGTTGTATGATCATTCCTTTTAGGAGTTATTCCCCTTAGAACATCAAAATTGACCATTTTCACAGCATTTCCCTTAGTTTGCAAAATGTTTAAATGAGCCCTTTAGGAGTTAAAGTTTTGTCCCTTAAATGTTAAAATAACTGTTGATGCCTTATAGATGGCAAACTGTAGAAAATGAAAAAAAAGCTTTTGATTGCGTGTAAATTTGTTTTTAAATGGCTATTTATTAAAATATAAATTCAATGTTACCTCAATATACAATAGTACTTAAAAATAACTTTCATTAGATGTATATATTTATATATTTTTTGTGAAATTAGTTTTGAAACTGGCTGTGGTCAGCACTCATTGTTTTAACCTTTTCCCAAACTGGTTACCTGCTCAATTGTTGTTATCTTTTCCAATGACACTCAAATCAAGTATCAGTCTTTTTGCCCTTGAAAGGTAAGAATATGGATGACCACTTACAATCTGCATTTAAATCACTCAGAATCTCTATTTTTTACACTTGCTCGGATTTCAACAATATTTGGTTTTTAAAGTAAACATGGTATCCTTAGTGAATGCTGATGATGATATTTAGCTTATAATGCATTGTTTGCCAGGTGAGCGATTCAGGCTCTTGAGAGCCTCTTGTTTATGTGGACAAACCTATCCCTTTCACACATCTATACTCTAAAGACCTAAAGAATAAAACCCACAATGATAAACCTTGCAGCTATAAATGTCCTTTTCCTTAAAAAAAATATTCTAGATTTATTAGATAGGCACTATGACTGTCTGACACTATAATTTTGTTTTTGACATGTTAAGTACCTATTAATATCTTAGTTCAAAAAAAAAAGTTTTTGCCTACCTACCTACCCATACCCAACAGCCATGGGTTGGGTTTGGGCAAACTGAAATATTTTTAAGGCCGGCCTTGCTTCCATGTTTTTTAGAACTGCAACTTCCTATACATACTTAATGAACTGAATGTTCTTGTCAGCATCGAGTCTTCCATTCCTCAAAACAAATAAGTTTATTCACCCAAAACATGAAAATAAATGTTGTGAATACAAAATATTAAACAAATTTAACATAGATGTTACAAGAAGTAACTACTCTGTAAGTATGGATTTTAATTTCATCTTGTTAGCTCACCTGACCCAAAGGGTCAAGTGAGCTATTCTCATCACTTGGCGTCCGTCGTCTGTTAACTTTTACAAAAATATTCTTCTCTGAAACTACTTGGCCAATTAGAACCAAATTTGGCCACAAGCATCATTAGTTTAAAAAATTTGTCCGATAACACTGCCTGCCAACCAACATGGCGGACATGGCTAAAAATAGAAGGTAGGGGTAAACTGCAGTTTTTGTCTTATATCTCAAAATCTAAAGCTTTTAGAGCAAAACTACCTGTTATGAAATTTTCAGACGAATCTGCCAATCCTTTGTTGGGTTATTGCCTCTGAATTGATAATTTTAAGGAAATTTTGCGGTTTTAGGTTATTATCTTGAATATTGTTATAGATAAAGACAAATTGTAAACAGTAAAAATGTTCAACAAAGTAAGATCTACAAATAAGTCAACATGACCAAAATCATTGATTGACCCCTTATAGGAGTTTTTGCCCTTTAAAGACGGCATTTGGCGTAAACTTTCCTTTAAAGATCTTTTCCTCTCAAACCACTGGGCCAATTGAAACCAAACTTTGGTGGAATGGTCCTTGGGTGGCACCCTTCCAAATTTATGTTCGGCATCCCCGAATTCCAACCGACATGGCTGCTGTTACTAAAAATAGAAAAAAGGGGGATGAATTTCAAAAATCTTCTCTGAAACTAATTGGAACCTAACTTGCAGTAATGATTCTCAGGAAGTTCTCTTTCAGAAATATGTCCGATGACCTGGACTGTTAATCAAAGCTGGCTGACACAGCCAAACTTAGTTTAACATAGCCCCCTATGGGAAAATTCATTGAAAATCTGAAACCACTTGACCGATTAGAACCAGAGTTCGCAGCAATGGTCCTTAGATGGTCTTCTTTCAGAAATTTGTCCAATTTTGTGGTCTGTGAACCGAGATGGCCGCAACAGTCGAACTTAGTTTAACATAGGACCCTATGGGAAATTCACTCAAAAATCTTCTTGTCTGAAACCACAAAGCCAATTAGAACTAGAATTGGTAGCAATGGTCCTTAGACGGTCCTCCTTCAGAATAATGTATGACGACTTGGACTGTTAACCAAGATGGCCACCACAGCCGAACTTAGTTTAACATAAGGCATTATGGGAAAATTCATTGAAAAATCTTGTCTAAAACCACTTGACCAATTGGAACCAGACATTAGGAGGTCCTCTTTCAGAAATGTGTTCGATTTCTTGGACTGTGAACCAAGATGGCCACCACAGTCGAACTTAGTGTATCATAAGACCCTATGGGAAATTCACTCAAAAATCTTTTCATCTGAAACTACTGAGCCAATTGGAACTAAACTTACCACCATTGGTCCTTAGATGGTCCTCTTTCAGAATTATATCCGATCACCCAGAGTGTCAACCAAGATGGCTGCCACAGCCGAACTTAGTTTAATATAGGACCGTATAGATAAACCAACCAAATTGACTGCCACACTTGTTTTTAGTCCTGCTGAAGGTGAAAAGTTTAAATCCAGGTGAGCGATACAGGCTCTTAAGAGCCTCTATATTTACCATTCACTAAACAAATCAATCTACTGGAAGTCAACAACGATCCCAGAACAACAAAAAACCTACTTTTTGTTAATTTTTAGCTCACCTGACCAGAAGGTTCATGTGAGCTATTTTCATCACTTGGCATCTGTCGACTGTCGTCCATCCTCCGCCGTCCACAATCCACATTTTAATCTTTTCAGATATCACTGGGCCAATTGGGACCAAACTTTGGTGGAATGGTCCTTTAATGGTCCCCTTCCAAAATTATGTCCGGTGTCTACACATTTGACCAAGATGGTGGCCAAGCTAAAAATAGAAAAAAGGGGGGTCAAAATTTTAAAAATCTTCTCCTCTGAAGCTACTATGCCAATCTCAGCCAAACTTTGCTGAAATGATTGTTCGAAAATTGTGTCCGATGGTCCCGACATCTGACGAAGATGGCCACCACAGCAAAACTTAGTTTAACATAGGACCCTATGGGAAATTCCCATAAAAAATCTGATATTACTTGTCCAATTAGAACCAAACTGTGGTGGAATGGTCATAATGTGGTCCTCTTTCAAACGTGTGTCTTGATGGCCCTGAACTCCGACCAAGATGGCTGCCACAGCTGAACTTAGTTTAACGTAGGACCCTATGGGAAATTCATTTAAAAATCTTTTTGTCCGAAACTACTGAGCCAATTGCAACCAAACTTTGCAGCAATGGTCCTTAGATGGTCCTCTTTCAGAATTGTGTCCAATGAACTGGACGATCAACGAAGATGGTCGCCACAGTCGAAATTCGTTTATCTTAGGATCTTAAGGGAAATTCATTTAAAAATCATCTTGTCTGAAACTACTGAGCCAATTGCAACCAAATTTAGCAGCAATGGTCCTTATATGGTGCTCTTTCAGAATTTGTCTGATGACTTGGACTCTCAACCAAGATGTCCAACACAGCCGAACATAGTTTAACATAGACCCTATGGGAAAATTCATTAAAAAATCTTCTTGTCTGAAACTACTGAGCCAATCGAACTGGACTTGACAGCTGTGGTCTGTAGATGGTCACCTGTCATATGTCCAATGACCTAGAATGTCAACCAAGATGGCCACCACAGCTGAACTTTGTTTTACATGGGACCCTTTGAGAAAATTCATTAAAAAATCTTCAATGAAACCACTTGGCCAATTGGAACCAGAAATGGTTCATAGGTGGTCCTCTTTCAGAATGTGTCTATTGACTCGGAATGTCAACAAAGATGGCAGCCACAGCTGAACTAAGTTTAACATAGGACCCTACGGAAAAATTCATTAAATAATCTTCTTGTCTGAAACAACTGAGCCATTAGAACAGGACTTGGCAGCAATTGTCCTCAGATTATCCTTTTTCAGAAGTGTGTTGGATGACCAGGACTGTCAACCGAGTTAGCCACCACAGCCAAACATAGTTTAACATTGGACCCAATGGACAATTTATTAAAAAATCTTCGTCTGAAACTACCGAGAGGTTGGAACCAAAGTTAGCAGCAATGGTCCTTAGATGATCCTCTTTCAGATTTGTGTCCGTTGACCCAAACTATTAACCAAGATTGCCACCACAGCAGAAATTTAAACCCTGTTGGAACTGGTCGCTATATGTAAAAGGCAATGCACTATCATGTGAGCGATACAGGTTCCTGGGTTTAAATTTACTCAAAAATAGGTGTTTTATAGTGACTAAAAATTATAAGTATATATCACCAGTTTTTTTGTTTTTTTTTTTTTTTTAAAACTTTTTCACTTACTGTTGATGTTCCAGTTTTACCCTAATAATGAATAAGGCCTAATCATCTATTGTTGTTAAAAGTTTCGCAAATTATAGGACCACCAATTTTTTTGTGGCAACGGCAGAAATTTGCCTTCTATCAGTCCTATGTCTGACAGAAAATTTGAGGTATTCGCAAACTCTTGTCATTGAAATTTCCTGGAAAATTGATGTTTTACATTTTTATACCCCCCGCAAACAAAGTTTGGGGGGGTATATAGGAATCACCTTGTCTGTCCGTCTGTCTGTCTGTCCGTCCGTCCGTCTGTCCGTCTGTCCATATATCTTGTAAGCGCAACTCCTCCTAGAGCGCTCAATGGATTTCAACGAAACTTTACAGAAAGGAAGTACATCATCCAAAGATGTGCATGAAGAAAAATCTTTGCTTTCCGATATCACACAAGGGAGATAATTGGACTTCTATTTTTTTTGGCTTATACATTATATATGAACCTTGTAAGCGCAACTCCTCCTAGACCGCTCAATGGAATTCAAGGATACATTACAGAAAGGAAGTACATCATCTGAAAATGTGCATGAAGAAAAATCTTTGCTTTCCGATATCACACAAGGGAGATAATTGGACTTCTATTTTTTTTGGCTTATACATTATATATGAACCTCGTAAGCGCAACTCCTCCTAGACCGCTCAATGGATTTCAACGAAACTTTACAGAAAGGAAGTACATCATCCAGAGATGTGCATGAAGAAAAATCTTTGCTTTCCGATTTCACACAAGGGAGATAATTGGACTTCTATTTTTTTTGGCTTATACATTATATATGAACCTCGTAAGCGCAACTCCTCCTAGACCACTCAATGGATTTCAACGAAACTTTACAGAAAGGAAGTACATCATCCAAAGATGTGCATGAAGAAAAATCTTTGCTTTTCGATATCACACAAGGGAGGTAATTGGACTTCAAAGCGGGGGGTATCCTTTGTGAGCTTTGCTCACAGTACATCTAGTTGTACATGTATCTTTTATTAACAATGATTAATCTTAAATATTGTTTCACATAGTTTTGCCTATTGAATTTATTTTTAAAGGGAACCAGGCTACTGGAAGTTTACAAAAGTATGCTTGTTTTAAGTCATGAAGTGAAATGCCAGGCTACTTCCAACCCAAGTGGGTTTTTGCATTAAATTACCCATACAAAACTGTTGATAAAAATACAAAAATTGCGCAATATACAACTTGAATAGTCTGTATACTCATCTAAAAATCACTTTAACCCCCCTCCCCATCCCAACCCAAAACATTCTTTTTCTTTGTTCACACCCCAACCAGCAAATTTCAAATACAGTTTTACCCCCCACCAAGACAGTTTTATATCGATAGGTTTCTGCCCCCAGGAGAAACTTTTTTTTCTAGAATAGCCAATATGTAATCTGAAATTATCTGGTTCTCAGAAAAGTGCTTTTTAAGCCCCCACTGCTAGGCGAAGGGGCATTAAGTGTTATCCTTGACCGTCCGTCTGATTATTGTTTCCGCACTCAAACTTTAGTTTGCCTTATCAAAATTTATGAAACTCATACTCAATGCCAAGAACCACAGCACACAGACATAGTTCGTATCTCGATCGGCAGTGAGTCATTTACATGTTTCATAAAGGTAATGGAAAGTCTTTGAATTTCACTTTGGTCTTTGAAAGTCATTGAGAAATCTTAGAGTGCTTGAAAGTCATGGAATTTAAGGCTTTATCATTGAAACGTGCTTGAATTTCATGGTTTTCTACCAGTCTATACTATGTGTACTCTGATCTAAATTTGCACGTTTGCTATTTTCAATGTGAATTATTCTTAACTATTTTGGATATTGACAACATTTGGTTTAGGTCATTCAGGATCTCTACTTCTTGGTTTGTTATTTAGTGCATTAGTTGTCAGTGCTTTAAACAGTCTCTGTTAAAGATAAGCATTAAAACAATCTTCATTGAGGAAGGGAAAAGCAAGGAAAAGGTCTTGAATTGTCTTGAAAAAGTGATGGAATTTGGAGTTTAAGAGCCTGTATGAACCATGATTTGTCGTGCTAGAGTTCTCCTTTATTACTTGGAAAATTACAAATTTTTTCATTTCTGCAATCTAACTTGACTTTGCCTCATCCAAATTTTATGAAAAACATACAGTATACTAAGAAGGATATAATAATGTCCCCCATGAAATGATGTCCGCCGGACATTATTTCATATTAAATACTGTCCATGGACAATATTTATTTATTTTAATGTGTCCTGGACACAATTTAACTATGAAAAAATGTCCTAGGCTATGAAAAATTGTCCATGCTATCACTGGACACTTTTTACCATTAAATTTGTAAATTTGTCGGTATTCACTGCCATCCATTGTTTTTATGTTTTACTTCATCTATTTCAAGTACACCTTCATTTATTATATAATAAAACATTTTGGAAGACAGAATTTAATAATTTATCAACTGCTATGAAATACTGTCTGTGGTAGGACACTATTTCATAACTATTGCGTTAAATTCTGTCCACTTAAGGGACAAAATTTCATGGCAATGGACAGTATTTAATAATATAGTTCTGTGAAAAACTGTCCAGGTGGACATCATTTCTCAGGGCATTATTTTGGCTTGCACACATACATATTTTTAATCTGATTACGATGTCAATAATTTCTGCTTTATTATCTTTTTAGCTCACCTGACCCGAAGGGTCATGTGAGCTATTGCTATCACTTGGCGTCCGTCGTCCGTCCGTCCGTCGTCCGTTAACTTTTTCAAACGTTAACTACTCCAACACCATAAATCCAACTGCAACCAAACTTGGTACAGTTATTAATTGGTATGGGTGCTACAAATCTGTTGTTTGGATTTTTGATTCGTATAAAAACATGGCCGTCATGGCTAAAAATAGAACCGCAAATAAGTCAGAAACGGTCACAGATATCAAAATTCTGGCATAGGGTAAAAGTGATCAGCACCTCAAGATCTACCTGCCCTGAAATTTTGAAGAAGATCCAACCACTCATTTCAGAGTTATCACCCTTTTTCCTGATTTTTTCCAAATTTTTTTATGTTATTATTCCAAAAATCTTCTCCTCTGAAACTACTGAATGGATTTGGATAAAACTTAGCATGATTGTTCCTTAGGGTATCCTGCACAAAGTTTATGCTTCGATTTTTGATCCGTCGAAAAACATGGCCACTGTTACTAAAAATAGAACATAGGGGTCAAACAACAGTTTTTCGCAACTATCTCAAAAATCATAAGGTTATGGCAAATTCTGGCAGGTTGAAAGTGTTCAGCATGATGAGAGCTACCTGCGTGCTGATTTTCGTGAAAATCTGTCAACTGATGTTAGAGTTATTGCCCTTTTTTGACATTTTTGGTTTTTTTTTATGTTATTATTTCAAAAATCTTCTCCTCTGAAACTACTGAATGGATTTGGATAAAACTTAGCATGATTGTTCCTTAGGGTATCCTGCACAAAGTTTATGCTTCGATTTTTGATCCGTCGAAAAACATGGCCACTGTTACTAAAAATAGAACATAGGGGTCAAACAACATTTTTTCGCAACTATCTCAAAAATCAAAGTTATGGCAAATTCTGGCAGGTTGAAAGTGTTCAGCATGATGAGAGCTACCTGTGTGTTTATTTTCGTGAAAATCTGTCAACTGATGTTAGAGTTATTGTCCTTTTTAGCTCACCTGACCCGAAGGGTCATGTGAGCTATTGCTATCACTTGGCGTCCGTCGTCCGTCCGTTAACTTTTTCAAACGTTAACTCCTCCAACACCATAAGTCCAACTGCAACCAAACTTGGTACAGTTATTAATTGGTATGGGTGCTACAAATCTATTGTTTGGATTTTTGATTCGTATAAAAACATGACCGTCATGGCTAAAAATAGAACATAGGGGTAAATCGCAGTTTTTTGCAAATAAGTCAGAAACGGTCACAGATATCAAAATTCTGGCCTAGGGTAAAAGTGATCAGCACCTCAAGATCTACCTGCCCTGAAATTTTGAAGAAGATCCAACGACCCATGTAGGAGTTATTGCCCTTTTTCTGCATTTTTTCCAAATTTTGCAATTATTAAGCTCAATATCTTGGATACTATAAAGGAAATTTGAAAAATTTAAATTTCATATTGTTAGGCACACAAAGATCTACAAAATTTGTAACAGGATCGAAGTTGTAGGTTCGTTCCTTTTAGGAGTTATTTGACATTTTTGGCTTTTTTTTATGTTATTATTTCAAAAATCTTCTTCTCTGAAACTACTATTCAAAATCTAATGAAACTTGGTAAGATTGTTCCTTAGAGTATCCTGCACAAAGTTTATGCTTCGATTTTTGATCCGTCGAAAAACATGGCCACTGTTACTAAAAATAGAACATAGGGGTCAAACAACAGTTTTGCGCAAATATCTCAAAAA
Organism: Mytilisepta virgata; assembly: GCA_028015205.1. Taxonomy (NCBI): domain Eukaryota; kingdom Metazoa; phylum Mollusca; class Bivalvia; order Mytilida; family Mytilidae; genus Mytilisepta; species Mytilisepta virgata. Next base: position 38,326,167 of record CM051513.1, on the reverse strand, counting down.
TCATTAGGTTACGGCAAATTCTGGCAGGTTGAAAGTGTTCAGCATGATGAGAGCTACCTGTGTGCTGATTTTCGTGAAAATCTGTCAACTGATGTTAGAGTTATTGCCCTTTTTAGCTCACCTGACCCGAAGGGTCATGTGAGCTATTGCTTTCACTTGGCGTCCGTCGTCCGTCCGTCCGTCGTCCGTTAACTTTTTCAAATGTTAACTCCTCCAACACCATAAGTCCAACTGCAACTAAACTTGGTACAGTTATTAATTGGTATGGGTGCTACAAATCTATCGTTTGGATTTTTGATTCGTATAAAAGCATGGCCGTCATGGCTAAAAATAGAACATAGGGGTAAATCGCAGTTTTTTGCAAATAAGTCAGAAACGGTCACAGATATCAAAATTCTGGCCTAGGGTAAAAGTGATCAGCACCTCAAGATCTACCTGCCCTGAAATTTTGAAGAAGATCCAACGACCCATGTAGGAGTTATTGCCCTTTTTCTGCATTTTTTCCAAATTTTGCACTTACTAAGCTTAATATCTTGGATACTATAAAGGAAATTTGAAAAATTTAAATTTCATATTGTTTGGCACACAAAGATCTACAAAATTTGTAACAGGATCGAAGTTGTAGGTTCGTTCCTTTTAGGAGTTATTCCCCTTAGATCGTCAAAATTGACCATTTTTGCAGTCTTTATTCATTGTAATAAAATCGGTAACTCCTCTTACACCATAAGTTTAATTGCAACCAAACTTAGTGTAGTTGTTCCTTGGCATGAGTGCTACTAAAGTGTCGTTTGGATTTTTGATTTGTAAAAAAACATGGCTGCCAGGGCTAAAAATAGAACATAGGGATAAATTGCAGTTTTTAGCTCACCTGACCCGAAGGGTCATGTGAGCTATTGCCATCACTTGGCGTCCGTCGTCCGTCCGTCGTCCGTTAACTTTTTCAAACGTTAACTCCTCCAACACCATAAGTCCAACTGCAACCAAACTTGGTACAGTTATTAATTGGTATGGGTGCTACAAATCTGTTGTTTGGATTTTTGATTCGTATAAAAACATGGCCGTCATGGCTAAAAATAGAACATAGGGGTAAATCGCAGTTTTTTGCAAATAAGTCAGAAACGGTCACAGATATCAAAATTCTGGCATAGGGTAAAAGTGTTCAGCACCTAGAGATCTACCTGCCCTGAAATTTTGAAGAAGATCCAATGACCCATGTTGGAGTTATTGCCCTTTTTTAGCTCACCTGGCTATGCCAGGGTGAGCTTTTGCCATCACTTTGCGTCCGTCGTCCGTCGTCCGTCCGTCCGTCGTTAGCTCACTTTAAAAAATCTTCTCCTCTGAAACTACTGGAGGGATTGGTTTGAAACTTTATAGTAATCATCTATGACATATCCTGTACAAACGATCCTCATTTTATTATGATCCGATGAAAAACATGGCCACCGGTGCTAAAAATAGAACATAGGGGTAAATTGCAGTTTTTGGCTAATAACTCGAAAACCGATGCAAATATGAAAAATCTGACATGGGGTAAAAATGATCATCATGAAGAGATCTACCTACTGTCCAATTTTGAAGAAAATCTGACTACCCGTGTTGGAGTTATTGCCCTTTTTTCATAAAATTTTCAAAATTTTTGCATTTTTTATTTTTTATTTCAAAAAGTGTAACAGATAGGGGTCAAGTGTAAATAGCAAAAATGTTCAGCATATTGAGATCTACCCATCGTGATTTTTTGAAGAAAAACCAAAAACCCTTGTAGGAGTTATTGCCCTTTTTAGGTGAAATTTTCCGAATCTTAATATTGTTTGTCTGTTATTTCAAAAAGTATTGAAGATAGAAGTTAAGTGTAAATTACAAATATGTTAATCATGATGAGATCTACCTACCCTATAATTCTGAAGAAAATCTTAGGACCCCTATTGGAGTTATTGCCCTTTTTAGGTCAAATTTTGCGAATTTTACATTGTTTGTCTGTTATTTCAATAACTATTGAAGTTAGAGGTTAAGTGTAAATAACAAAAATGTTTAGCATGATGAGATCTACTAACCCTGCAATTTTGAAGAAAATCTTAGGACCCCTATTGGAGTTATTGCCCTTTTTAGGTAAACTTCCAAATTTTTATATTGTTTGTCTGTTATTTCAATAACTATTGAAGATAGAGGTTAAGTGTAAAAAACAAAAATGTTTATCATGATGAGATCTACTTACCTGGCAATTTTGAAGAAAATCTTAGGACCCCTGTTGGAGTTCAAAATTTTTCAATTTTGCATTTTTTGTGTTTTATTTTGAAAACTATATATACAGAGGTTGTGAAAATTGATGAAATGTTTGTAACGTTAAGATCTGTCAAAAATCAAAAAATGATGTAAATCCTTGCAAAAGTGAGAAAGCTATATGGTGATTTTTAGGTCCATTCAGGTCTAAGTCCGCGTTCAGGTCTTTAGCGTGACCCGATTTTATACGACTTCCTGTGACTGGTAAGCATGGATGTTTCTGAAATTTACAAACACAAAATGTAGGAAAAAAAACATAATTAAGCCCTTTTCATGTTTTCAATCATATATATGATCTGTGTCCTAAGGCCAAGATCAAGAAAATACACATGTATTACAGAAATTGAGGGGTGGACAATGGTAAACATTCACTAAAGTATCGATTGTGCCCCTGCGTCCACCTAGTATATTACTGATTGATGACTCAACAGGTCCACGGATGGCTCCGTAGAAAGAATGTGTTCAACATGCGCTGGAATTCTTAAATATTAAGTACATAAAAGAAAGGATGACCAGGAATTTCCACTATGATAGAAAACAAACCCACTTCCCACGTCTTTTGGTTCAGATACTACTACTAGAAACCAAAAATTAATACCCTTTATATAACCACAAAGAAATATTGATGCAATATAAATATACAGAATATTCAGGGGAATAATATAGTCTCTCTCTCAGGTATGTAAACTTTTTAAATTTTAACTGTTGATAAGTCAGAATTGTGTATGGCTCATCTCATAAATAAATGGGCCTGCCCCGCACAATTCTTTTCTTTCTTTTGTCCAATCTTTGTGGCCTGGTATAATTGGGAAGGGGGTCAATGTAAAGATGTGTTTACAAGGGGAAGTGCTGCCCAAATTTTTTTCAAGTTTTGGGAGTCTTGGTTTTTAAAGATCTAGATTTACATTGGTTTATTCGCAACTCCTTCCAGAATTTTTGTGTTCATTTACTCGCCCACACTTTTTCGATTTGTTGAGCTCAAGTGTTGTTGAGCAGGCAACACACGTGTTCCCTGGAACACCCATCCCTAAGATATATATACAATAAACACGTGCATGCGCATAAAGAAAAATAATAATGGTGCACCAAATGTACAAGTCTTAGTTTATATCTCAGTTACTATACATAATAGGATCAACTTATTGTACATCCATCTCAAAAGGCAGGTCAGCATCCAGGCAAAATTAGGTCACTTTGACCTATATTTTCGCCATCAGTGACTTGCATTCAAGTTTACATCCGAGTTCAAATCTCAGTCACTGTACATGGTAGGAACAATTTATCTTGCACATGCATGCATCTCTGATGCTAGGTATATTGCAATCTTACCAGTAAACCATTAATTTCAAATTAAATGACATAACGAAGCGGACTCTGTAATTGTTGATTACCTATGTTTGACTATAAAAGCAGTAACCCAGGTGAGCGATTACAGGCTCTTTGAGAGCCTCTTGTTTGACATTTTTGGCTTTTTTTTTATGTTATTATTTAAAAAATCTTCTCCTCTGAAACTACTCAATGGATTTGGATAAAACTTAGCATGATTGTTCCTTAGGGTATCCTGCACAAAGTTTATGCTTCGATTTTTGATCCGTCGAAAAACATGGCCACTGTTGCTAAAAATAGAACATAGGGGTCAAACAACAGTTTTTTTTATGTTATTATTTCAAAAATCTTCTTCTCTGAAACTGCTATTCAAAATCAAATGAAACTTGGTAAGATTGTTCCTTAGGGTATCCTGCAAAAAGTTTATGCTTCGATTTTTGATCCGTCGAAAAACATGGCCACTGTTACTAAAAATAGAACATAGGGGTCAAACAACAGTTCTTCGCAAATATCTCAAAAATCATTAGGTTACGGCAAATTCTGCAAGTTGAAAGTGTTCAGCATGATGAGAGCTACCTGTGTGCTGATTTGCGTGAAAATCTGTCAACTGATGTTAGAGTTATTGCCCTTTTTTGACATTTTTTGGCTTTTTTTTATGTTATTATTTCAAAAATCTTCTTCTCTGAAACTACTATTCGAAATCAAATGAAATTTGGTAAGATTGTTCCTTAGGGTATCCTGCAAAAAGTTAATGCTTGGATTTTTGATTAGTCGAAAAACATGTCCACCCTTACTAAAAATAGAACATAGGGGTCAAAATGCTGTTTTTGCTTATTTTTTCCTGAATTATAGAAAGAAAATGAAGACAAAAGCTACTTTCAAGGTAAACATGGTATCCCAAGTTGAATGGTGATGATGAAAGTTTGTTTTGGACGGCCATTTTTAAAATGGCTGCCACTTTCCCGCCATTTTACGAACCTGTTACTAAAAATAGAACATATGGGTCAAACAACAGTTTTTCGCAAGTATCTCAAAAATCATTAGGTTATGGCAAATTCTGGCAGGTTGAAAGTGTTCAGCATGATGAGAGCTACCTGTGTGCTTATTTTCGTGAAAATCTGTCAACTGATGTTAGAGTTATTGCCCTTTTTAGCTCACCTGACCCGAAGGGTCATGTGAGCTATTGCTATCACTTGGCGTCCGTCGGTCGTCCGTCCGTCCGTCCGTCGTCCGTTAACTTTTTCAAACGTTAACTCCTCCAACACCATAAGTCCAACTGCAACCAAACTTGGTACAGTTATTAATTGGTATGGGTGCTACAAATCTATTGTTTGGATTTTTGATTCATATAAAAACATGGCCGTCATGGCTAAAAATAGAACATAGGGGTAAATGGCAGTTTTTTGCAAATAAGTCAGAAACGGTCACAGATATCAAAATTCTGGCATAGGGTAAAAGTGATCAGCACCTCAAGATCTACCTGCCCTGAAATTTTGAAGAAGATCCAACCACTCATTTCAGAGTTATCACCCTTTTTTTGACATTTTTGGCTTTTTTTATGTTATTATTTCAAAAATCTTCTCCTCTGAAACTAGTGAATGGATTTGGATAAAACTTAGCATGATTGTTCCTTAGGGTATCCTGCACAAAGTTTATGCTTCGATTTTTGATCCATCGAAAAACATGGCCACTGTTACTAAAAATAGAACATAGGGGTCAAACAACAGTTTTTTGCAAATATCTCAAAAATCATTAGGTTATGGCAAATTCTGGCAGTTTGAAAGTGTTCAGCATGATGAGAGCTACCTGTGTGCTTATTTTCGTGAAAATCTGTCAACTGATGTTAGAGTTATTGCCCTTTTTTGACATTTTTGGCTTTTTTTATGTTATTTCAAAAATCTTCTCCTCTGAAACTACTGAATGGATTTGGATAAAACTTAGCATGATTGTTCCTTAGGATATCCTGCACAAAGTTTATGCTTCGATTTTTGATCCGTCGAAAAACATGGCCACTGTTACTAAAAATAGAACATAGGGGTCAAACAACAGTTTTTCGCAAGTATCTAAAAAATCATTAGGTTAAGGCAAACTCTGGCAGGTTGAAAGTGTTCAGCATGATGAGAGCTACCTGAGTGCTGATTTTCTTGAAAATCTGTATACTGATGTTAGAGTTATTGCCCTTTTTTGACGTTTTTGGCTTTTTTTTATATTATTATTTCAAAAATCTTCTCCTCTGAAACTACTAAATGGATTTGGATAAAACTTAGCATGATTGTTCCTTAGGGTATCCTGCACAAAGTTTATGCTTCGATTTTTGATCCGTCGAAAAACATGGCCACTGTTACTAAAAATAGAACATAGGGGTCAAACAACAGTTTTTCGCAAATATCTCAAAAATAATTAGGTTACGCCAAATTCTGCAGGTTGAAAGTGTTCAGCATGATGAGAGCTACCTGCGTGCTGATTTTTGTGAAAATCTTTCAACTGATGTTAGAGTTATTGCCCTTTTTTGACATTTTTGGATTTTTTTATGTTATTATTTCAAAAATCTTCTCTAAAACTACTATTCAAAATCAAATGAAACTTGGTAAGATTGTTCCTTAGGGTATTCTGCAAAAAGTTAATGCTTGGATTTTTGATTGGTCAAAAAACATGTCCGCCCTTACTAAAAATAGAACATAGGGGTCAAAATGCTGTTTTTTGCTATTCTTTCCTGAATTATAGAAATAAAATGAAGATGAAAGCTACTTTGATGGCAAACATGGTATCCCGAGTTGAATGGTGATGATGAAAGTTTGTTTTGGACGGCCATTTTTAAAATGGCTGCCATTTTCCCACCATTTTTTACACTTGCTCGGATTTCAACAATATTTGGTTTTTAAAGTAAACATGGTATCCTTAGTGAATGGTGATGATGATAATGTTGTATAACAATGATTAAACTTCATAATATGTGAGCTTTAAATTGCCATCACTTGGTGTCTGTCATAATCGTTGTTAACAAATTTTCAACATCTTCTCCTCTGAAACTACTTGGGGGAATTTGATGAAAATTTAGCATGATTGTTCCTGCAATATTTCCTTTTCAAGTACAATAAAAAGCCTTAACCCACAATTTTTACATAACTTCTTTCAAACATTTTAAAAACGAAGACAACATATAGACCAAAAGATTTATACTTGTATTTGAAGATTAATTAAAGCTTGTATTTTGTATTATGAATCATCAGATTGACCATGACTGTATCTTAATCAAGCGTAGGGAGAACTCATGCCCATTTCTTTCCAGAGGTTCTTAAAGGTTTTTAAAGGTATTTTCAGCATTTTACGTGACCTTTAATACTCAGTTTAGTTTACAACAAACATTAATATATTAATTTAGTTTATAGTGCATTGTTTACCAGGTGAGCGATTCAGGCTCTTGAGAGCCTCTTGTTTGACATTTTTGGCTTTTTTTAATGTTATTATTTCAAAAATCTTCTCCTCTGAAACTACTGAATGGATTTGGATAAAACTTAGCATGATTGTTCCTTAGGGTATCCTGCACAAACTTTATGCTTCGATTTTTGAACCGTCGAAAAACATGGCCACTGTTACTAAAAATAGAACATAGGAGTCAAACAACAGTTTTTCGCAAATATCTCAAAAATCATTAGGTTACGGCAAATTCTGGCAGGTTGAAAGTGTTCAGCATGATGAGAGCTACCTGTGTGCTTATTTTCGTGAAATTATGTCAACTGATGTTAGAGTTATTGCCCTTTTTGACATTTTTGGCATTTTTTTATGTTATTATTTCAAAAATCTTCTTCTCTGAAACTACTATTCAAAATCAAATGAAACTTGGTAAGATTGTTCCTTAGGGTATCCTGCAAAAAGTGAATGTTTGGATTTTTGATTGGTCGAAAAACATGTCCACCCTTGCTAAAAATAGAACATAGGGGTCAAAATGCTGTTTTTTGCTATTTTTTCCTGAATTATAGAAATAAAATGAAGATGAAAGCTACTTTCAAGGCAAACATGGTATCCCGAGTTGAATGGTGATGATGAAAGTTTGTTTTGGACGGTCATTTTCCCACCATTTTTTACACTTGCTCGGATTTCAACAATATTTGGTTTTTAAAGTAAACATGGTATCCTTAGTGAAGGTGATGATGAGAATGTTGTATAACAATGATTAAACTTCATAATATGTGAGCTTTTAATATGCTATCACTTGTTGTCTGTCATCATCATCGTTAACAAATTTTCAAACATCTTCTCCTCTGAAACTACTGGGGGGATTTGGATGAAACTTAGCATGATTGTTCCTGCAATATTTCCTTTTCAAGTACAATAAAAAGCCTTAACCCACAATTTTTATATAACTTCTTTCAAACATTTTAAAAACGAAGACAACATATAGACCAAAAGATTTATACTTGTATTTGAAGATGAATTAAAGCTTGTATTTTGTATTGTGAGTCATCAGATTGACCATGACTGTATCTTAATCAAGCGTAGGGAGAACTCATGCCCATTTCTTTCCAGAGGTTCTTGAAAGGCTTTTAAAGGTATTTTCAGAATTTTACGTGACCTTTAATACTCAGTTTAATTTACAACAAACATTAATATATTAATTTAGTTTATAGTGCATTGTTTGCCAGGTGAGCGATTCAGGCTCTTGAGAGCCTCTTGTTTGAGATTTTTGGCTTTTTTTTATGTTATTGTTTCAAAAATCTTCTTCTCTAAAACTACTATTCAAAATCAAATGAAACTTGGTAAGATTGTTCCTTAGGATATCCTGCACAAAGTTTATGCTTCGATTTTTGATCCGTCGAAAAACATTGCCACTGTTACTAAAAATAGAACATAGGGGTCAAACAACAGTTTTGCGCAAATATCTCAAAAATCATTAGGTTACGGCAAATTCTGGCAGGTTGAAAGAGTTCAGCATGATGAGAGCTACCTGTGTGCTGATTTTCGTGAAAATCTGTCAACTGATGTTAGAGTTATTGCCCTTTTTTGACATTTTTGGCTTTTTTTTATGTTATTGTTTCAAAAATCTTCTTCTCTGAAACTACTATTCAAAATCAAATGAAACTTGGTAAGATTGTTCCTTAGGGTATCCTGCAAAAAGTTAATGCTTCGATTTTTGATTGGTCGAAAAACATGCCCGCCCTTACTAAAAATAGAACATAGGGGTCAAAATGCTGTTTTTTGCTATTTTTTCCTGAATTATAGAAAGAAAATGAAGATGAAAGCTACTTTAAGGTAAACATGGTATCCCTAGTTGAATGGTGATGATGAAAGTTTGTTTTGGAGGGTCATTTTTAAAATGGCTGCCATTTTCCCCGCCATTTTTTACACTTGCTCGGATTTCAACAATATTTGGTTTTTAAAGTAAACATGGTATCCTTAGTGAATGGTGATGATGAGATTTAGTTTATAGCGCATTGTTGCCAGGTGAGCGATTCAGGCTCTTGAGAGCCTCTTGTTTGATATTTTTGGCTTTTTTTTATGTTATGATTTCAAAAATCTTCTTCTCTGAAACTACTATTCAAAATCAAATGAAACTTAGTCTGATTGTTCCTTAGGGTATCCTGCAAAAAGTTAATGCTTGGATTTTTGATTGGTCGAAAAACATGTCCGCCCTTACTAAAAATAGAACATAGGGGTCAAAATGCTGTTTTTTGCTATTTTTTCCTGAATTATAGAAATAAAATGAAGATGAAAGCTACCTTCAAGGCAAACATGGTATTCCGAGTTGAATGGTGATGATGAAAGTTTGTTTTGGACGGCCATTTTTAAAATGGCTGCCATTTTCCCACCATTTTTTACACTTGCTCGGATTTCAACAATATTTGGTTTTTAAAGTAAACATGGTATCCTTAGTGAATGGTGATGATGATAATGTTGTATAACAATGATTAAACTTCATAATATGTGAGCTTTAAATTGCCATCACTTGGTGTCTGTCATAATCGTTGTTAACAAATTTTCAACATCTTCTCCTCTGAAACTACTTGGGGGAATTTGATGAAAATTTAGCATGATTGTTCCTGCAATATTTCCTTTTCAAGTACAATAAAAAGCCTTAACCCACAATTTTTACATAACTTCTTTCAAACATTTTAAAAACGAAGACAACATATAGACCAAAAGATTTATACTTGTATTTGAAGATTAATTAAAGCTTGTATTTTGTATTATGAATCATCAGATTGACCATGACTGTATCTTAATCAAGCGTAGGGAGAACTCATGCCCATTTCTTTCCAGAGGTTCTTAAAGGTTTTTAAAGGTATTTTCAGCATTTTACGTGACCTTTAATACTCAGTTTAGTTTACAACAAACATTAATATATTAATCTAGTTTATAGTGCATTGTTTACCAGGTGAGCGATTCAGGCTCTTGAGAGCCTCTTGTTTGACATTTTTGGCTTTTTTTTATGTTATTATTTCAAAAATCTTCTCCTCTGAAACTACTGAATGGATTTGGATAAAACTTAGCATGATTGTTCCTTAGGGTATCCTGCACAAACTTTATGCTTCGATTTTTGAACCGTCGAAAAACATGGCCACTGTTACTAAAAATAGAACATAGGAGTCAAACAACAGTTTTTCGCAAATATCTCAAAAATCATTAGGTTACGGCAAATTCTGGCAGGTTGAAAGTGTTCAGCATGATGAGAGCTACCTGTGTGCTTATTTTCGTGAAATTATGTCAACTGATGTTAGAGTTATTGCCCTTTTTGACATTTTTGGCTTTTTTTTATGTTATTATTTCAAAAATCTTCTTCTCTGAAACTACTATTCAAAATCAAATGAAACTTGGTAAGATTGTTCCTTGGGGTATCCTGCAAAAAGTGAATGTTTGGATTTTTGATTGGTCGAAAAACATGTCCACCCTTGCTAAAAATAGAACATAGGGGTCAAAATGCTGTTTTTTGCTATTTTTTCCTGAATTATAGAAATAAAATGAAGATGAAAGCTACTTTCAAGGCAAACATGGTATCCCGAGTTGAATGGTGATGATGAAAGTTTGTTTTGGACGGTCATTTTCCCACCATTTTTTACACTTGCTCGGATTTCAACAATATTTGGTTTTTAAAGTAAACATGGTATCCTTAGTGAAGGTGATGATGAGAATGTTGTATAACAATGATTAAACTTCATAATATGTGAGCTTTTAATATGCTATCACTTGTTGTCTGTCATCATCATCGTTAACAAATTTTCAAACATCTTCTCCTCTGAAACTACTGGGGGGATTTGGATGAAACTTAGCATGATTGTTCCTGCAATATTTCCTTTTCAAGTACAATAAAAAGCCTTAACCCACAATTTTTATATAACTTCTTTCAAACATTTTAAAAACGAAGACAACATATAGACCAAAAGATTTATACTTGTATTTGAAGATGAATTAAAGCTTGTATTTTGTATTGTGAGTCATCAGATTGACCATGACTGTATCTTAATCAAGCGTAGGGAGAACTCATGCCCATTTCTTTCCAGAGGTTCTTGAAAGGCTTTTAAAGGTATTTTCAGAATTTTACGTGACCTTTAATACTCAGTTTAATTTACAACAAACATTAATATATTAATTTAGTTTATAGTGCATTGTTTGCCAGGTGAGCGATTCAGGCTCTTGAGAGCCTCTTGTTTGAGATTTTTGGCTTTTTTTTATGTTATTGTTTCAAAAATCTTCTTCTCTAAAACTACTATTCAAAATCAAATGAAACTTGGTAAGATTGTTCCTTAGGATATCCTGCACAAAGTTTATGCTTCGATTTTTGATCCGTCGAAAAACATGGCCACTGTTACTAAAAATAGAACATAGGGGTCAAACAACAGTTTTGCGCAAATATCTCAAAAATCATTAGGTTACGGCAAATTCTGGCAGGTTGAAAGAGTTCAGCATGATGAGAGCTACCTGTGTGCTGATTTTCGTGAAAATCTGTCAACTGATGTTAGAGTTATTGCCCTTTTTTGACATTTTTGGCTTTTTTTTATGTTATTGTTTCAAAAATCTTCTTCTCTGAAACTACTATTCAAAATCAAATGAAACTTGGTAAGATTGTTCCTTAGGGTATCCTGCAAAAAGTTAATGCTTCGATTTTTGATTGGTCGAAAAACATGCCCGCCCTTACTAAAAATAGAACATAGGGGTCAAAATGCTGTTTTTTGCTATTTTTTCCTGAATTATAGAAAGAAAATGAAGATGAAAGCTACTTTAAGGTAAACATGGTATCCCTAGTTGAATGGTGATGATGAAAGTTTGTTTTGGAGGGTCATTTTTAAAATGGCTGCCATTTTCCCGCCATTTTTTACACTTGCTCGGATTTCAACAATATTTGGTTTTTAAAGTAAACATGGTATCCTTAGTGAATGGTGATGATGAGATTTAGTTTATAGCGCATTGTTGCCAGGTGAGCGATTCAGGCTCTTGAGAGCCTCTTGTTTGACATTTTTGGCTTTTTTTTATGTTATGATTTCAAAAATCTTCTTCTCTGAAACTACTATTCAAAATCAAATGAAACTTAGTCTGATTGTTCCTTAGGGTATCCTGCAAAAAGTTAATGCTTGGATTTTTGATTGGTCGAAAAACATGTCCGCCCTTACTAAAAATAGAACATAGGGGTCAAAATGCTGTTTTTTGCTATTTTTTCCTGAATTATAGAAATAAAATGAAGATGAAAGCTACCTTCAAGGCAAACATGGTATTCCGAGTTGAATGGTGATGATGAAAGTTTGTTTTGGACGGCCATTTTTAAAATGGCTGCCATTTTCCCACCATTTTTTACACTTGCTCGGATTTCAACAATATTTGGTTTTTAAAGTAAACATGGTATCCTTAGTGAATGGTGATGATGAGAATGTTGTATAACAATGATTAAACTTCATAATATGTGAGCTTTAAATTGCCATCACTTGGTGTCTGTCATAATCGTTGTTAACAAATTTTCAACATCTTCTCCTCTGAAACTACTTGGGGGAATTTGATGAAAATTTAGCATGATTGTTCCTGCAATATTTCCTTTTCAAGTACAATAAAAAGCCTTAACCCACAATTTTTACATAACTTCTTTCAAACATTTTAAAAACGAAGACAACATATAGACCAAAAGATTTATACTTGTATTTGAAGATTAATTAAAGCTTGTATTTTGTATTATGAATCATCAGATTGACCATGACTGTATCTTAATCAAGCGTAGGGAGAACTCATGCCCATTTCTTTCCAGAGGTTCTTAAAGGTTTTTAAAGGTATTTTCAGCATTTTACGTGACCTTTAATACTCAGTTTAGTTTACAACAAACATTAATATATTAATTTAGTTTATAGTGCATTGTTTACCAGGTGAGCGATTCAGGCTCTTGAGAGCCTCTTGTTTGACATTTTTGGCTTTTTTTTATGTTATTATTTCAAAAATCTTCTCCTCTGAAACTACTGAATGGATTTGGATAAAACTTAGCATGATTGTTCCTTAGGGTATCCTGCACAAACTTTATGCTTCGATTTTTGAACCGTCGAAAAACATGGCCACTGTTACTAAAAATAGAACATAGGAGTCAAACAACAGTTTTTCGCAAATATCTCAAAAATCATTAGGTTACGGCAAATTCTGGCAGGTTGAAAGTGTTCAGCATGATGAGAGCTACCTGTGTGCTTATTTTCGTGAAATTATGTCAACTGATGTTAGAGTTATTGCCCTTTTTGACATTTTTGGCTTTTTTTTATGTTATTATTTCAAAAATCTTCTTCTCTGAAACTACTATTCAAAATCAAATGAAACTTGGTAAGATTGTTCCTTAGGGTATCCTGCAAAAAGTGAATGTTTGGATTTTTGATTGGTCGAAAAACATGTCCACCCTTGCTAAAAATAGAACATAGGGGTCAAAATGCTGTTTTTTGCTATTTTTTCCTGAATTATAGAAATAAAATGAAGATGAAAGCTACTTTCAAGGCAAACATGGTATCCCGAGTTGAATGGTGATGATGAAAGTTTGTTTTGGACGGTCATTTTCCCACCATTTTTTACACTTGCTCGGATTTCAACAATATTTGGTTTTTAAAGTAAACATGGTATCCTTAGTGAATGGTGATGATGAGAATGTTGTATAACAATGATTAAACTTCATAATATGTGAGCTTTTAATATGCTATCACTTGTTGTCTGTCATCATCATCGTTAACAAATTTTCAAACATCTTCTCCTCTGAAACTACTGGGGGGATTTGGATGAAACTTAGCATGATTGTTCCTGCAATATTTCCTTTTCAAGTACAATAAAAAGCCTTAACCCACAATTTTTATATAACTTCTTTCAAACATTTTAAAAACGAAGACAACATATAGACCAAAAGATTTATACTTGTATTTGAAGATGAATTAAAGCTTGTATTTTGTATTGTGAGTCATCAGATTGACCATGACTGTATCTTAATCAAGCGTAGGGAGAACTCATGCCCATTTCTTTCCAGAGGTTCTTGAAAGGCTTTTAAAGGTATTTTCAGAATTTTACGTGACCTTTAATACTCAGTTTAATTTACAACAAACATTAATATATTAATTTAGTTTATAGTGCATTGTTTGCCAGGTGAGCGATTCAGGCTCTTGAGAGCCTCTTGTTTGAGATTTTTGGCTTTTTTATGTTATTGTTTCAAAAATCTTCTTCTCTAAAACTACTATTCAAAATCAAATGAAACTTGGTAAGATTGTTCCTTAGGATATCCTGCACAAAGTTTATGCTTCGATTTTTGATCCGTCGAAAAACATGGCCACTGTTACTAAAAATAGAACATAGGGGTCAAACAACAGTTTTGCGCAAATATCTCAAAAATCATTAGGTTACGGCAAATTCTGGCAGGTTGAAAGAGTTCAGCATGATGAGAGCTACCTGTGTGCTTATTTTCGTGAAAATCTGTCAACTGATGTTAGAGTTATTGCCCTTTTTTGACATTTTTGGCTTTTTTTTATGTTATTGTTTCAAAAATCTTCTTCTCTGAAACTACTATTCAAAATCAAATGAAACTTGGTAAGATTGTTCCTTAGGGTATCCTGCAAAAAGTTAATGCTTCGATTTTTGATTGGTCGAAAAACATGCCCGCCCTTACTAAAAATAGAACATAGGGGTCAAAATGCTGTTTTTTGCTATTTTTTCCTGAATTATAGAAAGAAAATGAAGATGAAAGCTACTTTAAGGTAAACATGGTATCCCTAGTTGAATGGTGATGATGAAAGTTTGTTTTGGAGGGTCATTTTTAAAATGGCTGCCATTTTCCCGCCATTTTTTACACTTGCTCGGATTTCAACAATATTTGGTTTTTAAAGTAAACATGGTATCCTTAGTGAATGGTGATGATGAGATTTAGTTTATAGCGCATTGTTGCCAGGTGAGCGATTCAGGCTCTTGAGAGCCTCTTGTTTGACATTTTTGGCTTTTTTTTATGTTATGATTTCAAAAATCTTCTTCTCTGAAACTACTATTCAAAATCAAATGAAACTTAGTCTGATTGTTCCTTAGGGTATCCTGCAAAAAGTTAATGCTTGGATTTTTGATTGGTCGAAAAACATGTCCGCCCTTACTAAAAATAGAACATAGGGGTCAAAATGCTGTTTTTTGCTATTTTTTCCTGAATTATAGAAATAAAATGAAGATGAAAGCTACCTTCAAGGCAAACATGGTATTCCGAGTTGAATGGTGATGATGAAAGTTTGTTTTGGACGGCCATTTTTAAAATGGCTGCCATTTTCCCACCATTTTTTACACTTGCTCGGATTTCAACAATATTTGGTTTTTAAAGTAAACATGGTATCCTTAGTGAATGGTGATGATGAGAATGTTGTATAACAATGATTAAACTTCATAATATGTGAGCTTTAAATTGCCATCACTTGGTGTCTGTCATAATCGTTGTTAACAAATTTTCAACATCTTCTCCTCTGAAACTACTTGGGGGAATTTGATGAAAATTTAGCATGATTGTTCCTGCAATATTTCCTTTTCAAGTACAATAAAAAGCCTTAACCCACAATTTTTACATAACTTCTTTCAAACATTTTAAAAACGAAGACAACATATAGACCAAAAGATTTATACTTGTATTTGAAGATTAATTAAAGCTTGTATTTTGTATTATGAATCATCAGATTGACCATGACTGTATCTTAATCAAGCGTAGGGAGAACTCATGCCCATTTCTTTCCAGAGGTTCTTAAAGGTTTTTAAAGGTATTTTCAGCATTTTACGTGACCTTTAATACTCAGTTTAGTTTACAACAAACATTAATATATTAATTTAGTTTATAGTGCATTGTTTACCAGGTGAGCGATTCAGGCTCTTGAGAGCCTCTTGTTTGACATTTTTGGCTTTTTTTTATGTTATTATTTCAAAAATCTTCTCCTCTGAAACTACTGAATGGATTTGGATAAAACTTAGCATGATTGTTCCTTAGGGTATCCTGCACAAACTTTATGCTTCGATTTTTGAACCGTCGAAAAACATGGCCACTGTTACTAAAAATAGAACATAGGAGTCAAACAACAGTTTTTCGCAAATATCTCAAAAATCATTAGGTTACGGCAAATTCTGGCAGGTTGAAAGTGTTCAGCATGATGAGAGCTACCTGTGTGCTTATTTTCGTGAAATTATGTCAACTGATGTTAGAGTTATTGCCCTTTTTGACATTTTTGGCTTTTTTTTATGTTATTATTTCAAAAATCTTCTTCTCTGAAACTACTATTCAAAATCAAATGAAACTTGGTAAGATTGTTCCTTAGGGTATCCTGCAAAAAGTGAATGTTTGGATTTTTGATTGGTCGAAAAACATGTCCACCCTTGCTAAAAATAGAACATAGGGGTCAAAATGCTGTTTTTTGCTATTTTTTCCTGAATTATAGAAATAAAATGAAGATGAAAGCTACTTTCAAGGCAAACATGGTATCCCGAGTTGAATGGTGATGATGAAAGTTTGTTTTGGACGGTCATTTTCCCACCATTTTTTACACTTGCTCGGATTTCAACAATATTTGGTTTTTAAAGTAAACATGGTATCCTTAGTGAATGGTGATGATGAGAATGTTGTATAACAATGATTAAACTTCATAATATGTGAGCTTTTAATATGCTATCACTTGTTGTCTGTCATCATCATCGTTAACAAATTTTCAAACATCTTCTCCTCTGAAACTACTGGGGGGATTTGGATGAAACTTAGCATGATTGTTCCTGCAATATTTCCTTTTCAAGTACAATAAAAAGCCTTAACCCACAATTTTTATATAACTTCTTTCAAACATTTTAAAAACGAAGACAACATATAGACCAAAAGATTTATACTTGTATTTGAAGATGAATTAAAGCTTGTATTTTGTATTGTGAGTCATCAGATTGACCATGACTGTATCTTAATCAAGCGTAGGGAGAACTCATGCCCATTTCTTTCCAGAGGTTCTTGAAAGGCTTTTAAAGGTATTTTCAGAATTTTACGTGACCTTTAATACTCAGTTTAATTTACAACAAACATTAATATATTAATTTAGTTTATAGTGCATTGTTTGCCAGGTGAGCGATTCAGGCTCTTGAGAGCCTCTTGTTTGAGATTTTTGGCTTTTTTATGTTATTGTTTCAAAAATCTTCTTCTCTAAAACTACTATTCAAAATCAAATGAAACTTGGTAAGATTGTTCCTTAGGATATCCTGCACAAAGTTTATGCTTCGATTTTTGATCCGTCGAAAAACATGGCCACTGTTACTAAAAATAGAACATAGGGGTCAAACAACAGTTTTGCGCAAATATCTCAAAAATCATTAGGTTACGGCAAATTCTGGCAGGTTGAAAGAGTTCAGCATGATGAGAGCTACCTGTGTGCTGATTTTCGTGAAAATCTGTCAACTGATGTTAGAGTTATTGCCCTTTTTTGACATTTTTGGCTTTTTTTTATGTTATTGTTTCAAAAATCTTCTTCTCTGAAACTACTATTCAAAATCAAATGAAACTTGGTAAGATTGTTCCTTAGGGTATCCTGCAAAAAGTTAATGCTTCGATTTTTGATTGGTCGAAAAACATGCCCGCCCTTACTAAAAATAGAACATAGGGGTCAAAATGCTGTTTTTTGCTATTTTTTCCTGAATTATAGAAAGAAAATGAAGATGAAAGCTACTTTAAGGTAAACATGGTATCCCTAGTTGAATGGTGATGATGAAAGTTTGTTTTGGAGGGTCATTTTTAAAATGGCTGCCATTTTCCCGCCATTTTTTACACTTGCTCGGATTTCAACAATATTTGGTTTTTAAAGTAAACATGGTATCCTTAGTGAATGGTGATGATGAGATTTAGTTTATAGCGCATTGTTGCCAGGTGAGCGATTCAGGCTCTTGAGAGCCTCTTGTTTGACATTTTTGGCTTTTTTTTATGTTATGATTTCAAAAATCTTCTTCTCTGAAACTACTATTCAAAATCAAATGAAACTTAGTCTGATTGTTCCTTAGGGTATCCTGCAAAAAGTTAATGCTTGGATTTTTGATTGGTCGAAAAACATGTCCGCCCTTACTAAAAATAGAACATAGGGGTCAAAATGCTGTTTTTTGCTATTTTTTCCTGAATTATAGAAATAAAATGAAGATGAAAGCTACCTTCAAGGCAAACATGGTATTCCGAGTTGAATGGTGATGATGAAAGTTTGTTTTGGACGGCCATTTTTAAAATGGCTGCCATTTTACCACCATTTTTTACACTTGCTCGGATTTCAACAATATTTGGTTTTTAAAGTAAACATGGTATCCTTAGTGAATGGTGATGATGAGAATGTTGTATAACAATGATTAAACTTCATAATATGTGAGCTTTTAATTGCCATCACTTGGCGTCTGTCATCATCGTTAACAAATTTTCAAACATCTTCTCCTCTGAAACTACTAGGGGGATTTGGATTAAACTTAGCATGATTGTTCCTGCAATATTTCCTTTTCAAGTACAATAAAAAGCCTTAACCCACAATTTTTACATAACTTCTTTCAAACATTTTAAAAAACGAAGACAACATATAGACCAAAAGATTTATACTTGTATTTGAAGATGAATTAAAGCTTGTATTTTGTATTGTGAATCATCAGATTGACCATGACTGTATCTTAATCAAGCGTAGGGAGAACTCATGCCCATTTCTTTCCAGAGGTTCTTGAAAGGCTTTTAAAGGTATTTTCAGCATTTTACGTGACCTTTAATACTCAGTTTAATTTACAACAAACATTAATATATTAATTTAGTTTATAGTGCATTGTTTGCCAGGTGAGCGATTCAGGCTCTTGAGAGCCTCTTGTTACAAGTTGTTATTACTGTAATTTATAAGAAAGTCTGTATTGTTTAGGCCTAGTTAGGATTAATATTTTTCTTGAATATGTTTGAATTTTAAAAAAAAAACGGAAGTGAATTCCACAACAATTTACGCAGTCAAAATATTTTTAAAGAAAATTGTTTGAGCGTTTATACATATTATATGTTACCAAAGACAAAGTTACATGAAACACTTTATCCTCTGTAGATAAAGCTGACTCATTATATGTCAGTATCCAATTACATGCTGTAAAAACGCAATTGTTCAATGTTGTCTCAGATAGGTACATCAAAACTCTGTGGTTTCAAACTTGAGTGCATTTAAGCTGAAGTAAAAATATTATTTTTTGTTGGATATTTAAATTTGTGGTTTACTTGGACCCACGCAAACCATGAAAATTGGTACATGTATACAACAAATTTTAATGAATCCACTGTATCCAAATGAACTGATAATTGGTATGAAACATCTATGGAAGGTCCATTACAATTTTCACTTGAAATAAAATGGATTGATTGTGGGACCATCAGGTGAATATACAGGCTCAATTCTCATGAGCCTCTTGTTGTAGAATTAACCAAATTGTATATGAAAATTTGGAAATATTTATTTTAAATCGAATCGTTAAGTGCATAAATCATTGCTGTCCTAGGATAAATGTGAATAAATACAGGGCTTTTTCTACCCTTTTTAGCTCACCTGGCCAAAGGCCATGTGAGCTTTTGCCATCACTTGGCGTCCGTCGTCCGTCGTCCGTAAACTTTCACATATTGATCATCTCCTCTAAAACCAATGGAGCAAATTTAACCAAACTTTACAGGAATGATTTATGGAAGGTCGTTTACTAAGATTGCCGAAATTTTTCCGATCCGCCAAAAAACATGGCTGCCAGAGCAAGACATAGTTTAACATTGGACCCTATGGGAAAACATATTAAAAGTTTATCTCCTCTGAAACTAATGGAGCAAATTTAACCAAACTTTACAGGAGTTATGTATGGAAGGTCCTTTACTAAGATTGCCGAAATTTTTCCGATCCGCTAAAAAACATGGCTGCCAGAGCAGGTCATAGTTTAACATTGGACCCTATGGGAAAACATGTTAAAGTTTATCTCCTCTGAAACTACTTGAGCAAATTTAACCAAACTTTACAGGAATGATGTATGGAAGGTCCTTTACTAAGATTGCCGAAATTTTTCCGATCCGCCAAAAAACATGGCTGCCAGAGCAGGACATAGTTTAACATTGGACCCTATGGGAAAACATGTTAAAGTTCATTTCCTCTGAAACTACTTTAGCAAATTTAACCAAACTTTACAGGAATGATGTATGGAAGGTCCTTTACTAAGATTACCGAAATTTTTACGATCCGCCAAAAAACATGGCTGCCAGAGCAGGACGGAAGTTTGTAGAAGTATTTTGTCAGGTG
The DNA here is from genome assembly GCA_028015205.1 of Mytilisepta virgata. Classification (NCBI taxonomy): domain Eukaryota; kingdom Metazoa; phylum Mollusca; class Bivalvia; order Mytilida; family Mytilidae; genus Mytilisepta; species Mytilisepta virgata. The sequence goes on along the minus strand of CM051513.1, from coordinate 38,305,816 downwards.
AGCGATACAGGCTCAGCCCACTGAGCCTCTAGTTCAAATAAGGCCCCTGCCCCTGAGATTGGGAATTTTTTTATCAATTGGGAAAAAAGTAAGAAATAAAATCATGTTTAAACTCATTGTTTTATTGTCAATAACAAAGGTAGTTTTCTGCTTTTTAGCTCACCTGACCCGAAGGGTCATGTGAGCTATTGCCATCACTTGGCGTCCGTCGTCCGTCCGTCCGTCGTCCGTTAACTTTTTCAAACGTTAACTCCTCCAACACCATAAGTCCAACTGCAACCAAACTTGGTACAGTTATTAATTGGTATGGGTGCTACAAATCTATTGTTTGGATTTTTGATTCGTATAAAAACATGGCCGTCATGGCTAAAAATAGAACATAGGGGTAAATCGCAGTTTTTTGCAAATAAGTCAGAAACGGTCACAGATATCAAAATTCTGGCATAGGGTAAAAGTGTTCAGCACCTCAAGATCTACCTGCCCTGAAATTTTGAAGAAGATCCAACGACCCATGTAGGAGTTATTGCCCTTTTTTTGACATTTTTGGCTTTTTTTATGTTATTATTTAAAAAATCTTCTCCTCTGAAACTACTGAATGGATTTGGATAAAACTTAGCATGATTGTTCCTTAGGGTATCCTGCACAAAGTTTATGCTTCGATTTTTGATCCGTCGAAAAACATGGCCACTGTTGCTAAAAATAGAACATAGGGGTCAAACAACAGTTTTTTTTATGTTATTATTTCAAAAATCTTCTTCTCTGAAACTACTATTCGAAATCAAATGAAACTTGGTAAGATTGTTCCTTAGGGTATCCTGCAAAAAGTTAATGCTTGGATTTTTGATTAGTCGAAAAACATGTCCGCACTTATTAAAAATAGAACATAGGGGTCAAAATGCTGTTTTTGCTTATTTTTTCCTGAATTATAGAAAGAAAATGAAGACGAAAGCTACTTTCAAGGTAAACATGGTATCCCAAGTTGAATGGTGATGATGAAAGTTTGTTTTGGACGGCCATTTTTAAAATGGCTGCCACTTTCCCGCCATTTTTTACACTTGCTCGGATTTCAACAATATTTGGTTTTTAAAGTAAACATGGTATCCTTAGTGAATGGTGATGATGAGATTTAGTTTATAGTGCATTGTTTGCCAGGTGAGCGATTCAGGCTCTTGAGAGCCTCTTGTTCTAGTTATAAAGTCTTCCACAATGTCATTCAGTTGCTGGTCTTTCAGGCTTGGCTCTCCCTCGTTAGAGCAGCCAAGGAGTTTTATTTAGAGAACTGCGTAATGGGGTACAGATGTCATTCATCAAACTGAAACCCCTCTCTTCAGGGGCAGTTGATGCTGGGATCAATAAAGCATATCCCATATTTTACTTTTGATATCTTTGTCTTGATTTTAGGCCTACAACCGATGGAAGATAAAGGTATTTAGTTCTGAAATAATTATCGTAAATCGGCTGTCGTAAAATGATGAATAAACATGTTTCCTTCCCCCATCTTAAAACTGCCCTTGAGAAACCAGTGACAATAAAAACTGATAACGATTTGCCGACTCATCAATAAAATGTAACTTCCATTCTACGGACAGACGAAATAATTGACCACTTACATTTGCTTGCTTCAGTTGGGGAATTCATCATAAATTTTGGGAAAAAAAGACACTTTTTCTCATTGGGAATAGGTCCAATAATCGGCGGTAAATAGAAGGTAGAAAAAGCCCTGAAATATAATAAAATTTTTACTTCAAAATGCCTTTTCTCCAACGTGTCATTGATCTGTAATAATGATGAAAGAAATGAAACCATTAAATATTCGGTTGTTGCCATTTTGAATCCAGAAATCTATGTGTTGCCCTCATGGAATTGAATTTTGCTATAATTGTTGTTTTTGGAGTTAAACTAAAAACTGCAAATTTTGTGAATATTAATGATCCAGTCATTAAAAACTAACGAAGCAATGCTAATGCAAATACTGGATTTCTCTTCTTAATTATTATACTTGCCATGACCATGTATTGAACAGATCAATCTTCAGTCTTCGGGAAGCCATCAAGTGTGCAAGAAAAAACACTTATCTCAAAATAGCCTAATAGGAGTGCTGTAGTGATGAGAAATAAATTGTACCGTATTATTTTTAACAGAAAAAGAATTGCCTTTGCAAGAAACAAATTAAGTTATGATTAAATATGTTATATAAGGGAATCAAGGAGTATTACTTTGTGAGCTTTTTTGCTCACAGTATCTCTACTCTAGTTTGATGTACACTTGAGAGTTCTAGAATATTGAATAACTGGTGTTCAGAATCCTTTAAAGTACTGTATTCCTCACAGGCTAAGATAAAGTACAAAGTAATATGAGGTATAAAATTATTGTTATAGATTTATGTTGATGGAAGTCCAAGTCATTTCATAGATGCTTATAACAAGTCAAAATCCAACTGGATGAGATATGTCAATTGTGCCAGAAATGAAGATGAGCAGAATTTAATTGCTTATCAATACAAGGGAGAGATATACTACAGAAGTTTTAAGGAAATACAAGCAGGGAGAGAATTACTGGTATGGTATGGTCAAGATTATGGGAAAGATCTTGGAATCGAAAGAATGAGTATGAGATGCCTATTGAAACCAAAATATATTAATGGAGAAGGTATATAAATTTGTGCAGGTTTTTTAATGGTTCCTTTGTTCAAGTAATGAATGGAGTATTTTTCTTCTAGATAGAATAACCAGAGAAATACTTGATGCTTGTATCCCATCTCCTAGTTTTTATTCGGCCAAGGAAAAACAAAATGTTTTCCGGTTACATCACTGATAAAAATAGGCTCAGTATAGGTCGTTAATTTTTTTTTTTTTTAATTTTGAAATCTTAAAAAAACCAAAATTGGTACATAATCAGTTTTTATACGCCCGTCTTTAAAGACGGGGTTGTATTATGGTATACTGTTATCTGTCCGTCATCCACACTTCGGACAATAAATCCAAAACTCTTTCACCAATTTTCCTGAAACTTTGGTGAATTGTTCATATCTCTTGAGATAAGTTCCCTTTCGATTTTTATAAATTTCCAGTTTTAGGTTTCCGAGTTACGGGACTTTATTCATAAAAAAGGGGGGATTTTCCAGTTCTCGGACAATAACTTAAAAACGCTTTGAGAAATTTTCATGAAACTTTGGTGACTTGTTTATATCTATTGTTGTAAGCTCCCTGTTGTTTTTGTTTTTTTTTTATAAATTTCTGATATGAAATTTTGGAGTTGTAGAACTTTATTTGTTGATAAATCATGGAAAACTGTTAATTTTTCACACTGGACGGTTATGGAATTTTATATGTTCAAATTTCGGTGTTATGGAACTTGAAAAAGGGTGAATTTTTCACATCTTACTCTGTATCTTAAGAACGCAATTGTCTGATTTACTTCAAACTTTACACATCCATTTGTTTGTTTATGACCCGTAGTCTGAATGTCTTTATTGGCCGGGTTATAGTATGGTGAATGTCGGGCGGGGAAAATGGGTACCTATTTTGTGAAATCAACTCCTCCTACAGTTTTTCACACACATCCTTGAAACTTCATAGAATTTTTCTATATATATTGAAGATGTGCACCTCACTTTATGGAATTATTTCAGCAATTATTTCCCATTTTTCCAAACTTTGGAACTTAGTCGTTTTTATTGACATCTTCAATAGAGGGTACCTATTTTGTGAAATCAACTCCTACAGTTTTTCACCCACATCCTTGAAACTTCATAGAATGTTTCTATATATATTGAAGATGTGCACCTCACTTTATGGAGTTATTTTAATAATTATTTCCCATTTTTCCAAACTTTGGAACTTAGTTGTTTTTTTATTGACATCTTCAATAGAGGGTACCTATTTTGTGAAATCAACTCCTCCTACAGTTTTTCACCCACATCCTTGAAACTTCATAGAATGTTTCTATATATATTGAAGATGTGCACCTCACTTTATGGAATTATTTCAGGAATTATTTTCCATTTTTCCAAACTTTGGAACTTAGTTGTTTTTTATTGACATCTTCAATAGAGGGTACCTATTTTGTGAAATCTACTCCTTCTACAGTTTTTCACACACATCCTTGAAACTTCATAGAATGTTTCTATATATATTGAAGATGTGCACCTCACTTTATGGAGTTATTTCAATAATTATTTCCCATTTTTCCAAACTTTGGAACTTAGTTGTTTTTTTATTGACATCTTCAATAGAGGGTACCTATTTTGTGAAATCAACTCCTCCTACAGTTTTCACCCACATCCTTGAAACTTCATAGAATGTTTCTATATATATTGAAGATGTGCACCTCACTTTATGGAATTATTTCAAGAATTATTTCCCATTTTTCCAAACTTTGGAACTTAGTCGTTTTTTATTGACATCTTCAATAGAGGGTACCTATTTTGTGAAATCAACTCCTCCCACAGTTTTTCACCCACATCATTGAAACTTATTGAAACACATATTGAAGATGTGCACCCCACTTTATGGAATTATTTCAGGAATTATTTCCCATTTTTCCAAACAAGTGTTTATCAACATGTAATCAAATCAAATATTGCTTTCTTCACCTATTTCTAATTAAATTGATGGCTGCCTCTGTGCTCGTACACCAACATACAATGTGTCTGATTTTGTCTATATAAATATTCATGACTGCCAATGTGCAATATGATCTTGTAATCACCTTTGTCACCACTACAATAAACACCCAGCAACCCGGCCATTTGTGTCTTTGACCCATTTTACTTAATGAAATTTTGATTTTCTGTACCAGAGTGGGATGTGATTTGTTCATCAAAAATATTTCGGAACAAAATCAAAGGGTCTATATGTTAATTGGTGAAATTTAATTTTCTGGACGACAGGCATATCATGAGCTCATGGCGCAGCTGTTTATTCTACATTTTACAGGAAGTCTGCCATTTGCACACTGAGAATGAACTATTTAACATTCGTATCAATTCTAGCATGATTTTTGACAAAAAGAATTTAGCAATTAATACAACATGTTTGCTAATATATTCGGAGATAAACTTTAGGGTCGGCACTGCAGCAAAAAAATGAATGTTTATAGAACATGTCTGATAAAATCTTAGATAAAAAAATTATGGGAGGTCGCATAAAAAAAGGGTTGGTCAGGTTACCGGAAACAGTTAATTTTTTTTGGCCTTGTACGTTTATAAACTTACCTGTGCCATGGGTTGGATATTTTATGTAATCCTTTTATACACATTAAAGCCTCTCTTTGAGTCATCGACCAATTTGATAATGATAGAAACATTTCTGTACTAGATTCATATATCAGACTTATGGCTATCATACAGATTGTGCTTAATATTGTAAGTTAATTTGTCTATTAACTCTACAGTTATACAGAGATGCCAACCACCCTGATTTTGGCAGAGTTCATCCGATTTTTCGGCTGAAAATCCACTCTCCTATTTTGCTACCTTATTTCTTTAGTCAGTAAAAATTCTGGATTTTTAGCTCACACGTCCTAATAGGACATGTGAGCTTTTGCCATCACTTGGCGTCCCTTGTCCATCTGTCGTAAAAATTTTCAAAGATCTTCTTCTCCTCTGAAACCACGGAACCAATTGCAGCCATACTTAGTCTGAATGATCCTTAGAGTATCTAGAATAAAGTTTGTTTTATTTTCATGTCCACGGAGAAGCATGGCCACCATGGCTAAAAATAGAACATGGGGGGTAAACTGCAGTTTTTGGCTAATATATCAAAAACTAAAGCATTAAGAGTAAAACTGAAAATTAGAAATGTTTATCAGGACAAGATCTACCTGCTGTTAAATTTTCAGACGAATCAGTCAACCCTTTGTTGGGTTATTTCCTCTCATTGTTAATTTTAAGGAAATTTGGCAGTCTAAGGTTATTATCTTTAATATTATTATAGATAAAGACAAACTGTAAACACCAAAAATGTTCAACAAAGTAAGATCTACAAATAAGTCAACATGACCAAAATTGTAAATTGACCCCTTATAGGAGTTCTTGCCCTTTAAAGACAGTCAATTTGTAAACTTTCAAAAAATCTTCTCCTCTGAAACTATAAAATCAATTTCGTCCCAGCTTAGGCTGAAAGATCCTTAGGGTATCTGGTCTGGTATAAGTTTGTGTTTCATTTTCTTGTCCATCGAGAAACATGCCTGCCATGGCTAAAAATAGAACAAAGGTGAAAAATGCACTTTTTGGCTCAAATCTCAAAAACTAAAGCAGTTACAGCAAAACTGACAAGTAAAAATGTTTATGAGGTGAAGATCTACCTGTCATGAAACTTTCAGACGAATCGGTCAACCAATTTTTGGAGTTTTAGGTTATCAACCTGAATATTATTATAGATAAAGACAAACTGTAAATGTAACAGTAAATTTAGTCATGTAGTAAAATATGTCCACCGGACTTTGTTTCCTAGTAAAGTAAGTCTGTGTTTTGAATTTTACTAGAAAATGTAGTCGCAGGATTAATTTTCCTAGGAAAAGAGCCCATTATTAGTAATAACAAGAAAAATAAATGGAAATGGTGAGCTGTCAAAAGGGGCGTACGTAAGACGACTAAAATGTATAAAATACACCAGTCGAATAAAACCAAATATAAAATCGTAAAAAAACAACAAACTAAAAAGTAAAAAGTAAAAGGTAAAAAATACAGTAAAATATGTCCCCCAGACATTATTAGTAATGTATGTTTGGCATTAGTTTTCCTAGGAAAATTGTTTCTGGGACTTAATTGGAACGTCACAATAGTTGTTTTATTTGTAGGGGATTTTTTTCAAATTTAAACTAGTGATTATATGTAACAATAAATTTAGTAAAATATGTCCCCCAGACTTTGTTTCCTAGTAAAGTAAGTCCACTCAGATTTAAAGGCAGGAGTGAAATGTGTTCACCACAAAGTACAAAGATTTTTTAGTAAGTACTCTTCATAATGAATGTAAAAGATGTTTATCAACATAACATTAGCTACAACTCAACACAATAAAAATAGGAAAAATATATACATAAGGCCATTTATTTTTTATTACTTGATTTACGGATCCGCCGTCCGTATTTTTTCAAAATTGGAAAAAAAAAAAAATTCACTTTTCCATTATTTTTTATTTTTATATTGCCGCCGATGGCAAAAGTCTTTCAGAAACAAAAAAAAATCTTTCTGGTGGGTAAAATGTATCACATATAACTGTCGAAACAAGCGATGATCGTCGTGTTTTCGTGTTTTATGTAGTCCGGATTATAGTCCGATATCGATATCGGTTTTATGCGACTTCCGGGTAAAAGCGTCTTCGTCTTTTGCGTTCTTTGAAGTCATTTTTGGATTTTTTTTTTTTTTTTTTACCCACCACCCATCCAACATTTTTGATAAAAAAATCCGTAAATCAAGTAATAAAAAATAAATGGCCTAAATAATTTAATAATAGTATTTAATAATTTTATCTCCAGATGGACCTACTTTTCTAGTATTTTTTTGTTTGTTAATTTCTATCTATTCAATGAAAAATGAATATTATCTTTTTCTGTAATAAATTTCATATCCCCTTAATATTCATTTTCCACAATATATCATATTTAAAGTATTTGCTTTTTTCTTTCTTTCATAATACATCACAAGATGGCAGACTTGAGTGGCTACTTCTTTGTTAATGCTTTAGAGCTTTAATTTTGGGTCATTTATTCTTTATTTGAAAAAAAATGATAATAAAATATGTTTTCTTTGAGATCTTTTTAGTTTTTATACGCCCATCAAAATTTTGACAGGACGTATTATGGTATACAAATGTCCGTCTGTCCGTCGTAAACATGTCACGCTGTAACTTGAGAACAACTCATCCAAATTTCACAAAACTTAACATGGTTGTTTCTTATGATGGTCAAACGATCTGTATACTTTTTGGTGAAAATAAGATTAAAACTTTTTGAGTTACGGGACTTTTGTAACTAAAACAGAATTTTTTTTTTTTTTTCACAAGTCGCGCAGTATCTCAAAAACGATTTATGATTATTGCTTAAAACTTTACACTCTACTTAGTTATATTAATCTGAAGATTTATATACCTTTTCGTGATGATTATTTTATTTTTGAGTTATTGAATTTTTATTGAACTTTTTGGTAAAAAAGGTAGTCATTTTTTGGTCACATTTCACGCCGTATCTCTATTGCTTAAAAGTTTACACGCTTATGTTTTACCAGGTTTCCATATACATCCCACCGGCAGCTCCACAAAATAAAGGAGGTTTCCAAAAACATTATGTTTTTTTGACAAGACGGGCATATCATGCGATCGTGACGCAGGTGTTTATTGAATAAAATTGCAAAGATTCGGTAGCAAACACAGGTTTCCATGGCTGGATATGTTGAAATTCTTCAAATATTATTAAAATCGCTCTAAATATGCAATTTTGTCATTGAAAATTATAAAAATTATAATATCAAGAAATAAACTTCCAATCAATTTTGGACAAATTCAGGACGTTTGAAACGAAATAATTTCCTGGCATCCAATCTTGCCAAAACACTATAAATTCATTTTCCTGACTTTAAAATCCTCAAATTTTGGTCTTTTTTCACAGGTTTTTTTTTAAGAGATCCGACACTGTTTATCTTTAAGCCATGCAAGAATAATTGTTTGTTTCCCCTAACCCTGTCGGGTCTGTTTTTACCCTCTGGGGAATGAAAAAAAAAGTGTTGCTGTTGTTTCTTTTGACAACTTTCAATGATGCTTTTTAAAATTGTCTGATAATCTCTTAAAAGTGTGTCAACATTGCTCAGTTATCATTCCTTTAGTTTCACATAGCTTAATATACCAGGTTAACAACAACATTCTGTGTACTGGTCAAGGACCAGTTACCGTCACTGTCATTTTATTCAGTAACGGAGATTTTGCATTAAAACAACATACTGATAATATCTTCAGACAGATATTTTTACTTCATCCATAAAAACTCTGTTTTGTTTGCTCCGAATAAGATAGAAAAAAGACCGAATTTTCTTTACATTGAATGCATCATGGGAAGATTCACATGTGGGGACATGGCGTCCTCGGTTTTGTTTTAAGACAAACCAATATCTAACCTTGCTTTAGAATACATTATGTATACGGTTTCATTCAAAAGAATTTAAAAAGATTAATCAATTTCAAAATTAAAGTCTATACAGTGTGAGTGGTTGATTTCAAGTGACATAAAGTTCACATTCTGAACAGGAAGGGGCCTTCCAAATTTTCCACATTAATGGTCAGAATGGTGATCTGTTTGGTTCAATTGACGTACCTTCTTCTCTTCCTGCTACACGAAAGCAAAATTCATTGTTAATGTCCCGATTAAATGTAAATTCTATCATTTAATTACAAGATTCAAAAGTGACGATAACTGGTCATTGTACCTATAAATATCCCGCAAAAATCGGCATAGTAGTAACCCGATTTTCATTGTTGATAAGAGGAATTGAAGTCCGAGTCTATAGTGTTGAACATAACTTTTGGTAATTAACCCTTTTTATGGTAAAAGAATATTTATACCCCACACAACGGGTTGCAGAGGGTTTAATGTTGTCCGTCCGTCAGTCCTGTTTCTTGTCATCGCAACTCCTCTCAAACCACACAACAGAATTTAACGAAACCTTTTTAGATAATAAGGACTTACTATGTAGTTGTGCATATCGACAGGAAATTGCAATTCAATTTTTTTTCTGGGAGTTACGCCCCTTTGAACTTATTTACTTTAATGTACTACTGCAACAGTTTGTCATCGCAACTCCTCTCAAACCAACAACAGAATTTCACGAAACCTTTTCAGATAATAAGGACATACTACGTAGATGTGCATATCGACAGGAAATTGCGATTAAATTTTTTTCTAGGAGTTATGCCCCTTTGAACTTATTTACTTTAATGTACTACTGCAACAGTTTGTCATCGCAACTCCTCTGAAACTGTAAAGTCTTCAAACCACATTAGTTTCAAATTCTTTATTATACATAGTAAAAAGCTACAAAGAGAAAAAATAAAAATCATAAACTCAAATGCCGTAATTTACCGAAAAATCACAAGAAAATAACTATTGTCAAAATGACACTCATTGACCTCCATATATTATTTTTAAGCATTAAAATTCCTTTGAATTATTATAAGTTCAAAACATAAACAAACATGAACTAAATAGCGAAATGAACGTAAAACGGCTTTGGCATTAATTACATTCCATAAAGTAAAAAATTATAAAAATAGAAATGCAGGTGTAAACATGGCACTAACGGCGTTCCATAGATTTTTTACCCGATAGCAACACTATACTAAAAAAGTTAATTAGCTTAAATCTAATAAGAAAAATACAATTGCAAGAATAACAGTTAAACTTTATCGCTAAAAATATTAATTATTCTAAAATAAACGTTGTACATAATGCAAAACATACAAAATGCTGATGTAAACATGACCTGTGTGCACGCCAATCGGCAGTTCAAACAAAGAAAACATATGAAATTAACTGCTTAAACTTATCAAAAATATGAAATATTTACTTAAAGTTATAAAATAAAATAACATAAAAATCTACTCACACTGTAGTTCACCAAAGATTGCACGAAAATCGAAAACGAAACACAATCTTTCGTCACCATGCCATGTGGGAATCTCAATGAAACTGATAGGAAATCACACGTGTTACAAACAGCAAGTACGTGTAAAAAAGCGGGAAATTTGAATTTATCAAAAATAAGTATAAAAACAAAATGTTGTGGTAACATGACACTCCCCGTCTGATATAACAATATCACCTTAGGTTGTAAACAAAAATACTTAAGGACTTCAAGTATAAGCTAAAATACCTCTTTTACAAAAATCTCAAAAAGAAAATTAACTACACTACTTAAATCTAAGACACATTTATGTAACTATTATCTAAATTTTAAACTAATAAAGTCAGTGTACATATCAACAGTTCAAATATTGTTCAATAATATCATTCAGACAATAGCTTCACAATCTCTGTTATCGGACGGACATAAATAACGAGTTTTCCTTGTTTAATAACCCTCACCTCTATTTTCCTTATAAGATTGTCATTTTCGCTGGCGAATGTTCTCAATATTGTTCCAATTGGCCATTCGGTCCTAACCATGTCTTTTTCTCGCATAAGAATTATGTCGCCCTGTTTCAAATTTGTCACTTCCTTTTTCCACTTTTGTCTTTTTTGTAATGTTTGCAGATATTCCCTACTCCAACGTTTCCAAAATATCTCAGCTAATGTCTGTACATATTTCCATTGTGATTGGTACATACATGTAGTTGATGTTATATTTTCAAAGCTATCTTCCTGGTCAGATATTTTCTGAGTTAGTAATAGAGAAGGTGTCAGAATTGTAGGATTTTCAGAATCAGTGGAGACTGGTACAATTGGTCGGGCGTTTATAATGGCTGTTACCTCTGCCATAAATGTTGTTAGAACTTCGTGAGTCAAATTCTTGTATCTCGCGTCGAAAAGCATGTTATTTAGAATTTTACGAGTTATTCCAATCATTCGCTCCCATGAGCCACCCATGTGAGAAGAGTGAGGTGTATTAAATTTCCATATTGTCCTGTTCTTGTTGAGGAGTGTTTTTACTTCGTCATCTTCCACGTTTAATGCATCGATTTGCAGGGCATCGGTACAACCAACGAAGTTCGAACCTCTGTCAGAACGAAATTCTTGCACTTTGCCTCGAAGTGCGTAGAATCGGCGTAGTGCGTTGATGAAAGAAGAGGAACTCATTTCTTCTATTACCTCTATGTGGACTGCTCTAGATGCTAAGCATGTAAATAAGACTGCCCATCTCTTAGAATTTGCAACACCTCCTCTAGTGCGTCTGGTAACGATGTTCCAAGGTCCAAAAACATCTACACCAACAAAACTAAACGGTGCACACGGCGATAGTCTTACGTCTGGTAAATCGGCCATTTTCTGTTCACTCAACGAACCTCGAAGTCGCCGACATTTTACGCATTTAAAAATTATAGACGAGACCAGTCGTTTGCAGCCAGTAATCCACCATCCAGCAGACCGAATGGTCCCTTCGGTAAAATGTCTCCCTTGATGTTGTACTTCGTTATGGTAGTGACGGACAAGCAAAGCAGCAATATGATGTCTCCCGGAAATAAGGATTGGTGTTTTTTCTTTTGATGTGATTTTAGCATTTCGAAGTCTTCCCCCTACTCTCAAAATTCCATTTTCGTCCAAGACGGGACTTAAAGATAACACGGAACTGTTGTTAGGTAAAGGCCTTTCATTTCTGAGACATTCGATTTCTGTACCGAAGTCTTCCTTTTGCACTTCTTTAACGATACAATTTTCAGCTTTGCGATAAGCGTCAGGCTCGTTTAACTCCAAATTGTACTTCAAGTTGTATTGAGAGTAACTACTAGCAAGTCGCTGTAGGCGTGAAATGGTACGAACTAATTTCCACCAATTGGAAAATCGGTTGAATCTTTGTGACCCAAGGGTGTCACATTTTAAAACAGATTTTATGACTAGTATTTCTGTCTTCAATTCTTTGTCACCGTCGGGATTTACGAGAGGAAAAGTAGTATCAATGCTTTGACTAAACGTGTCAGATTCCTGTAAGAATTTGGGTCCTGTGAGCCAAGTGCTATTTTGTAGCTGATCCGCAAATATTAGTCTAGTTCCAATATCGGCTGGATTTAAATCCGTATTTACATACGACCATTGTTCCGGTTTTGAAGCTTTCCTTATTTTGCCAACTCGGTTTGCAACGTAAACTTGAAATCGTCTAACTTGATTGTTTATGTATCCCAGCACTACCTTACTATCTGTGTAGTACTTTATAATAGTCGAATCCATATCTAGATGTTCACAGATCATCTCTCCGATTTCTACAGCCATGACTGCGGCACATAATTCTAATCTTGGTATTGTATGGCCATGTTTAGGTGCCACTTTGCATTTTCCGAATACGAAACCGGTGTTGACAGAAGACTCTGAGTTAAATGTTCTCAAAAAAGCCACACTCGCTATTGCTTGTTCGGAGGCATCTGAGAAAATGTGTAACTGTTTGTCCAAGCTTGTACAGAAAGACGATTCTACGAATGTTCTTCGTATTGAAAATTGTTCTAATGGCTTTAACGAGTTTCTCCATTCTAGCCATTTTTGCTGAATATCATTGGATAGTGGTAAGTCCCAGTCAGTGGTTTCGGCAATTATATCTCTCATTAGAATTCTACCTTGTAGAATGACAGGGGCGATAAAACCTAATGGGTCAAACAAGCTATTTATTGATGATAACACACCTCTACGTGTTATAGGTTTCTCTTCGTTAGATAGTTTGTAACTAAACGAGTCATGTTGCAAGTCCCAACTCATTCCAAGACTGTGTTGAATTGGTAGTTCATCTTCTTGTAGGTCTAACGTTTTGAGCTCTTTTGCCAACTCATCCGGATTGAAGGCGTTCATTACTTTTTCACTGTTAGATGCAATTTTATGAAGCTTCAACTTTCCATTTTCAAGTAGAGACTGCTGAGTCCTCTTAAGGACACTGATAGCTTCTTCTTCATTTGTAAAAGTTGCCAGTCCGTCATCAACATAAAAATTTCTATTCACGTATTCCTTAACATCGCTTTCTGTTTGTTCGTTTTCAACACATTTTCTTAGCCCGTAGGTGGCAATCGCTGGTGACGGTGTGTTCCCAAACACGTGGACACACATTCTGTATTCTATAAGCTGCTGTCCAGGAATGTTGTTCTTGTACCAAAAGAATCGTAAATAGTTACGGTGTGCGCTGTTTACCTTAAAACAATAAAACATTTGCTCTATGTCGGCCATTACTGCAATTCTTTCTTTTCTGAATCTTAGCAATACTCCAACCAAACTATTTGTAAAATCCGGTCCAGAGAGTAGAACATTATTTAAGGATATGCCATCCTGTTTAGCCGAGGAATCGAAAACAACCCTTATTTTATCTTTTTTCTTAGGGTGGTACACTCCAAATAAAGGCAGATACCAACATTCTTCGCCTTGTTTCAAAGTTGGCGCTTCTTCGGCATGACCATTACGAAACAAGTTTCCCATGAATTCTACAAAATGTTGACGCTTACTCGTACTTTTTTGAAGAGACTGATCGAGCATTCTAGCCCTTCTCAATGCTTGAGATCTGTTGTCAGGTAATCGAGGTCTATTCTCCCGGAACGGTAGAGGAGCACTCCAATTGCCTGTTTCACTTTTGACAAATTCCTTGTCCATAATGTCTATAAATACATGGTCTTCTACGGACATGCCAATCTTATTATCGTCCTTTGTCCTGTAGAATATCTGATCTTCCACGGTATCTTGGTGATTGCGTATGTTGTTGACAGTTTCTTTAACGTTAAAGACATTTTTACATACGTCAAAGGATGTTGGCCTTCCATTGTTTAGAATGTTTGTTTTATACACGTTTACCTTCGAATTAGGCTTGTGCGTTTGGCCTAAGCATACTTCACCGATAATGACCCATCCTAAACTGAGTCGTTGTGCAAATGGCGTGTTTTGAGCTCCTGTCCTTTGCTCATAGACGTGGTGTGCATCGGCCAAGTTTCTACCGATCAATAAGAGAATATGTGCATCAGGATCTATAGGTGGTAATGTAATACGCTTCAAGTGTTCGTAATATTTTGTGATTTCTGGCACCGGAATTTCTTCTCTCGTTTCAGGAATGTCGTTGCATTCAATTACAGTTGGTAAATCCATTCTTATTCGTCCATCTATAGGTTCTACGACTAACCCGCTAGCAAGACGGCCTTGCCTTTGAACACTTCCTGCACAGGAAGATAAAGTGTAAGGTTGAACTGCTGAATCTATATTCAGTGCATCGAATAACTCTGTACGGCCTAGCGTACGATTACTTTGATCGTCCATTAAAGCATAAAGATTTACGGATTTCTCAGGTTCGTCTTTCTTGTAAACCTTGACAAGTACCACCTTTGAACAGGACTTGCCAGAAAATCCTTCCCCACAAATTGCAGTACACTTCGTTTCTACATTTTGAAGCAATGGTCCCTCCCCGCCATGAGAGGACGCGGGTTCTATTTCTCTTGTAGTTTGATCATTCCTATCGATGTGCATGGCTGTTGAATGTCGGTTACTTCCGCAATCTTTGCATGTCACGGGCTCCTTACAATCTCGAAATATGTGCGTTGCTGACTCGCAACATTTGTAACATATGTTATTTTCTCGAAGAATTTTCTTTCTGTCATTTATACTTTTTTGTCGGAATCCTCTACAGCTGTTCAACGAGTGTTTTGAATGGTGAATAGGACATTCTGTAAGTTTATCAGTCGAGCCAGTAGATTTAAACTGTTTTTCTTGTGATACATCTGTCTTTCTAGTTGTGACTTTATTGTTATATCTATTGTTGTTCGGATACGATTTTGTTTGTTGAGGTTTGATGTCTTCTTTAAAGGCAAAGCCTGGGTCATTGAATTGTTTACACATTTCTCTGATGAAACTGACGAAAAACGGAAATGGCGGATACAGTGCGTTATGGTTTTGCTTGTATTGCATGGCTCTATCGATCCATTTGTTCTGAATCCCATATGGTAATTTAGTAATCACGGTGTTAACGCCTAGCGACGTATCAAAGTAAGACAATAACTGTGCGTATCTTTCGTCCTCCTTCAGGGATTCAATTTCTGTTAAAATGTCGCTAAGTTCGTATAATTTCTTGTGGTCTTTGTTGGTAATTATTGGAAATTTATTCAGTTTTGATTTCACATTCTTTTCAATCATTTCTGGTCCGCCATATCTCTCTTCAAGTCTCTCCCATACTCGCTTCAGACATTTTACTGGGTCTTTTGCATTGGCTATCCTTAGACTTTCTGCATGTTTTGATGATTCTGGCCCAAGCCATTTCATCAATAAATCAAGTTCCTCACGAGCGTTGACGCTAAGTTCTTGAGTTATATTGGAAAACGAAGCTTTCCAAACATGATAAGACTCTGCTTGATCGTTAAATTTCATAAAACGAGACATCAATAGATCCTTCTTTAATAAGAACTTTGAGAGTTCGTTTGCCACGGAAACGTTGTTTATTTCATAATTTGTTTGTCTACTATTTTCGGATTTTGGTTCAAACGGTGCGGCGTGAACGTTAAGCTCATGGGGTTGCATTTGTTGGGTATTTGTATATCCTGATTTCATTATTTCCTGTTGTTCCTGTAGATACCTCTCGATGTGCTGACGAGGATCAACAACTGATGCCATGGATCTACCACTAGATCGTGATCCCTCCATCTCTTCACGGACGGCATTAAACTCAGCTTCAGCAATTGCAACTTCTTTCTCTGATTTTAAAAGTTCCATTTGTAACTTTGCTTCGACTTTCTTCTTTAATAATTCTGCTTTTGTTTTAAGTTCTTCCTCTTCAAGCTTAAATTGTAATCTTTCAAGTTCTGCCTGTTTACTAACAAAGCGTAGATTTGTCTTAGCAGCATCCATTTTTGCTCTTTGTTTAATTAGCATTGAACTTGCGGAGGAGGATTTAGATTTTCTACCAGTAGCGAAAGATTTTACTGATTGCTCCTGCTTCAATTTAATGTCGATCTCATTTAAAATTGCTTTAGCCTTTGACATAATACTTTTGTAGATTAATTTTTGTGTCGCCTCTTCCCGGGCGCTCTCTGTGGTTCTGTATCTGTTCAGAAAGCCGATGAATTTTTTTGAAATTTGCTGATATTTTGAAAGTTCCGTTTTAATTCTGTCTGGTATTAATTTAATGTCTGATGTTTCTAGTTCTTCTGAGTAGTAACTATTTATTAAGATATCTAGGTTCTTCCTACAGTGGATTAGCTCCGCAGTGTATTTTTCAACGTCTTTTTCGTACATTTCCTGTCCCCCGGACGTTAACTTTTTCACCCGTTTTGGCTTTACGTCATCATGTGATTGTGTTTTAACTGAATCATCAATAATAAATGGTAGGTTGCCTTGACCGTCATTGTTTATTTCATCTTCAGTTTCCATAAAAGGTTTGCCTTGAACCTTTTCCATTTTACGAATTACTGTTTCTGTGCTCATCCTGTGGTAAAGGATGCAGTCTTTTTACTGTAAAGTCTTCAAACCACATTAGTTTCAAATTCTTTATTATACATAGTAAAAAGCTACAAAGAGAAAAAATAAAAATCATAAACTCAAATGCCGTAATTTACCGAAAAATCACAAGAAAATAACTATTGTCAAAATGACACTCATTGACCTCCATATATTATTTTTAAGCATTAAAATTCCTTTGAATTATTATAAGTTCAAAACATAAACAAACATGAACTAAATAGCGAAATGAACGTAAAACGGCTTTGGCATTAATTACATTCCATAAAGTAAAAAATTATAAAAATAGAAATGCAGGTGTAAACATGGCACTAACGGCGTTCCATGGATTTTTTACCCGATAGCAACACTATACTAAAAAAGTTAATTAGCTTAAATCTAATAAGAAAAATACAATTGCAAGAATAACAGTTAAACTTTATCGCTAAAAATATTAATTATTCTAAAATAAACGTTGTACATAGTGCAAAACATACAAAATGCTGATGTAAACATGACCTGTGTGCACGCCAATCGGCAGTTCAAACAAAGAAAACATATGAAATTAACTGCTTAAACTTATCAAAAATATGAAATATTTACTTAAAGTTATAAAATAAAATAACATAAAAATCTACTCACACTGTAGTTCACCAAAGATTGCACGAAAATCGAAAACGAAACACAATCTTTCGTCACCATGCCATGTGGGAATCTCAATGAAACTGATAGGAAATCACACGTGTTACAAACAGCAAGTACGTGTAAAAAAGCGGGAAATTTGAATTTATCAAAAATAAGTATAAAAACAAAATGTTGTGGTAACATGACAGAAACCACATGACAGAATTTCACGAAACCTTTTTAGATAATAAGGACATACTATATGTAGTTGTGCATATCAACAGGAAATTGTGATTCAATTTTTTTTCTAGCAGTTACGCCCCTTTGAACTTATTAACTTTAATGTACTACTGCAAAAGTTTGTCATTTGATTGTGTTCATTTTACTTGTGAAGTGAGATTTTGTTTCTCCAGTGACAATATGAAGACGTGGGGTATGTGAGCATGCTCACAAAGGTTCTTTAATTCTCAAAAGAGTTCCTCTTAAAAATTAAATGAGATAAACTCTGAATTTCTGATGGTAACTGTTTGACAACCAGTAGAGTGAAATTAATCACAAAAAAATAAAATAAAATAAAGTTTTTCCTGCCTGTCGGGCCTTCAGATAATTTTTATATGTTAGGGGAAACCAACATTCATTTTTCCATGGCCTTATCCGGGTTTCAAATATAAGAACGATAACTCTTGATGTTTGCTCCAAGAGCAGGAAATATAAAATCTATGTGACAATCCCAGTAAACCGGTTCTTGTCGTCAGCGAGTTCACTCGGCATCCCTGTAAACAGGGACTCTTCGGCGAAAGGGTTAAGGTTGACTTATTTTCCTAGTAAAATTGATCATCTGATTTAGATTACTATTAGTAGTTGTTATTGTTTTTACTAGGAAAATTTGACACCATGGATCTATTTCCCTAGGGACATTAGTCCACCCGGACTTATTTTACTAGGACCAAATTATCACTAACAGCAAAAATGTTCAGCATAACTTAGAAAATTACAAGTAAAATGGTGGCCGAGTGGTTTAGGTAGTTCATCATGACTACTAATGATCACTAGCATGTAAACACTGAGGTTGTGTGTTCGATTCCGACCTTAATTGAAAATTTCCTACCGAAGGTCAGTGGTTCTCTCTGGGTACTCCGGCTTCCTCCACCAATAAAAACTGGTTGCAGCGAAATAGCCAAATGTGGAGAAAACGGCGTAAAACCCCAACTAAATGAACTAACAAAAACAAGTAAAATGGAGGACCATGGGTCACGGTCATTGAAAAAGTCCCTAGCAACCCGATATATTTGGATTCAGGACCCCACTATTGCCTTTTTCAATTCAAAATGAAAGGTCAAACGTCAATGCCATTTAAAAAGTCCATAGCAACCATATATATTTGGGTTTAGGATTCTATATTTTAGCTGTACAAGTCAATATTAAGGTGAAATATGCGACGGTATTCATTACGTAGGGAAAAAAATCATTGCTGCAAGATTTACACAAAAAATAACAGTTGAGCGAATCATGCTCTTGGG
This sequence comes from Mytilisepta virgata, assembly GCA_028015205.1. Classification (NCBI taxonomy): domain Eukaryota; kingdom Metazoa; phylum Mollusca; class Bivalvia; order Mytilida; family Mytilidae; genus Mytilisepta; species Mytilisepta virgata. The sequence continues at coordinate 38,286,587 of CM051513.1, read as the reverse complement.
AGCCTCTTGTTATCTTATTTTTACAGCTTTTATATGACAGGGTACTGTTTCACTAGAGTTACGACTGATCGTAAATCCTTTGAATATATACAAGTTACAACTGATTGTAGCTCTTACAAGTCCTTTAGTGAAACAGTACCCAGATTGGTTATACTTTTATTTTTGAACCCTTGTTCATTTCATGTATAGTCTGTATTAAATTTTAATCTTTTTTTTTTATTTTCAGCGATATTTGGATGTCCATTTTGCAATGTTAGTTTCAACAGTGAAAGATTTTTGGCCAATCATTTGAAGTATAAACATAGCACAAATTTAGAAAGGCTGTCACAACAGAAGAACTCAAGAACCTTGCAGCAGACAATTACTTACATTTGTGAAATTTGTAAAAGGACCTTTTGTTTAAGATATTTAGCGGTGCAACATCATAAAAAAGATCACGGAGAGGCAGGAACAGAAGATATAAGAAGATTGATAATAGATAACAAACCAGAGAAAACATTAGCAGAGGATTTACAAAAAAAATGGAATAATTTTCACTACAACAGAATTATGTATAATGATCTCTTAAATTTTCCATCTTCAAAAAATAAATATCAAAAAGGTCCAGAGAAACATTCCCAAGAAATGGATCCAGATCAAAAGAAATTTTCTAAGTGTGATGTTTGTGGTCAAACATTTAATGGCATTAACAGTTATATTGGAGATCTAAAATCTCACAAAAGGTTGCTTCATTGTTATGATTGTGTTAAATTTTGTGAATCCATTCAACAGTCAAATGCACAAATGGAACATCATAATACATGTAGTAACTTTCAAAAGAATATAAGTACAAGGCAAATTTTACAAAAACTTGAGAAAATACATACTGGTGATAAACCTTATAAATGTGATGAATTAGGTAAAGGGTTTCGTCAAACAGGAGACTTACAGAAACACATGAGAATACATACTGGTAATAAACCTTATAAATGTGATGAATGTGGTAAAGGGTTTAGTCGGACTGGATACTTACAGATACACATGAGAATACATACTGGTGATAAACCTTATAAATGTGATGAATGTGGTAAAGGGTTTAGTGTTAAATGTAACTTACAGAAACACATGAGAATACATACTGGTGATAAACCTTATAAATGTGATGAATGTGGTAAAGGGTTTAGTCAGATTAGTCATTTACAGACACACATAAGAATACATACTGGTGATAAACCTTATAAATGTGATGAATGTGGTAAAGGGTTTAGTCGGACTAGTCATTTACAGATACACATAAGAATACATACTGGTGATAAACCTTATAAATGTGATGAATGTGGTAAAGGGTTTAGTGTTAATAGTAACTTACAGAATCACATAAGAATACATACTGGTGATAAACCTTATAAATGTGATGAATGTGGTAAAGGGTTTAGTGTTAATAGTAACTTACAGAATCACATAAGAATACATACTGGTGATAAACCTTATAAATGTGATGAATGTGGTAAAGGGTTTAGTGTTAATAGTAGCTTACAGTATCACATAAGAATACATACTGGTGATAAACCTTATAAATGTGATGAATGTGGTAAAGGGTTTAGTCAGATTAGTAGCTTACAGTATCACATAAGAATACATACTGGTGATTAACCTTATAAATGTGATGAATGTGGTAAAGGGTTTAGTGATAATAGTAACTTACAGAATCACATGAGAATACTTACTGGTGATAAATTTTATAAATGTGATGAATGTGGTCAAGGGTTTAGTCAGATTAGTAGCTTACAGAATCACATGAAAATACATACTGCTGAAGGGTTTTATAAATGTGATTAAATGTTTAGTGGTTTAGTGACAATATTAGTTTTTACAAACACAAGAGAATACTACTGGTAAAGGTTAGGCAAAACGCACATAAATACACATTGCCTAGATAAAACAATAAGAACCTGATGAGCTATATATTTTTTTGTTTTGTTTTGCATGCATATAGATATTGATTATCAACTTTATAAAAAAATAAATCTATTTACAACATTCTTGATTTCTCTGTGATTTATCTTATATAATTTACTTAAATATGTGTAATGGCCACTTGGTTCTGATATCGAATTCGTTTTCGTAAAACTTGGTAATTTCCCTTAAAAATTTAGTCTGCAGCTTTTTAAGAAATTCAGTGAAAAGTTTTTAAACTCTACTAACTTCAAGACATGGTAACAAATGCACCAAACCATACATGCAGGCAGCTGGTTTATTACTATACATACATTTAAATGAAGAATTAATGATGACAGGTAATACGTGCATATTCCATGTATTCAAAGCAGCATAAAATAAAAAATACAATATATACTATTCAGCATCACAGTTAAGTGCAAGATAGAATAAAATTGCTATTGTTGGGGAGAAAAAATCTTGAAGAAATTGATGAAGATGGAAACCCGTGTCATCAAACGTGAAACCCAATGCGGTAATTACATGAATTATAATCATCTCGAGATATTTGATACCTATTTTGATGCCCAAGATACGTGCACATTTTGTCAATTTATAACTCATCAGTTGTGCTCAAATCCTAAAATGTTGAAAACCAAAACAACAATCCAGAGCAAAAATACTAAAATGACAAAGTGATAAAGCCAAAATTAAACCGTCCGTAAGGACAGAGCTATGTACTATGGAGATACTCTTTAGTTTTCACAAATTTTAAAGAAAAATACTATGGGCAGAATTTTAATACAATTAATATTTTTACAAAAATAAGACAATTTTTGTGTCTCTTAACTAAACATTCAGATTTTTATTGTGAAGTGTGGTCAGTCAAATTGGTTGTAAACTGAATCGATTTTATGCTTGTACAAGGAAATACCCCTGCCTTTTACAGATTACATGATGAAAAACATCTTAAAGTACAATAATTTCTCTCCATATGTTGTATTAGTTGGGTTCTTGGGTGATTAACCTTCTTCAGGAACGCTCAAGACTGGTAAGCCAATGCAAATACTATCACCACAACATAAATATTGTAACCGGAAAGTAATAACCGGTTTTTATACGCCCGTCTAAAGACGGAACGTATTATGGTATACCGTTGTCCGTCGTCCACACTTCGGACTAACTCAAAAAAACTCTCAAAATTTTCCTGTCGCATGTCACTCTATCATAAGAACGCATTTTCCGATTTACTTATTTGGTCTTGTCTTCGTTGTTCTCCGGAATTTGTCAGTTGTTTCGATGTTTCCCTCCTTTGAATATCCCTTTGGTATTTCTTTACTCTACTTACACATCCAGTTGTTTGTTATGCCTTTTCTTAATTAAATTTCGATTTTCTCTTCCACAGTGTGATGTGACTTGTTCATCAAAAATCAAGAATAAAATCAAAAGGTTTATATGTTAATTCTGAGACTACTAAGTTATAGTAGTCTCAGGTTAATTCATGCGTAATTGGTGATATTTGATTGTCTGGACGACGGGCGTATCTTGCGGTCGTAGCGCAGCTGGTTATTGCCAGATGTAGTCTATTCTTAAAACACATTTACTAGATTTATTCAAGATCATTCTCAAATATGTCAATGCGGCAGTAATGGTTACTGAGTATATATGATGTCGCCAAATATTTTGCATGTGCGTCGATCAAAAAACCAAAATTAAGTTGGACTAACTGGTAAAAATCTGGACCTTGGTCATTTTGGATTGATCAAAATATATTAATACATATGTAGTAATAAAACGGGAAAGGTTAACCAATCAACGCCCTGCAGTCAACAGATAAAATTTCTACAATAATTTAACTTTTTAACGCGATAAAGGTTTTTTTTTAACGCGATAAAAAGTATTTTAACTCGATAAAGGGTTTTTAAATGCGGTAAAAGGTATTTTAAAATAAAAATAAAAAAATACTGGCTTCTGGCTTCGTTTGTGTTTACTGGTTTTGTATTTGCCCTTTCGGACTTTTGACACTCGAGGGCCCATTGACGCCTCTTTCTTTTTTCTTATAAGTTCAACTTCAAACACATATTGAGGCTTGTTGTATATCAAGAATTCTATGTTGCTAGTTGCTAAGATATTTAGTCCTGTTTGTTCCTTATTGATTTCATTTTATTTATTTTTAGAGGGTGTCGATGTTGTCCTTTTTCTCGATTTTTCTTTTGTTTTTCCATGTGAGTTTCATGAATATAAAACATTACTGAATAACCCTTTTTTGTTGTCTTAATATGAACTTGATCTCCGAACATGCTGAAGTTGAAAATGTAAAGCCAAGGGAACCTAACAATGAAATAAATCTTATAAAACCACCATGAACACCTGTGTTGCAATGCACATTATTCAAAATACAACTAGAAAAACTGTGAGCGGCAGCTCACAAATAAATAACCCCCCCCCCTAAAAAAAAATCAATCAGATAAAATTTTAAATTAGGAGGTGCACCTCTACATTATGTCACAAAGATTGTGTGAAAGTTTCATGAAAATCCATCAAGGGGTTTAGGAGGAGTGGTAACCCTTGTCGTCAAATGGCCAAGTCCATGTTTTGCTATGGGAATCCCAAGAATCATTCTGATCAAATTTTAAAAGAGGAATCCACATTTTATATCATTTACACTTTGTGAAAGATCAATGCATTCTATCACATGAGGGCACTTCTATCAGCACCTATCTGTGAGGACCTAAGGGTCAAATGGACAGCCTGGCTAATAATATTCTTGAACAAACATGGCAAGTCAAATACGTACATACAGTAATAAGGGAAGTAAAGACTATGTTCAGGGGTATATTATGATAAAACCCTCTTACATGTTTTTAGCATAAAGGGAAAAGCCAAAGGTCCAATATAGTTTAAGAGCAATTAATATAAAAAAAATAAAAAGTTCTTATGAGATATAGAGGTGCACATAAAATTTAAACAGTGATAGTCAAAACTGGCAGGATGCCTGTCTGCTTCATACATATATCAATCAAGTATTAAAATGCTCATAAATGCTTAAGTTTTTATATGGTTAATCAGTAACATTATTAAATTATATCATTAGACAAGAATCTCAACAAAAAAAACATATAAATAATGGCAAGAAAAAGGTCATTTTAGATTCATGATCGTCGACCATAATTAAACATTATATGTTGCAATATTTTATTAAATGTATTCATTACTAAAGTTCAATTGCTATTCATTACTATAGCCTCTCTCTACAGTTGTTTAAAGTATATCATATACATGTACATCAGCCTGAAAAGCACTCTTATTTTACATGAACCAAAACAGTTAATTGTAGAACTTAAAAATATGTTAGGCTAAATAAAAAAATATGTGTGTTTCCTATTACATGTCTGAAAAAAATAGGTAGGTAGGTTTATTTTTATTTTTTTTTTTACAATTTTTTTTACCTTGAGTAAATGGAATTAAAGTTTAACAGTGCTTAAGCAAAAATGGCAAAAAAAATGCTAGGGTAGGCATGAAAAAATGGGTAGGGTCGGGTAACCGAGACAAATTTTTTTTCGGCCTTGTCTTGTAGTAATATTAACCAATGATTATGGATACAAAGTTGCAAAGCATGCTTTAAATAGTATATACATGTATGTTTTTATTAACAAGACCTAAAACAGCATTTTCCCGAGTCGAAAATAATCAAATAAAATATTTAAAAAAATATATAAGTAAATTAAGGTAAAATTTTACATGAATAAAAATAACTCACTCTTTTTTCTTCTTGTCTTTATAAATGAAGAAGTTGCATATAACAAAATATATGTTGTCAGTAATTGATTATAAAAAAATGTCTAAAATCAAGGACCACACAATTTTGAATGTTCACAAGTAAGTGGTTCGATCGAGGGAGTTTTTTAACGTCCTTGACTACCTATTTAGGTCTCGCACGGACGGTTTATTTAATATGATTTATTTTGTATTAAGTAACGTAAGTTAAGAGTATAATTTCGAGAAAAAAAAAAAAAAAAAAAAAAAAAAATGAGACAGTTTTTAGAATTTAGTGTTAGTGGCCTAAATATATTCGAAACTGGTGATAGCCGAAATTTGATGAGTTGTAAGCCAAATGAGAGTTGATGTGGAACGGAATTTTGAATTTAGGAACGGCGGTATAGACGGTATTCCAAAGTCCTGGAGGGATAAATGTCGTTGGCGGCTATGTCTATGATGAACAGCTAGGCAACGGCATCTTCGGTTCTGTTGTCGATGGTGTGATTTGCAACTCTGGAGTTCTAACTAGTCAGCAACCTAGCAGCTTTTTGGATATGATTTTCCTTTTTTTGTTTTATACTAATTTAGTTTATACTGAGAATGTAACAGAAAGTTAGTTATCTGACAGGAGTTCTCGCTTTTCTTACGTAGTTCCTGAGATAAAACTAAGCTATCTGCGGATTAATGCCAAAATGTAGGATGCGACAAAAGACAGGGGATTCTTTATTTATTTTATTTATTTTATTTTATTATTTGTGCAGTATTATTTTAGGGGGTGTTAAAAGGGATCGCGTATGTTAAATAGTTGAATTGAGACAGAAAGTTAGTTGTCTTACAGGAGTTCTCGCTTTTCTGACGTAGTTCCTGAGATAAGACTAAGCTATCTGTGGATTAATGCCAAAATGTGGGATGCGACAAAAGTTATTACTGGCCTGACAGGGGATTCTTTATTTATTTTATTTTATTATTTGAGCAGTATTATTTTAAGGGGTGTTAGAAGCGATCGCGTATGTTAAATGAGAAAGAAAGTTAGTTATCTTACAGGAGTTCTCGCTTTTCTTACGTAGTTCCTGAGATAAAACTAAGCTATCTGTAGATTTAAGCCAAAGTTTTTTTACCTATATGTATTTATGGTAGTTTATTTCTGAAATAAAGTTTACCAGCTGTGTATAGACATATTGCTGGTTATTCTTTTCGGGATTAAGTAATGTTTGGATGGTAAGATTGTCTATATTAATTTGATCCAGGGCTTGTCTAAGTTTTTCTCTGGCTGGCTCGTGCGCTGTACAGTGCAGCAGAAGATGTTCAATGTTTTCTGTTACGCCGCATGTTGTACATAGTGGTGAGACCTGCCGTATATATTGCCCTATTTGCCCAGCCAAAAGGGTATGTCCTAGTCTTAATCGTGTGATAGTTTTGGTGTGATATCTACCACCTTTATAAAAGGAATTTTTTTTAGTAATATTAGGATTAAGTTTATAAAACCAGGAGTCTTTAAACTTGTCCCACATATTTTGCCATTTGTTATTAAATATTTGTTTGACTAGCGCGATAAATTCGTCTGAGCTTAGTGCGATATTGATGTTAACTCTATCATTTTTAAGTGCTAGTTTGGCTAATTTATCAGTTAGTTCATTTCCTAGGATACCTACATGGGCTGGTATCCATTCTATTATGATTTTTATATTTTTTTGCTTGAGGTTGAAAGCTAAAATTTGAATTGATTCCAGTATGTCTGGTCTACTTGATTTATTATTTTGTATAGATTTGACGGCTCTTAAAGAGTCCGTCAAGATTATAATTTTATCGTATTTACGGTCGTTGTTGTGGACCCATTTTAGTGCCTGAAAAATTGCTACCATTTCCGTTGTATACACAGACACATCATCGGTCAATCTCACATGAAATTTTACCCTCTCCCTTGGTATTATATAGGCTGCTCCAGTTTTACCCGAGTTAGGATCTTTTGAGCCATCAGTATATATTTTTAAATGATCTTGGTATTTATTGTCCAGATGTTGTAGAGTTAAATTCTTGATTATATTAGGATCGTCTTTTTTGTCTAGATGGTTTTTTAGTTCACATGAGGCTTTTGCTGTTTTGATTACCCAAGGAGGGTAAAGTGGGGCTTGATGTTTAACTATATTTATATCATTTAATTTATTATCCTTTAGTTCTTTGGTTACTCGGAAACCATATGGAACCGTGTGCTCGTTCCATTTATGAGCTTTAGCCCTGTATTCAACGCAATCGGTAAGCAATTCGTTGGCGGGATTTTTTGGATTTTGTTTACATCTGGCGTAATATTTAAGGGAGAGTTCATCCCGCCTTAGTTGGAGTGGTTTTTCGCCAGCTTCTATTAGTAGGTATTCGGTCGGGGTAGATGGTAATGCACCGAGTGCTATTTTTAGACCTTGGGCTTGTATTATATTTAATTTATTTTTTGTTGTTTTACAGGCTGAATTGTACACCTGACACCCATAATCTATTATTGAACGTAATAATGTCCTATAGAGTGTCAGTAGTGTTTCAGTGCCCATTCCAAAATTATTAGCTTTAACATATTTCATTAGGTTTAATACAGGCTTACACCTTTCTTGAATATATTGGATGTGTTTATTCCAAGTTAGTTTACGGTCGAAAATTAGTCCTAGGAATCTAACCTCATTTTTGAAGGTTATTGGTTTATTATTTAATATGAGTTTAATTGGGCCTGGTGACCTATCGCCAAAGATTACTCCTACAGTTTTAGTGTCTGAGATTTTGAATCCCCACTTTTTGGACCATTTACTTATGGAATTTAGTGTTTCCTGCATTTTATTAGTTAATAGTTTTATTTGATTGCCCCTATACCATAAGGCACTGTCATCGGCAAATTGGGACATTTCTGCTGGTTTTTTAACTTGATCTGCAAGATCGTTAATCATGATATTAAAAAGCGTAGGACTTATAACGCTGCCCTGTGGTGTGCCGTTCTGTAGGTCACAGAGGTCAGATGTTTCCTGATTAACTCTTACTTGGATTTTGCGATCTTTTAGGAAGTCTTGAATAAAGTTAAACATGCGGCCATTTATACCGTAGTTTTTAATTTTATGGAGGAGTCCATTACTCCAGACCAAATCAAAGGCTTTTTCGATGTCGAGGAATACTGCAAGTAAATACTGTTTACGTGCCTTAGCCTTTTTAATTTGGGTTTCCAGTCTTAATAACTGATCGATTGTTGAGCGACCTTCCCTGAAACCAGACTGTGTATTATTAATTATATTTTGTTTTTCCAAAGTATATTTAAGTCTTTCATTAACCATACTTACCATAAGTTTACAAAGGTTGGATGTTAATGAGATGGGTCTATATGATTTGGGGTCTGATTTAGGTTTATTGGGTTTTACTATTGGGATGACAATGGCTTGTTTCCAGGAAGGTGGTAGATTACCCGTTTCCCATACTTTATTTATTAGATTTAGTACAATGTCTATTGCATTAATTGGCATATGTTTAAACATTTCATAAGTTATCCTGTCATCTCCTGGGGATGTTGTTTTTTTGCTTTTTAAGACTTTATATAGTTCGTCTGTTGTAAATGGGATATTTATGGCCTTTTTATTATGCTCCTGGTTTTGATCTTTTTGTGCTGGGTTTTCGACCTCAAATTGATCTTTATGATTTTTAAAACTTGGATCTAAGTTGTCATCACTACTGGCTTTAGAAAAAGTTTGTGCCAGCAAGTTGGCCTTATCTTTATTTGTGGCAGCTACGAGGTTATTTGAATGAAGGGTAGGGAGATTGTTTATTTTATTACTCTTCATACTTTTAACAGTATTCCAAACTTTTCTGACGTCACTTTTATGATTGAGTTTAGAACAAAAGTTTTCCCAGTATTCTTGTTTGGCAGTATCTGTTACTTTTTTAAATTCTTTTAAGGCTAATTTATATGACTCATGGTCTTCTGGAAGTTTAGTTCTTTGAAAACGTCTTTGTTTATTTCGTTTATTTTTTTTGATTCTGTACACTGATTATTCCACCAAGGACAATTTTTTCTTGTGTGGGTGTTACCTGATGTTTTAGGAATTGTGGCATCTGCTATTTCGGTTATTTTGTTACATAAATTCTGATTAAATATATTAACATCTTGATGTTCGATGTCTTTTAGTGTTAATGATTGACATAGTTTAGAAAATTTATGCCAATCTGCTTTTTCATAGATCCACCTTTGTGGCGTACAAATTTTGTTTCTTGTTGGTTTAGCATTTAAGGCAGTAAGTATAGGTAGGTGGTCTGATCCTAGTGGGTCGTCTAAAACTGCCCATTGACTGTCTTTAGCCAAATTATTAGATATTAACGTGAGATCTAGTACTGAGAGGTTACCGTCGTTATTTATATGGGTGCCTGTCCCGTCATTTAAAATTATAAAGTTTTTTTCATCTATTAGTTCTTCTAGTAATTGACCATTTTTATCAGTTGTAGCTGATCCCCAAAGTGGGGATTTACTGTTGAAATCTCCTAGTAAAACTATGTTATCAGGGAATTGATCTCCTATATCTTTATAATCTTGGAGTGTTACAATTTTATGTGGGGGTCTATACATGTTTATTATGTTTATTTCTTTATCTTGGCAGTTTATTTTAGCACCTACAGTTTCGATTTTATCGGATTTAAATTGTAATTCGGAATAGGAAAGCGTATTTAGGATATATATTGCAACTCCTCCTCCTTTTTCTTTATTTTTATTCTTATTTTTACCTTTGTCGTGCGTTTCTAAGTTTCTATTTTTAACTATTGGTGTATGGTAACCATTTAGTTTTACGTGTTTATTGCCTTGAAAGTATGTTTCTTGGATACATATTACATCGGGCTTTTCACGTATGTCAAGAAATTGTTTAAGGGAATTTGCGTTGCTGTAGAGCGAACGCGCATTCCATTGTACAATGTTTAACCCCATTGTATTAACGGTAACTGTTTAATTGAAGTTACATGAGGAATTTGGGTTTTAGTCCGCCTTGATCATTTGGTGAAACATTTTTATCACCCTTTTAAAAATTTCTGATTTTTTTTGTTTATTGTGGAGACCTGTTTGACAGATGTCCAAAACTACGTCTATGAATTGGTTTATCTCTGTTAAGCTTTCATCTGTTTTGATTTCAGCTGGAGTTTTATTGCTTTTAATTAATTTTTTTGGCGGATGTGACACTTTGGTTTTAGGGGTGGCCTCTATTTGGGTACTTTTATTGATGTCACATGTGGTGGTGTCATTTACCACGACATCTTTTTTGACAGGTGAGCTTTTACTTTGATCCCTAATTACAACAATTTCCGGAGTGATTGGTGGAAGTCGTAGGGCTTGGCTATATGTCTTTGATTTGACATTTGTGTTTTTATTGGGGGTTTTGACAGCATTATCATGTTTATTGTTTATTTTAGGTTTTACTACAGGTATTTTAGATTTAACATTATCCTGTTTATTGTTTACAATTTTAGATTTAGTTAGTTCTATGGCTTCTTTTCTAGATATCGAGTGTACCATGATATTTTCAAGTACTTTTTTTTGGAATAAAAATTCGGGGCATTGTTTATTAATGGCTTTATGTGCGCCTTTACAATTACAACATTTAAGTGTTGTATTTTTACAATTTTTGCCGAGATGCGGTCCAGAACAATTAATGCACGTTGGCGTTTTTTTGGTACATACCTTAGCGTAATGTCCGAATTTGGCACAATTAGTACAAAATTTAGGATTAGGTTTATAATCTTTAAGTCTGTACGTAAATTTAGATGTTACAAACTCAGTTTGGTTGGAATATTTACTATCCATGCTAATTAGTAGAAAGCCTGGATTTTTAACTTCTTTAATTACTGTTTCTATTCCACAGTCTTTTTTAATTAAATCTCTTTGTCCTTTTATTGTTATGACATCTGTATTGACGTAATTCCAGATGATTTTATATGTCAATTTGGGCTTGGTTTCTTTTTGTTTTTTATTTTCCTGCTGTATTTTAGTTTTATGATCGGGGTCAAATTTATTAATACTGACCTGAAAGTTTTTTAGAGTTTTAACTGCCAGGAGCTTCATCCGGAACTTTGGTGAGGGGACATGAACTAAAATGCTCCGTTTTAGCTTTCTAAGGGAGAGGGCCTCCCTATTTATGTTTCCAAGAGCCATCAAAAGCAGGCACTGGATAGTCATGAGGGTTAGTTGTAGGAATTTCATGTCCCTACAATTGATTACAACAGTTTCTGATGGGGGGAACTTTTGCGGTTTATACACATTTTCCCTATTTTGTTTTTTTTGTTTAAGTGCTGGTTGTCCAGCTGGTGAAGTACCAGGACTTCTATCTCTCTTACCCATGATTATTTATTTATTTATTAAAACGCAGGAATTATTAAAATATATTATAATTTATGTTTGATTAAAAGAAATTAAATTTATGCTTGAATATTAATTTTAACACAAAAAATTTAAAAATAATTTAATTTGCTGACTAGTTAAAAAAGATTCACAAACCACGTCTGGTACTATTGGTGCGGGTGCGGGTAGATGGTCTTTGGATTCGAGCACGAACGAACAATATCTGTATGCGTATGACTGGATCAAAAGCTGTCTATACACCGAAATGATGATGATGTATGATGAATGTATCTATGAAGTAAGTGGTCGTTAAGAAAATGATTATGTAGCTTTGTTTTTAGATTTTTGACACTGGCTAATTAACAGGATGTTATTTTAATGTGGAGGTATGGGGGACTGTAAGGAAGGCCATAAAGCTGTCATTTAATTATTGTTAAATAAACACCTGATAGCTTACTGACACCTGTTCTCTTTAATGTTCTGTAATGATTCCTAATTGAGTAAATTATGCCAAAAAGGTGAAACTTTCAAAGACAAAACTTAAAAAAACAAAAACAAAAAATGTTTACTTTATTAGACTTTTCTCTAACATGTCTAATGAAGCGTTTTTGAGTAAATCATTTTACTCTAAGTTTAAATTATTTAAGTTTTTTAAACAATAAAAATTACATGGGTAAATAAAATAAAAAAAAATTCTATTCTCCTGCAAAACTTGATTACAATAAATGTTTGTGTTAAAATTGTAAGGTTAATATTTAGAAAATTTTATCAATAAAGAAGAAACAAGTTAATGACATATTTATTGAAGCAACAAATTACAATCATAAAATTTATATCAGTGTTTTAATAGATTTAAAAATAATATCTTCATGATCATGATGATATAGATAAATTTTTAGGCGAATATACATGTAGAAAATATTCTTTTTTGGATTATTATTATTATTGTCAATTTCCTTTTAAATGCGGAATATTTTTAAGAAATTGATAAAAAACACCCGCTTGCACCGGGTACCAGATAATGTAAACCAGTTCTTAAAAATTGCCGTACAGAGTTATCGAACCTAATTATGACCATATAAGCTGCACATGCATATTTTGCTAAAGACGGTTTTCACGCGTTAAAAAGGGAATTTATTTATCGCGATAAACTTATCGTTTTACGCATTAAAATGACATTTATCACGTTAAATATTACACGTTAGTTTATACCGTTTCTGACATGAACGGCCTTTCATATTATTGTGTTGTTTAACATTAAGGTGCTGTTGTTATTTAAGCACACTATCAACTCTCCAGAAGTTCTCGTCTTTATTTTTAGCGTGTCTTATTCTATTGTTCTTATCACCTTACAATAATTTAAACGATAATCAAGTTACGAGAGGTCGCCATTTTATACTATGTAGCTAAATGTTAGTGTGAGAATCGAAAAGGATTCATAGTGATTATCATTGTCATATTTTTAGTATTCCAATATCTCCGCATCAGTTGATGGTGCACATATACCAGAAACAAATTTTTTTCTAAGAACACTGATAGGCATGACATTGCCACCAGATTCAGATGAAGCTGACAGAAATTAAGTTATGCATCCATCAATTAACATTCTGTAATTAATATATTTACTCATGTTCTCAGAAAAGAAGCCCGTATAATTTCATGTGCCTCCAACGATTTGTGACTACCACAACGATTTGTGACTACCACCTGATTGACTTTGTTGAACTTCACGACGGGTGCCGTCTACCCTTTCGGAGCACCTGAGTTCACTCCTGGTTTTTATAGTAGTTCGTGTTGTTAATTGTGTGTTAGATTTCAGTGTGTTTTTTTTACAAGGATTGCCAATTTTCCTACCGAAGGTCGGTTGTTCTCTCCGGAGTACTCCGGCTTCCTCCACCAATGAAAAGTGGCCGCCGCGAAATAGCCAAATGTGCTGAAAACGGCGTAAACCCAAAACAAAAACATTATTTATTGTATTTGTAGTTGTCATTTGTCTTTCCGGGTTTGTCTAATGTATTTGTCTTCCCGGGTTTGTTTGTCTAATGTATTTGTCTTCCCGGGTTTGTTTGTCTAATGTAGTTGCCTTCCGGGTTTGTTTGTCTAATGGATTTGTCTTCCCGGGTTTGTCTAATGGATTGTGGTTTTTGGTTTACTCCTTAGGTATATGTATACTCTTTGTAAAATGTAATGATAGTCACTTAAAGCACTGATACCTACTTGCCAAGAAGTATCCATAGACCATCTATGGTAGATAACAGGTATTACAGCTACAGAGAAATGGACTTAATCATGAAAATGTGACTTCAAGTAAATCATGTGAAAAAATTAGGTCAAGATCTCAATTGACAACTATCTAAAGACCAAATATGGTTGGTCTGGGTATAGTTGCTGAAAAGTCGACTTAATTTCAACTAGAAGCTCCCAGGAGCCTGTATCGCTTACCTGGACTATATTCATCTTGACTGGCAGCCTGGAACATTGCTGTCAAGCAAACTGGCTCCGTGGATCAAACAAGTAGATCTATCATTGATTTTTCCCATTAGGACCTGTGTTAAAGTACATGTATGTTCAGCTTTGGTGGACATCTTGGATGACTCTTGAGGTCATGGAATATAATTCTGAAAGAGAACCAACTAAAGACCATTGCTGGTATGGTTTGTTCCAAATGGCCCTGTGGTTTTAGACAAGAAGATCTTTAAGCAGATTTCCCATAGGGTACTATGTTTAGATATGTTCAGCTCTGGTAGCCTTTTTGGATGGTAGGCAAGATCATCGGAAACAAATCTGAAAGACAGCTTCTTAAGGACCATTGCTGTCAATTTTTGTTCCAATTGGCCAAGCGGTTTCAGACAAGATCTTTGAGTAAATTCCCCAAAGGGTCTAATGTAAACTATGTTCGGCTCTGGTGGTCATCTTGGATGGTGGACGGTGTCATCAGATATAATTCTGAGAGGACCACCTAAGCACCATTGCTGCCAAGTCTTGTTCCAATTTGCCAAGTGGTTTCAGACAAGAAGATAATTCAGTAAATTTCCCATAGGGTCCTATGTTAAACTATGTTTGGCTCTGGTGGCTATTTTGGATGACGGGCCGGGTCATCGTATACAATTCTGAAAGAAGACCATCCAGGGATGATTGCTGCCAACTTTTGTTTCAACTAGCCCAGTGGTTTCAAAGAAGATCTTTAAAGGAAAGATTACAACGACGGACGACAAACGCCAAGTGATGGCAAAGCTCACGTGGCCTTTTAGGCCAGGAGAGCTAAAAATGTGACATAAGTCACTCAAGCGAGAAATAGACCATCCAGGGATGATTGCTGTCAAGTTTTGTTCCAATTAGCCCAGTGGTTTCAAAGAAGATCTTTAAAGGAAAGATTACGACGACTGACGACAAACGCCAAGTGATGGCAAAGCTCACGTGGCCTTTTAGGCCAGGAGAGCTAAAAATGTGACATAAGTCACTCAAGCGAGAAATAGACCATCCAGGGATGATTGCTGTCAAGTTTTGTTCCAATTAGCCCAGTGGTTTCAAAGAAGATCTTTAAAGGAAAGATTACGACGACTGACGACAAACGCCAAGTGATGGCAAAGCTCACGTGGCCTTTTAGGCCAGGAGAGCTAAAAATGTGACATAAGTCACTCAAGCGAGAAATAGACCATCCAGGGATGATTGCTGTCAAGTTTTGTTCCAATTAGCCCAGTGGTTTCAAAGAAGATCTTTAAAGGAAAGTTTACGACGACTGACGACAAACGCCAAGTGATGGCAAAGCTCACGTGGCCTTTTAGACCAGGAGAGCTAAAAATGTGACATAAGTCACTCAAGCGAGAAATAGACGTCAAAGGTAAATTGTCAGGGACTGGGATACCCACTAAGAACTAAGGAACAAGTACTGTGGGTTTATCAGGATAGATAAGGGGGTGGGGGGGGGGGGGGGGGTGGGGGTGTTTAGGTAATAAGTCAGACTATCCTGACTCTCTGTTGTGTTCATGTTTGTTTTTTGTACTCTCAAGTTATTTTTTGTCCAGAGTTCTGTCAGTTTGGTGTCTTTGCTTGATTGGTATGCCATTTTTGACCTTTCCTGTATTTAAACCGTCCTGGATTTTTACCAATCTTGGACAGAAGCTTGTTCCTGATAAAAACCAAAACATTAGTATCCAGGGGAAATTTTTGTAATAATTTTTTCCCCATTTTTCAGTATTTTACTTATAAATGGACTTGTTTTTTTTCCTGTTAATATTACATACAGTCTACAGTTAAAGTCTTTAAAACATTGATTACTTTTTTGGGGCTCATATCGAAATACTATAGCAACTAGTCAGCATTCCAGTAACAAGAAGAGCATCAGATCTAATCAACCTTAGTTTTTGTTCTCTCAATTTTTAAGAAATTCAATTTAATGTATGTAAAAAATTGTTTTTTTTCTTAATTTTTTTACTGGTAGAGATGATAAAAGTAAGTGTTCCTTCGTAAGTGACAGAAAACCATACTTTTCTTTATCACTGACTGGATCTGCATGCCCTGCCTGCTTGCCCAAAACAATAACTATATTTGACCCACTGGAAAATCCATTTTAAATTTTATGTTTTATATTTTAATCATGTCATAAGTCTTCTATAAAATATTGAGAAAGTATTCTACAATAAAATGCTCTGCTGGGCGCAGCTAGATACGACCGCAGATGTCAAACCCTGAATAGTTGGGGCAATTATTCACACAACATTCAAGCTTGATACAATACTGAATTTGGATTGTGAATAAATATTTGACACAGCATAGGTTTCTGACACAGAATGAATGTTGTCTAAGAACTTAAAAATTTTTAATTTACCTATTCAAACCATATCAGTATTATTTGTTTTTATATATAAATCAGAAATAACCAATTTAAAATTTAAAATTGGGCACACATATCAATTTCTTGCTATTGCACAATACTGTGCAATTGAAGATTTCTTGCTATTGCGCAATACTGTGCAATTGAAAATTTCTTGAAATATTTGACACATAATAGGTTTCTGACACAGAATAACTGAAATCAAAGAACTTAGAATTGGTCATATGATTTGAATTTATATTCAATTTTTTGCTTCTTGTGCAATACAATATGCTGTGGAGAATTGCCCCCCCCCCAAAAAAAATAAAAAAAATTATCCCTTTTTTTAGCTTTTGTGCAATACACTATGAAGCTGCATATTGTCCCTCCCCCCCTTCCCAAAAGAAAAAAACAAAAAACAATAAAATTCATTGTAACCCCCCCCTTTTTTTGCTAAAAAAAATTTGAAATTTTCTTTTTAATTTATGAAATATGAAATGAGAAAACAATTGCGCCCTCCCCAATTTCTCATTTACCCCCTCTAAATTTGGTTTTCAACCCCCCCCCCATTTAATTATACTTTGCAACCATAACAGCCCATTTAAATACACCATAACGTATTAAAATAGAAAATGACATCATAGTCATGGATGGCAAATTTTAAATATACATAATTTAAAAGCAGTTTAGATGAGATAAACAAAAAAGCTTCATCAGCACATTTTATATTGGCAAATTTCCAATGAAGTTCAATAAACTAAAGTTATTGGCAAATTTCCAATTGAATTTGTTAATAATAAAGTTTTGATAACAGGGCACACATATCAATTTCTTGCTATTGTGCAATACTGTGCAATTGAAGATTTCTTGCTATTGCGCAATACTATGCAATTGAAAATTTCTTCAAATATTTGACACAGGTTTCTGACACAGAATAACTGAAATCAAAGAACTTAGAATTGGTCATATGATTTGAATTTATATTCAATTTTTTGCTTCTTGTGCAATACAATATGCTGTTGAGAATTGCCCCCCCCCCCCCAAAAAAAAAATTTACCCCTTTTTTAGCTTCAATTTTGGACCCCGATTTGGACCAACTTGAAAACTGGGCCCATAACTAAGTTTAATTTTGGACCCTTTGGACCTTAATGTAGACCAATTTGAAAACAGGACCAAAAATTAAGAATCTAAAAGCACGGTTAGATTCAGCATATCAAAGAACCCCATTAGTTCAATTTTCGATGAAATCAAACAAAGTTTAATTTTGGACCCCGATTTGGACCAACTTGAAACTGGGCCCATAATAAAAAAACTAAGTATATGTTTTAAAGATTCAGCATATCAAAGAACCCCAAGAATTAAATTTTTGTTAAAATCAAACTAAGTTTAATTTTGGACCCTTTGGACCTTAATGTAGACCAATTTGAAAACGGGACCAAAAATTAAGAATCTAAAAGCACCCCAATAGTTCAATTTTCGATGAAATCAAACAAAGTTTAATTTTGGACCCTTCTGGCCCCTAATTCCTAAACCGTTGGGACCTAAACTCCCAAAAACAATCCCAACCTTCCTTTTGTGGTCATAAACCTTGTGTTAAAATTTCATAGATTTCTGTTTACTTATACTAGAGTTATATTGTGCGAAAACCAAGAAAAACGCTTATTGGGCCCTTTTTTGGCCCCTAATTCTTAAACTGTTGGGACCAAAACTCCCAAAATCAATCCCAACCTTCCTTTTGTGGTCATAAACCTTGTGTTTAAATTTCATAGATTTCTATTAACTTATACTAAAGTTATAGTGCGAAAACCAAATGTCTTCGGATGACGACGCCGACGACTGACGACAACGCCAACGTCATACCAATATACGACCGCAAAAATTTTGCGGTCGTATAAAAACTACAAAATCATATGAACTGACCTATGAACCCTGTTAATGGCCATATTTAAGCAGACGTCAATGAATTTCACTCTTTATTATTTCACTAAAAAGCAAAATAACAATAATATAATACTATAGTGTACACACTGTTATTTAGCATCTATAAATCTTTTTACAATGATATAGTCCCAAAAAATATATAGTTCTGCTTTCTTCCTGCCTGCAAACATACCTTTTTATTTGACCCAAATCCTGCATGATCTTGCGACCTTTGCCCATGTATACCATGTCTAGACTGAAATTGTTATGTCACTGTTGATTTTTTCCTGGTATCTGTTTCAATTTATTTAATTTTTATAAATATAGTTTATGTCATGTAGTCCTAATCTTTATGCATGTTTTAGCTTTAGCATTAATCTTCAAATTTACAGCAGATCTAGTGAAATCAGATTCTCATGGGGCTAGGTTGAAATATTTGATCCTGAATATTTTCGCCAAAATTTTGTTTCTGAATTTTTTTTTTCCCGCCTAAATTTTTATTTTCATTTAAACAAAAAAAATCATGATTGACATAGGTCCTGCACTTTTTTTTTCACACCTAAAGTTATCCTGGTTCTGCCTTTTAATTTCAAATTTCATCCTAGTCCCCCCTCCCCCCAAATCAAATGGTTGCTCACTAATTCTACTTGACAAAATTAACAGCTCAAAAAATTCCACCACACTAACCATTGTAATTTTGGAAGAAGACAAAACTATATTTTTTAAGACCAAACAGAACACATTTTAAAATTAAACTTTGTCAAAATTGAAACATTTGATTACACAGAAGTTTTGCAGTAAAAAATGAAATATTTCACTACATCCTCAATGTTAAATCAAAACCAGCAAATAAGAAATTTTGAAATTTAACCAAATAAAAAAAGAAATCTGTTTTTCTTGTAACCCTGACTACAAGCCCAATTTTCAGTGCCTTATTTACTTTTCGTCATTGTAATCTGTAAAAGCCTTGAATAAAAAATATTTACAAATTTTCAAAATATTGCTACTTCCTGACATCTTTTTTCGAACGTGTTTTTTGTTTAAGCTTAATAATAATAATAAGTTTCAGCATAGCTTAACACATGGAACGAAATTTTGTTTAAAAAATGCCCAAGTCCAAACAGCCATATCTTTTACATTTCTTTTTCAAACAGAAAATCCTGACAATATGCAAATCTCCATAATGTGATCTAACATTCCATAAAGTTTCATCAGAATCCTGCAAGAAATGTAGGAGGAGTTGTGGACAACGTTATTTTGGACAGAAAAACAGACTGAAACCTATATACCCCCCCAAAATTTGTTTGCAGGGGGTATAAAAAGTCTAAAATTGAAATGAACATAGCAATTAGCAAATGCTGATATTCATGCAGTATGATTTTTTTAAATCCTGTCTGCTACCGGATAATTTGCTTTTATGATGTCATTTACCAGTTTGGAAAGCCCGGATCCCAGGCACAACCTAAACCTGTCAAGTGGTTAAGAAGTGACGGTTTTCCCTGCATTTATTTCACTTCTACGGCCATATTTAAAAAGCTCGATTAAACCTTTCAAAATCTCTGGAGGCGTGGCCTGGTATGTGGTCTTTAAAGATTTGCTAATTATACCTCAATACCGCTTTGGGAGACAGTTTTAACACAAATTTGCCAAATTAACATCTTTAAGACAGTTTTTCAGTGTGAATGAAACTCAGAACCAGAACTAATTTTTGACTGTAAATGAGATAATCTATCTCTTTTATAGGACATTAGAATGGTCATGGTTCTGAATTTCCTTCTTGGCAATATTCCAAAAGGTGATGCAAATTGACTCGTATGGTCTATACTAGAAAATATGACCTTTGCCCATAGAACACTTGAGATTGTTAATGCTTAAGCATTAATTTTTTGTTTGCTTACAAAAAATGCATAGGATAAAATAATTTACAATAAAAAATAGGTAAATACTTTTAAAGTTAAAAAAATCAATTGTTATGAGTGAAACAAATACATGGGAAAGTGGCCCAACTACACTTTAGCATTTAATAACTATTATTCAGAGAAAATTTGGCAACTACCTAACTACAAACCCTATATCATTCAGCATTTGTTGAGAATGAGCAGATACTTCTTGATTGACTTTTTCATAATTCCATACAGTATTAAAAAACTTAGCTTAGCCCAAGACTCAAAATTTAATCGACCATCTCGGTGGTCTTGTGGTAGCGTGCTCGCCCCGAGTGGGCAAGGTCACGGGTTTGATCCCCGGCCGGGTCAAACCAAAGACATTAAAATTGGTATTTGCTGCTTCTCTGCCAAACAAGCGGTATCTAGGAGTAAGAGCAAAGACTGGTCGGCTCGGAGTCAGTATAATGTGTAATTCATCCATCCAAAATTTAATCTGACAGTATTATGGTTAACAAACACAGAAATTATGATCATTAGATAATAATTGAAAAAGCAGTATTTGTTCCAGTGGCAGACATGATTTAGAACAATCATATCAAATTCTAATATATAATAGCGGGTTTTAACAAAATGCAAAAAAAAATTCATAAGAAAAAAAACAACAAAATATTACATAGGTTTGAAAAAAGAAAAAAATTAATATTTATAACTGAAATGCCTCAAACAACCACTATTGTTCATAATTATATGTGAACTGAACCAGTTTTGACAAAGTTTTGTAATGCCCATAGAAATATACACTTATCACCAATTCTGAATATACATTGTACATGTTTCAAAACTAAATTGTTAAATGTTAAATGCTACACAAAATAATGATGTCTTGGAACAAATGATTATTTGCTTAAGAAAAAAATCTTAGGAATATCGAAAAAGAATTAACTATCCATTCTTGCCTCTTAAATTTTGGCAATGCATGTATAATAACGATGAATATTTATAAATGGCAATAACACTATGTACATATATATATTTGAAGTCTAAAAACTTGATATATTGTATGTATGGACAACAATATATGTAACACGTTTCAGGAAACAACATCACATTTTCATAAATGACAACAGAAACAAATGTGCAAAATTTAAGTACATCATATTTAGACAATATAACATGGTATATTTTAATCATGCTGAAATTTATATCTTAACTTAAAAATTCTTGGAAATCATAAATTAAACAAAATTTAAAAAAAAAAATGAAGACAGGAAGATTTTTTACAGTGGATCCCTATAGGGATCAAAATTTACAGGTTAAATTTTAACTCAACTAAGATTTTTACACAAACACACAAGAAAAAATTTGCTAGATGTACTCATATTGGCTTTGAAATTTAACAAATTTTCCAGACAGGAAATTCATTTACCATTATTTTAAATTTAATCTACTGCATCTATAAAATTAATTCAGAAAACAAACCAAAATAAAACAATGATATCACACAGTTACAGCTAAAACAAAAATTAAATTTCCTTTAAACATTACACATACATGTACTTTAATCAAATACAGACATTAATGTGCAGTGTTTATTTATGCAAAAAGGTAAGGGTGAAAATCGCAATAATAAAGCCTGACATTTTTTAAAAATTGTTGTCTTATAATTATATTCTAAAATATTGTAATTATAATTATTTCCTGGAACTAGCTAGAGTGTGGAACATTTTTTCCTAAATTATACATTTTTTAAAAGTGAATGTGAAAGACTTTAAAATTATAAACAAACTCGAGGCTCAGAAAGCCATTTGGCCGAGTAGTTTCAGAGAAAACAATTTTTTATTAAATCAATCAATCAGAAACAAGAATTGCCCATGGCGGCCATGTTTGTCGCTTATCTGCACAAAATGAGGAAACTTTGTAAAAAAGTTCCACATATGCTTCCTGTCAAGTTTCGTTCAATTTGGCCATGCGGTTTCAGAGAAGAAGATTTCTTTAAATTAGCCAATAAGAATCAAGAATTGCCCATGGCAGCCATGATTGTTGTCCAATCAGGATGAATAAAATTGATTCATAAAAGACTTTCCATAGATGCATCCTATCAAGGTTGGCTGACAGTTTTGGAAAAGCAGTTCCAGAGAAAAACAATTCTTTTAATCAACCAATGAGAAACAACAATTGCTCATGAAGGCCATGTTTGTTGCCTGAAAAGGACGAAATGAGGAAACTTTGTAAAGAACCTCCAATAGATGCTTCCTGTCAAATTTCATTCCATTCGGCCAAGCGATTTCAGACGAGATTTGTTTATATCAGCCAATCAGAAACAACAATTGCCTATGGCAGCCATGTTTGCTGTCCAATCAGGACGAAATGAGCAAACTTTATAAAGTACCTTACATATACATGTACGTTTCCTGCCAAGTTTAATTCCATTTGGCCCCGTGGTTTCAGAGGAGAAGATTATAATGTGAAAAGTTAACAGACTGACGGACGGACGACGGACCCAAGTGATGACAAAAGCTCACATGGCCTTTGGCCAGGTGAGCTAAAAAGTATATTTTCGTGTACTTGTTTTTGAGATATTATCAACTGAAAAGTTCGAATTTTTGCCGGGAAAATCTTTTCCTGGGATTTCTGATAAAAAAAACAATGGTAAAATAATATTGAAAGATGTTTAAAATGTACAGAAGGAATAACTACATTTTTAAAATATTTTACAAACTAAACATTTGAAAGGAGTCTTTTGAGAAAATCAAAATAAATATAGCGCTTACTGGGCAAAAGAAGTTCCAGTGTATTTCTTATGAACATTCCAGAGCAGCTGCAAAATTCTAATCAAAGATCACAAGCGAACATCCTTAATATTATCTCCTGGTACCCTTATCATAAGTTTCTAAAACAGGCTAGAAATATCCTTTTCGATAATAGACAATTTATTGCTGCATCTTAAAAACAATATATGAACATTGTAGGAAAAAATACTGTTAATTTGAACTTGCTATTTAATCTTGACATTTCTACCTGTTTCAAGTAAACTGTATATTTTCTGACAATGTATGTATATTTTATATGTATTTGCATATATTAAGTACTGTTGAAGATTCACAAAATAAGATGACACCATAATTCCTGCATTTACTGTTTGCTGAGAATTGCTTAACAACTAAAGATAAATATATACCCTTTCAAAATCGTAAGAAACAATTTCTACCCATCATACAACAAGAAATGATTCATACCAAATATCTGTATAGAATTTACCAATCTATGAAATAACAATTTGCTGGTTTTTTGTTTTTTTTCAACCTGGTAGTAGATCAAAGGTTAGTCAGAAATCAAATGAAAAGTCACCACTGCACAGAAATATTTTGAAGTGAGACCCCAAAGACCACTTCTGCACTAAAATTTAGTCTGAAATTTTGGTGGTGGATTTTTTTTCGGACATTATTGCGGCAAAATTTTTATTTTCATTTATTCCCACAAATTTCCTGTATAACACACTTTTTTTCACACCTAGCCACTGTTTTTGACAATAATGTTTAAAACCAGTAGATAAATAAACAGTTTTCAATGCGATTGGCTTTATTTAAATTAAAATCAATGATCTCATTGCATTTGTTTTATTTGAGGGTATTAATGACAATGTAGGGCTTAATTAAAGATATACTATAGCAAAAATTCATATTTTATGGGGTTATTAAATTCGTGGATTAATCTGTCCACAAAATCCATGAAAATTGGTGTACCACGAATAATGTTTTTTTCACAGTATTTTTCATAAATGTGCACAACCATATTTGAAGTATAAAAATTAAAAACACAATGCCCTTCAATTTATGTTATGAATTAAATAATAAAGGAATCAGTTAGGGATGTCATACTGTATTTTTTGCTTAAAATCTACCATCCAAATAGTTCAAAAATTTAGTTCGATTACTCTTTTGTAGAATTTATTTTTGAACAAAATTGCAAGAATAAATGGCAAAACCAATCATTACAATGTTAACTGTGACTGAAAATATACATTAAAGATAAAAAAAAATAAAGAATTTTCAAAAATTACAAAATATTTCAATACTTAACTATAAATATTTATAATAACTAGAAATTTATCAACTGACCATCAAATATATTTCATGTATAACAAGAAGTTTGAGCACTATACTATTTCTATCATGTACAAAGATATATATATATAGATAACATTTCATACAATTAGGTCATGAAAAACTCACCCAGTATACCGTAACTCTACCCCTACTTTTCCCTTCAACATTTAAATTTTATTTGATATCATACAGATATTTGTAAAACCATGTTCCTCTTAATCACTGGCATATAACAATAAGCTCATGTTTAATAAGCTTTTAACATGTGGCAAGAATTCATAAAATGGGTGTGAAACTTTTTGAAAGAGTGTTTTCTATATACAAGAAAATATTTATATGAAATAATTTTAAAGTTTCATCAAGGCCAGCTGAAAATAATGTTTTTTATCCCATCTCAATTCCCCCCCCCCCCCACCCCAGAAAAAATGGGACAGGAGGCAAGACTATGTTTTATTTTCATGGAAAAGTTCAAAATGTTTTTTTCTCATTAATTAAATTTATGGCATAATACACTCTCCTATCATTTAAGAAAACAACTCTTGCTATCAGAAAAGAAAAAACAGTAAAAATTTCATGAAACATTGTCATTTCATTTTTAGTCATGTTCTTAGATCCTGCATTTTTGTTTTTTTTTCTATTTTTAGCAGCATCAATGACTTTATACATAAATCTCACTAAACCTTTTGCCACAAACATACCATTATTTGCTTCAAGTTGATATTCAATCCTATCTTCTTGAACCTTCCTATGATGCAACAGCATGTACTTCTGCTAATTCAAGGATTTAAAGACAATTAAGTATTTTCACAATAGATTTTAGTAAAAAAAAACAACTATGAGCAACAGCCTTGCCCAAATAAAAAAAAACTGTGCAACAGTCTTGCCCAAAAAGATTTTCTAGTATAATGTTTGCCCGGAATGTTTGTCTTTACATAAAGACAAATTTCAGTGAAATATCTTTTTGGGCAAGCTGTTGCTCATATTAAAATTCGTCCAAAATGGTCCAAATATTAGGAAAATTTGGTGTTTTTCATTGATTTCTTCAACATTAGCCATCTTTGACAGCATATTGCCGCATATTAAAGAAATGTTTTTGAAAACAAAATATGTTCCTTAAAATGCAGCATTTTAAAGAGTACTTAATGATAGGTGAGAGTAAGTATTTCATTAATTTTTTATTTTAGAATTCAAGGGGCCAAATATCAAGCTATAGCCCTTTTCAAAAACTCATTTCCGGTATCACAAATCTGACTCAAAACCTAGAATTTGAAGTAAATTATTTCCCTTGCTGGGACGTACTACTGGTTTGCTGCATTGCAGAGCAACCAGTAGGAAGTAAAAAGAAATTATTGATTACTTTGATATAAAAATATTTCCAGATTTATAATCAAGTTTAATTACAAGTATGTTGGAAGCAAAAAGATTGTTAGTAGTTCCCAAATTTATATACATGTAAACAAAACATTACGTGCAAATCAACAAGTTTTAAAAACAGCTCATCCTTTACCCTTCATTGCAGCGAACCAGTACTACGTCCCGGAAAATCCCAGCAAGGGAAATAACTTTGTTCAAATTATAATTTTAAAGTCAGAATCGTGATACAGGAAATAAGTTTCTGAAAAGGGCTATATCATACCGTGTCCTTTTGCATCCTGCCTTTTCATTTCAATTTATTTTCTTGCCTCCCAATAAAAATTAAATTATAGTTCCATCATTTTTAGACAGAAAATAAGACATGAAAATCTTAAAAGCTTGGTAGAATTTTGCAAAAGAGGGGCTGGGGAAGGGGGGAGTAAGAAAATCTACATATAAATTCAAACTGGACTTATTAACTATACAAACAGAGGATAATCACACCCATTTATCTCTCTCATATCAACTGGTTATGGTTAAATTTTTATTAATTTCATTCTTTTGGCATGTGATTCCATGGAAATTTACCTGTGTGAAATGTGTGTTTAAACACTTTTTAGATACACACAATTCCTAAATCTGTCCTGACCAAATCTATGAAATAGGTTAAAAAATAGTTAAGAGCAGACTTTTCAGATACACTTGTTTATAACTAAACAGAACTGAACAAAAATACTACAGAAATAATACACGGAATCACATTTCTAGTTGTAAAAAAATGAGAGATAGGCAGGAATGGTAATGCCTGCTATAACTTTACACATTCTTTATAATATATATACATATGAGAAAATAACATATATTATTTCACTGTGTATTTACAATTCTCTAATGCTTTGGAATAAAAATATACCATCAAAATCAAAATCAACAAAAATAATGCTTTTTTTTACAGCATGAAAATGTGGTTAAAAAATTCAAATTCAAAAAAATAATAAAATTCAACAAACAATATTCATATTCTAAGTAAACAAAACATATCATAACAAGATTTTTTTACCCAAAGCAGTGAACTTCAGTGTAATGGTATTAAAGGGATGTGCTCAGAAAAATAACTTGCTGGCATATTTTTATTTACACACCATATACATACATATTTATAATGGAAAATATTAAATGGCAAGAAATTAAATTATTTCTAATGCGATAGATAAACCATTTTCTTTTGTATGAATAAAATTCAATAAATTTATAACGGGAGTTGTCATGAACATATACAAAATGAAACGGGCTGCAATTATTCAAATTAAAAGGTAAAATCCACCCGGTCCGTTTAATAAAAAAAAAATTCACGTCTGAATAGAATAGATTGTTAAATGCCCTGATGAAAAAACTCAGAAAAGTCCATAATTCTGTAAATTAATCAACTGTGAAAATTTGTACAAATTCAGGAAAATCCATGCAGATGAAAAGTAAAAAGAAAAATGCTCAACAATATATGACTTCCCCAATTTTTGATATACATGTAAATTGTAATGAACAGATATATAAAAAACAAATACACTATCAATAAATAACTTATATGTCTGGTATTTCTTTTCCAGAAATTTATATACAGCTAATAAGGTCAGAGGTATACGTACATGCTGTTAAACTAATTCAAGGACCATATTCTAATACCCTTTTTGTATTTATAAACATGGGATATTAACATACTGCTGATTCATGTTTTTCCATGAATTTGTTGATTTCTCTTATAACACATAACAGAATTAACATTTCATTGAAAACTGAACTTGTTCTTTTCTTGGTATAATATAATATTGGTATCAACGAAATCTAATAAATCCAGATTAAATTTCAGAGACAGTTGTCTTCCTTTAATCAGACAATTCGATAACAGTTTGTTCCCCTGACATTTCCTGTGGGTTTTCGTCACCTTTAAGTATATAATTAGCAAGGGGTAAAGAGAACTCAATATTCTTTAACGAGTCCATGGAGTCGGAATTTAGTCTGATCGAGTCGCTATAATCACTTCGTGGAGATTTACTTCCTCGTCTGCCTCGAGAAGAACTTCTTTCAACAGATCTTCGTTTCCTATTTGATGACATTTTCTTCACAAAAGTATCGTCACATCTTTCACAGAGTGAATCGTTGCCATGCCAGCGACAACGCCTTGATACTTGTCGCCTTGGTGATGGAGCTACAGCGGGTTCTATAGAAATATCCTTATCTTCGCTAATTTCAGTTGATTTTGACTTGAAGCGTTCCTGTCTTGTTTTAGGAATGACATGAACATCAATCTCCCCGTGTTCATCTTCATAATCCCCGGTTCTAACAATAAAATCAGTTGGACTTTGTTCACCACTTGTTACGGGTTCATTCTTTTGGTTACTACAGGTTTTCGGTTGAAGCTTCACATCACTCTTTATGGCATCAGACACTGAAGAACCTTGTGTAAGTTGACTGTTACCCAAGGCAACAAGTGTTTCTGTGGCAATCTGAGCCTCTCTGACATCTTTTAGACTTTGTTCAAGTTTCAGATGAGCAGGTTCTGAATGTGAGGAAGCTGAAATTGATGAAGAAGCACTCGGAGCTGGCCTCTGTGCACCCAGCTGTGTGTGAATTTTCAAATGATCATGTAAATGTGGTCGACTGTTAAATCCGTCACCACAAAGACCACATCTGAATAAAGTAAATCCTCCATGAGATTTCATATGTTGTGCTAAATTTGAACAAGTTTCCAAACACACAGGACAGAACTGCGTATCATGAACAGCTTTACGATGACGTGACAGAATCTTGTTACAGCGAAACTCTAACTTACAGTGCTGACATGTCAAGGTCATTTTTCGCTTGTGTGCATTTACATGTACTTTACAGGCATAATCACTGAAGAACTTCTTTCCGCAAATGTTACACTTAAAATGGAAGGCAGCACTAACCTTACGTTGCGTTTCTTCTGAAAACTCCTTGTTCATTCGGTCGCATTTCTGACATGGACAGTCTGCATCTTCTGCATGCTGATCGAGGTGACGCAATAAAATGCGCATGTCACCGCACTTCATATCACATATTCCACACTGATATGGATACATTTTTGAATGCAACATTGCATGTCTTGCAAAAGTACATGTTTTAGAGAAATCTTTCCCGCACTCTGTACACCTATATATAGTTTTACCATTGACTTCGAACATTTTAACAGTAACATGAATAGCTTGGTCAGAAGAATCCTCAGTGCTCTTTACATCCTCTTCACGCTTCACTACATCTGACATTTTTGAGGTTGATGGAAGCAACTGATGTGGGATAAATGGTTCATTACTTTCCTCTTTTGGTTTTCTAGGTGAATATTTTTCAGTAGAGCTTTTGGCTGTTGACGTTCGAGATTTTGGTAATCGTCTATTCACAATTTTAGTTATTTTTGGTGGACCCTCATCATCTCCTGATTCTGACGACTCTGGAAGGTTATCATAACAAATATCAGCTTTAGGTATTTCCGGAACAAGTTGAGGCATTTCAGGGGAAACATCAGAGCTCTTTTTCCTTCTACCTCTTCCTCGGCCAGCAGAGGACCTCCTACCTCTGCCACGCCCTCTAACTCTAGGCGCAGCAGTCATTACAGTCGAAGGTATTCCCGTTAAACCTGGGTCTGCCTGTAATGCAGTTGCTTGGGCCAAATTAAATTGTTGCAGAGCTGGAGACAGCATTACAGACAGTTGGGAAGAAGATGTCTGCTCTTGTTCCAGGCTTTGGCTTAATGCCTTTATCAGATCATTTAGTGAATACTTGGGTTTAGAAACGGAATCAACACTTTCAGCTGCACTTATAGTAGATGCATTAGAAAGCTCTTCAGAAGGGAGGTTAGAAATAGCTCTAGGAGGATTCTCCTGCAATCGATTGCTCCTTTGTGGAATGAATGCCGGTGCATGACTTGAAACGTTTTGTTGACTCTGACTTGTATTGATCATAACATCAATGATTACTGGTGGTTCGTCGTCATCATCTTCTTCCTGGCTGTTGTTGTATGTAGTTGGCACAAGATCTGAGGAAGTGGAAGACACATCGGCTACAGTTATTGGTTTAGTTGAGGTAACGTCTGCTACCATTTCATGTGAATCAGACGTAACCTTTGTTGCTTGGTTACCAGATTCCTGATTATCCTCCTCTCCTGGTACCACTAGCATGTCTTGATGGAGCTGAAGGAAGTGATGGAGAAGGTCTGATTTCTTCTCAAAGTTGATCTGGCACCACAGACATAAATCTGGAAATGAAAATTAATAAAACACTTAGTGGAGTAATAAAGAAACTGTTACTTTAAGATGCAACTCATCTATTTCCCATTTTTAATACATGTAGGTTGTCTCCCATTTACGGAGTTATCTGCTCTTTGAAGAAGGTATCTTCCATAGATATCAATGGACAAATTATCGCATTTCTGCAAAATGTTTTTTTTTATAAATTACTTTTTGCCCTTTATGTTCAATTAAAGGCATCTTCTGTGAGGAAAGATAACTCATGTATATGGGAAACACCTCCAATATCCGCAAGTACATTGTAGGGAATTCAAAGAAATTCACCTAAACTTTTCCTTTTTGTGCCTGTGTAATTCATTTACCACAACTTCCTTCTACTCTTATACTGTCTTTTTATTTCACAATATAAAGGAGCAACCACTTCATTTTTATCTAATTATGTTTTGGGGGAGAAAGAGAGGATAAAGAAGGGAATTATGAAAGTCACTATACAGGACATACCTTTAATTAAATAATAAATCTTCCAGTTCCCCCTTAAAAAGGAACTACTGCAAATGAATTCGATGTTTTATTATCAGAAACAAGAGGCTCAACAGGCTGAGCCTGTATCGCTCACCTGGCAGTCTCAAACTTTTTTTTTTTTTTTTTTTTTAAGTTTTTCATATTTTATTGAAATCTGTACATTTGTTAGTTGGATACATCGAATACCGGTACCTTATCCCGGTCTCGTTAATATTAGTACATGAATAAAACAAGAGTTGACACACAAAAATGTCTCGCCTGTCGTGTATTTCTAATGAAAGTAAATGCTATCAGACATATTGCATACAGTATTCGAAAAACAGGCCAAAACACAAAAACTTAACTATAACCACTGAACCATGAAAATGAGGTCAAGGTCAGATGACACCTGCCAGTTGGACATGTACACCTTACAATCCTTCCATACACCAAATATAGTAGACCTATTGCATACAGTGTTCGAAAAACAGGCCAAAACACACCACTGAACCATGAAAATGAGGTCAAGGTCAGATGACACCGGCCAGTTGGACATGTACACCTTACAATCCTTCCATACACCAAATATAGTAGACCTATTGCATATAGTATTCGAAACTAGATGGAACTTTATACACAAAGTTATACTTCTCCCCCCCCCCCCCTTCCTGTTTGTCTATCCCCTAATTAAAACATTAGTGATCAATCTGAAAATATGAGGTGGGCAAGTTCTTATATATATGGCGAGTCTAGATATTGCAGTTGCTGAAAAATGGACTGTAAAAGAAAAAAATTGACAAAGTCACTGAACCATGAAATTGAGGTCAAGGGCACATGAAAGGTGTCAGACTGGCATGTACCCATACAGATCTTGCTATAAGCCATGTATGATGAGTCTATTCATTGTAGTTGCTGTAAAATAGACTTTAAAGAAAAAAATTGACAAAGTCACTGAACCATGAAATTGAGGTCAAGGACACATGACAGGTGTCAGACTGGCATGTACCCATATAGATCTAGCTATAGACCATATCTGATGAATCTAGTCATTGCACTTGCTGAAATATAAACTTTTGAGGAAAAAATTGACAAAGTCACTGAACCATGAAATTGAGGTCAAGGGCACATGAAAGGTGTCAGACTGGCATGTACCCATACAGATCTTGCTATAAGCCATGTATGATGAGTCTATTCATTGTAGTTGCAGAAAAATGGACTTTAGAAGAAAAAATTGACAAAGTCACTGAGCTGTGAAATTGAGGTCAAGGACACATGACAGGTGTCAGACTCCCATGTACCCATATAGATCTTACTATATACCAAATATGATGACTCTAAACATTACAGTTACTAAGAAAGGGACTTGAATGTAAAACTATGTCGCAGATTTTCGAAGTTCACTGAACCGTGCAATTGAGGTCAAGGACAAATGACAGGTGTCAGACTGGCATGTACCCATATAGATCTCACTGTAGACCAAATATAATAACTCTAGGTATTATAGTTTCTGAGAAAAGGATTTGAATGTAAAACTATGTCGCAATGTTTATGTGGGTATTGAACCATGAAAAAAAGGTCAAGGTCATCTAAAAATGTGCTGCTGAAAAGGTCATCACTTCATGCACCTGTGGACCAAAGATGAACATTGTAAGTATTATACTTTAAAAGTTATTAAGGTTTTACAAAAAGTTAACGCCGTCGCCGTCGCCGTCGCCTTCGCCGTCGCCGCCGGATTGCTATACCTATGTCTCGCTTCCAGCGACTTTCGTCGCAGGCGAGACAAAAACATCAATGTTAATATTTGTTAGTAAATCACACATAACTTTACACATCAGATTTTCATAATACAATTTGGAACATTACATAACTAAAGTTTTGGACCAGTATATTCGAATATGTCATCAAAAAAATTTCCATTACTAATAAACATACAGATATTCAAAAAGGAGAAAAAAGGGAAGAAAGAGTGATAGGTATAAAGTTAGAAACAGATTCAGAAAGACGGAAAATATAGGAAAGGAGAAAGTGGTTAAAGTAGTACAGAAAAGATTTGATGAAACATTACATGCTTGATGCATCTGGTCTGGCAAAAAGTCCTCCACTAAACATACACACAACATCTAAATTGCATATTTAAGGAAAGGGAAAGGGATATCATGTACAGCGTTTTATTTAGTGAATTAGTTCTGTTTCTGATCTAACAGAGAAATAACAGGTAAACAGTTACTCAGAGGAATCATCACCAGTTCTAAACAGAATCTCGTATTTTTTCCATGCAGTTTGGAAGTTAATCAAAGTTTGCTTATTTGTTGCCAGCATTTTTTCTACATGATACATATCTGTCAATTGTTTCTTAATTGCATATAATGACAGGTCTTTTTTCAAACACCTGGTTGTATATATATATTGCTTAATATGCAGTAAAATAATGTTATAAATACATTCATTGTTTGTTTAATCAAAATTTCCAAAAAGAACATTCTTTTTTTAAGCCAGCGTAAACTCTGGGATATTATTGTCTCTAAACCATGCACAAAGTTCACTGAAAAAGTTCTGAACAATGTCACACTCCCAAAAAATATGTTAAATAGTTTTCGTTATCGCAAAAACTACAATTCTTATTATCAACAATCTTAACCTTATATAAAATACGGTTTGTTACTAACATATTATGGTTTATTCTGAATTGTAACCACTGAAGTTTTGTATTTTTTGTAACAGTGAAAGGAAGTTTGTATATTTCCATCCACTCATCCTGACTAAAATTGAAAACTTCATTCAGTTTTCCTTGAGCAGTTGGAATACAACTGTTCTTGTTAAGGATACTATATATATCTTTTGATCCCTTTTTACTTTTTAAAACAAACTCAAGTGCAGATGGAATAAAAGGATAAGATATTTTTTTGATTTCCACATCTTTCTGAAATAATTTTGACATACGATTCAAACAGCTAATAATACTGTTATATTCCATAACACTAATAGTAATATTATAATTCTGTATGAACTGTTCATATGTGAAAAAGTTACCATCACTGTTTATAAAGTCATTTACATACCTTATACCTTTTTCAAACAATTTTTGTAAGTACATGCATTTCCCACCTACTTTAATCATATTGTTAAACCAGATTGGACTTGAAAGGAAGTCACTCCAGCTATCTTTAAAATTTTTATCAATAGTAAATTTCCAAGAAGTCTCAAACTTTTGATTTGATTTGACAGACTAGATTGGTTTCTGGAAACTTTGTAAATGCTTCATACCAAGTATAAGTTAATTGGCCAAACGGTTTCAGAGGAGAGGTTTTAAATTTCCAACAATCAGAACATATAAAGGTTTCTAGCGGCCATTTTGTTTCATGGACTAGGAAGATTTATGCAAAGTTTGTAAAGGACCTTCCATGGATGGTCCATACCGAGAATCAGTTCTTTTGGCTTTACAGTTTCAGAGGAGAAAAAGTTTTAAATTTAGACCAATCAGAACATGTAAATGCTCATGATGACCACTTTGTTTCATGGACCGGGATGATTTTTGCAAACTTTGTAAAGGACCTTCCATAGATGCTCCATACCAAAAATCCGTTCATTTGGCTTTACAGTTTCAGAGGAGAAGTAGTTTTAAATTTCGACCAATCAGAACATGTAACTGCTCATGGCAGCAATTTTGATCAACGGACCAGGATGATTTACATGTGTAAATTTTTGTAAAGGACCTTCCATAGATGTTCATATAAAAAATCAGTTCATTTGGCTTTATGGTTTCAGATAAGAAGTTTTAAATTTCGACCAATCAGAAAATGTAAATGCTCATGGTGGCCATTTTGTTTCACAGACCAAGATGATTTATGCAAACTTTGTAAAGGACCTTCCATAGATGCTCCATACCAACTAGAGGCTCTCAAGAGCCTGTATCGCTCACCTGGATTTAACTTTTCACCTTGAGCAGACCTAAAAATTTAAGTGTTGCAGTCAATTTGGCTGTTTTTCTATAGGATTCTATGTTAAACTAATTTCAGCTGTGGCAGTCATCTTGATTTAGTCCAGGTCAACAGATACATTTCTAAAAGAGAACCATCTAAGGACCATTTCTGCTAAGTCTTGTTCCAACTGGCTAAGCAGTTTCAGACAAGAAGATTTTTAAATGAATTTTCCTATAGGGTCCAATATTTAACAAAGTTCGGTGTGGCAGCCATCTTGGTTGACAATCCGGGTGATCGGACATATTTCTGAAAGAGGACCTCCTAAGGACCAATGCTGCCATGTCTGGCTCCAATATGTCAAGTAATTTCAGACAAGAAGATTTTTCAATGAATTTTTCCATAGGGCCCTATGTTAAACTAAGCTCGTGTGTGGTGGCCATATTGGTTGACAGTCTGGGTCATCGCACAAAATTCTGAAAGAGGACCATCTGAGGACCATTGCGACCAAGTCTAATTCTAATTGGCTTAGTGGTTTCAGACAAGAAGATTTTTGAGTGAATTTCCCATAGGGTCCTATGTTAAACCAAGTTCTGCTGTGGCGGCCATCTTGGTTCACAGTCCACAAAATCAGACACATTTCTGAACAAGAGGCTCACCAGAGCCTGTATCGCTCACCTGGTGTCTGGTTTTCATTGGACAATTAATCAACTATTTGATCAAGTTTGTTGCAATTGGTTGAATTGTTCAGGGAAAATTTGTTGAAGATTTATTGTTCATAAGGTTTAATGTTAAAATATGTTCCCTGATGGTGGTAGTCCTGGCAGGAAGTTGACAAAATTGACCAGGAATAAGGGTGAACCTTAAATAAATGTAACAGAACCCGACCTCAAATTACACAAACCAATAACTCCTAAATAGAATTTGGGATTCCCATCAAAATTTAAGGGTAGGCAGATCTCAACATGGCAAACATTTTTCAATTTATATTTCACTTCTATCTCAAATAGTTTTGGAGATAAATGCAAAAATGTTAAAATTTTGAAAATTTGACAAAAAAAGGGCAATAACTCCTAAATGGGTTTTGGGATTTCCTTTAAAATTTCAGGGTATGTAGATTTCAACATGGCAAACATTTTTCAAATTTACATTTCACTTCTATCTCAAATAGTTTTGGAGATAAATGACGAAAAATGTTAAATTTTGAAAATTTGACAAAAAAAGGGCAATAACTCCTAAATGGGTTTTGGGATTTCCTTCAAAATTTCAGGGTATGTAGATCTCAACATGGCAAACATTTAACAAATTTAGATTTCACTTCTATCTCAAATAGTTTTGGAGATAAATGACAAAAAATGTTAAATTATGATAATTTGAAGAAAAAAGGGCAATAACTCCTAAATGGGTTTTAGGATTTCCTTCGAAATTTCAGGTTAGGTAGATCTTGTCATGCTGATCAATTTTACCCCATGTCAGATTTTTGATATCTGTAATGGTTTTTAAGTTATAAGCCAAAAACAACACATGCACCCCTATATTCTATTTTTAGCTACGACAGCCGCCATGTTTTATGTCAGATCAAAATAAATTGAGGACTGTTTGTAGAGGACATGTTATAGACCATTCCTATTAAGTTTCAAACCAATCGGCCTAGCGGTTTCAGAGGAGAAGATTTTTGATAAAAAAATTTTGAAAATTTGAAATAAAATGCTCCGCTGGGCGCAGCTAGATACGACCACAGATGTCGAACCCTGAATAGTTGGGGCAATTATGAACACAACATTCAAGCTTGATACAATACTGAATTTGGATTGTGAATAAATATTTGACACAGCATAGGTTTCTGACACAGAATGAATGTTGTCTAAGAACTTAAAAATTTTTAATTTACCTATTCAAACCATATCAGTATTATTTGTTTTTATATATAAATCAGAAATAACCAATTTAAAATTTAAAATTGGGCACACATATCAATTTCTTGCTATTGCGCAATACTGTGTAATTGAAAATTTCTTCAAATATTTGAAACATAATAGGTTTCTGACACAGAATAACTGAAATCAAAGAACTTAAAATTGGTCATATGATTTGAATTTATATTCAATTTTTTGCTTTTGTGTAATACAATATGCTGTGGAGAATTGCCCCCCCCCCAAAAAAAAAATAATAATTTACCCCCTTTTTTTAGCTTTTGTGCAATACACTATGAAGTTGCACATTGACCCCCCTCCCAAAAAAAAACCAAAAAACAATAAAATTTATTGTAACCCCCCCCCTTTTTTTTGCTAAAAAAAATTTGAAATTTTCTTTTTAATTTATGAAATATGAAATGAGAAAAAATTACCCCCTCCCCAATTTCTCATTTACCCCCCCCCCCCCCCCCCCACATTTTGTTTTCAACCCCCCCCCCCCCCATTTCTTTATACTTTGCAACCATAACAGCCCATCTAAATACACCATAACATATTAAAATAGAAAATGACATCATAGTCATGGATGGCAAATTTTAAATATACATATTAAAAGCAGTTTAGATAAGATAAACAAAAAAGCTTCATCAGCACATTTTATATTGGCAAATTTCCAATGGAATTTGTTAATAATAAAGTTTTGATAACAGGGCACACATATCAATTTCTTGCTATTGCGCAATACTGTGCAATTGAAAATTTCTTCAAATATTTGACACATAATAGGTTTCTGACACAGAATAACTGAAATAAAGAACTTAGAATTGGTCATATGATTTGAATTTATATTCAATTTTTTGCTTTTGTGTAATACAATATGCTGTGGAGAATTGCCCCCCCCCCCCCCCCAAAAAAAAATAATTTACCCCCTTTTTATACGACCGCAAAATTTTTGCGGTCGTATATTGGTATGACGTTGGCGTCGTCGTCGTCCGTCGGAGTCTGTAGACATTTGGTTTTCGCACTATAACTTTAGTATAAGTTAATAGAAATCTATGAAATTTAAACACAAGGTTTATGACCACAAAAGGAAGGTTGGGATTGATTTTGGGAGTTTTGGTCCCAACAGTTTAAGAATCAGGGGCCAAAAAAGGGCCCAATAAGCATTTTTCTTGGTTTTCGCACAATAACTCTAGTATAAGTAAATAGAAATCTATGAAATTTTAACACAAGGTTTATGACCACAAAAGGAAGGTTGGGATTGTTTTTGGGAGTTTTGGTCCCAACAGTTTAGGAATTAGGGGCTAAAAAAGGCCCAAATAAGCATTTGTCTTGGTTTTTGCACAATAACTTTAGTATAAGTAAATAGAAATCTATGAAATTTAAACACAAGGTTTATGACCACAAAAGGAAGGTTGGGATTGATTTTTGGAGTTTTGGTCCCAACAGTTTAGGAATTAGGGTCCAAAAGGGTCCAAAATTAAACTTTGTTTGATTTCATCGAAAATTGAACTATTGGGGTTCTTTGATATGCCGAATCTAACCGTGCATTTAGATTCTTAATTTTTGGTCCCGTTTTCAAATTGGTCTACATTAAGGTCCAAAGGGTCCAAAATTAAACTTAGTTTGATTTTAACAAAAATTGAATTCTTGGGGTTCTTTGATATGCTGAATCTAAACATGTACTTAGTTTTTTTTATTATGGGCCCAGTTTTCAAGTTGGTCCAAATCGGGGTCCAAAATTAAACTTTGTTTGATTTCATCGAAAATTGAACTATTGGGGTTCTTTGATATGCCGAATCTAACCGTGCATTTAGATTCTTAATTTTTGGTCCCGTTTTCAAATTGGTCTACATTAAGGTCCAAAGGGTCCAAAATTAAACTTAGTTTGATTTTAACAAAAATTGAATTCTTGGGGTTCTTTGATATGCTGAATCTAAACATGTACTTAGTTTTTTTATTATGGGCCC
This sequence comes from Mytilisepta virgata, assembly GCA_028015205.1. Taxonomy (NCBI): domain Eukaryota; kingdom Metazoa; phylum Mollusca; class Bivalvia; order Mytilida; family Mytilidae; genus Mytilisepta; species Mytilisepta virgata. The sequence continues at coordinate 38,247,930 of CM051513.1, read as the reverse complement.
AGTTTTCAAGTTGGTCCAAATCGGGGTCCAAAATTAAAGCTAAAAAAGGGGTAAATTATTTTTTTTGGGGGGTGGGGGCAATTCTCCACAGCATATTGTATCGCACAAGAATTCAAAAATTGAATATAAATTCAAATCATACGACCAATTCTAAGTTCTTTATTTCAGTTATTCTGTTTTAGAAACCTATTATGTGTCAAATATTTCAAGAAATTTTCAATTACACAGTATTGTGCAATAGCAAGAATCAGTATAATTTAAACCAATTTACATTATTTACATTACAATTAAAGGATAACTTCAGTAACACCCAACAATGACTTCAATCCAAACATATATATTGAATAAACTTACAAATCAGAAATTTTAAAATTATATGATACTAACATACATACTACTGCTAACAATTAAATATGACTTAGAGCAAATATGACAACATGATTATAAAAATATGTACAAAGAGGGATAACTCTTTTTTTTATCTCAAATTTTGAATATGTGCTGATGAAGCTTTTTTGTTTATCTCATCTAAACTGCTTTTAAATTATGCATATTTAAAATTTGCCATCCATGACTATGATGTCATTTTCTATTTTAATACGTTATGGTGTATTTAAATGGGCTGTTATGGTTGCAAAGTATCAAGAGAAATGGGGGGGGGGGGTGAAAACAAAATTTAGGGGGGGGGAATGAGAAATTGGGGAGGGGGCAATTTTTTTCTCATTTCATAATTCATAAATTAAAAAGGAAATTTCAAATTTTTTTTAGCAAAAAAGGGGGGGGTTACAATAAATTTTATTGTTTTTTGTTGTTTTTTTTTTTGGGAGGGGGAGTCAATGTGCAACTTCATAGTGTATTGCACAAAAGCTAAAAAAGGGGTAATTTTTTTTTTTTTTTTTTTTGGGGGGGGGGCAATTCTCCACAGCATATTGTATTGCACAAGAAGCAAAAAATTGAATATAAATTGAAATCATATGACCAATTCTAAGTTCTTTGGTTTCAGTTATTGTGTCAGAAACCTATTATGTGTCAAATATTTGAAGAAATTTTCAATTGCACAGTATTGCGCAATAGCAAGAAATTGATATGTGTGCCCAATTTTAAATTGGTTATTTCTGATTTATATATAAAAACAAAAAATACTGATATGGTTTGAATAGGTAAATTAAAAATTTTTAAGTTCTTAGACAACATTCATTCTGTGTCAGAAACCTATGCTGTGTCAAATATTTATTCACAATCCAAATTCAGTATTGTATCAAGCTTGAATGTTGTGTTCATAATTGCCCCAACTATTCAGGGTTCGACATCTGCAGTCGTATCTAGCTGCGCCCAGCGGAGCATTTTATTAGCTTTAATTTTGGACCCCGATTTGGACCAACTTGAAAACTGGGCCCATAATAAAAAAACTAAGTACATGTTTAGATTCAGCATATCAAAGAACCCCAAGAATTCAATTTTTGTTAAAATCAAACTAAGTTTAATTTTGGACCCTTTGGACCTTACTGTAGACCAATTTGAAAACGGGACCAAAAATTAAGAATCTAAATGCCAGTTAGATTCGGCATATCAAAGAACCCCAATAGTTCAATTTTCGATGAAATCAAACAAAGTTTAATTTTGGACCCCGATTTGGACCAACTTGAAAACTGGGCCCATAATAAAAAAACTAAGTACATGTTTAGATTCAGCATATCAAAGAACCCAAAGAATTCAATTTTTGTTAAAATCGAACTAAGTTTAATTTTGGACCCTTTGGACCTTAATGTAGACCAATTTGAAAACGGGACCAAAAATTAAGATCCTAAATGCACGGTTAGATTCGGCATATCAAAGAACCCCAATAGTTCAATTTTCAATGAAATCAAACAAAGTTTAATTTTGGACCCTTTTGGCCCTTAATTCCTAAACTGTTGGGACCAAAACTCCAAAAATCAATCCCAACCTTCCTTTTGTGGTCATAAACCTTGTGTTTAAATTTCATAGATTTCTATTTACTTATACTAAAGTTATTGTGCAAAAACCAAGAAAAATGCTTATTTTGGCCCTTTTTTAGCCCCTAATTCCTAAACTGTTGGGACCAAAACTCCCAAAAACAATCCCAACCTTCCTTTTGTGGTCATAAACCTTGTGTTAAAATTTCATAGATTTCTATTTACTTATACTAGAGTTATTGTGCGAAAACCTAGAAAAATGCTTATTGGGCCCTTTTTTGGCCCCTGATTCTTAAACTGTTGGGACCAAAACTCCCAAAATCAATCCCAACCTTCCTTTTGTGGTCATAAACCTTGTGTTTAAATTTCATAGATTTCTATTAACTTATACTAAAGTTATAGTGCGAAAACCAAATGTCTTCGGACGACGACGCAGACGACAACGACGACGACGACGACGCCAACGTCATACCAATATACGACCGCAAAAATTTTGCGGTCGTATAAAAAAAGGGCAACAACTCCTAAATGGGTTTTGGGATTTCCTTTAAAATTTCAGGGTAGGTAGATCTCAACATGGCAAACATTTTTCAAATTTACATTTCACTTCTACCTCAAATAGTTTTGGAGATAAATAACGAAAAATGTTAAAATTTTGAAAATTTGACGAAAAAAGGGCAATAACTCCTAAACGGGTTTTGAAATTTCCTTCAAAACTTCAGGGTAGGTAGATCTTGTCATGCTGATCAATTTTACCCCTTGTCAGATTTTCGATATCTGTAACGGTTTTTGAGTTATTAGCAAAAAACAGCAATTTACCCCTATGTTCTATTTTTAGTAACAGCGGCCATCTTTTTCGACGAATCAAAAATCCCCATATCAGTTCTATGCAGGGTACCCAAGGGAACATTCATACCAAGTTTGGTTCTAATTAGTCAAGTAGTTTCAGAGGAGAAGATTTTTGAAATAATAACATAAACAAGAAGATTTTTGAAATTTCAGCCAATCAGAACACATTATTGGGCCTGGCAGCCATGTTGAATATTCGATCAGCACCAAAATTACAAATTCTGTAAAGGACCTTCACAGGAACATTGCTGCCAAGTTTGGTTCCATTTGGTTCAGTGGTTTTTTAGAAGAAGATTGAAATGTGAAAAGTTGACGGACGGACGACGGACGACAGACGACGGACGGACGACGGACGACGGACGCAAAGTGATGGCAAAAGCTCACCCTGGCTTTTAGCCAGGTGAGCTAAAAAGGACCTCCTAAGGACCAATGCCGCCAAGTCTGGCTCCAATATGTCAAGTGGTTTCAGACAAGAAGATTTTTCAATGAATTTTCCTATTGGGCCCTATGTTAAACTAAGTTCGGTTGTAGCGGCCATCTTGGTTGACAGTTCGGGTCATCAGACACACCTCTGTAAGAGGACCATCTAAGGACCATTGCTGTCAAGTCTGGTTCCAATTGGTCAAGTGGTTTAGGACAAGAAGATTTTCAATGAATTTCCCATAAGGCCCTATGTTAAACTAAGTTCGGCTGTGGCGGCCATCTTGTTTAACAGTCTGGGTCATTGGACATATTTCTGAAAGAGAACATCCTAAGAACTATTACTGCCAACTTTGGTTCCAACTGGACTTGTAATTTCATATAAGAAGATTTTTGAAAGTCACCCTCCCCCCCCCCCCTCTTCCTTTTTTCTATTTTTAGTAACAGCAGCCATCTCGGTTGAAAGTCGGGAATGCCAGACATACTTTTGGAAGGGGGCCACCCAAGGACCATTCCACCAAAGTTTGGTCTCAATTGGCCCAGTGGTTTGAGAGGAAAAGACCTTTAAAGAAAAGTTTACGCTGGATGCCGTCTTTAAAGGGCAAAAACTCCTATAAGGGGTCAATCAATGATTTTGGTCATGTTGACTTATTTGTAGATCTTACTTTGTTGAACATTTTTGCTGTTTACAATTTGTCTTTATCTATAATAATATTCAAGATAATAACCTAAAACTGCAAAATTTCCTAAAAATTAACAATTCAGGGGCAATAACCCAACAAAGGGTTCACCGATTCGTCTGAAAATTTCATGACAGGTAGATCTTGACCTGATGAACATTTTTACCCCATGTCAGTTTTGCTCTAATTGCTTTAGTTTTTGAGATATAAGACAAAAACTGCAGTTTACCCCTATGTTCTATTTTTTGCCATGTCGGCCATGTTGGTTGGCAGGCGGGGTCATCGGACACAATTTTTAAACTAGATACCCTAATGATGCTTGTGGCCAAGTTTGGTTCAATTTGGCCTAGTAGTTTCAGAGGAGAAGATTTTTGTAAAAGTTAACAGACGACGACGGACGACGGATGCCAAGTGATGAGAAAAGCTCACTTGACCCTTCGGGTCAGGTGAGCTAAAAATCAGTTCAACAGGTCCAGGGGTTTCAGAGGAGAAGATGAAAATGAAAAAGTTTAAAGACGGATGGACAATGACGGACGCCAAGTGATGACAAAAGCTCACATGGCCTCTGGCCAGGTGAGCTAAAAATGCAAAAATGATGAAGATTGCAATAGTTTTGTTTGGTTTATTGGGGTTTTACACCACTTTCAGCTCGGTTGACCATAATGTGGTCGCCAGTTTTTATTGGTGGAAGCCATAGTACACAGAGAGAAGCAACAAAGTATGGCAAACTTACAATCCTTGTCACAATAGTTAAAAGAAAAAATAGGAATACCGAAATGTTAAAAGAGGGGAAGTCCGTGGACAAAAAACACAACCGGGAAAATAAAAAAGACAACAAAGGACAAAGGACAAAGTGACAAACAACACGAAAAACCAAATAGTACACACATAACGAGTGACACAAACCCTACAGAAAACTGGGGGTGAACTCAGGTACTCCAGAAGGGTGAGTAGTTCCTGCTTTTTGCAACACACCCACTGTGCTGCTTGTTAAAGGTCATGTCCGGTGAAGAAGGAAGAATATCTATGACAGATGGAGGCCTTTTGTCATGTTGTCAATCAGATCGCGGTGACAAGCATAGAAAAATTTATGGGCAACATAACCCTGTCTTAATAGCTTTTGCATAAGCCACTGAGCCCTAAAACTTACAATTCAATTAGTTTCTTTGAAGTTAAAACTGATTAATTTATCTTGCAACAAAGATTCGCAATAATAATAACAACACAAAAAAATCTAAATTTAAAGTAATCTATTCTTCTTAAGACATCTTTTTTATTCCTCTTTGCTTTTTAAATTTTAGATTTTAGAGATTGTCAAGACCACCCAATGAAAACTAACGTTACAATCAATGTAGCAACATACTGATCATCCAATGAAAACTGGCATAATATTTAATCTATAGTACCAGAACATACAGTCAATATGAACAAATAATTTGTAATAATTCCTAGTCATGCTTTTACTTTGGTTTTTTCATTTTTCATATGACCTTAAGTTCAGCTCGTTTCATAACTTGAGCTGTTTTCCATTCAACATATGTTTATTGAACAAAGGAATTCAATATCCCTGGTTTTTCAGGATTTTTTTTGTGTGTTCAATTTTAAAATTTTTGTCTTTATTTAGAACTTTGTTTCTACCTTGTTGACCATTCTTTAATAAAAATTTATTTTTCTAGTGCCATTTCTTGTTTTTCTTGTGGTGTGCTGTTTATGAGCAGCCATTCGGGCAAAAATTAACAAAAAATTAAAAACAGACGATAAACTAAAAACAGACGCAAAATCACAAAAAACAGACACAAATTTGAAAAACAGACAAAAAATACAAAAACAGACATACATTTTACTAACAGACAGACGATCTGGCAAAAATTAACAAAAAGTTAAAAACAGACGATAAAAAACAGACGTAAACTTAAAAAACAGACCAAATTCAAAAACAGACGTTTTTAAGTGTTATATATATTTAATACTTCTATATATAAAAGTTAATTATTAAATTTTTTTCTTCACCTTTTTGCTAATATAATATGAACCAATTAAGCTGTTAGAATTTTAACAAGCATCTATACAAATAAATACAATCTGGTTTAATAAATCAAACATTTTCATAGTAATTAACTTGGACACACAATAATTTTGATTCTGGTTCATTTGACAGGGGAGATAATAAAAAAAAACTTTTTAATTTAATACTCAAGACAGGTTTTTATCCTAAAACTTGGAACACAACAAGTCCTTGTGAACAAACGACCATTGTTTATTTAGAGGAGGGGAGAAGGTCCCTGTGATCAAACTTCGTAATCAATTTCTTATTTCTTTGTTTGACCGTGTTAGATAATTACTTTTGTATTTTTATAAAAGAAAGGTGAGATTGCTCAATGCTCTACTATTTATATTATCATATTTATTTTTAAAAAGATTCTTAATCTCTAGTTTCAGGGATTTGACATTATTTCATAGTTTTACAGGGGGAAATGTTTTCCTCTGGGACATGATCGTGTGATGAAACATCCTTTATAAATGCATGTTGAAACATGCTCTTAATATCGGTATGCAGTCTATAAAGGATGTTTCATCACACGATCATGTCCCAGAGGAAAACATTTCCCCCTGTAAAACTATGAAATAATGTCAAATCCCTGAAACTAGAGATTAAGAATCTTTTTAAAAATAAATATGATAATATAAATAGTAGAGCATTGAGCAATCTCACCTTTCTTTTATAAAAATACAAAAGTAATTATCTAACATGGTCAAACAAAGAAATAAGAAATTGATTACGAAGTTTGATCACAGGGCCCTTCTCCCCTCCTCTAAATAAACAATGGTCGTTTGTTCACAAGGACTTGTTGTGTTCCAAGTTTTAGGATAAAAACCTGTCTTGAGTATTAAATTAAAAAGTTTTTTTTTATTATCTCCCCTGTCAAATGAACCAGAATCAAAATTATTGTGTGTCCAAGTTAATTACTATGAAAATGTTTGATTTATTAAACCAGATTGTATTTATTTGTATAGATGCTTGTTAAAATTCTAACAGCTTAATTGGTTCATATTATATTAGCAAAAAGGTGAAGAAAAAAATTTAATAATTAACTTTTATATATAGAAGTATTGAAACAAAAATATTTCAAAAAGAAAAAAAAGAGAAAAAAATCTGCTCATACCAATAATCAGTATCTTGAATTGAGAAATACTGTAAATAAGTACAGTAAACAAATGAAGTTATTCCCCTTTAATCAAGAAATTAGACACAAATTTCTGTATTATTCTAAATCATTAATAAAAATGTCAAAAACTTTAAAAAAAGAATATAAACAAAACATAATAAATAAAATAAGTAAGCTTTCTACTGACGAAAGTAAAGAATTTTGGAAAATATTAAAAAATATAAAATATGAAAATGATATAACAGATGAACCAAATATTGATCTTAATCAATTTGCTAATCATTTTAAGGATCAAGGAAATCCCACTAAAATTGATCAAATATTTGAAAATCAAATAAATATTGAATTGATAAATCAAGAACAAAAACTCTTGAAAAAGGAAACTGATAAACCTATAACAATATCAGAAATTAAAGATCAAATAAAGAGATTAAAAAATGGTAAAAGTTGTGGTCCTGATCTAATATGCTATGAAATAATAAAAAACAGTAGTTCTGTACTATTAACTGCTTTAGCAAAATTTTTTAATCTTATTTTAGATACATCTTTATATCCACAAAAATGGAATCATTCTTTCATCATTCCCATTTTCAAAAGTGGGGATACCTCTATATTATCTAATTATAGAGGAATTTCTCTTACTAACTGTCTTAGTAAATTATTTAACTCTGTCATAAACATCAGACTTCTAAAAATATTCGAAAATAAAATAAATCCCTCACAATTTGGATTTCGCAGGAACAACAGAACTTCTGATAGTATATTTGTTGTGAAAACTTTATTAAATAAATATGTTAATCATGAAAAAAAGAAAGTTTATGGCTGTTTCGTGGATTTACGTAAAGCCTTTGATTCCGTATGGAGAATAGGACTATTATACAAACTTTTAAAAAATAAAGACTTAGGTCATCATTTATACAATGTTATAAAAAATATGTACCACTGTACTACTGCAGCAGTCAAATCACAAAATTTATTATCAGACCATGTACCTATAAATAGAGGTGTGAAACAAGGGGATAACTTGAGTTCCCTACTCTTTAATATTTATATAAATGATATTCCAGATATACTTGATCAAGAGTGTAAACCAGTCACTCTTGACAAGATGTCATTAAATTGTTTAATGTTTGCCGATGATTTACTTTTACTCTCTGAAACTCCAGAGGGACTTCAAAACTCCATTAATAAACTAAATGAATATTGTCTTAAATGGCAACTTTCAATAAATGTGAAAAAGACCAAAATTATGATCTTCCAACAAAAAAATGTAATAGATAAAAAGAATAACTTTTTCCTTGATGGAGAAAAAATAGACATAGTATTGAAATATAAATATTTAGGAAATGTAATTGAATCTTCAGGAAAGTTTCATTCTTCTCATTTAGAATTATCTAAAAAGGGAAATAAGGTCATGTTTTCAATGTTTAAATATCTAAATCCTTTAACAAATATACCCTTACACATATATAAAAAACTTTTTGAGTCTTTAGTTAGACCAGTATTGATATATAACTCTGAAATCTGGTATATAGACTTTTATGAAAAAATCATAAAGTCAAAAAACAGGAATAAAGATAATCCAAAATTTGATATAATATCACTTATTGACACCAGTTATATAGAAAAAACAAATCTAAAATTTTGTAAATTTGTTTTGGGGCTGAGCAAACAGTCAGTGAATATAGCAGCTAGAGCTGAACTTAGTCAATATCCACTAGATACATTTATTAAGACACAGACTATCAAATATCTAGTGAGACTATTTAGTCACACTAGCAACCCATTATTAGATGATGCATTTTCATTATCCAAAAATCTTCATACAGCCGGAACATATTCATGGTTTTCATATGTAAATGACATTTGCTTATCAAATGATATTGATTTCAATCAATTAGAAAAACTAAATTATCTAAAAGATAATAAAACTTTAAATAATATAAAACAAAAATTAAAAAATAAATATGAAAACACTTTCTTTCATAAATTGAAATCGTCTACTGAAAACAATAAAATCTTCCTATACAGTAAAATTAAAACTAAATATGAAATTGAAGACTTCTTCATAAAAACTAATTTTGAAAATAGAAAAAATGTATGCAAAATGCGCATAAGTGATCATTTTTTAGAACTAGAAAGAGGCAGATTCAAAAATATAAAAAGAGAAAATAGAATCTGCCCAAATTGTCATTTAAATATATTAGAAGATGAAGCTCACTTCTTCTATAAATGTCCAAAATATACTTCCATTAGAGAAGAATTTGAAAAACAAAATGTAAACATTTTTAAAATAGAAAATAATGAAAATGAATTTGAAAATCTTGCTACAATATTGTCTCTATCGGTTCACTTGCAATATGTTGCTCCATTTATTAAAAAGTCACTTATACTGAGAAAAGTGGAAAAATAATTGCATGGTTCACCACAGACAATATATTGTCAGATTCAGATATAGGTTTTATATTTTTTTTTTTTTTTTTTTTTTTTTTCTTATTATGTTGTATTGTATTCTTTATATTTGTACTTATATATGCTTTCAACCCTTAGGGTATAATTATGCATTTCTAAATAAAGTTATTATTATTATTATTAAATATATATAACACTTAAAAACGTCTGTTTTTGAATTTGGTGTCTGTTTTTTAAGTTTACGTCTGTTTTTAGTTTATGGTCTGTTTTTAATTTTTTGTTAATTTTTGCCCGATCGTCTGTCTGTTAGTAAAATGTATGTCTGTTTTTGTATTTTTTGTCTGTTTTTCAAATTTGTGTCCGTTTTTTGTGATTTTGCGTCTGTTTTTAGTTTATCGTCTGTTTTTAATTTTTTGTTAATTTTTGCCCGAATGGCTGCCCATAGCTGTTGCTCTTAATTTAATTATTAAAGATCAAACATTGACAAACAGATCTAATCTGTCTTTTATCAGTGTTATTTCCTACGGGGAAATGTTTCACTAGTGCCTAACAATTGCAAATATCCTAAAATATATTTTGAAACTGTGGTTAAGTATGTGTCAATATGATTGATTGATTGTTGCTTAACATCCAGTGGCAAATATTTCATGCTTCTTCAGGACGAGATCCAGTTTAATTGATGAAACAATTCAAATAGGGATTTGACGGGATAAACGGGAACCAATTTTGACTGCCACTGTAAAAGGAGGATGGTTGGGTAGTGTCTGATAATTTAGCCTTCTGTAGCGGCCATCAGCCCACATTTTTTTCAAAAACTGCATTCTCCAAACATGTTACCCACTATGGTCCACGGTCAGGCTTTCCGTTATATGACCTGACAATCCACCCAACAAGAGAGTCTCCCCTATCTGCCACTTTGGTACGTGCTAGGCAGCTCTGTTGGTTGAGTTCCCGTGATCCGTCTCAGGTGCCTAGGTCAATATGATAAAGAATGGATATGGAAAAAATAGGCATCAAAGTCACCAAGTGATGATATCATGCATTTTAAAATGGGTTCCCCTTAACACCAAATTGGGAATTTTTCCAACCAAATATCCCTCACTTTAGTTTAAAGTCATCAAGATCATCATTATGAAAGCATGTGCTTATTCAGGATCAATCTAATCAGCAGCTAATACAACATCTATGACGACGACTAATGCTGTAGTGACTATGGATCAATTCCAGATTGTAATATCATGTGAATTCAAATTTTCGTTAAAATGTTTTCGGCTGCTAACAAATTTCGGGGCCATATAGCCAAGGCTCGGACTATAAAATTAGATAATTTAACTATCCTGATAATCCCCTGGATACAATGTAAGAATCAATATATAACCAATCCTCAAACAATGTTGAAAATCTAAATGATTAAATATATTATACAACCCTGTGACCAATTTATATTCCTGAATTGGATTAGTGTTAATGAATCCCCCTCCCTCCACAGTTTATGGTCGAGAGAATCACAAAGCAAAAGGAAGGACAACTATGTAGATAATTCTCTCACGACTGGGCTGTTCATCTATATCTCATAAAGTTTGATTACTGTAATATAATTTGATAAAATATTGATATAGAATATAAGCCTTAATATGATAGAACCTGTCAATCCAATACAAAATGTCAAAGTACACCAATACCACACATACCTGTCCAAAATGCCATATCGACTAGTCAATATGACATATTGGACTGGTTAGTCAATAAAGGTATAACTGCGCAAGGTTTTCCATATTGACTCAGTTAATGGTCCTTGGCTAGCCATATCGCACTGAGGCAATGCCAGTTCCATATTCTAGTAAAAGTAATTCAGAAATGGGGGTAGAATGGGACACATTAAGGTCAAATTTTGACTGCCTCCAGAAAAATGTGGGGAGATGGGTAGAAATGGATAATATAGTTTTGTCTACTTCTTTGGCTATATCTGATCAGTTGGAGAAAAAATTGATAATCACCATATGATCCAACTAATCAGATATCAGCCTAAGAAATATGATAATAAAATGCTTGCAAAGTAAGATTGTGTTTCTACAATTATTTCAAACAGTTTAGATTTGGATAAAATAAATATGTTTCTAAAAAAAAACTAGAATTGTCCTGAAAGGGACTAATACCCTGTTTTGAATCCTACACAAAGTTCAAATCAAAGTACCCTCCCAAACAGAAAATCCTGTCAATATGCACATCTCCATAATGTGATTTAACACTCCACAAAGTTTCATGAGAATCATGCAAGAAATGTAGGAGGAGTTGCAGAAAAAGTTATTTCGGACAGATGGACAGGCAGACAGACGGAAACCTATATACCCTCCAAACTTAGTTTGCGGAGGGGGGGGGGGCTGGTGGGATTGGAGGGGTATAATTACAGCATGGACAAAAACTCAGGCTTCTTTATGCATCAATAGGGATAATCAAAGATTCACCAACAATCGATTTTAAAATGGGACTTATTGCTGTTATATCATATGAAGGAAGTGAGAGGGTCAATACAGGGTTCCATGACGAATTATATAATATTACAGCCAATTTAAACTGTTTGAAATAATTATAGAATATTACTTTGCAAGCATTTGATTATCATATTTCTACAGTCTTGATAGTTAAACCTTCAAATTTCTGTCCATGGCTTGAAATTTGAAGGCTTTACTTCAACTGTAGAAAAACTATAAACTGTTTGCAAGGATTCTATATTTATCTAGCAGTCATTAGCCTTCTCTTCTTCAAAATCTACATAAAGGGTCTTTACCATCCAGGCAGCACGACATTCCCCAAACACATAACCTAATATGGTCAACAGTATGGCTCTCTGTATTATGACGTAATATGAGTGTGCAGCAGTTAAGGGTCTCTTTTTTCTTGTTCCCTCTCATGATTTAGATGTAAGTCATGACCAGGTTTACTTTATAGACAGATTATAATCTTGTAAGTATCAAATACCCCGGAGTGTGTCGTGAACATGATTACTGATTCATGACAGTAGTACACTAAACCAATGTGAGTTTGCAATTTGAAAATTTCATTCATTGCTGGAATAAACTTGTTTATTGCTATGATGTTTTCGATAATTCGTCCTATGTTCCCACAGCATTTTGGCCTATATTACTAGTCTGTAGATGCACGTCATGAACAGGATAACTTTAGAGGTCATAGTGTCATTAACAGGGTATAATTTTCACACTTTTCAGTCACGAACAGATTCCAGTTTGCATACATATACCAGTCATATAACGAAGTTTTCTGTTATATCAAATTATGCTCAACAAAACGTAGGACTTACACTTTAACATTGAGTTTATTGTTCAAATACAAATATTTACATAATAATTTGTTAGTTAACAAACATGATAAATAATAATGAAACAAATAAAGCAGATATAGCACAATTTAACTATACATACATAGACAACAAAATACCCGAACAATCAACCATTGGATTCTCTCACCTTGATGAAGTTTTGAAAAATTTCAATATATCTTGTTTTGGTCTTATTTTGTCTGAAATTTGAGGTATTCGGACTATAACTGACCACTTAATTATTTTCAATGTCCCGGACGTTCCAAACAAAGTAATAGTAATTATTGCCAAAGTTTGGAAATACTATATACATCCCGGAATGGATTTTTCAAAATTTAAATACCTTATTCATTGCGAATTGTCTAGTCACTTGGGTGAAAGATGCAATAAGGTAAGTCGTAACTGAAACAATTGAACTTACCTGATTTTGTTCAATCATGTCTTCCAGGGAAATAAAAAAATTCTGCCTATGAAATTTTCAATGTAAAAGGGGGATAATTCTTCCCTTGAGAATTTGTAAATTTAAGAATTACAACTCAGGTGCTGTATTAAATATGCACCAAGTGGATTAAAAATATTTAAAATAACAGTTTTACAAATTTTAGGATAAGTCTGAGTTGATAAAAATCTTAAAAATTTAAAAATTTAAATTTATATGCATTAATTTTACTACTGGAAATTCCTCATTCAAAATTACTTGTGAGATATACAAATATAACCTTTATCATATTAATAAATAACTTTACAATTTTTATGTTTTCTTTGATGACTCAATAAGGCTAATTAACAAAAAAAAGATTGTCTAAAGATTCTAACATTTAGACTTTCAAAATACGAAAAATATATTCAACGAACTGAAGTGAACAGTTACTTATTCTTATGGACGTTGAATATACACCAAGAAGTATTTTTCAGCTTTGAAATAATATATCTAAGACATTCCTGCTTATAACCTTTCTTTTGACAGAAAAGAAAATAGTGAGTTTCCTGCCTTGTCAGGGATATTTGAAATTATGATGGTTTGATTTAAAATTTGAAAAAAAAAATGCATTTGTTTTATTTTTAAATTTTGTATTTTGACAAGCCTGTGTCTGTTTAAAACACATCAACAATGAGGTCATCTGCCACTACCCCTCCTACAATTTTTTGGTCATTTTTTATGTTAAAAAAAAATTAATCAAATCTTATAACTCTCATACATCACATCCTGTTATTGTTAAAATTAAAATGGATGTTAGCTTCTTTCTTTGAATGGTGTAAAGAAAGTGTGATGATCTTATGTATTTGTAATGACAGTTTCTCAAAGATGATACCAAATTAATATCAATTCCAATCACATTTTTGGGTTGTGGATCATGATATTAATTCAATTAATCAGAAGCTGTTTAAAGCAAGATCAAGATCAAAGTCAAGCATTTTGAGCAAAAAAAATACTTGTTGCAGAAAATTCCTACAGAATAAATAAATTTGCTCTATGTATATTGCCTTAAATGATTAAACAACCTTTCTAAAGCATACATTTTATTGTCACCTTATAAACCTATATTGTAAATTCGGAAATTTTCGCGTGCACTTATTATTGCGATTCTTCTACCCGACGCAAAATTGTGAGGTTAAATTATTGCGTTCGCCGCCCGTGTGAAAAAAAGTTTTATTATTGCGATCGGAGATCGAGTAAAAATTGAAAATGAAAGTTTTATATAAAGTAATCGTTTTAATTAATAGGATTAAAAATATTAGAATTCAAAATGTTATTATATATATAATAGCTGTGAAAACAATACCTATACAACAAAGTGTCTACCAATTAACCTGTCTCGGGATGTCGGCAATCAATGACCAGACACTTACCTGAGTAAATGAAAACAAAGGGAAACAAATTTAGAATAAATCGGACATTAAAATATGCATTAAAAATGTGAGTTTATAATATTGCGATGCTAAACCGATCGCAATTTTCGCAATAATAAAAACATCGCAATAATTTCCATATTTACAGTATTCTAACATTCTATTTTCGCAGTTTTGCAGGATTAAAACAAATCATTCTCACAAGACTAACAAAACAAGCTTTTTTTCTTGACAAAAATTTAAAAAAAATACAGAATTTAAGATCAAACATGAGGCAATCCCCACCTTCATTTATATCATCGTGTATGTATACAAGTTTTAACTAGAAATGTGAGTGACCTCACTGAGTGGTACTCCCTGCTTGCAATACATCTTCTAGGAGTTGCACTTACAAGCATTAAACAATTAAAACCCTTCAGATGGATTAGCTCCCTTTGTAAGCATCTGGCAATAATTATCTTGCTTTATGCACATCTACATGATGCCCAACCTTCATATAGTTTCATCAAAATTGAAAGGTTTAGGAAGAGTTGCGCTTATAAGCTTAAACTAGAGGTTCAGAGGGCTGAGCCTGTATCACTCACCTGGCATGAAAGCCATTTTTATTGATGTACCTCAGAGAAGTCACTTCTCCCTATCATAATGAAGTGTGGTAACCCTTGTAGGAACCAAATTTTTCTTCATCAAGGTCCTACTTACAGGTCAGCATATTCTAAAATTTGGCGGTTCTTCAAAAGATTTTTGCCTGTATTTCCCATTGTGTCTTATGTTAACCTAAGTCCTCTGCTGAAGGCCATTTTGAATTAGGGATCAGCACCAGAGCAACAACACTTGGTGAGCACTTAACATTCAGACCATGTTTGGTTTCAAGCAATTCTGCAGTTCTGTAGATTTTTGTTATATGTCATAGACACTTTCTGTAAAGTTTGGCTCTATTTGGCCAAGTCTAGGAGTCAGGTCCGTCCATCCACCCGTAACACTTTCTTGTAAGCACTCTCATGGCTACAAATTTTGACAGATTTTCATGAAATTTATACCAAATGTTTATACCTCTTATTTGACCAGTTTAAGTGAATTTTTTTTTTTAAATCAACCAATCAGAAACAAGAATTGCTCATGGCGGTTATGTTTGTCGCCTGATCTGTACAAAATGAGGAAACTTTGTAAAAACCTCCAACAGATGCTTCCTGTCAAGTCTCATTCCCTTTCGCCAAGCAGTTTCAAAGAATAAGAATATCAACCGATGAAAAAAAAAGAACTGCCCATGACAGCCATGTTTGTTGCCTGATCAGGACGAAATGAGGACTTTGTATAGAACCTACCAATTAGATGCTTTCTGTCAAGTTTTGGTCCATTTGGGCAAGCGACTTCAGAGAAGACTTTGATATATCAGCCAATCAGAAACAAGAACTGCTAATGGCGGCCATATTTGTATTCCGATCAGGACAAAATTATGAAACTTTATAAAGGGACTCCCATATATGCTTCCTGTCAGGTTTCGTTCCATTTGGGCAAGCGATTTCAGGAGAAGATTCTTTAATATTAGCCAATCAGAAACAAGAACTGCCAATGGTGACCATATATGTACTCCGATTGGGATGAAATAAAGATATTTTGTCAAGAACCTCCCATAGATGCTTCCTGTCAAGTTCATTCCATTTGACCAAGCATTTCAAGGGAATTTTTTTTTTTTTTTTAATCAACCAATGAGAAACCTTCTTATGACGTTTCATCAAAATCCATTGAACGGTTTAGGAGGAGTTGCACTTACAAGACATATGGACAGACAGACAAACGGAGGGACAGGCTGATTCCTATATACTCCCTCAAAACTTTCCTTGCGGGGCGTATAATAAAATTGTCATCATACATTGTCATACAAGTACATCTTTTTTTGTGAATTTTTTTAAAAATATAGCTTTAAGATTGTCAAGCAAATGTATATATTCTATTCCATTAATATATGTAAATCACTAGTCTATAAAATCTGACTCGATCTGTTTTTATTGATTTTGTTGTATAATATGCACAGCTCTGACAATTATATACATATACTACTTTGTTATCAAAGATCTACAGCGTTTTTTATCCAATCAGTGGGTACAGACGGTGGCCATCTTGGATTTCCGATCAGTACAATATTAACAATAACTTATATGATCATTCATAACAAGCCTAAATCCATGGGTAAAGTTGTTTCAGAGAAGAATTTTGAAGAATCTTACGATGATCATTCATAGCAAGTTTCAAATCCATCGGAGAATATATTTAAAATTTAATAAATCAGAAAAGCCACTTTTTTGGCCAGTCCCCCGTACCTACATAGGATAGAGAATGGAAACGGGGAATATGTCAAAGAGACAACAACTGACCAAAGAGCAGAAAACAGCTGAAGGCTACCAATGGGTCTGCACCGCAGCGAGAAAATCCCGCACCGAGAATTGTTCTTCAGCTGGCCCCAAAACAATAATGCATACTAGTTCGGCGAAATGGACGGCACACTAAATCCGAAACATATATATATATACATGTGTATAATGATGCAGAAGTCACAAAATTTAATTCAATCCTCATATAAAGTCAACTTCCATTAAATTACCTACCTCACCAACTGAGCGAAAGGAGTACTCCTGCTCTAGCTCGGTTGTTGGAGGGGTGGACTACTACGTCAAGGGTTCCGGGTTTGAACCCCGGTTGGTGTATTTTAGGAGACAATTCATGCTCTACTACTGTAATAGCATTTATTCAGGACCTTGGTCTTGGATAAAACATTTTTGTAAGGTTTGGCTTCAATCAAACTTGAGCCAATCAAAAATTAGAATTGGCTCTGGTGGTCATGTTGTTTTGTCCAATTAAATTTAATAAAATTTGGAAAGGTTCTAATAATGAACATTTCTGCCAAATTAGGCTAAATTCTTATCAGAAGTTCTCAAGAACAAGAGGCTCAGAAAAATTGTGCCTGTATAGCTCACCTGACGGTCCTTAAATTCATTTTATTTCATATCAAGTGACCATTTTAATGGATCTTCCACAGATCTTTCATACCAAGTTACAATTCATTTGGATTTGCGGTTTCAGAAAAGAAGATGTTGGAATTCTGACCAATCAGCAATTAGAATTCATCATCTCTGCCATATCAGCTGTCCAACTGGGATAAAATATATAAACTATATAAAGGTCCTTCCATAGATGATTCATACCAAGTTACAAGTCAGCTGGCTTTGCGGTTTCAGAGGAGAAAATTTTTTAAATTTGTCCAATCAGAAATAAGAATTCATCATTGCGGCCATATTAATTGTCCAACCAGAACAAAATATATCAACTTTATAGAGGTCCTTCCAAAGATGCTTCATACCAAGTTTCAGTTCATTTGGCGTAGGGGTTTCAGAGGCGAAGATCAAAATGAAAAAGTTTACAGATGGACGACCAATGCAAAGTGTCTACAAAAGCTCACATGACCCTTTTGGCTAGGTGAGCTTAAAAGATCAAAATATGAAAAGTTAACGGATTCAGGCATGGGGCGAATTACATTGCAATGTAATGCATTACATTACAATTACTTTGATAAAACCATGCATTATATTACAATTACCATTACATGAATTTATCAAAGTAATGAATTACATTACAATTACTTTTGCAAAGTAATGCATTGAATTACACATTACATTTGTAAATTTGATTATCAAGTGAAAAGAAAATTCAAAGTTGATTGCTCTTCTGTCTTTGGTTTTAAGGTATCAATGTATACATCTCTGTGTTTTCTCTAAAAAGAAATTACAGAGATGTAGTTTAATACATATTTTAACTTAATGTTAACTTTTCGTTTATAAAAATACTTTTGGTTTTTTTTTTTAATTTCAATCAAAATATTTACTAATCTTTCCTGATTATGTAATAAACATAGAGCTTAATTTATGACAAATGGAGAAATGATTGATTGTAAAACAAACAAATTAGTGTTTTATGACAATGTTCAATTATCTGTTATTTAATCAAGACGAGATATTCATTCATCTTTTGACAACAATGGAAAACTTTTATAGTATAGCTTTTCATATATAATTTTTGTTTATGCAGGAAAATGCATGAAACAGAATGAAATAAAAAGACATTAAAAAAGATAACTCAGTCTGTCTGATATACAGTGTTGTGTTATTCTTTTAAAATTGTAATTTGGACATTCTAGTATTTATACAAATTTTATTTTTATTTTTTTTATTTTTTATTTACATATTTGTGAAATATTTCTTACATATTAATACAATATCTTAATTATTGAAAATCTTACCTTAAGATGAGTTACAAAATTTGATGTTATCTTTATGTAATGCCATGTAATGCAATGTAATGCATGAAATTACACAGATTTTTGCTAAAGTAATGCATTATATTACAATTACATGTAATGCTAAAAATCCTGCATTACACATTACATGCAGTTACTTGGGAAAATGTAATGCATTACCATGCATTACAATTACACATTTGCATTACCCCATGCCTGAACGGATTACCGATGACTGAAACCAAATGATGGTAATGGTTGGCTAAAAACCAAAATGCAAGTTTTAATTATTGTGATCTGCAATCATATCTAACTTTTGCACTATTAAAAACATCATATTGATTTCAAAATTACATTAGGCCACACAAAATTGATTTTTAGTTCTTTGGATTTTTTTATGGCAAAAATAGGTGCAGAACAAATTTTTTTT
This sequence comes from Mytilisepta virgata, assembly GCA_028015205.1. Classification (NCBI taxonomy): domain Eukaryota; kingdom Metazoa; phylum Mollusca; class Bivalvia; order Mytilida; family Mytilidae; genus Mytilisepta; species Mytilisepta virgata. The sequence continues at coordinate 38,228,562 of CM051513.1, read as the reverse complement.
AAACTGCAATATTGCAAAAAAGGAAAAATCCCTATTTTGTATCAAATTCAGGAGTGGGCAATCATTTTTTTATTTTCATGTTTGAAAGAACAGAAGGTGCCTAAAACCGGAAATTTGGCAAAATACAGCAAATTCCAAAAAAAATTTCAGGCATGTATTTTGAATTTCTTCAAAAATGAAGAATTTAGGCAAAGAAAAATTTTTTTCTCAAAATTTTCAAAATCCCAAAATCCGAGTGGTGAAATCCAAAGAAATAAATATCAATTTGGTGTGGCCTTAGATATATAATTATACCATAAAACAAAGATTTCAGATATTTGTTTTGACAATGTGAGTCATTTAAAGTCTTTGTATCATTACCTTATATAAAAATATGGAGGAAAAGCATAATAATGATACTAAACAATACATGGATTTTATGCTGAAATGCAATAAGTTAAAAGACACAACTGAATGTAACATAACAATTTCACATCCTGCTTATCTCTCGCATGCATAACAATTGATAATGGTGAATATTTAAATTATTTCAATTAAAAAATCCACGAATGTCATTCAATGATAAATCATGTTCCTTAGTGTGTGTGTTTATATATATGAGTATAGCCAGAAAATCAGCTCAAAACCACTGCTCGATCTCCTTCATAGCCAGTGTACAGGGTTCCCACAAAAAAATCATCTCAAATTCAAGGACTTTTCAAAGTGTTTTCCAGTGCTTTCTCATGATTTTCAAGGCAACTCTTATGGTCAAATATCCCGTCATTTTGTCGGTTTTTAAACATAAAACAAAACATGCTTACAAGATACTGTTACTTAAAACGCTCGAAAGATTACATACAGGAGACGTAGCCGAATTCAATGCGAAATTGCCTTTTGTGTTACCCTTTATAAAGCAACAGTAAGGCAATCAAATAATGATTTCTGCATGGTCACAGTAACAATGCGAAGAGGATCGAAATGATGATTAATGAGAAAAAAACAAAATCGCAAAAATCCTGGTTTTTTCCCGGATTTTGGCGATTTTTCCGAATTTCAAGGACTTTTCGAGGCATGGAAAATTCAAAATGGAATTCCAGGTCTTTTCCCGTTTTCAAGGTCGTATGGGAACCCTGAGTATATTTCTCAACAGTAATTTGTATATCTAAACACACTTCAAGTGGGAACTATTTTATCTAATCACATTCCCGAATTTGAAATAACTCAGAATATAAAAATTAAGGATGCTCGCTAGTCATGTTTTGTCTTTTTGTCAGATTTTCGGAATCCTCGGGTTTTATCCATTTCTTTAATTTTTTGCCCATGAACCTCCACTTTTTCTTTTATAATACAATCATATATACCTTCAAATGGTATTTGACAAAATTTTATGAAATCCTTTTTATTTTTTCATAAATTTTTGAGAGACTGAAGTTGCCAATGCAAAGACAATGAAAAATCCAGAGAAAACCCATTTCCTGCAAATTTTCAAGGCGTTATAGCTCTAAAATTAGCACATGAACCTATATTTTTTTCTTGCTTATTTGTTTACTACTCATATGTTCTCTCGAACTAAAACACCTATTTCAAATCCTATTTATTTTCTATTAGACCAGCGATCATCCTTAAACCATAACTGATTGTTATGAATTAATAGAGAGATGAGTACTTGCGAATTTTGAAAGCAAATATGTAACAAATATGTATTGGTTGCCAATCAAACCTTAATATGTAGATTTCCATCCACTCTGACCATGAAAACTAAACTTGAATTTATTTTTTTATCGTTTATTCAATATACCAAAAACAAGATATTATACAACAGGAAGTTAACCAAAAATTAAATTTTAATTTCAATTTTTGAAATGGTCATGAAAAAAATCTAAATTATTAATAAAATAAAAAGAACTTGATTTTTGTGGGGTCAGGTGGTGAAAATCTATCAATTCATTTTATTATTTGGCAATAGTGTTTAAGATATTTCAAAGTATGTCAATGATCTCAAAGATGAATTTGTTTTTGCGTTTTTGAAGTAATTGCGATACAATGTTTTCGCACTTGCTATTAATCTGTAGTAAGTCATGGCGGAATCTGTGGGATACATTCCAATACTGAATCCACCCTTTCTACTTTCTCTACAACAACCTTGTCCATCTCTTTAATGATGACTTTTTCACTTGAAAGGACATCTCTTATGATAATATTTTCACTCGGCAACTTCCCTTGACCAATGACAGTTTTTGTGAGTGATGTATTTTTCTTGGTTTTGTGATATTTATTAATAGATGAATTGATACTAACACAATCCTCACAATGTGATAATGGTATTTTCAGACTGGCCAAATCTTTGCCTGACTGGTACCAAACTGGGCAACTTTCCGACTGGTACCTTTTAAAAGGATAAGTCAAACACACAACATCTATTTGCTTTCTGCATCTCTTGGCATTCTTATTGGAAATTCCAGGACAGAATGAATATGTTGAAATTTTATCCAGAACTTCTTTAAAATTATTCATTTGAATGCTTTTGTCAGGGTTGAGAATACTAAATTCTTCAATAGGTCTGAAGATAACTTTCAATGTCACTTTTCCAGCTGAGGTCAATGTCAACATTAGAGGGTCAAGGTTATGACCCAAAATGCCAATATACTGACTATTGGTGATGAATAAGTATTTCTTCTTTTTCTGATATCCTGGTATGACCTGTAAAAATATGAAGAAAACAAACTCTATCAACATGACCTACATTTAAAAAGTAGGTCGTGACTAGCTGTTTCATTGAAGTACAGCTATAAGATATTAAGAATATGGCAAAAATCTTTTTATATAAATCATGAAAAGTCTGTTTTTTTTTTTATCAAGTCTCAACATACATTTAACTAATACATCCATCTATGAAATTGTCACTTTTGGGTATCCTGAGTTCAATTAAGTTTTCAGTTGAAAGTCTCATGATATCTGTAGATTTTTATTCAGTTTATAAAAAAAAAATTATATTTTTATTCATGTATAAACTATGTGGTTTTATTAAAACTTTCAAACCTTTACGAATTACATAATAAACTTAATCCATTTACCTTGTATTTTAGCATCCTGTATTTTGGTAACTTCAGAACTGAAATCACTTCCTTGAAGATAGTTTTTATCTTGGACTTTGGCTTCATTACCTCCCCTGATCCTAATAAGCAACTTCCTTCATTTGAGGATTTCTCTAGTGTAGCATTCTCAACAAAAGCACATTGTGTCCAAATGGTTTTCTTCATAGGTGGCAAAGACAACGGGGCCAAAAAAGGATCAGACTTCCCAGAGTCCTCTAGTTTTCCATTTAAATAACTCCAGAGAAACATGTTGCATTGAGTTTGAACTGTTCGTTTGCTGCAAGTTGAATTGTCCGAAACTGGAAAATAGCCAAACGCAGTAGCACATGTAGGCCCCGCTTAGAGTGTTCACTTAATCAAAAATAATCACGTACAAAAATACGCAAGTGTCATGCACAAATTCTTTACACATATTTTTATTTAGTATAATATAGACAAACATCATATAACTACAGTATTAAACCTTGCATAAAGGGACAGAAGTAATCAATCATGTAGACAGAATAAGGACTAAAAAAACTGGATGAATACCCCATCTCTCCCCTTCCAAAATTACTCTGTTCATACCAAATATGATAAAAATCCTATGCAATCACAACACAAAGTTTGTTCTGAGTGAATTTCTATTTATAATAGTTTCAATTACCCATATTACTATACGATTAACAGGATTCCACTTGGTGTTCCAGCGAAGTTCTACTATATATTTAAGTTCTGCAAATTCAGAAATCAATAAATATAGATCCAACAACAATGACCGGTTGATTATGAAATTTATCAACTCCAGATAAATTGTCATGTTTAAACTGCGAGGCTTGTCCATTTTTTGGTGGGAAATTTAACGAGTATTAAACCAACATGTTGTGATGTCAGAATATATCAAACGGGTCAAGACATGCATAAATGCACATAGGATTAGAGAAATATACATGTAGATTCTCTTTCAGGTACGAGTGGGTTATGGAATTTCTCCACCCGAGATAGTTAAAATCTAAAATTTGACTATTGAGGGTGGAGAAATTCCGTAACTCACAAGTAAATTGAAGGAGAATCTGTTTCTCCTATGATTTTCGACAAAAACCTCAAGAAAATATCATTGGTATTTAGTTTATTTACATAGACTTCATTTCGGGACTTCTCTAGTTTATCGTTCCAATAACTGTAGAAAAAACAGTGGTAATTCCCACGTAGAAATTTAATGTCCGGGAAGTGGTTAAAAATATTATGTATTTTTATCCCACTGATTAATCACGTCAAGAATAGGAGAAATAGGATTATGCAATAATTATACATGTGTTATTTATATCATTAATTTAACTACTTTTACATATATTGTTGTCAGATTTGCAATAACAATGCTACCATTCATTTCTGAATTTACACTTCAGTTATTGATTTTAATGTCTCAAATATGAAATTCTTCCATTACAAGAAGCTGAACATTTGTAACTCTTTGTGTCCGACAGAAATCGACCACATGTCACTCCCCAATCCTACATTTCTCTGTATGAAAGATATAACTATAACACAGCGAGATGTATGATTGGAGAATTTCTCCTGAGAGACCGCATTTTTCTGTCAAGACACAAAGTTTGACAGAACTGTGGTAATCTGTTTTTAAGCCATCTTTTCTCAAATCTGGAAAGTAGACGTTTTCTTAGCATTTTGACATTATGACATCATCGAAATATACTCTGAAATGACATTTCGTGTCACATAGTATATTTCAACCCTATAAGAGCGACATTGTGCTATCTCACATCCGTGGGCTAAAAATTTTTTGTCTCAACGGAGGTTCTGCCAATGTATGCCTAAGGAGTGTGAGATAGCCAAGTCTGCCCTAACTAGGGGTGAATGATACTTTTTCTCAACTTGTGTATGGACAATGGCGGGGATTGTGCTTTCATATCCATTGGACGGAGCAGACCAACATTTTCTGTCTTGTACAGTGGTCGGTGAGAAAAGCTACATGATCTTTTTCCCGGACAAAATACATCACTTTTCAAAGCAGATTCACCATTCCTTAATTATTATGAGGAGCCGGACAAAATACATCACTTTTCAAAGCAGATTCACCTTTCCTTAATTATTATGAGGAGAAAAAACATTCAGACATTTAAATTTTTCATCCAAAATCATACTACAATCAAATACACTAAAATCCATGCACCCAGAAGCATGCCCTGTATATTACGACATTATAAAAAGTGAAGTAACACGCCAAATTAGAAAACAATTAAAATGCACAAACAACTCATTTGCTTATAAGTTAAAGCTGTGGGGGTGTGTACGTTGAACCCCAGTGAAAGTGCAAGATATGAAATCTCAGACACCTTCGGGTGGGATTTCAATTGCCTCGACTTGGCAAGCCTCGTTTATCCTCTGGTGTATGAGATTTTTCAATCTTGCAGTTTAATCGGTGTTGGATTCTTTATATCCTAGCAACAATGGAACCTCGCGGTCTCAAATGTAAAGAAGGTAATTATGCTTTTGTGTCTTTAATGTTAAACATGGTTCTCACCCTGTTGTAATGAGAGATAGTTATATTCTGTTTGGTAGGAGAGTGATAGCAGTATACACTTACAGTGCTGTGTATCCTCAGAAGATTTTGACGTTGAGGTTTCCTTCTCCATTTTTGACAATTCTATTGTAACTTGTTTGTCCAGGATGTCTGGTCTTAGTTCCGGCGTGCCTAAAACATATAAAAAATACCTCCATGAGACCGAGTGGTCTAGTTAGTTCGTCACGACTACTAATGATCACTGGCCGGTCAACACTGAGATTATTAGTTCGAATTTACATATGGTGGGGTGTGTTCAACTCAGATCTTAATTGACAAGGATTGCCAATATTCCTACCAAAGGTCAGTGGTTCTCTCCAGCTACCTCCACCAATAAAAACCGTCCGTGGCGAAATATCCAAATGTGCTGGAAACATTGTTAAACCCCAACTAAACAAACAATTTCATAATTGGATGTTCCAATGATTAATGCTGTAGCAACTTGTCTTAGATAATCGATTACATACTCCAGATAACTTTTTTTGTCTCCTTCATAATTTAAATTTTCATCAAAATTTTTATGGCCGCTCACAAATTTTGGGACTTAGAAAAAAATTTGGAGGATGCCGATTTTTGCGGGGTGGGTGGGGATGATTATCTGAAAAGTAACTGGAATTGGTCATATATAGAGTATCATAACTAAATGACCTAACTAAACAACTTTATTCAATGAATCATGCCAAAGGGGCAGGCTATAAAATCTTCAATCATGGAAACGAAAAGTAAAGATTCCATATCGATCAAGGCTTGTTTGGGTTAAATGTGAAGTTTTACTACTTTACCTGCCGCATGAGCCTACTTCACAATTAAGTGATTTTGAATAGATTCTCGCCTTTATAAGCTGAGACAAGCAAGGAAAGGGTCTCATTTTACAGAAAGGCGAAACAGAATATAGTCGGTCACAAAATTTTGATAACAATGTTGAGCATGTGAAATTATTTGTCTTAAAGGGTTGATTATTTGGGAGGATCCTTAACACTCAAATCCTTTTTGGCTTCCTCATAGAATTTTCCTCATCCGTCTCATCTGAGATGCTTGGATGAAGACACATTCTGATGCATTTTAAAAATGAAGAATCTTCCGCTTAAACACTTTTAATCAAACTAGCCAATAACAATATCTGCTTAAAGCCAAGGCAAAATAATAAAACCCTCTACCAACAAATAACTCATAAATATTTGAAGCCCACCATGTTGCTGAGTCACAAAATTTAAGTTTTTCCAAATTACACAAAAGAAATACAGCTCGTTTGAATTGTAAAGAAATCAATTCAATCTGACACAACCAAGTTAAGTAATATATGACCTGGAAAAGTTGTGCCAATTATAAAATTTGAAAATAACCACAACAGCATGAATTTATAGTTACTTACAGACAGGGGAGGAAACTGCAGATTCACTAGATCCCACACTGATTACATCAGGGTCTGAAAGAAATATTTCATATCTCAACTATAATTAAATATTGGTAAATTGTCACTGCTAGTGGACGTCAAGTCCAAAAGTCCAATTTACCAAACACTTGAATGACTATGATTTGTCTTTAGTGTGATCTGATTTCGGGTCTTCAGTTTTTCTCCTATTGGTTTGGAACCAGTCTCGATCCTAGTCATACAAATGTTTGTGAAAATACTAGTAAATAAAATTTTTATCTTTAACAGCAATCTCTGTCCTGTTAAATTTTTGACTGTCCCGATTGACATTTCATAAAAATCATGATAACAAGGGCAAAACAAGACATATTGGACAAGGCTTAATCTGCAACGTATTTCAGGGCCAAATTTTTATAAATATTCATTCTCTTAACTGTGTAGGAAAGATATGATATTAAACTTTGAATTACAGTTTATTTATAATTAACTATTTATATTTAATTCACTCACAAGGAATTATAAAAAAAAATTCACATGATTTTGTAGAAAATTTAATTGTGAGAACTGTCACCTGCCCCCTATATATCATTTTGCGAAGATCACCATAAAAGGTTTGAATTAAAAAGCAGATGCTGTTTCCTATTTATGCCTATGTCAAGATTTGGTTGCTCACTTGTGAAATGCTTTACTACAAAAAGGCATCAGATGTATGTTGTACAGCTGAACTGAAAATATTAAACAGCACATGCTAACACAAACCTTTTATGGTAAACACAGATCTCGACCAATCAAATTTGACTTCTGATGTGGATTGACATTTTGCACCATAATATAACAAACCTTTCGACTTTCTGGTCTGTGACGACGTCATTAATGCCCCCACTCCACTTTTGTTGGCATTAAGGTCAACCAACTTTTCACTCACTGCAAAATAATAATGATATTTTGATATTAGTTATACCCTATGCTATATGTTGTAGAGTAAAACATGTACATATATTACTTATTCAGTTGGTTTCTACAATTTTAACCAAAAAAAAAAAACACAAACAAACAAAGTGGACATAGGTTCCACACAAAATTTTTGAACAGCAATTCAAGAAAATTTTAAGTTGTTTTTAACAATTTTGCAGGTCATTATGCAGCATAAGAATTTGGTTAAATGGTAGCAAGATCAAAGACCAACACTTGACAACTGTTAAAAGACATTGTTACAATAAGCACACAAGTGATCAAGACGCAACTGGTTCCTTGTTAAAATGACTTGGCTAATCATGGTATAACTAATTAAAACTAAAACTGGGAGTGTCTTACTGAGTGATTACCCCCACTTGCACACATTTACATATGATGCCCAACCTTAATATAAAGTTTCATCAAAATACATTTAACAGTTTAGGAGGAGTTGTGCTTACAACCTTTAAACATGTAAAACCCTTAAAGTGGATTATCTCCCTTTTGCAAGCATCCTGTGATAATGATCTTGCTTCATGTACATCTACATATGATTCCCAACCTTCAATTAAGTTTCATCAAAATCCATTGAACAGGCAAACAGATGGACAAGGTGATTCCTATATATCCCCCATCCCCCCTAACATTGTTTGCAAGGGGTATAATGAAGTAGCAATTTTAATGAATCAGCAAAGTATGATGTTGTCAAAATTCCCTATTTATTTTCACAGATTTTACCAATGGGGAAAGCTAAAAAAAAAAAATCGTAGTAACTCTGGAATCCTGATGGACCATGAAAATGTTGAATTTTCAACAACAAAAATTCTAACAATATTCCAAGTTTTCTCCAAAACAGGACCTCTGAAAATCTTACATAATGGGGAAATTAATATGAAATTTGGGTTTGCATTTTTTTAAAATTAGAAATTGAAATGTTCTTCATATTGCCAGTCACCTACATGTATATAAATTCAAGTCAATCTAAAAATGCAATATTTCTCTATAATACATGTGTATGATATCAGAAAAGCTATGGAATAGGGTAAAATATGACCTCTTTTAAAATCTATTCAAGTAAAATTAACTTTTCATTCCTTTGGCCAATAACCAGAAGTATCTTTGAAAACTCATTAAAGTTGTGGGCAATCACTTAGGGGCCTTTGCAAACAGTCTGCTTTAAAATAAATTATTAAATATTTACAGTACAATATCAAACCTGAAAGGAGTTTCGGTGGACCTGGCGACGATGACAACTCAGAGTTTGAGCTACTGGCTGTAGCCATGACAACCATTTCACTTTGTTTTACCGGCTGGAGTGTTGTCCTTGGTAAAGTCAAATTGGGATTAGGCTTGACTAATAAGTGATCAAGTCTTGGTCGAGGAACAGCTGTAGGTGCTGCCATCTGGACTTGACTTGGCATACGTAAATTGGATGTAGCAGATGACCCACTGACCATTAACCTTGATACCAATTTGCTTCGAATGCCCTGTGGATCTTGGACCAGTCCTGCAGGAGTTGCTGAGACAGTTTGAGGAGCATTGGTTGTTGCTGGTGATTGTGACTGTGTGTTTGGTGTTGACATCCTGAGAGCTGCTGCTATACTGGTGATGTTCCTGTTGAGCTACAAAAAGAGAAAACTTACAGCTGCGACCAGTCATAACCTCTCGTCCAAGTTAACTTGCAGAGCAGTTCTGAGAAGAAGAAAAGCTCTGGTCAAGAACAATTCTGGTCAGAAAGTAGAATATCTCTGGTCAAGAAATAAAATCAGTCCTGGTCCAAGACAGCTTTTTAGAACATCTCTGGCCAAGAATCAGAGGATTCCTGGTCCACAACTGCTTTTTAAAAAGCTCTGGTCAGTGTGGTATTTTTATTTATAGTGTCACAAAAAGACTTTACTGAAACTTTAAGCTGGAATTTCTTATTTATTCTAGATCCTGACTGTTATTAGAATGTTCTAGACTATGACTGGTTACAGAACTGTTCTAGACCATGACAGCTTAGAGCAGTTAGAATTGGTCAGGATTCTGTTCCAGAGCAGTCAGGATTCTATTCTAGAGCAGTTCTAAAGCAGTCAGCAGAACTTCTCTAAGTCAACTTTCAGCAGTCAGTAGAACTACTCTAAGTTAACTTGGTTATGTCTGCACCTAACTGTAATGATATCAGGTCTCAAAGGGGATAAAATTGCCGATTAAATTTTGAACTTTGGCAACCTGTGAAATCAGGATTTAAGTCAGCCTTCGACTTCAGTCACACGTGTTTCAATTTTAAGAGAAAAATGGTCATGCATTTGTATGACATTATTCTGTTGAGAAACTTCTCTAACACTGATTGACCAATACCTTTTTATTTGTCATGGATCAATATTTAAAAAATAGTCTCCAGCAGGGGTTCCAAAACAAGTATTTTTGAGGGACCTGCAACATCACAATGTCAAAAGTGATTTATATCAATTGTCTATCAGTGCAATTTCAGGCATTTTTGAAAGCATAATAAAGGAATACACTATTTAAATGACGTGGTGCAGGGGTAAATCTATACTTCACATAAATCTTATGGATCTATATTGATCTCTACTTAGCCTCAGTTAATATTAAATTTGTTTTTAACCTCATCACACATACAATGAAAGTACCTGAGGAATGGGTAGATTTGCACTCTCAACTACAGGTGGTGTGGCAGATGTTCTGTTCAGCTGCTGTGCTGCCTTTGCAACATGTGTGTTTGTACCACTAATAAGTTTCTGTTGTTCTCTTAACTTGGCTTGACTAACTTTTTCCAACACTGGTACAGGGATAGTAGGTATGCCAGCTTCCTGTTGCTTAGCAACTTCCTGGGTTGACGACAATCTTCCCGCTAAAAGAGCCTCAAGACTGAGTAATGCGGGGATGTTTTGCTGTTTTTGCAAGAGTTCGTGTTGTAAGAGTTGTATGGGAATTGTAACTCTTTGTTCGACTGTGGCATCCTTTTGCATGCCTGATGGCATCTGCAATGGGACACTGATGTAGTGCTCACCTGTCCTAGTACCAGAAACTAAGCCTTGAGATTGTGTTGTTCCCAATGCAACACTTTGGCTTTGACCCGGTATGTTGACAAGCATTTTAGACAAAGGGACTAGCTTTGAAGTGCTGCCCTCTACAGGACTACTTAGCACAGGTGTTGTAGGTGTAGATGATGTGTCAGTCTTTCTCATTTGAACTAGAGTAAGTGTTCCAGTTTTAGGATCTACTGTGCTTATAAAAGATGGTCTTTGTTGACCTGCAAGAATAATGTTTCTTCATTAAAATTCTATATTAATCCTGTTTTTCTATTGGATTAGCACATGACATGTGACAAACTAGAAAAACATGTATATTTATTTTCTATATAAAGCCTGTTGGATTAGCACATTACATGTGACAAACTAGAAAAGATGTATAGCATGCTATACAGTTTTTACGGACTGGGGATTTCCAAAAATAACCATAATAGAATAAGAGGAATGTTGTAATAACCTGTGACGTACTGGGATTGTTTGTAATGATGTCATTCATAACATTATAATTTTATTTGAAAACCGAGCAAAACAAGTCGACATTATTTTGTTTAGCAATTTACTGTTTAGTTTTTGTGATTTTTTTACTTAAGTATCAATTAAACCCTTTTAAAAATGATGGTTTTCGGACGATTAATGTTTTATTGCAATCTCAGAATAACAATATTGTTCTTGGTCAGTGCGATAAAATTATGTATCGACCTCATTAACATGCTATAAATGTATAATATATCAGTATAGCATAATAATGAAGAACAAAGTCTGGAGAACCGATAATTGACTTCTTCTACCAACAAAACAATCTATTCCATCTTAACAAAAGTGTAATGAGTAAAAAAACATAAAATCAAATTCTATCTATCTGAACTTTTGATCAATAAACTACCTATTGTGTGTTCCAGATAAAGGATAAAGCTATTTTTCCAGAAAATCTTAAGTATATAAAAATTACTTTTACTGCGAGTCACAGTACAAAACCTTGTTAGAATTTTACTTATGACATCTTAAAATTCAACGGTATTGCAGTCTTTCAACGTTACTCCCTTATTCATTGTTTTCCAACAATTTTTGACAGGTTTTATGTTGCAGGATAAACAGAATATGTGTACATTGTCTATTAATATAATATTCGAACCTGACACAAAACAGCTGAGAAAACCTCGGCAGGCCCCGTATTTCTATCTGTTTCTAAGCCTTGTCTGAATAAATTTTCTATTCCGATGCGATGTACACATATTCATAATTACATGTAGTGGCTATCCAATTGCCTTGATGACTCAAATGCAGACTTTCCAGTTTCTACAGGGATGATTTTGCTCTACCATTTAGCCTGATTTAGGCTCGAAATTTGCCAGAAGTCCCCAAAATTTTGTGGCAAATAAAAATTCCCAGAGACAAAACAATGTTTCGCCAGATGTTACAATCTGGAAATGAGCATTTAATCAATTCTTACAATTGTATATATAAGACTGTAGTCATTACACAGAGCAACAGATAACTGGGATCTGGGAGTAACTACCTCAAGCTTTTGTTTGTTTGTTTAATCAGGGTTTTATGCTGTTTTCAGCACATCTGGCTATTTTGCGTGGCCAGTTTTTATTGGTGGAGGAAGCAGGAGTACATGGAGACAACCACCGACCTTCTGTATGAAAATTGGCAATCCTTGTCAATTTTAGATCGGAGTCAATCAACCCGCCACAGGTGAGATTTAACCTCAGTATTAGTAGTCATGACGAACTACCTAGACCACGCGGCCACCGAGGCCCCCTCAAGCTTTTGAAATGGGTAAGTATTTTAACTAAAGGGGTAAAATGAGATATCAAAGACTAAAATTTATTTTGGAGATACAACACTGAAACATTAACATTAAAGCTACAATTACTGGTTTTCTCATTCAAATTAATAAAGTTTATCCCCACAGCTTTATGACTGTCGTGTGCATATGGACGTTTTGATTTTTGAAGCCTGTGTCATTATTGTGGAAAAACGTAGCTTTAATGGCCAGAAAATATTTCTCAAGCATGTCTACCCTGTTTTAAAGCGTAAATGAGGCTAATATGCAGTTTATCTGGGACCCTCCTATAGTATAAGTAACTATGATCTGTGTTGTATAAGCAGCTGTTTAGACTGACTCTGAATAAACATTTGCGTTTTGTCGTGGCAAAATTCTGCTGGATAAATTCCCAACTTGCTGATAAGGGGACTTAATTTAAAATATCGGGAATCATCCCTGTTCTGTGTGAATCATCACATTCCAATGTGTAACAATGTTGAACAAGGCCAAATTTCCTTTTAATTTTCAATAGTTGAATCATGCTGATTTTCAGGTTAAAATCTAGTCCATATGCAATCATTTAGCATAGCTGAAAAATTTTCAACAAGATGTCAAGTTTATGAAAATGTGGGACACACAGTAGACCCCTACTGGTTAACAAACTACAGTGAGTCCTGAATCCACATTACCTGATTCTCTGTCACTTCCTGGTGTGGAAGCAGGTGAAGGCCGACCGGGAGTTATAACAATAGTTGTCTCCCCTTCAGCAGTATTAGATTGGCTATCAGTATCTTTAATATCTCTTCTGAACCATTTACTTTTATTTTGTGTTGGTGTTCCAGTTGAAGTTCTTTTACGAGGAGTCTTTGATGGTTCCCTCTAAAATAAAATTCATATCACATTGTAGAAAAAATTTAGAAATGATCATATTTCCTTTGTCTATTTTAGCCCCTTAAATCTTCATTATATTTCATAATTCTGGGCTTCCTCAGGTTAATTAGGGAATGTTTACATTATGTCAGGTTACATGCCTTTTCTTTACAGTTGATTGATTTTTAAATGACCACTCTCACTTTTATGTTTTTAAGGCAGTTGGAAGCCATACATTACACTGGCAGTGGCAAGGTCAACTATTGTACCTGAAGTTACTACATTAAATCTATTTTAAACTGGGATTTGTGTGGGTATATCTGTGTAGTGTATTTGAAGGACAGGCCAATTTTCATTAACTGTACAAATAACCTGCATTTGAGTAGTAGCCAAATTTAGTTAAGGCTACAATCATTTTGATTACACTTCTTTTAATCTGCAGTCCTAAAATATAATACACTCGCAACTAAACCGGATGTAAATCAGAAAGTGACTGAACTGCCACAAGATGTTGATTTTCCGTTTAATATGGTAGAGAAAACCATAGAAAATGGTAAAGGTAAAGCACCCACAACCAGACAGGGAAAATTTGTGCCCAAAAGGCTAGCTGACAATAAACTCCTGTCAGGAGGTGGGGTCACTGTTAGCCCAGTTACATGTAAGAAAAAGGGTCAGTCAGAATTTTCTGACACTTTTGTGAGAACTTTATCAAAAAGAAATGCAGAAACAACCAGAGGGGTTGTAACTTGTATCTCCCCCTCCCCCCTCCAGTATCAGAAGAAGAGTTACATGAACATGAGCTAATGAAAATGATTGTCAGAATTTAGACAATAACTTCAATATTTTTTCAGATAATGAAAATGTAGAATCTACAAATATAAGAGACTCAGATGATGATTCTGATTATGAGCTACCAAAAATCTTTGGAGATGATGAAAGGTTTGATAATGATGCTAGCCTTCTTATATATATAGAAAAAATATAAATTTGAACATTTGCATGAAAAAGACCAACAAATCGGCCAAGACTCAAAGAATTGAAAATACCAAGAAATTTCAAGAGTCTTGTCGCCACTCCAGTTAATGAAATATGGCAGTTTTTAGAACGAAAGGCAAAATCAACAGACTTGAATTTACAGACAATACAAAAGTTACTAGGTTGTGGTGTGGTTCCTTTGATAAAAGCTGCTGAAATTATAAAAACTAAAACAATTAGACGTAAAGATGATGCGTGAATTATTTTCTCAGGTTATGGCCATTCTCATCAACACTTACTGTTTGTTGTCAGTTAGAAAGAGAATACTTCTTAAACCTCATATGGACAAAATATAGCACCAACTGTAATCGTAATGAGAATGTCGGAAATAATCTCTTTAGAGACCATGTTGGTAAGAGGGTGAAGGAAAACAATGAAATAAATAAAATTGATACAAATGGTTATACCAAATATAACCGAAATTACAGAGGAAGACAGAATTACAATCTTTTTTAGGCCAAAGAGGCGGAAACATATATTCATATAGAGATCAGGGCAATCAGACTCAGAGGTCCTCGAGAGGAGGGAGAGTTATGAATTACATACCAAAGAAAAAAGTCTAAAAGTAAGAAACCTAAATACATGAAATATTAAAGAAAAGAAGTCAGCTGGGAAATTGAAAAGTTTTTTTTATCAAACTGGAAATTATTGACATATGATCATTGGGTATTGTCCATTGTACACTGTGTACAAGGTTACAAAATTGATTGAATTTGACCAAAAGCCACATCAGGAAAAAGTACCAATACCAATTTAATTTAGTACTCATGAAAATAACCTTATTGAGAATGAAATTTCAGAGTTATTGTCTAAATGTGCAATAAAAGTAAGTTATCATGAACCTGAGGAGTTTATTTAATTTGCTTCTGGTTAGAAAGAAAAAGAAAATTAGACCTGTTATAAATCTAAAAAAATTGAACCATTTCATTACATACTATCATTCAAACAAGAAACTCTATAGTTTTAAAAGGAAGTACTAAAGGAGTCTTATTTACATCTTAAGTTTTAACAGATGCCTATTTTTCTGTCCAAATTCATGGAATCCTATAGGAAATATTTAAAATTCATATGGAAGGATAAATTATATATACATTTCAGTGTTTGACATAAGGATTGCATACAACCCATTAGTTTTTAGAAAAGTTCTGAAGGTAGTTTTTTCAACCATTTGAAACTTTGGCATTTATTCATATTTTTATATAGATGTCTCTTTGTTACAGGCAATTAAGGAACTATGGTCTGGCACTTGAAAACACGAAAAAAGTATAAATATTTATGCAATAATTTGGGTTTGATATTAATAATGGGAAGTCGGTTTTTATCCCAACACATACATGTAGGATTATATATTTAGGATATATATTATTGATTCAGTTTTATTCAAAGTATTTTTGCTAGAAGAAAAAGTCAGAATAATTATTGTTGCATCAAATTTAATTTTGAAGTCTCATAAAGTATCAATTAGGAACTTGACATAATAAGTAGGTTTTTACTCATCTACTTATTATGCAGTAAGATATTTATAGATTAATATTTAGCCTTTTTCATATTGCCCTTGTTATCAGCCCTCAACTAATATCTTCCCTTAGACTAAAGCCCTCGGGCCGATATCAAGGTCTTGGGCTGATAAGGGCAATTTGAAAAAATCCATGTATTAATCTATTTATCTCATATTTTGCCACCAACAAGAAATAATTTTACTGCTGAATTAATTTTCCTGTCGTTTGATCAGGGTTTTGCTGTTCCTACATTATTTACAGTTGGGCAGAAGTGACGTCGGTGATGCTCACGAGAGGGCAGATAACATGCTGCAAATTTTATTACACATACAAAATCAGCGTTATTTCAATAAAATATGTGCTACACTCATCTATTTCACAAATATATGGATATCAATATGACTCAGTCATTACGATATTTAAATGACAATTTTAATTCATATAAACAAGAGGACTCACCTAGTCATTATTTACATAAAGATGCCTCAATGCATGGTTAGGGTGCCATTATTGGCAGAAATAGTACTCATGGTTGTTGGAATATCAGTGAACGGACTTTACATATTTACATTTTAGAACTGAAAGCCATCTATTTTGGTTTTTTATCATTACGTAGGGCCTAAATTAAAATATCGTTTGTTTGCTGTCAGCCGACCGACCCAAATAATTTTATTGCCGTTTTTGAAAAAAACAATTTTTATTCCGGAATTTTGCAGGTTGCGGTTTAGAATCGAGTGCTGATTTCTGGGTTACATGCGGTTTTGATTTTGAAAAAAAATAAAATAATTTACCTACCTACCTACCCATATAAAAAATTCTGGGTAGGAGAATGGCAAACAAACAATATTTTAATTTAGGCCTAGCATATAAATTATTTAATTTTTTTAAATTATTTATTATGAGAGGAGACATACTAATAACTACAATGGTACAGTTAAGTGATCCACTTTTGGGGAAAAGTGACTAATGGACTTAAAATCCTAGCCGAAACACTGCTGTTATTTGACTGGCAAAATACTGTAACAGCCATTCTGACTACAAACCTGCTGTTGGGTCTTTAATTCTATAGCTTTCAGTAATGTCTGTATTCCTCCATCCACGCTGACAGAGCTTTCAGGGTCAGGTGAACTTGGAGCTGTGGAAACTGTAGGTGTCGATGACCCAGATTGAGATTCTTTATAAAAATATACAAAGTAATAATTATATCAAGTTACAGGCACCTGTGATGGTTCACGGGAGCTCAACCCACAGAGCTGCCTAGCGCGTCGCCAGGTTGTCAGGTCATAATACAGAAAGCCTGACCGCTGACCAGTGTGTAACATGTTTGGAGAATACGACATTCCCTGCACGTTGAAGAACCCTTCTGTAGTTTTCGAAAAAGAGTAGGCTAATGCTACTACAGAAGGCTAAATTATCCGACCCTACCCAACCATCCTTTTTTTACAGTCCCTGTCAAAATTGGTTCCCCTTTGTGTCCTGCCCCACACCTATTTGAATTGTTTGATAAATTGAACTGGTTCTCATCTTGAAGAAGCATGAAATATTTGAAATATGATAAAATTTTTCTGCTAAAATTGAGCATTTTCTATGCAAGATTTAAGTTTTCTTCTGATGAAGCTGTTTGTATTGTAATGCATATGCGTTTCATCAGAAAATTGCAGTATATTGAGTACAAATAGGATGGATACAATACACTCCCGATACACATGTATGTACATGTAACTGTGTGACAAAGTCTGTCCAAAAGAAACTCAGCCCCAATAATAAGGTCACAGTGAGGTTTTCAACATGGAGAAAAGTCACTTTTTAAAAATATACAAGATCTATATTCTGAAATCGTTTAAACATGTTTGAAAATTTAGATGTGAACAAACCTTCAATTTTAATTCCTGCCATTAGACTGTATTTCTTTTTAATTTCCATTTTCTCTTTCATGGTTGGGTCTGCTGAGTCTAGGAATTTGTAAACCTTAAATGCATTATCTCCCTTGCGGACACCAAGATCCTTTAGTTCCAAAACATCTGGAAGGCTGTTCAGTGCACAACGGAAATTAGCTTTCCAACGTTTGTGGTTACCCTCGTGGTGCCTTCCTAATGAATAAATAGAAAGATTATAGATTATAAGAACAGAATTTTTTCATTATGTCAAACCTACAATAAACCAACCAATTAATTTCCTTTTACCCAAGGCAGTGTCTCCCCAGGTTACAAGTATATACCACAGTGGTACCACTGTGCTATAATTTTTACCACTGTGCAATGATTTTTACAACAATTCAATTCTATATAATTTTTCACCACTGCGCTATTCATTTTAACAAATGTATATAATTTTTTATTTTTTATGTTACTTTTCATGAGCAACAGCAAGACAATAATAATCCAATATAAGTCTGAAACAGTAATTTCGTTATTCATATACATTACGGGAAAATTTATTCATTTTAAAATGGCTTTACAATGATATCATAACTTTCGACATAAGATGGAAATATTTCCCACAAATATACTACCACAATTCTATTTAGAATTCCCACAGATCGAACAGATTAAGAGTAAACAAATTGTCTGTGTGGTTTAAATTTATAATTAAAATCTGTTTGCAATTTTGAAAATCTTTTTAATTGTTGACACAGTTTTCATGGTTTTAAAATTTTATTGCTTTAAAAGAGGACTGGTCCATTCAGCTTAATATTTATAAGATAAAAAACATAACTGACCTGTATGGTAAGCCCAGCGTTCAAACAAATCAGAATCTCTGTTGCGATTAAAACAGTTGTGGGCTGCGTGCTTCCACGATATTCGAAAAATATTTTCTTTTTTGTTCTGCCAGCTCAAACCTGGAAGAATATTTTTATCAAGCAAATCAATCAACCATGGGCGCATTTTTTGACGCTCGACAGGTCGTACTGGACGCTGTCCCTCAAGTGAGAAAGTTTCAGAATGTGAATCGTCCTCTTCATCTTGTTCATCATCTTCTGATCTCACAATGTATGTTCCAGTTTCTGTCTCGCACACGATTTCACATTCGATGGTTTCTCCAACACTGACTACTTGTTCTTCACATGGTTCCAGTTCAGTGGACATATCTCAATGCACCCTGAAAAATCAGTTTAAGTTTAAATCAGCATAATATCAGTTAACTATAGTATAGAAGATTTTCTGGGTTTTTGGTAGCCCATCCAGGCAATCTTGGTCTCATCAATTCAGACTAGCACTCCCAAACAAGAAGCTCCAAAGAGCCTGAATCAATCACCGGTAATATTTTGTGTAGATTTTTCAGCAATGATTATTTTTGCTATTAAATGTATACCGTTCCAATTTCTCCTTAATATTGACCTGTAAATCTAAAATATAAAATCCTGAACCCAAAAAGATATGGTTGCTAGACACTTTCTCATTGGTTGCTGTGGATTTTTTCATTGGCATTGACTCTGGACCTTCCATTTTGACTTGAACTGGTGAATTGTAGGATCAAAAACCCAAATATATCTGGTTGCTAGGGACTTTTTCATTGGTTGTTGGCCATGTTGGTTGGCAGGCGGGGTCATCAGACATATTTTTTAAACTAGATACCCTAATGATGCTTGTGGCCAAGTTTGGTTCCATTTGGCCGAGTAGTTTCAGAGGAGAAGATTTTTGTAAAAGTTAACGGATGACCAAGGACGCCAAGTGCTGAGAATAGCTCACTTGACCCCTTGGGTCAGGTGAGATAAGAAGGGTGTGTGAATAAATCTAATTAACAGTTGCAAATCTTTTATAGTTTCATTGTGATAGGTTTTTGTTGTTATCTTTATTAAAAGTTACATACCATGAAATCCATAATTTACAGATTTATTGTAGACACAACTTTCATAAGGCCAAATAAAAATGGGTGATTCCAGTTGTCCTGAAAAAAATTAGGGTCGGTAGGTAGGCTTTTTTTTTTTAAACATCCTTTAAATCAATTTGTGTATCTAATATGTATGATATGTTGTTGGTCGTTGTATGCTTATTGAAATGATTTCCTTCTACCTTTTTTCACCTCAAGTGTGCTGGCATTCTGGATTCTCAATGAGAATTGTTCATGATGAGTGCAGGGACTCATCAGTTTTCAGAATTCTGATTGCCACCATTATCAAGCTGACTTTTTGTAGTTTCCTTCCCAATCCCCCTTGAAAACAAAAATGGCGGCACACACTTTTAGTTTAAAATTATGGTCTTCGGACGCAGCTGATTAAATCCACACGCGTCCCAGGGATGCACGAGTTTAAAGGATGATGCCTTCAGGATGCATGTACGTATAATTATGGTTGGTCAATAATTTTTTTTAAATAAGAAAAAAAGTTTGGGGTAACTGGAACCACACATATATTCTATTTGGCCTAATTTAAAATATTAATTTCAATTTCATCAAAAGTTGATGCAATTCTGCACAAATACATGTTGTATTTCAGATCTTCAATTATTTATATATATATATATAAATAATACAAAATGTATATATATATATATATATATATATATATAAATTCCTATTATAAATATATTAATTTAGTGATGTCTGGAAAGTCTTTATTTATCCAAATAAATTGTAATGTGCAAAAATGTTTTTTAAGTTTATTTGCAATAGAAAATTCAAACAACTGTGTCTCCCTTCATAAATTCACTATTATTTTATTTCTTGATATTTTTTTCAGTATGTTCCCCTTATTACCCCCAAGCCTCGTTTTCACATCTGTCCTACTTTCATTATGACAAGTCAGATTTTGTAAGATCTTTGCTCAAAACAATTGAAACTTGTACAGAAATTTAATAATCCTTAGGACAATCTATTCTAACTCAAACAAATAATAACATATACCTTTAAAGGCGCTTACTTTTGAACACTGACTTTGAAATCATTATGACAAGGACAGTCGCCATGTTGGAATTTACAAAGGAAAGTAGATTTCGAAAGTAAAATAATTTCTACTTTCATCTTCGCCTACCATGAATTATCGTACATATGAATAATTTTAAACTGTTTAAAATAAATACTGCTAAAATATATAATAATCTCCGTCAAACTAACTGTTGTAATTGTGATTTGCGACAGAGACGCTGTACCAAACACCCAAACGGGCGCCATGCCTTCTTTCGCTTTGCTTTGGAATCAATATTCACACGCTGTGCAGTTACCAAATATTTTTCACCCTTTGAAGTGTATTTGTTTCATAAGATACTTACATATTTTTAACTGAAAGTGAATGAAAATCTTTGGACTCGTTGCGTAAGATGTGCTTTTCTCGTCTCCGACAAGTAGTTGCTGGTCAACATGAAACTACATAGATGGCGCTTTGATAATTAACATATATAGCAGCTATTGTTTGTCTGGCCTTTTCATTGGCTAATTCTGAAATGATAGTAGACTGAACAAACACTATCGCCAATTTACTGAAATACATTCTTAGCAATTGTTTTTAAAAATTCAGATAAGGTGGCCACTAGCAATGAACCATAAAAGAACACAAATCGCTACAAAACACAAGTTCTTCCCAAGGTCATCTAATAAACAAGTTATTTGGGGTTCACATGAGGGTATGTCCTTTTTGGAAAAGGGGGAGGGGAGTGATATATATCTGTGGGGATATTGCATGAATGTCGTTGAATATTGCATACCGATAATTTTTCATTAGAATCAACACAAAATACAAATTTGGATAAATGAGCAACGATATATATTTTAGTTTAAGTGGGAGGGGGCAAAAAATGAAGTGACTGTATGATGTAGGATTTATTTCGCATGCAAGCTCACCAAACTTTTACTTCTTTTTTGATTTTTTGGCGAGTTTTCGAGCCTGCTTTAATTCATAAAGTTCTAGGGAGGGCATAATTGGGAGAAAATATGCAAAGTTTGGAAAATAAATCAGTTTCACAACCCCCCTTTCTTGCTTGAATATATCCAAGAACCCTCAACAAAAATAATTCTTATTTTCAAAAGAATTCTGTAGTCTTTTCTGCAAAAAACACATGTACTTATTTCGACTTTTTTTAAAATTTGTCTTAAAAGTTTAATTTGTACTAAAGAATGATGTATGCCAGGCTCCATCGTTATGAATTAAAATCAGAAGTACACACTTCAGTCAGTTCTCGTATAAAATCTCATTCTTCTGAGCATGGGCTCGATGGGCATGCTTTTAACCTCCGACATAGCAGAATGTGCCAAAAGATTCAGTCACATGCAGGCAGCGTCAAAAGGGTAGAGATCATTAAGGATTTTGTTTCGAATTTCTGAATGGAATTATAAAGGAAAAAAGTATAAACTTTAAATTGAGATCCAATTTATTTGACCCATTTGCATTGACCATAAAACAACAACAGACCACACAGCTGGGATCGATGTCCTCCCTAAAGAAATGGATGAATATATATATATAATTGTTGATACACAAGATAAACAATATAATAGATTTGTCATAACAGCTAAAACAAAAGTTTCTTTGCTTCTGAAATTTAAACAACGGTTGAAAGGCGTTTGAAAAGGCGGGAGAAAGAACATGTTCGGAAAACGGAAGAGCGTTAGTAAAAACAAAACTTTGATGAAAAATATTCGTAAGTTACTCAATCTTCTTGGAGGAACAAGGTTGTCTTTTGATCTGTCCAGGAAAATCAATTACAAGGGAAAATTTAAACGTGCTGGACAAAAAAATGTTGACGCAAAGTTACCATGGTTACCTTTGGAATAAACGCTTAAGCATAATTACTTGGAGAAAATCTGTGAAGGGACAGTGACCAGTATTATCAGCGTTTAAGTCGAAAGAAAATTAACGAATTAAACCCTTGATTCACAAGAGACCGTCACAAAAAGGATATACAACTGATCAGAATTACATGAATTAATTAATCACTCAGTTCATCTTTTTTGTTTGAATAACCAAGTTACGTCTAGTTTTACACAACAAACGAATTAACTGTCATTACTGTACAGACAAATCTTTTTTTAAATATTCATTATTATACATAAATACCGCAAACAATTATTTGGGGGTAGATTGGAATCACACTGTCAGTCCGGCCGTCTGCCTGTCTGTATGTCCAACCGTGTACCTTGTAACTCCACTAAACGGCTTGATGGATTTTGATGAAACTTTACACAGTTGAAAAACACCACTTGTACATGTGCAGAGCTCCTGATGAGATTTCATCAATTGGGCTATTTACTCCTGTCTTTTTTTATAAAATGAGTGAATGCTTTTTCCATTTGCTTTGTGATTTCAGGTTCATTCCTCTGATAATTTTTTAATGGTTTTTTCACCCCCTAAAGCAGATATCTATTGGGTGATTTAAACGGCTTTCAATTTCAATGGTAAATGGTAATCATGGGAGAGTTGATGTGATAAAGGTTTCTGATACACAACAAAATCATTGAAAATACAGATATTTGATAATGACATGTAAAATGTCACCAATGTATTCCTCAGTAAACAGGTAAATCAGAGGATAACCAACATAAGGGGATACATAAAGCTGACAGAGCTGCATGGATAGTACATGTACATGCTGGTGATACTGTAGACACAAACTACCAACCAACCAACCAAGCGAATACACATACTGCTAGCTAGTCCAGATAATCCTGAGCCAATTATTATTTGGACTTTTTTATACCACCAGAGACGTTGCATAAAAATTATAAATAACCTACTTGGAGGCATAATTATTTGCACTATCTGCTGGAAGAAACTGAATTTTAAAGTGTATGCTAAAACTGTTTGTAACTTTCTTTGTAGACTGAATAATAAATAATAAAATCTTGCATTTGAGTGAAAATGTATTACTAGTAAAGGAAATTCACAGGAGAAGATCCAGGAATTGTGTGGGGCGTGTATATAAATGAGGGGGTATGGGGACCAGAGGATAGAAACCCATGTAAAGTACTGGCGTTTGATGTTTTACATGCTGATGTCTGATCATTATTTCATTTCAATTTTCCCCTTACATGCCTTTTAAAATTAGGAAAAAATAGAGGGAAAATCAGCGTCAGTAAAAATACGTGTAAGTAATGTATCGATTACAGAGCTCACCTTATTCTGCAACAAAGTTCATGTGGGTTTTTGAAAATAATGAGGGGCGACAGGGCCGTTTTCAGGACGTCGAGATTGGGTGGTTGTAAGTTCGGGAATTCGGGATTTAATACGTTAGTGGTCTAG
The DNA here is from genome assembly GCA_028015205.1 of Mytilisepta virgata. Taxonomy (NCBI): domain Eukaryota; kingdom Metazoa; phylum Mollusca; class Bivalvia; order Mytilida; family Mytilidae; genus Mytilisepta; species Mytilisepta virgata. The sequence continues at coordinate 38,204,222 of CM051513.1, read as the reverse complement.
AATACAGAATGCTTTAAGGGAATTGGGAATTTAGTAGTTATTTCGACGTGAATTCATGATCGGATCATTTTTTTTTTTGCGGGAATTAGATCAGACTCCCTTCCACCCACCAATTGAAGTGGAAAACATAGGTCACAGCCCGTATCATCCTCACAAGTCAGGGGTTTGTATCAACGTTCGTTCCTACAAACGTTTGTAGGAACGAACGTGGATATAAAACCCTGACTTGGGAGACGTTTGCAGGAACAAAGACCTGACTTGAGAAGATGAGCCAGTATCTGAGGCAATTTGCCATTTTGTACGGAACTTTTAAACTGATACTTATCATGTCACATTTATGACGAGACGAAAAATTGGTTAGTGGGGAACCAGATCCAACCATTTCTCCGTATAACGGAGCACATGATTTGAACCTTGGTAGACAAGGTCGGCCCTGAGAGACTCCGAAAGTCTTAATTGTTTATTTCCGATGATTTTTAAAAATGCGTTTATTAACACCAATTAAAGTAAAAGAAATGGGTTAAAACGTATGAACCTCCTGTTTATTTGCGTAATTGACCAAATATAATGGGTCATCAAACGCTTGACCTTAATTTTTATTACGTTTTATCAATTTTAAATTGCGTAATTACGCACCTTATCTGGAGCTCTGATGTGCATGAAGGCATACAATATTTGGAAGGGGAGATAATTCAACATAAACTCAGAAATATATAATGGTCTCGTAAGCGCAACTCTCAAATGGCTAGATGGATTTCGATGAAACTTGGCAAAGAAATGTTCACCACGGAATATGGTTGTCGTCCAAAGTCTGGAAGATCGACAAATAATTTAACTTATTCTACCAAATGCTAAAGTGTAAGGTTATGGTCGTGTAAGCCTTTCCCCTCCTAAATGGATTTATGGATTTTTAGAAAACTTGACAGATGTAGCCCATCATGAAGGAATATAACTCTTTCCCAGGGCCTTGAAAGGAAGATAAGTGAACTTAAGAATGCTCGCTGGTCATGTTTTGGTCTTTTTTGTCAGATTTTCGGAATCCTCGGGTCTTATCCATTTCTTAAACATGAAATTTTTTGCCCATGAACCCCCACTTTTTCTTTTATAATTCAATCATATATACCCTAAAATGGTATTTTATGAAATCCTTTTTATTTTTTTATACATTTTTGAGAGACTGAAGTTGTAAATGCAAAGACAATGAAAAATCCAGAGAAAACCCATTTCCTGCAAATTTTCAACGCCTTATAGCTCTAAAATGAGTACATGAACCTATATTTTTTTCTTGCTGATTTGTTTACTATTCATATGTTCTCTCAAACTAAAACAATCAATGATTTTTTCGTCCCATGGCCCCATTCGTTACAAATGACCGGTCCATTACTATTCAAATATATACGGGAGTCATTACTGAGAATATACCATCATGTATTTGGACAAAAATAATAATTGATAACAATTAACTTTATCCTAGAGCGATATATCGAAAAATAGGAATCAACATTGTCAAGCTGGAAAATTTGAGCTGATTTCGAGGGAAATGAGGTTTTCTACATATTTCTTTTTCAAATCTCGTTGTAGATAATGCTTCTTCCGTTAACACAAAATTGCATTTTATTTTTGTTTTTGTGTTTATTGTTCTTTTGTTTTGGTTTTTTATTTGGTTATTTGAGGGGTTGTGTTATATGTTGTTTGTTTTTATGCGTTTATTTAATTTTTTTTTAGTTTACAGCTCGAATAATTAAGTTAAGGATGTTTTATTTTCACAAACCTCAATGTTAATCATAAACAGAAATTTTGCATATAACCGTTTTATATGCTGTCACATAAACACTTTCTAAATGCAAAATCCTATTTTGCTTTGACACAAGACCATGAAGACCCAACACTTTGTCCAGCTTTGGAAAGTTAACGTTTATGAAAATTGGTAAATATGAGGAATATTTTGTTCGTGTATCTATACAATATATATTCCACACCGTAATCAAAGTTTATTGAGACCACGTGGAAAACAGTATATCACCAGCTCAGTTGCCAGTATTTCGATACTACCCTGAAACAGATAATTAAAATTTAATTTTTAGCTCAACTGGCCCAAAGGGCCATGTGAGCTTTTGTCATCACTTGGCGTCCGTCTCGTCTGTAAACTTTTTTTTATTGTTTTTTCAAAATTTGAGGCCTTGAGAAAAACTAATTCATGAGTCGTAAATCGACGAAATGTGGAAATCTTGTGCTTTAAACCCGATCATAACCAAAGAATCATATGGGCTTTGTAAAATAATTCACTCACAAAATATTTATTCTTGGTATACATATATCCTAGATATGATTCCAGTGGAATTTATTGGAAAAATTATCATCATGCAATAATTATTTAAGGAGTGTATAATCTCTGAAACCGATTTAAAAAAAGAGATCTATGATTGTTTTATTAATTCATTTAATGAATGTTTCCAATTTTTGAACAATTCATGCGATATAACCTGGTTTGGGTCAGTTTACGCATTTTAAACCGCGAAGCGAAGCGGTTTATGAATAACGTAAACTGACCCAAACCAGGTTATTGAAGTATAACCTGTTCAAAAATTTGAAACATTACTTACAATTTAATTTCCAGTTTCAATTCAATGACTCTTCGTTTCAAGCATCAATGATGACATGGGACTATTTGAATTTACAAGTGGCAAATTAAACCGTTGGTGACGTCACAAGACCAAACCAGGTTATACAATATAACAAATGTTGCTCTATGTTGTTCAGCTAATCAAAATGCAGTATTCAAATCAAATTAAATGCCTTAAATGAATAGAATAAACTGAACTTGAATAAATATTTGAAATAAAACCCAAATTTTGAATTTCGTAGATTGATAACTAAGTTTAGAATTTGTGATCACAATAGAGAACTAGAGTTAGGGAGACATAAGAAAATTCCACGCCAAAACAGATTAGGTAAATTCTGTAATCAAAATTCTGTTGATGACGAAGCACATTTCTTTCTTAATTGTAATAATAGTTCTGACTTGCGCCAAAATGTTTTGTCTGAAGTGCACGAGATATACTAATCACAACTCAAATTCTGATGAATTAAATACGATCTTAAATCCAACAAATTTTAGACAGGTACAAAGTCTAGGATCCTTTATCTAACATTCAATACAAGTAACAATTGCTTGAAAAGAAGCAAAAGAAATGTGCTGCGCAAAAATAGTCTTTTTGTAATTGTGAAGATTATGCCAATATGTGTTTTCATTTTACTTCCATACAATATTGTCATACACTGTATGCAGATGCGCAGTAAGGTTATAGAATTGTGATTTTTCAAAAATTGGGGCCCACAGGGGAAAAATGTCAAAAATTGAGAATTTAAGCTTGTGACTCTTCCATTTATCATTTTATGCATTTAATTTCTTTACAGTATTATTACACTGTATGCAGATGCACAATTCGGTTTTAGAATTTTTATTTTCAAACATTGGGGCTTGTAGGGACTGAATTTCGAAATTAAGGAATTTTAAGCTGGTGACCGAGACTCTTCCTTCATTTTTCATTTTATTTCTATACTTTATTGTCATACACTGTATGTAGATGCTCAGTAAGGTTTTAGAATTTTATTTTTCCAAAATATAGATTTTGTATTCAAAGATATGATTGTGACAAATGTGCAAAAGGATACACAATGTGGGGAGTGCGCGTATAGCTGTCGTTTCCGACTGCCTCTATCTAGGTGTATACGTTTTAGTGACTCTTCTGTAAGATATGATATACTGACGGAGCTGCAATGTTTTTTAATTGGCAAGACGAAACAAGTTACTGAGCCAACTTCAGTATGATGGCTTTCTGTAGAGGCAACAATTAAAATGATATATGACAGCTATAGTCAAATTCTCATGTCTCTTGATGCTGAAAAAAAAATGCAAAAGCTATTGGTTTATACCAGCTTTTAACAGTCTTTTCCTATTAACTAACAACCGTAGGTGTTTTAAGTCACATTTCAGAAAGAGTAAGTGGAAGTCTTATATACAGAAAAGTGTTTCGAGTACAAAAGGTACGCTAACTGACATGAAAAATGTGTTTTACAAAGTCAGCTAGAATTGTTTTTGCACCCCTTTATTTATTTCAGTGTTCCTTTTTTCGTTTTTTTGGGTGTGTATATATCTATAAATTGCATTTTTATTTGAGTGTTTTTGCAACAACTGATATTTTTCTGTAATTTTCATTGCAAAGATGGTAGTCACACAAAATGTTCCAATACATCATGCCAACAGCCCGTAATCAAAGTAAAAAAGCGGAAGTTTAATTTCCCACGTATCAAGTCCTGAATTTCAAAAGATTGTGAACATTCCTGAATTCATTTGTTTTAAAATAGACATTATTTCCAATTTCCCCCCACCCTACTGAGCTTACCAAAAACTTTACTTTCCTTAACCAATAAAATTTAACCACAATGATATTATGCAAATGAATAGAAAGTCATCAAACAAACAAACAAAGCTTAATTGACAAAAATCAATAATTTGACCTTGATGCTCAAAGGCCAAGTTCATATGTGGATCATGATACTACGCGACACATTATCTTATGGTGATACACCCTCATGCAAAATATCATATACATGTATATGTAGCTGCAACGTGCAAAAAAATCATGTAGAATATGTAAAAGTCAATTTTTTCTCTAAGTGCAATGACTCTTTTAAACGTCGAACTTATTTATCTAGACATCTCAAAACAAAACATAAGATGTCTTATATAGAACCTATTGAAAATCTAGCAAATGTAAAACCAAATTATGTTAATTCATGTGTTTTTGTTCGTTTTATAATCAAGGAGTACAATCAAGATCACGTGATGGATATACACAAATCGGGAGTGAAAGTCGAGCAATGCGCTTCAAAAGTAATTTGCCTGTTTATATCAATTAAAACTAGATATAATTGTTACGTACTGCGTAACGGATACCCCCCCTTTCCAACGTTCCCAATGCCACAGGGGCTCCTAATATCAATTCTACGTTCCCTGATTTTTTTTGAATTTTAGATTGGGGCCATCTTGGATTTTCCAATAAGGACGATCGAAAGCACTTGTGGTGACCCTATTTTTAAACCAAGTATCAAGTCTTAACGATCTGTTTGCTACTAATTAAAATATTTTTGCTGTTTCTATGACAACGGCGGCCATTTTGAAAATCATAGAGCCAAAAAACACATCTACGCATAAAATGTGGAGTGGCTAGGCTATATAGAACAGTATTGTTCTAGAATGTTCCATGTAAGACATTTTCTTCCGTTTCCATGGCAATGGCGACCATTTTGGAAATTCCAAAGACCCCCATCAACACTTGTGAGATAATAATTCCTAAAAGGAACACTTCATTTTTTTCACATTTTTGCTGTTTGCATGGCAATTGCAGCCATGTTTTTAAACTCCAAAGTCAGGAGCACAACTTCACATGATCTTTTACGTTATGACATTTACAAATGTACGCACACTTGTCTACCATCATATAACATTTTGAGTGGCTAGGACATATGGGAAAACAAAAAAGTGGTCCAATGTAGTCAAAACCCACCACACATAATTAATTAGGTAGTATATATGTGGTTCTAAAGTCGTATTTGAGGTGGAGCAAGGTGGAGCCGGATATGACATGCGCAAACAGAAGTAGTGGATTCTCCCATTATTTGTTTACGGAAGTGACGTCAGGTGCAGGCACCCGGATGTGTCATCTGCCCATGTTTGACCGGAACTGGGATTGGACTATCTCCTCTTTTCCCCGCGCTTTTCATTCTCGGACGTCTCTGGGTCTTTTATCGGTCTGTATTGGGTAAGGGTTTCGCATTGAGTGTCTAGGAACTGATACGTTAACTGTTATGTCGAAGTCCGAGAGTATTAGGTAGTCCAGAGGGGTGATTGGGTTATCTCCTCTTTTCCCGAGCTTTTCATTCCGGGTAATGTTTTTCGTTTGTTCAAGGGAAGTCCAACGGTGGGATTGGATTATGTCCCCTTACCCTCGTTTCGGTTGATGTTGTTGCTGCTCATCGCTTGATCCATACTGCTCATTGCTGCTCTTCTCTTGCTTTTTACTGCTCATCTCTGCTCTTTACTTCAAACAAGCCGTTGAGGAACCTGTAGCTAATATAAGCACTTGCAGGACGACTGGGGCTCATTCGATTATCGAATTCCAGGAAAGAAAGACGTCTTAAATGTATACATGTGACATATGTGGATACCAGTCCAAGCGAAACTTCAACCTAGTGCGACACAAAAAAATGCACACGGTATGGAAGAGGATTCAGCAGACTAAAGTGAATATGATTCAGTCTCACACACCACCACAGAAGCCGATAACGAGGAATCGGAACAAAGCAGTTACCATGGATCCAACGAAGAATCTGAAGACCAATGCGAACAGTCTCCATGGGATGTTATTTTGAATAGAACATTTCAAGTACATCAACCGGAATACTCAGACAGTAAACTAACTAGTCGAAGCCGGAATTGAAGACGACAAGGCACGCTTGGCAGCATATAGAGACATGTTTGACTCATACAGAGACGAAATACGAAAGCATTACCTCGGACTGATGTCCTGGCATCAAGACGTGAATAAAGACCCCGTACATAGAAAGATAAAGAAAACGGTTAAGCGCTTGAGAGAAGAAAGGAGACTACGAATCAAAAGAATCATGGGAATATGCCGTGCAAAAGAGGCTGCTACGAGCCTGAATCGCTCACCTGTTATATTTTGTATAGATCTTGCATCAATGATTATTTTTGCTATTTAATACGTACCGTAACAGTTTTCTCCTTAATATTGACCTGTATAGCTAAAATATAGAATCCTGAACCCAAATAGATATGGTTGCTAGGAACCTTTTTCATCGGTTGCTATGGAATTTTTTAATGGCATTGACCCTTGACCTTCCATTTTGACTTGAACAGGTAAATTGTAGGGTCCTGAACCCAAATATATCTGGTTGCTAGGGACTTTTCCATCGGTTGTTACGGATTTTTTCAACTATACATGGTTGCTAGGGACTTTTTCATCGGTTGTTATGGACCTTTGACCCTCCATTTAACTTGTACAGCTATCATTTTATTTATTTCAAGTTATGCTTAAACATCTGTGGCAATTTGCCAGACCATTATTTTCTGTTTACATGTAAATAATCTTTCAAGGGGAAAAACTCCTATCAGGGGTCAATTGACGATTTTGGTCTTGTTGACCTATTTGTAGATCTAACTTTGCTAAACATTTTTGCTGTTTGCAGTTTGTCTTTATCTATAATACATCTTTAAAATATCGGTGGCCTCGGTGGCCGAGTGGTCTAGGTAGTTCCTCACGACTACTACTGATCACTAACCTGTCAACGCTGGGGTTGTGAGTCTGAATGTCACCTGTGGCGGGGTGTGTTCGACTCCGATCTTAATTGACGAGGATTGCCAATTTTCCTACCGAAGGTCGGTGGTTCTCTCCGGGTACTCCGGCTTCCTCCAACAATAAAAACTGGCCGCCGCGAAATGGCCAAAATGTGCTGAAAACGGCGTTAAACCCCAACTAAACAAGCAAACAATCTTTAAAATATCTCTAACTGCTTTAGTTTTTGAGATACGAGCCAACAAGTGCATTTTCACTTATGTTCTATTTTTAGCCATGGCAGCCATGTTTCTCGATGGACAAGAAAATAAAACACAAATTCTATACTAAGTTTGGCTGAAATTAGTTCTGTAGTTTCATCAGAGAAGATTTTTAAAAGTTTACAAAGATAACGGAAAAAAATGTGAAAAATTGTCTTAAAAGGGCAAAAACTCCTATAAGGAGTCAATTGATGATTTTGGCCATGTTGCCTTATTTGTAGAACTTACTTTGCTGAACATTTTTGCTGTTTACAGTTTGTCTTTATCTATATAAGATTCAAAATAACAACCTCAAACTGCAAATTTCCTTAAAATTAACAATTCAGGGGAAATAACCCAACAAATGGTTGACTCATTTGAAAAAATCATAGCAGGTTGATCTTGAAGTGATGAATATTTTTACCCCATGTCAGTTTTGCTCTAAATGCTTTAATTTTTGAGATATAAGCCAATAACTGCAGTTTACCCCTATGTTTTATTTTTAGGCATGGCGGTCATGTTTCTCGACGGACAAGAAAAAACACAAACTTGATTCTTGATAAGGGGAAAAAACGGAAGGAGGGTTATGCAGCCTATATATGTTTATACATATATAGCCAGTCACAAGCCTGAACAAATGCAGAGTGGCCATAAAAAAATAGGGGAGGGCTAATGCAGCCTATCTTATGATAGCCTGTCACAAGCCTGGATAAATGCAGAGTGGACTTTCAAATGACCCGAATGTAAGGGTGCTCTCGCACAGATCCAATCTTTGACTAAAGACAATCGACCACCACTAGCAGCAGCAGCAAAAAACAGAAATGAGCACGAGAGCATGGACCAATAGAAGAGCAAAAAGTAGAGTGCAGAGCAGCGATGAGCAGCAGGGGTCAAGAGATGAGCAGCAGTGAAGAGAAAGAGAAGAGCAGCGATGAGCAGCACGGAGCAAGAAGAGCAGCGAAGAGTAGAACATCGATGACGAACAGCAACACGCAGCAGGAAAAACCCGAAATGAGCACGTGAGTATAGTGATGAGTAGCGATGAGCAGCATAGAGTGACTAACGACAATCGACGACCACTAGCAGCAGCAGAAAAAAAACAAATGAGCCCGAAAGCATGGTGCTGGGCGCCGATGAGCAGCATGGAACAATAGAAGAGCAAAATGAGTACAGTGAAGAGCAGCGATGAGCAGCACGGGGCAAAAGATGAGCAGTGATGATCAAGAACGATGAGCAGCATTGAAGTGAAAAAGAAGAGCAACACGGAGCAAGAGAAGAGCAGCGAAGAGTAGCACAAAACAACAGAAGAGCAGTGAAGAGCAGCACGGAGCAAGAGAACAGCGATGAGAACAACACGCTGCAGGAAAAACCCGAAATGAGCGCGAGTATATTCATGAGTAGCGATGAGCAGCATAGAGAAAGGACGCATCAAGAGACTACCAACGAAGAGCAGCAGGGAGCAAAAAGAGCAGCACAGAGCACCGATGATCAGCAAGAGAAGAGCAGCCATGATGAACAACAAATAGAATGAGCAGCAGCAGCAGCGAAAACAGTGACAAGTAGCACCAAAAAACCCAAAATGAGCATGTGAGTAAAGTCAGAGTAGCGATTAGCAGCAAGGAGAAAGGAAGAACCAAGAGAAGAGTAGTACGGAGCAAGAGATGAGCAGTGAAGAGCAGCACGGAGAAAGAGATGACAAACGAAGAGCAGCAAGGAGCAAGAGATGAGTAGCGATGAGCAGCAATGAACAGTGAAGATAACGAGAAGAGCAGCAATGACGAACAGCAACACGCAGCAACAAAAAATCTAAATGAGCACGTGAGTAGCGCGATGAGCAGTAGGGAGCAAGAGAAGAGGAGCAATGAGCAGCACAGAGCAAGAGAAGATCAGTGATGAGCAAAAGAAGAGCACTGAAGAGCAGCGATGAGCAAGAGTAGAGCTTGATGATCAGCACGGAGCAAGGGAAAAGCAGCGATGACGAACAGCAACAAGCAGCGAAAACAACAAGTAGCACCAAAAAACCGAAATGAGCACGTGAGTATAGACATGAGTAGCGATGAGCAGCATAGAGAAAGGAAGGAGCAAGAGATGACCAACGAAGAGCAGCAGGGAGCAAGAGATGAGTAGCGATGAGCAGCAGGGAGCAAGAGAAGATCAGTGATGAGCAAGAGTACAACACCGATGATCAGCACGGAGCAAAAGAAGAGCAGCGATGACGAACAGCAACAAGCAGCGGGAGCAGGAGCAGTAGCAGCAACGAAAACAGCGACAAGTATCACCAAAAAAACGAAATGAGCATGTGAGTATAGTCATGAGCAGCAAGAAGAATAGTTTGTTTAGCAATTTTTTTTATTTAAATTTTTCTTGAAATATCATACTTGAAAAGTCATGTTTTTACCAAACCAAAGAAATAATGAAACAAATCATAAAGCACTACATTGTATACGTGTCAACAAACATAATCTGATCATGGCGCAATATTTGTCTACCTTGGGTAGAGACATTAACTGTCTGAAACCTCTGCCTACCGATAGTGTAATCAGGTGTAAGGAAACCCTTGGAGGTTTGGCCACAGGTTATGGCAAGAGCTTGACTTATCAACTCTTGCCATACGTACTGAATCTTGGTGTTCAGTCCCTTGTCGGTCATCCAAGAACAACAACTCAGGCAACTTGAGACATAAGACCTCAATACTGTTATTTTAAGTACAAAGGTTTGATTTATAATGAACATATCATTTATGAGCAGTAGATTTTTGAATCGTGCAATTATCCTGTATAATGTATCTTTATCGCAACTTTGACCATTCAGTTATTTTGACCAGTGTGTAAGTCCCTCAATTGAGTCAATATGATAAACACCTCTTATCCCTTCAGTAACAACTTATCAATCTCGGCCATGTAAACTATACTAGCTCTTTCCTCTTGCCAAACATGTGAATCTCCCGTCAGGAGGGTAAAATACCTTTTTTTCAGAGGTGACCTCCTGTTCTCCCGCTCACTCAGGAGTTCAAACTCCTGGTTAAAAATATAATTTTAAAACAAAAAAGAATCATAGACCATGTTACATTGTTTACTTATTTTATCAAGAGCAAGTGTGTTGAATGTTTGATACCTGGTGTGCACATTTGACATAACAGAAGCTAGATAAATGAACATGAGGCTAATTAATTAACAAGGTTTTGAATGACTTATAGTATGATAAAGCAATTACATGTGACAGATGATAGGGATTAAATTTTTTCATTGTGGCAATTATATTTACTACAAAAAAGTGGAATGGTCACTTATTATGGTGTTGTCAAAAGCCTGCACATTTTAATAAATACTTTTGGTCTCCAGAACTCAAGTTAAAGAACTGGTCTTTCAAATCTTTTAAAATTTAAACACAATCTTGTCGACCATTAAATACAGTATATTACCATAAATGAGTCTACTTTTTTATTTTCAAATTACTTTCTATACAAAATTATGAAGCCACTCCACCTCCATTTTTCATGATTTTTTTTAACAAAAGAAAGAAAAATATCCAAACTTTTAATTTTTTATAATTTTATTTGTATTTCTTTTCATCAATTTCATTAAAATCAGTGGTAAAATGGCTTCACAATAATTTTGTTGAAAAAATGTACTGATGCATGTATATGGCTTTTTACAGAAAGGAGTTATGGTCCTTTCTCATTTAAATGACTGATCACTGATGAATGTAGAAATAATACTTATGTACATGTATTTTAGGGGAGAGTAGCCACAGGTATTGACTTAGATGAAGAAATCATTGACCTTCATGTACATGTAGATACTACCTCTAGTTCTAGTGACAGTGACATAATGGCTGCTGAATTAATTTTTTGCATCCTGAGGCCCTTTTGTCCACATCTGAAGGACAACAGTTGTTAGAGAATGACAGGTACTTCATCATCATACATTTAACTGTGTGCAGTTAATATCAGTGGTATTTTTGGATGTTATCAAATAATTATCAAATCTAAGCGTATGTATGTAGAAAACATATGCAACATATATTTACCAATAGTTCACTCTGATTCACACACAATGCAATCGTTTGTCAAACCAAAAAGAAATAAACATACAAAATCTATCACTGGTATCAGACTACCTATCTGTATTTGAAACTAATTTATTTGAAAGTCAATTTAGAATTTAATGCTACATACTAAGACATACATGTGTATTTTATGCATTGGAGCAAATTTTTGATGTCACTTGTAATTATGCTGCCATTTGTAATGCTGGTTGAGTGAAGTAAAGTATTTATGATATCAGTTATTTATAAGCAAATACATAAATGAATCATATGAAAGACACAAACATGTATCAATACATACAGTATAGGTATATTTTGTGACAATCTTCAAACAAATTGAGGATACTAAAAATTGTACCTGCTATTTCAATAATTCATAGATTAACATATATTGAATATAAGAAACTGTTGCATTTTATTTCTGTATAATTGTTTATTTCTCCCTTTTATTTGTAGGGGTAGATTGTTTCGAAAATCATTCCAGAACATGAGGAATATAGGTACCCACTTTCCTGGAATACCCAGATTAGGTTTGAATGCTACGGTGACAGTAGAGGAAGAAAAGGCAATTATTTCATCTCTGGGTATGAAACACCCCAACATCATTAGGGAGACCCCAGACAGGTCCAATATATACTTAGAAAAAATTGTAAAAGAGTCTAAAAGTGATGTTTTAGAAACATATGAAGTTTTTAAGGCACTTTGTGATGACCTTATGTCAAAAGGTGAACAGTTTCCTGTCACCTTACTTTTTATGTCACAGGGTTACTTGGGGTATCCTGCATCTTATTGCAGATTTATTTTTGATAACCCAAAACCTGAAGAGAGCTTATATGTTACATTATGCTCTGAGATGGGGGGCAGATACTAAAGATCCCATCTTTCGCGACCTGTGCTCTTCAAATCCAAAGAAAAGATTGATTTTTTGTACTCTTGTTTTGAGTATGGGATTTGATACCCCTAACATTGATAGGGTAATCTATGCACGCCCCACTTCCGATTATCTACAAAAATAGGTAGAGCTGGGTGTGTTGGACAACAAGCTGAAGCAATTTTGTATTTTTGTGGTAAAGATATCTCAAGCAATTTTAAAAGATCTGAGAGATGATATTGTTAGTTATTGTAATGAAAAGGGTTGTTTGAGAACAAATTTACTCAAACATTTTGATTACGATAAAAAATTTAATAGCCATCCACATTTGTGTTTTAATGTTTGCAGGACTGCATGTACATGTTTTGAATGTCAGTTATGTAGGATAGAAATATAGGGTAAAACTTAAGAGTAAAAATATTAGTCTGATATGGAGCACAACAATGTCAGTTGGTCTGAAAAGCACTCAGCCAATTCGAAACATGACAATAAATACTAAAACTTAATTTTTTTTATGGAGACATGTGTTAATTGTAAATAATTCTGTGACATATTAATTATTTTTTACAGTCATTTTCATCTTGTTGCAACATACCCTGAAGTGACTGGATACTGTCTTACAATTCTGAATATATGCACCCTCTGAATGTTTTATTGTAAGAGGGATGTAATACAAAAAAACAAATACATCTGTAATTAGTTCAGTATAGGAAGGACCTCTTTCTTAACTGTGATGTTGATTTTTTTTTATATGAAAGCTAATATTAAATACAATAGTAAAGATAACTGAAATACATTGTAAAGACATATATTTATAAAACATATAGATTAAAATAAAACTCTGCTTTTATATGATTTATTATAAAATTACTTAATATTTCAAAAGATACAAAAATTTAATATAAGAAAGATCATCCTCATAATAAAGTGTCAAATTCTATAATATAAGAAAGATCATCCTCATAATAAAGTGTCAAATTCTATCATGAAGACTTAATTCAAACGGATATTGGCACTAATGTACATTAAGGGTTGCGTGACGCATGGGATCGAATCCCTTTGTAGAGGCCAAGCCCTTACTTCTCCCACTGAACTTATTACATATCTATTTACATTGTATAGTCATACAGGAATCACTTCATGCCAGTGTCATACTGACACACCCTGAAGGACTGTTTGTTGCAGAAAACGCTGTCAAATTATTAAGAGCATTAGAGGGGAAAATTCGAGGTATTGTAATAGATGAATGTCACAAAATCAACGACTGGTAATTCATTGTTTCCATTGGTTGAATGTTTTCTTTTTTTTCAACACCAATCTGTTTTTCAATAGTTTTACATATTTTGAAATTACAGATTTTGGCATAAAATTTGTCAACATGGCAAAGATGTAATTAATTCTCTCAGTATATTGTTAAATTTATTCAAAAATCTACATTAAAGTTAAAATATTAGTATCTTTGGATTGTTATTTTTATTAACTGATGCATACTAGATGTATTTCAACAATTAAGTTTATGCTGGTTAGCTGTCTGCAATTATTTACGCCATAAGTGGTCGAGAGGCAGCACAGTGAAAAGACTATCTATCATGGATGACCAGGCCAGTTTGACCAGTGGTAATAGTAAAAGCGAGAAACGATTTGTCACGATGACGGAGGAGGCTAGAGACAGATACGAAGAAATGAAACAGTCATTAACCAAGAAGATTTATGCTATCAGAATGTTGTAACAATTTAAAAACTTTGCCAAAATCACTGAAATCTCTTGAAACAGCAGAAAATGAGTTGCAGATGGTCTACAATCGGTATTATGCAAATGCCGAAGAGTATTTAGATTTTGTGTCACGTTCGAGACAACCAGAAGATAGCACTGCAATTGAAAATTACTTCCCAATAAAGAGTCAATTTTCAAAGGATTACAAACTTTTGTTAGATAGAATTCAAGAAGCAAAAGAGACTGTAGAAGTTGTTTCTCGTCATTCTTCCCGATCAAATGGTTCTTCAAGGTCACCAGTTAATTTAGCAGTTAGTAAAAGAGCTAAAGCAGTTTCAGAAATGATCAAATTACAATTTGTTAAACAACAATTCTTAAAAAAGAACAGTTAGTTCAATTAACTTTATTAGATCAGCAGAAAGCAGCAGCAGCTGCAGATGCCTAAGCAACTTATTTAGAAAAACAATTTGAAAATGGTGAAAATTTAGAAGATCAGGCAATGAATCTTCCCATGGAAGAAATAACACCTTTTGAAAAAACAATGCACTTTCTTGAAGGTTTAAATAATCCTGACATATGCGAAAATAAGGTTCAAACAGATAAATTAGACCCTGACGCTAAAACCTTTGTTCCTCAGTCAACTTATCAGCCACAAAATAATACATGTATTCAGATACCTGAAAAATACAAATTACACCTCTACTCCCGCAGTGCATCACAGACAGCAAACCACAACAAAAAGGTGATATGCTCATGCGTAATACAATGTTTGATCAAACTAATGTCTATTCAAACTTCATGATCAGAAAAAACTTAATTCTGGACAGTTTTAAAAACCAGCAATTCAATGATAGACCCGATCAGTTTCTAATCTGGAAAACAGTTCAAAGTTATGGTAAAAGAAATTCAGTGTTCTGCTTTAGACGAAATAACTTTAATTCTCATCTGTATAGAGAAAGATTCCGATGCTCACAACCAAGTAATGAGCGTTAGGGCCACTTCCGCTCAAAACTCTGACTTGTGCATTGGCAACATATGGAAACGCCTTGCCGAAAGTAAGGTTCACCCGAGTTACTTGAAGCGGCTTTGAAAACTAGATTGTCTAAAATTCCTGATTCAGTCAATAAACAAAAACTGTATGATCTTCATGACGTGTTATCTGAAATCGAAGCTCTAAAGTCTTTAGAACAATATTCAGTCATTTTCTCCTATCTCGATTCATCGCTAGGAATAAAGCCCATTGTTCAAAAGCTTCCAAGATTTTTGCAGGATAAATGGATCTCGAGAGTGGTCAGATACAAGACTCAATATCGGGTACTCTTTCCTCCCTTCAGTGAATTTTTGAATTTTATTGGAGAAATGAGTAAAATCAGAAATGATCCTAGTCTAATTTACGATGCTCCGAAAGATTCATCCAGTCGCAAGCCTTTCACAAAAGACAGACAGAGACAATTAGTATCTACCCGCAAAACTGAAGTGCAGAATATGAACTGTAAATCAAAGCAAGGACATCCATGTCGTATACATAAAGGTTCAAAACACAATTAATGAATGTAGGTCTTTCAGAATGAAACCTGTTGAGGATAGAAATTCGCATAATTTTTTTTTCAGTGATGTCAATCATATAACTTATTCATATCAATTTAAAGCTAAAAGAGAGCTTTATTGAACAAAACAAATATATTCTATCTAAGATTTCCTAGAAAGGCAATATTTCGGCAAATTCACTTTCGCAAGAAAAATCCCTCAAAATTTGGAATTTTAAATGGTCATAACGTTTGAACCAGTACACCGATTTTCAAAATTTTTGCACCATAATGTTTCTTTTCTTATGTAGCGGATAGCTATTTTATACTGTTCCTTTTTTTTTAATATATATATATATTTCCCAGCTAAGATAATTAATAACTTCCTGTTTCCCTTTCAAAATTTGAAGCATGTAATCATTTTTGGATCTTAATATCGATTTCTCACTTTGCACGTTTTGAAAATGTTTCGTTTGCCTCCTTTTTGATGCCGTATCCAAATCATGTTTGAAACCTTGATTTTTATTGTTTGACCTCGAAGTCAAAAATAAAATAAAAACAATTTCAACTTTTTTAATTTCATTGGTCAGCGGTGGTATAAAAGCTGAAGATTCGAAATGAATATCTTCTTTTGGCCATAGACTTGAGTAAGGTCTAATTCTCTTCTCTAATGTAAAGTCGAGACCCGATTATACTTCAAAATATTAAAGAAAAGCGTTTTATTTTTGAACCACATGTTCCGAGCACATGTTTGGCAAATTTTTAGTTTATAAATTTTCAAAATGTGAAACAAAGTTTTAAAGTCAAATATTCGCTTTTTCAAGGCCTGCTTTATAGCGACCGCTGCGTGTTCTTCTAAAAGTTCTCATTGAATTTCCCGATTATTCATTTGTGTTTTTAAATTAAAGTTTAGAATGGTTTGATTGAAGCGTATACGTGAATGTCGGTGTACTCGATTTCCTCGTGTTACACATCCTGAGTATCATTGATTTTTGTTTGTTTATTACTATGCTACATTCCTTCTTATACATTTTTAGGATACATTTTGTTTTGGATAAATTTTAAGTTTGATTTGAATGTAATTTTGCAATAATTTTAAATGTTCTAATTTATTTGTTGAATGTTATTTGGAAAACATAATATAACTTAAAAACTCAAGTCAGATCTTTATTCTTCTCTGCCACGACTCGGATCCCAGAGGAACGAACTCTAAAATACGGTCAATATTTAACTGTGTGGGAATTAAACTTAGACACTTTGCTTCCCCGTGCACTTTGTGGAAATAGCCTAAATTGTTCGTTGTTTCTTTTGGTTACACATTGCCCTGTCGTCCTTTGTCAAATCTCTCTACATAGTCAGAATAGCTCGAGGGGTCGGAGACACAGAATTCACCGGACCCTCCCGCTACATTTTTGGTGGCCAGTGTGGGGACCCGAGGCTGTTGGCAGATATGAAATAAAAGAAAAAAAAATTTAAGAGATAACATAAACAGTTAGGTTAATTAACCAACAATAAACAAAAGTTTGAATTAAAAATAATTACAAAATGGCAGCAACAGGCGGAGAGACTGGTTATTAAAGTGTCCATGGCTCTGATATGAGCTTGGAGTCGTTGGAAGATGGATTCATTTTTGAGCCATCTCAACCGACAATATCAAAAGACAGGCATGTTAGATTTCTTGAAACGTTGAAGCAACGCGAACCGTTGGAAGTCGAACAGAAATTTGAAAAGTTAGATTTAAGTAAATCTTTTTCCGATAGCGTACCGCGTGGAAGGTCAAGTATTTATGACACTCGTTTTTCCGAGATGGAAACGCCCAAGGTACGACCAAAAAGGGTAGAACATATTCTTAGGTCTTGGGAACCGTTAAATATTGAAAAGTCCGAGACGTATTCTCGTTTTGAAGGCAGACCTTAGGAGGAAGAGGCCTATAGTCAAGATCGTTATAAATTTAGTCCTGAATTTCATATCGCTCCTTTGACTAGCACATTTGCTCGTAGCGAACCTCGTTCCTTAGAACACATATTGATTAGATTATGAGCCAAGGAGACAATATCTAGGCCGGACAGTGTCTCAAAATTCTTTTGATTTATATCATGAGAGACAGTTTTCACCAAAACGCGAATCTATTCCGCGGGAGTCTAGAATTGGTGATACGAATTACTTATATAAAAATAAGATTTCACCTTCACAATCACATAATTGGGACGAGAATGTACCTTCGCATATTCAGGGTGACGCGTTTAGGCAAGAAAAAACTTTAGAAACTCCAGTTTTACACGAGAGTTATATACCAAATTATTCGGATTTTTCGACTTATTATGTCCCGAATCGTCCTGATCAAAATAGGAATAATACGCGTAGAAATATTACTTCTCGTATAGTACGACGAGAAAAAGAACCCGAGAAGTTGATATGGAAAAACATGTGCAATTTGCACTTTGCACATCCTCAAAGTTTAGAATCCGCTATTGCCTGTGCCATGGAATACGAGGCCTTTACACAAGCTCAAATGAATCCGCCGCGAAAACCAAAAGATGACATGCCTCTGCCTGTTAATGCCATCAATAAAGAAAATAAAAGTGAAGACAAAAATAAGCAAAAATTTGAAAATGATAAAACAAAGCAAAATTCATTTAACAGTAACATGAATAGTGAAATAAGAGCTAGCTGAGACCATTAACAATTGTTTTGGCAAAATCACTGAACAATTTGAAACATTAGCTGAGAAAAGGGAAAATATTTCTTTAAAATGTTAGTTATGTGGAAAGTTTGGCCATGTAGCAAAATATTGTAAATCTGAAATTCAATGCAAACAATGTGAAAAAATGGGACATTCTACTAATGAATGTAGGTCCAAAACTCGTACATGTCCGTATAGGCCTCAGTCAGATGGTCAAGTGGAACGTATGAATAGAACTTTAAAACAAATCTTATCTTTTTTGCAAATGAGAACAGAAATGACTGGGATGATCACCTGCCTTTTCTTTTAATGGCATATAAAGCCACAATTCAAAATAGTATAGGGGTTTCTCCACATAAAATGATGTTTGGTCGTGATATGCAATGTCCTATTGATGTGGTTGCGGGAGTTCCCAATAAAAATAAAAATGAAACTTGCCCAATACAATATATACAGTGGCTTAAACATACCCATAAATTTGCAAGTGAAAACTTAGAAAAAGCCGCTTCACGTCAGAAGAAAACTTATGACCGTGGTGCAAAACCGCGAGGTTTCTCTTAAGTTGAAATTGTTTGGCGGTGGTATCCACCATATGCTAATGTTAAATTTGGGTTAGGCTGGGTTGGTCCATACCTAGTTAGAAAGAAAATTACTTCTATAACTTATAAAATTCAAAAAGACCCTCAAAGTAAAGCCATCACTGTCCATGTAGATCATTTAAAGCCTTTTAATGACAAGAATACCCCTGAAATTTGGCAGAAGATAACTAATACGGTCGAAAATGAACAAGAGTTTGAGCACGATAGTACGATCGATTTTACGCACGAAGATTTGGAGTTAGGCAACTCTGAACATCAAGATGAAAATGAACCCCTTTTTGAACCAGTTACACCACCGAGAAGAACACGTCGCGGTCGCGTTGTTAACAGGCCAGTGAAGTATTCTTCGTCTTAGTTTGACACAGACGAGGAGAGAATGTAAATAGTTATATATTAAAAGAATATTTTTGAGTCTTTAAGTTTTAAAATGTTAGTCTTGTCTTAAGTGTTTTAGTTAACTATATACAATACATAAAAGTAAAAACATGTAACAAATCCGTTGCTTTGATACACTGAAAATAAGCACATCAATTAAGAGTGAAATATTTGAATGCAGGAATAAATTTAGTACTAGTGTAATCTCACTATAACACTAGCATTCATCATGACTCGTATGCACATATGAAAAAAAAGCCTTTCTTAGGAATGAAGGAACAAGTTGATATTTTAGTTGAGATAAAGTAAAATTATTTTCGTTTAAAATCGGCATATAGTTTTCAAGTATGGGTTAATTCTTCCGAAAAGTAAACTCAACAGTAATTTCTTTCAATTTCTGAAATTCTAAATGTGTGCCTTTGGCTAGGTGTCAATTATTAAGACTTAAATGAGATTTCCGAAAAATTTAGTAGGGATTTTCAGTCTAGTTAAAGAGTACACGTTAGAATGCTAGTACAACTAGTACTAAAAATATACAAATAAAATAATAAGAATATACTATGTATGATGAACGTAGAGGTCATATTAAGACTTAAATAGCGCTTCTGAAAAGAAAAGTAAGGGCGACTAGTCTATTTTTATTATATCATAAAAATATGAAAGAAAACACAACTCTGAGATTGAATACTTTTATTGCTGTCTTAAAGCCGAGGATCTATTACAATCTCTAAAAGAAAATAATACAATAAATAAAATATATTGTAGATATGGATGAATTTGAAGTTCAAGATTATGAGCTTATGCGATTAGATGATGATTTACGTCAATCATGGCCCGTCGATGGAATGGCTTGTAATGTACCAACTTGTGGTACACATATATTTGCAAATTTTCGTGCATATATAAGACACTGGAAGAAAATACATGTATCACACATTTTAATTTATAAATGTGACATTTTTCACCTTACATTTAATAGAAAATGTCATTTGAAAAGACATTTTCGAAATGTACATAGATTTTATTGGTACAGAATTAGTTATGCAGTTTCTCAATATACATCCTAATTATGTTGTAAATGAAAAATATATTTCCAAGGAAAAATCTATCTTAAGATAAAAAGTAAAACTAAATTGTATGTAGAGTTTTTGTTATAAATATATTGTATATTTCAGTTCGCAATGGCACAAGCTCAGCTTGATGTAGTAAATTATCAAATGTCTGAAAGGGAATTGTGGCCTGCTGAAGGAATGGGTGTAACGTAAAGGGGTGTACAACTCCTAAGTTTTCCTCCTTTAGCATCTACATAAAACACTGGAAGTTGAAACATTTACCAGTTGTTTCAGTATATACCTGTTGCCGTTGTCCACAGCGGTTCAGCAGGAGATGTGATGTTAAACGTCATCTCCGTATGTACCACCATTTGACAGAAGAGGTAGCGGATAGGCTTGTGCATGACATTGTCCCTGAGCAATGTCCTAACATGAACTATATCAATCCGGGTGAGGTATTACTTAGAAGGTCACAACCTAGGATCCATATAGAGTTTCCGAACCTGGAAGGCGCTGTCCTTGTTCCCAGAGACTGTGTGGCCTATGCCTATGTCTATCAAGTGCCAGGACTGGGACAGCGCTTACAGCTTAACCCAAAGCCTGGATGTGTTCCTATTGTGATGATCTGTGAACTGTGATAATTGACTCATTGTGTCATGTACTTTGTTAATGTTTTGATATGTTTAATGTTTAATGTTATTATAATTATTTTTTTTATCAAATTAATTTGATCTTAAGGGGGGAGGAGTGTAGCGGATAGCTATTTTTATACTGTTCCTTTTTTATATATTTCTCAGCTAAGATAATTAATAACTTCCTGTTTCCCTTTCAAAATTTGCAGCATGTAATCATTTTTGGATCTTAATATCGATTTTTCACTTTGCACGTTTTGAAAATGGGAACAGCTTAAAGCCCGTGTACTCGGATGTCTGTGACTTGGAGTACCTATCTACGTCATCACTTTTTGATTACATAGAAACAATATGGCAGCCCCCAGATACTGAAATTATGCTGCACGACCGAAGAAGAAAGTTCCAATATCAATTAAAGCATATAAAGCATATTATATAGGTATATATGGTACGATTAGACCATATTGGTCTTGACAATATGATTCTAGTAGTGTACTAGGGTCAAATTGAGAATGAACTAGCCGCCAATATAATATTGAATATTATTGAAATGGAGATAACGGACGTTTTCGTGTTATAATTTTTAGGTATTAATTCAAACATTTTTAACACAAAGGCATTCTTACAACATTAATATCCAGGAAAATACAAATACATATATTTATCATGGTGAAGATTTAGAATGTTTAGCAAATCGCTTTTGTTTAGAGTGATGTTTTCCAAGATGATGTCCCTAATGCTCTATAATCTATTGTTTATACAATATACATATTATCATTACTGTAATAAATACAAATTTAATTAAGACTTTTGTTTTAAAATTACTCTTTTAGTATTAGGTACACACAATTGCATCATAAAAGCATGCAAAGATCTCACATCATTATGTTTTAATTTTACATATATGCTTCATAAAAAGCAGTCGCAAACAATCGTCGGCCCTGTCAGACATAAGGGGCAAAAATCATGCAGGACCTTCAAAACCTGTTGTTGTGCAGGACCTGATGGCTGGAAACATTTAAGTAGAAAAATTTACACACAGAGTCACATAAACCTAACAGACTACCAATATCTTCAGAAATAACTCTAGGATTCCCAGCTGTACAAGTACAATATTTATATATAATTTTAATATAAAAGCATCTCTTCAAAAAGATAGGCCTGGCACAAGTTTGGTAGGTCCGGCAATACTAGTTTTTCTGTAGGCCCCAATGTCTGACAGAAAAATAAAACTGTTTGCATCTCTGAAAAAGGGTAAAGTTGTCAGCACAGGCCATCATACTAAAGCATAGTGAGAAATATTAGAATGTTACCTCTATTTCATTGTACTCAAAATGAAAATTTGGTTAAATATCTGTAAACTATTTTATATCATTCATAAAATTTTATATTGACTTTAGAGGGGGGCCTGGGTGGCTGAGTGGTCTAAGGCGCTGGTTTAAATACCACGCTATTGATCACCTCTCAGATGGTGTTCGAGTCCTGCTTGTAATTTACAAAAAATGGACTTCCCCACCTGTATGCTATTAGGTTTGGGCATGTAACAAGGTTGGGGGTTTTCTCCTGGTACTCCGGTTAAAACTGACCGCCCTACATGGCCCAGATGCGTCGAAAAGCGCGTTAAACCCTAACACACACACATATTGACTTTAGTTTATATAGTTTAAATAAGGATGGATGGACAATAAATTATTAGGTAGGATATATCCATGTATACTGGCCCACATTATTACAACATGGTCCCTCCACATATACTGATGAGGGGAAATACACTTTTTTTATGGAAACAAGTCATGGGACATTGATTTTTGTATCCTACATGTAGATCAGTATGGGACATCAATATTTTTCAAACAAGTTTCAGTTTGCACCGGCTCCTTTGCAGGTAAATATTGCACAGTTCCTTGTTTACAATCTAAAAACTAGTGTTGCTTTAAAGTTTTACTTGTACAAATTTATGTTAACATTCATTTGATTAATGAAAATAAAATTAATTTTGCAATAACACTTTGCTGTAGACTTCAAAAATAGTGACCAACAATGAATTGACATCAACTCAATCAATCAATCAATCAATCATAGCTTTATTTATAGTCTTAGCATTAAACAGGCAAAACACAAGCTCTTTTGAGCTTTCTAATCAACTTATCAACATACATTTAGGCACAGTACATGACATTTATAGACATATTAAAAAATAAGACAATAGACACATATACATGTACATATAGAATTAAAAAAAAAACTAGCAGGCAAATAATAAAACAAATAAAACTAAAGATTTTTAGGTAAGATTTAAAGTTGATGAGCACATGTCAGTGTACAGAGAATTTAAACCTTGGCATTCACTGCATGTTTATAGAAACTTATATCATATTGTCTTATTGCATGGATGTTTATGATGTCAGTGTTGTTTATTCAAGAAAACAATCTTAGCGTTATCTACAAATAATCCCCTTCCCCTAGGCACACACATAATCCATCATGTAGATACATGTACACTCCTTATTTGGTGTTGGGCAGTGTGCTTCTTTGTCTTCTCAAGTACCAAACATTAGAAGATTTCTGTCTTGTTAGATCAGCGATTGACTGAAAAATTTCTATTTTCAGATAACATTTGAAGTGTGATCTTATCCACTAATGTTAGGAAGTCAGTTTCATCAAAATAGTGGTTAGTAATTCATGTCACAATTTTTCAAACCATCCTCATGTTGCATCCTTTTATTTTGCATTAGTTTAAAATGTTGATTTATGTAGTTCTGCATTAATCATGTTAATTGTATACAATTATCTTAAATGAATTCAAGATGATTAATCATTTATCCAAACTAAACAAATGGACGACCCAAGGAATTACTGAAGTTTAACATTATGTTTATTCTCAAGTGGGCCTGAATTGATGTTTAAAGATACATGTATATTATATACTTATATAGAAATCTTTATTTTAATTTGCAGAGACGACGTTATGTGACATGTGATATTTTGCTGGGTCAACTGGTAACCGTTGGGTCACATGGTAACTGGTAAGGTCACCCACTCATGAGATTTTCCACGTGACATGTTATGTTTTTGCTGTTTTCGTGTATCCTATTAATATTCAATATAAATATTATATAACAGTTATAACCCAAGTTGGTGTGTGACCCAGAGCTTCTTTCCCTTGAAAAGTAAGGTAACCCTTGGGTGATATTAATTTCTTGGGAAAGAATCATCTGGGTCACACTCCAACTAGGGTGATGCTTGTATAAGATCCAACTGGAAATAAATCTTATTTCAGTCACTTTACTTTACTTTATAACAATGCATATATGCACCCTTTTTTATTGTAATTCAAATGCAACCTTGGCAACTAATAATCTTTATTTTAGGGTCACAGAAAATATATTTATAGAGTTGCAACAGTAAAACAGATGAAAAATGAACTGGGGCAGTAGAGTATTTCTTTTTTTTTTTTATTTCAGCCAGCCACAAGCTTCTAGGATGACATTAAAGGTTAATTAAGGCTTAAAATTACCAGAGTTATACAGCTCATAGAATTTACTTGCACAGTTAATTAATTCATATTAACAGGTATTATATATGTATATATTTAAAAAGATCAATGTCAACACATGTCTTAAAGAAACTGCTAAAATGTCGATTACTTTTTATACGACCACAAACAAAATTGCAATCGCATAATGTTATATGGATACTGTCATGTGTGTTGTTATCTGTGTTTTTGTTTGGTTTTGGTTTTATTGATTCATATCTTTATTATTTAAAGGTTATGATTGAATTTACACCCGTTGCTCATTTTAAAGTTTTAATTCTTACATCATATAAAGAAAAAAAAGAAATTTTGCATACCGATACTCCCTGTTCTTTATAGACTCACATGATATGTTAAAGCAAAGAAGTAAAGTAACAGCAGGATTTGAAGTAAAAGTACTGTAAAAATATTTTTTATATTGTTAAATGCACTTATTAAACTTTATATTAATGACTGAAGATTGTAATCAATGGAAAATTTGTATTCTCAATTGACAGGTCAAAGATGAATAAATTTTCCTAATCTATTTATTTTATATCACATAAGATACAATATATTTTTACATGTTTCATTATTTTATGTATTCAGATATTTTTTTTTATTGCTCCAGCATTTTTTTTAACTGTTTTCTTACAAGGGGAGTGAGTTCACAAGAAAAAAATGAAGTACTAAATGAAAATGAGCCACCTGAAAATGATGAAGAGGATGAGGTCCAGACAGACAACATATATCTTTCAATAGAAGGTTTTCATCAACAGATTCCTGTGTGAAAGGATGGGTTTCCTCAGAGGAACAACTTAATTCTGTGTTGGAAGCTCATTCTATTGATACATTGAGCGATTTTGTTTCATGGTATGTATATTTTCTTTTAAAAGTTTCTTAGATAGCTACCAAATATATCAAATACCAAATATAGATTTTTTTACAAAACATTGATTGATTGAAACAAAAACCAATTTAAACTACTGTAGAAGCCAATATATATGCATAACACAAAATCATACAATTATACTCCACACATAAAAGATGCAAAGGGTATAATGTTTTTGACTGGTCCATCTGTCCGTCAGTCAGACTGTCTGTGATAAAAATTTACGTAACAGATTTCTTAGCAATTATTAGTCGTAGGCTTTTGATATTTGGTATAGAGCTTCAGGAAGGGGCTCCATATGGTTGGATTTGTTTTCAGGTCTGTGGATCATATACTTCCTGTTTAATGAGCCTACTTAGACTTTTTTCACTAAATTTTCAGGGCTTTTGTAACAGATTTCTTCGAAACTATTAAACATATAGGCTTTCTCTATTTGGGAGGCAGATTTATGTAGGCGTCCCATATGGTGGGTTACATTTTCATGTCTGTTGCTCATCTACATCCTGTTTAATGAGCCGACTTTTAATTTCTATTTTAAAATAAATAATCTCTGTCCAAAATGTGGACGTGTGGGGTATGTGAGCATGCTCACTAAGGTTCTTTAAATAATATTGAAATTAATCAAAGGAAGAACACTTTTTTTGCTGTTCCCAGGCAAAGGTTGTCCCATTTTCAATCTAGACATGGAGTTTGCACCCCACTAGTTTAAGCGTACTTCTTTGTTAAATGTAGATTCCCTACATTTTTTTGATTGAGGCTCACAAGTGTGGGAAATAACAAATTACACACAAGAACATAAAAAGAGGCAAAACTTTGTGGCAAATTCTTTCAAAGCATTAAAACAATTATTAGATCTGCATGTGGGAAAGATCTTTTCAACCCTCTCTTTCCACATTATTGCCAGCAAACTTACATTAATGTAAATGAAATCAATTAAGGCATAAATTTGGATAGACTTAAAGTGTTTTAAACTTGATTTTGTGTAAGTCTGACATTCACTATTTATGTTCATGCTTGAATGTTAATATTGAGAATACAGTACTATGCTTTCAATATCATTTATGTTCAAGTTCCAAATAAAAATCACATGGCTTTTCAAGACTGTATTTTATATTTTGCTAACTTTGATGCAAAGTTAAAAATCAGTCATTATAATTCTCCTTAGAATCTTACAGTATTATCATACAGGTAGTGACTATATCTTAAAACATTTTAGGCATGATGACAAAAGAAAGAACAATGGACTAGAGGGCAGTCGACTGTTGTGGACACATAAGGACATCCATCTCAATCCACCATGTCCATTTTCTCTTGATAGACATGTCATCAGACAGTGCAGTTATGGTAAATCCCACAAAAGAGAAGAAAAGTCTACTTCAAATGTAAATAAAATATCTTATTGTTAACATTTTATGTATGATCCAATTTTAACTTATCTTGCTAAATCAACATAAAAATGTTGTACATTGTCATTCTTTTATCAGTTTTTGTCATACCTTTCCATTATTCAATGCCAATCTTTAAACTTTTTCGTTTCCCAACTGAAATTTGACATATGTTTTTTTATTGGTGAATAAATTATATTTTTTATATTGACTTAATATTTCAACTGAGTATTGCAATTGAGACATAAATTGCCTTTTTTGACCTGTTAGTATAATATATTTTTATTTTATCTTTGTTTCCAGGTTGAAGATTTGCACTCCTACAGTCAAACCAAAAAGGTAGCAGTGCAATCTACCAGAAAAGTTAACTGTGCTGCACAAATAGTCATCAGATATGTTACCGTCTATAATCAGTTTGGTACTGAGGGCGATCGACGTGCCAGAAAAAGATCCTTAGAAGATTTACGTGATGTCATCCGTACAGATTCTACCTACAATGGTCAAAAAAGAATTTACATATCTTTACCGTTGAAGAAAGAACATACCAATCATCAAATCAAGGCTGAATCTGTCTTTAGTAAACGCCTCCATAAAAAAGTTATAGACAAAATACATGAGTTGGTATCATCGGGAATAACAAATGTATCCTTGATAAAGAAAACACTTAAAATCTTTGTTGACACCGAGTTTTCTAAGGATATAATAAAACCATCACCTTTTGACAGGTCTTATTACCCTTTGTCAAAGGATATTAAGAACCATGTTTACAGTGCTATGGTGTCCAAAAGACTTGCTGGGGTTGATCAAGAAAATTTAGCATTGAAGATAAAAGAATGGGAACAAGATGACAGCAGTAGAAGTTTTCACTTTAGACCAGCCACTGCAGATGATACCCATCCCAGCAATAAATTCCTTTTTGTTCACCAGGAAAGTTGGCAAAAAAGAATTTTAAATTTGTATGGCAACACCATCTGCCTATTGGATGCCACCTATAAAACAACTAAGTATGCTTTGCCATTATTCCTTCTTGTTGTGAGGACTAATGTTGATTACTTGCCTGTTGCACAATTTGTAACAGAAGATGAGGTCTCTTCATTCATCCGAGAGGCACTCAACATTTTGAAGTCCTGGAATCTAACATGGAACCCATCATACTTTATGGTTGATTACTGTGAGGCAGAGATCAATGCTATTGAAGCTGAGTTCCCAAACAGTAATGTGCTTCAATGTGCATTCCATAGGGAGCAGTCATGGGAGAGATGGTCAAAATCAGGTAAGAAGTCAGTTATTGGATGCATTGGTCAATAAGTATTTTGTTTTTAATGAAAATATAAACAGCAATTACCGGTATCTTTATAACTTGTCCAAACACTCAGACCAAAGTTTCCTGTAGACAAGACAAATCTAAATTGCAAAAATATAAAATTTTTACACACAAAAAATAAATATACTAAACAACACAAGAAACGCACCACTTGACCATGGTGTTGACTTCCATTCATTTCCTATGACTTCAAAGTTTAATACCAAATATCATTTAAAGTAGTTGTCTGAATGATCTAAGATTTTGACACAGTATGTTGGGGTCCAGGACATTATTCCCTGCAATTATTGAATTTTCTTTTTTCATTTTGAATTTCTAAAAAAATAGTTTTGTAACCCCAAAATGAAAAATTCTTATATTTTAAGAAAATTTTAAATTTTATCCTTATCCAAATTTGTAACCAGAAAATGGAAAAAAAATTCTGGTCAAACCAGAAACATGCATTTGTGACTTAGCCAATCTTAGACTTTGTTTTTTTCTAATTATTCATCAGAAGTTCATGCTGTAAACGTGCCAATGCCAATTTTAGAATAATGGCTTGTTTTTTGCTGAATTTGGTTAAACTAATCATTTAGTATAAAAGAAAAAATATAATTTTCAAAATTATAAAAGATAGAAAAGAAGTGGTGAGTTTCTTGTGTTGCTGAGTATATGATAACTTTCCTGTATACCAGTACGAATTATCTATGAATTACGTAGTGGTTGGATTTCATATAGTAAAAAAAAAATATTTTATTATAATGATAAATGTTGTGTGAGCATGCAGTGAAAAAATTGTAACAGTTTTTTCACTAACTATTCTAATCAGAGCCTCAGCATAAGCATCACGATACTATTTCAGGTTTGTCACCTATTTCTTTTTAAACAATTCCTTGCTATTTTTTACTTCGATAGACTTTATTAGTCTGAAAATGCTGACTAAGACCAAGAAGTGTAAAAAAAATATGACATAAACAAACAATTCAACTAAACCAGTTTTGCATATACTATAAGTAAATTGAGAATTCCTTATTAGCTCACCTGGACCAAAGGTCAATGTGAGCTATTGCCATCACTTGGAGTCCGTCGTCGTCGTCCGTCTACAAAAGTCTCCATTCGATCAAAGTTGTCAGATGACCCCTTGTAGGAGTTATGGCCCTTTAAAGGCAAAAAATAGCGTTTTTTCCTGTTTTTGTCCTATAGAACTATTGCAAATAGAGAAAAGCTATAACCTGCTTAAACTGTCAGCTTATTTTCACCTCTACAAAAGTCTCTATCAGATTAAAATTGTCAGATGACCCCATATAGTAGAGACCTTTATGGTCCCAAGGACAAGGTGAGCGATTCAGGCTCATGGGAGCCTCTTGTTCTTCAAGTGGGTGATTTAAAATGTAACAACAGTGGGGAGTTCTATTCCATCTTCAGCGACTACATGTAATAGAAAGACTTGCTAAATGCCAACCAGCTCATGACATACCACTGCTACAATGATTGTTGCACTGGATACAGAAAGGAATTTCCAACTGTAATAACTTGTTAATAATTTTTATACTCAAATCAAGTTAAAGAACCAAACATATTAAAGTTATATTATAATTTTGTTCTTGTAGATTACAAAGTCATTCGAGAAGATTTTTTGGAGAAAATGCGCCATCTTGCCTATGCTGCTTCACAAGAGGAGTTTGAGAAGACTTTATGTGATCTAAAGACAACATCTTGGTATACTGAGAATATGTCTGTTCAGAACTATATACAGAACAGATGGATAAACATCAAAGAGGTAATAAATTTATGATTTTCAGTTTAAAGACTTTGAAAAAGAACAATAAGATGTATATGGCATGTCACAACCACAATAAAAAGAAAACCTAGATTACATTGTATGTCACTTAATCCTAGATTAACTGAGCTTTATCTTAAAGTCAAATATTCGCTTTTTCACGGCCTGCTTTAAAGCCACCGCTGCGTGTTCTTCTAAAAGTTCTCATTGAATTTCCCGATTATTCATTTGTGTTTTTAAATTAAAGTTTAGAATGGTTTGATTGAAGCGTACACGTGAATGTCGGTGTACTCGATTTCCTCGTGTTACACGTCCGGAGTATCATTGATTTTTGTTTGTTTATTACTATGCTACATTCCTTCTTATATATTTTTTAGGATACATTTTGTTTTGGATAAATTTTAAGTTTGATTTGAATGTAATTTTGCAATAATTTTAAATGTTCTAATTTATTTGTTGAATGTTATTTGGAAAACATAATATAACTTAAAAACTCAGATCTTTATTCTTCTCTGCCACGACTCGGATCCCAGAGGATCGAACTCTAAAATACGGTCAATATTTAACTGTGTGGGATTTAAACTTAGACACTTTGCTTCCCCGTACACTTTGTGGAAATAGCCTAAATTGTTGGTTTTTTCTTTTGGTTACACATTGCCCTGTCGTCCTTTGTCAAATCTCTCTACATAGTGAAAATATGGCCGAAACAGAATAGCTTGAGGGGTCGGAGACATAGAATTCACCGGACCCTCCCGCTACACTTATGTACTTTTATTGAAAGTGACTAGGTACTTCAATTTTTGCCTGACCTCCCTAGCATTAGTGTTTTCTTCATAAACATTCGAAGCAGTCGAAATGGATGACTTCTTCCTATATAAACTCCTGTAATGAAATTTTCGTACAACCACCTCCATTTTTCATAAAGTTCATGTAAGTCACTATTTTGTTTCATAATTTCATCATATATATTTCTGCTAGGTTAATTTTGGTATATCTCAACAGGGGTTAGAGTGTCAGTGGCCTATTTCATCAGATTATTGATTTATGGCACAGATGTTGTAATATTAGGTCATTTAGTGTCAAGGTCATTAGCTGTTACTGTAATAACTACTCCTTTGAATGACTCCTGGACAAAGTAGTCCCGTAGGGACACTGGGTCCTTAGAGGTGTCCCAGTGGGACTCCCACAAAAATATATATCTTGCATCAGGATATATTGCATCAGAATATATTTCATCAGAAAATGACCTTCAAGGAAAATAGGTTAGTCACCTATTATGTATAAAAAGACGAGTCTTCAACAATGAGTAACTCCATACCATTGAGACTTTATGTTAATGTAGAGCTCTGTTATTTTATTCATTATTCAACTGTTTGGGATTTATGTAAAATATACCGTCCGTTGTTATAGAACTGATCTGCGAATCAGGGCCATATTGTTCAATTGTGTGAATATTGACATGTTTTCTTAATACAAGTTTATTTTAACACTGACTCTTTTTCTTGCGAGAGCAAGTTGTCTAACTATACAAGGATCCATTTATTTTATGTGACCAGAAACTCTCTACTATATCATGCTACTGGGAGTTGCTGTAGAAAAGGGCCTGAACTTTAGTGTCTGTCGTCAATTGGATGTATATGTCAAGAGACAAACAATAACAACATAAATACGAGCATCAACTGTAACAACTGTCAATAATCGTCTTGTTGGTCGCCTACGTCACAAAGTTCTAACACACAACACAGACAAAAACCTCTTTCGTCACATTGGTGGCAGCGGTGGGATCTTTTGTGTGACTTGACAATTTCGCTGTATTGGAGTTTAGTGTACATTCTAATTTGTGTTATGGATACTCCTAGGATTAACAGGAGACATTCTAATCAGGCTATCCTGTCATCCAAGGTAAGACCTGATTTTTCTAGAACTCAATTATTCACCCCTGATTCTGGTATTGGAGATACACCATCACCTCGCCGGACCCCTATGGATATTCCGACTGGAGGATTCCCCAGGACAAATGGACTAGGCATGCGTGTCTCCCCATTGAGGAATGGTGCAGAAATCCCAGGAGTTAAAGAAAGGAGTCGTTGGAGTGTATTTTGGTTTACATGGTTTGTAATCCTTGCACTGAGTTGTTGCTGTGTAGCGTTTACTTGGACCTATTTCCCAAACAACCGGATAGTTCAACTTTCTCAAGAGTATGTCATGAATAGTTTGTTAGCTGTGATTGGTGTGACTTTTCTGGCTATATTCCTGAAGTTCCTGACGACTGTGTGCAGGAGGGAATCCCGAGAGAATGATAATCGCAGATTTCGTACCAGACAGATGGAAGAAGACATGTGGGAGGAAGACTACCGGGACGACCAGTTTCAAGAAGATGTCGATCCAGTTACGCCGGCAGATGTGTCCAACAAAATGGACGTAGTCAGTAGTCCAGCAATGGACTTCAATGATGTATCGTCCGATGGACGTTTGCGTAACTCAAAAGGAAAATCCAATGAGACAGGTGAAGGAATAGGAGGCGTTACAGTAAAACGAAGGCAAGATACGCCACGTCCCCCCTTTGAAGGCCGGGAGTCGGTTGCTTATAGGGAGAACCAAATTGTGGACCGCCGAGAGTATGTAGAACCACGAAGTACAGAAAACACATCCGAATACCCAGTTAGGAGGACCTTTACTGGAGGGAGTAACGATGTATGGAATGAGTTTCTCCAATATTTTGAAAATATGGCAGAACTTAATATGTGGGGACCCGAGAAATCAAGAAGGGTACTCCTTAGTACGCTGCGTGGTCAGGCGGAGACGTTTGCTTATGGGTTGCCATTGGTAGTGCAGAGAAACTACGACAGACTTAAGACAAAGATGGAAGGACGTTTTGGGCATACCGCTATGAAGGAGCGCTATATGGCCGATGCAAAGTTAAGAAAGAGGCAACCTGATGAATCGTTGAGAGATTTTGGACAGGCTATAGAGGACCTGTATAGAAGAGCATACCCTGATAATCCAGACATAGTGGAGGAAAACGCAATAAAGGCGTTTCTGGATAAATGTGGGCAGGCAGAAGATTTCAGGCTAGCAGTGAAAAGAAGTAGACCAAAAACCCTGCAAGAGGCTGTGGTAAATGCGATGCAGGAGGAGTGCCTTAGAGTAGGAGAAAGGGAGCTAGCTAAGGAGAGACCTGTGAATAAAAGGGTTTATGCAATCGAAGAAAAATTAGGCAGGATGGACATGATATGCGCTGAGGAATCTCAAAAAGCAGGTTCTGGGAGCAATAAATACGAAGATAATGGTGTACACCCCTTAAGAAGATACCCGCCTAGGTTTGGATCCGGACCTCGAGGACGGCCATTTAAGCGCGCATTTGGTCGAGGCAGAGGACAACCATGGATTCAAGACCAGAGCCGGCAGGAGCCTGGGGGTCCTACAAGGGTGGCCCCTGGGAGCCCTCCACAGAAGCCGTTAAACTAGAAGAGACCGGTGCCGAGGGCCCCGTACCGGTCGTGAAGGAAGAAAGGCCTAATTTTAATGAAATGCATTTCGACAAATTGGTATTCCACAGGAAGTGGAAAAGAAAGAAGTCAAAAGAGTACAATGATAGTGATTCCAGTAAAGAGGAATTGAAGTCTTTGGGAGCAGGAGAGGGATCCTCAGTGGAACCCCACTGGAGGGTCAGAGCGCCAGAAGAAACAATTAGCAGATTACCAGGAATGATGGTGCGAGGACAAGTTGAAGGAGCGCCAGT
Source organism: Mytilisepta virgata (assembly GCA_028015205.1). Lineage (NCBI taxonomy): Eukaryota > Metazoa > Mollusca > Bivalvia > Mytilida > Mytilidae > Mytilisepta > Mytilisepta virgata. Next base: position 38,170,489 of record CM051513.1, on the reverse strand, counting down.
TCATTGGAAGATAGATACGGGAGCCAGAAGTACGTTCATAACCAAACAGACATTTGACTTGATCCCTGATAAACCTGTATTGGAGGAAGTGGATAGTAGATATATTACTGCCAGTGGACACAGTTTAAAGTGCTATGGCCAAGCACTGATGAACATTGCCTTTGGTGATACCATCTACCCCCATGAAGTTGTTGTTGGAGTAGTTCGGCATAATTTAATTGGTGAAGACTTCATAACTAAGTACAGATGCCATTGGGACCATGATGAGTCAACATTTGTCATAAAAGGGAGTAGAGTACCCTTAAGGGACTCTATGTCCTCTACAGAGACAGCTAGAGTCATAGCTTTGGAGACCGTACTAGTGCCAGCGAAACAGGAGGCAATAATAAAGTCAGGTCTCTGTACAAGGACCTGCGGGCAAAGTCACCTTGGGATTTTGACCCCAGAGCGTCCATTCATGGAACGCCACGGACTTGCATTAGCAAAAACCTTAGTAGATGCAGCTAATGAAGTTGTTTATGCTAGAGTATACAACCCTGGAGCAGATGATGTGAGGGTGTATAAGCATACACATATGGCGATATTTACGCCAGTGTGTCGAATAGGACCAGTAGTTAATCTACGTGTCCAGGCACAAGAAGAAGATGATGAAGTTGAAGAAGTGTTCGTTGATGAAGAAGGAGAGTTACCAGAATATATGTTACCTGTTTTTCTAAAAGGAAAAGAGAATTTAGATCACGAACAATGTAAAAGGCTGAAGAAGTTTCTCATGGATAATCAAAGATGTTTTGCCAGGCCAGGAGAAGTCGGGAGAACTAATATGGGAGTACATAAGATACAACTGAAAGATGAAAAGCCTGTGAGAGAACCACCAAGAAGAATTCCTTTGTATAAGAGACAAGCCCTTGAAGAAGAAATAAAAAAACTTGAAGAGAAAGGGTTAATCGAAAAGTCTAACAGCCCTTGGTCATCGCAGACTGTAATGGTTCAAAAGAAGGATGGGACATGGAGGATGTGTATTGACTATCGAAAGTTAAACGAAAAGACGGTTAAGGATGCTTATCCACTGACCAGAATTGATGAGAATTTAGATGCCCTGGTGGGAGCTGAATGGTTTTCATCTTTAGATTTAGATATGGCCTATCACCAGGTGCCAATGGTTGAAGAAGATAAAATAAAGACTGCATTTGCAACACCTAGAGGCGGCCTATACCAGTACACTACAATGCCATTTGGTTTATGTAATTCAGCCAGTACATTTGAGAGGATAATAGAAAAGACCTTAACGGGACTTCAGTGGGAGATAGCTGTTCTATATCTTGATGATATTGTTGTATATGGAAAGTCGTTTTCAAATCATCTCGAGAATCTACAGAAGGTGATTGACAGGTTGTCAAAAGCTGGATTGAAATTAAAACCTAAGAAATGTTGCCTATTACAGAAAGAGGTATCGTTCCTGGGCCATGTTGTATCCAAATCTGGAATAAGAACCGATCCAGCAAAAATTGCTGCTATTAGAGATATGCCATGTCCGAAAACTGTGACACAGACTAGGAGTTTCTTGGGTCTAGCCTCCTACTATCGTAAATATGTACAGTCGTTTTCCAAGATTGCCAAACCACTGTTTGATCTAACGAGAAAAGACAAAAAGTTCAGTTGGTCTGATGATTGTGATAAGAGTTTCCAAGAACTTAAAGATAGATTAATGCGTGCTCCCATTTTAGCATTCCCACAAGCCAACGGGAGTCAATTCATACTAGACACTGATGCGAGCGCATACGCCATAGGAGCAGTACTTTCCCAGGTACAGGAAGGCAGAGAGAAAGTCATAGCATACGGGAGTCGTTGCCTAGATAAACCAGAGAGGAATTATTGTGTGACAAGACGGGAGATGTTAGCTGTTGTATATTTCACCAGATATTTCAAGCACTACTTGTTGGGACGAAAATTTCTCATCAGAACAGACCATGGCTCGTTATCTTGGCTACAGAAGTTTAAGGAGCCAGACGGACAGATACACAGATGGATACAACAGCTCAGTCAATTCCATTTTGAAATACAACACCGACCGGGCGCCAAGCATGGAAACGCCGATGCTATGTCCAGACTTGTAACACCGGGCGGCGACGTCTGCAAACAGTGTGAAATGCCTTGGGATTTCGAGTATAATGGACCAAAAACGACAGAGATAAAGAATATGAAAGAAGAGAAACCAACTGAATTTGTAGGCATGCTGGTAGATGATTCTGAATCTGATGAAGAGAATCGAGATCATACTCCTACTCGAGGGAGTCGGACTCCCGATATAAGGAGTCAAGCTGAAACACCAGAAGAAGCTCCAGGAGGAGCTCCGATATTAAGAAGGGGGAGGAAGCCCAACAGACCTAAGTCAGCTAAGCAGAAGTCGATACCAACAGAGGACTTAAACGATAAAGAAAATATACGCCTTAAACAAGATGAAGATGAAGTTATTGGAAAAATCTTAAAATTAAAGCTAGAAAATAAAGAAAAACCTACTTGGGAAGAGATAAGTGGAGAGAGTAGACAATTTAGAGCATACATAGCAAGATGGGAGCTACTTGAGGTTCATAATAATGTTTTGTGCATACATTGGGAGGACAAGAATGAAAGATTTAGATGGAAAATATGTGCTCCTGTTTCATTATTAAATGCCATACTGTTTTATCTACACGATGCCAGAACTGCGGGACACCAGGGAGTCAAAAAGACTTATGAGAAAGCAAAATTGTCGCCATATTTTTGGATTGGAATGCAAAGAACTGTAAGGGATTATATAGACATGTGTGACATTTGTGGGGAAAGGAAAGGTCCAGCTTTTAAGAAACGACACAGGATGAAAATATACAAGTCAGGCATGAGTTTCCAGAGGATAGCAGCCGACCTTGCGGGGCCGTTTCCTATGAGTGAGAATGGAAACAAATATATTCTTGTTGTTGCCGATTATTTTTCAAAACTAACAGAAGCGTATGCTATTCCTGATATGCAAGCGACAACAGTTGCGGATGCCTTGTTTAGAGGATGGATAAAACGTTACGGGACCCCCGGGGAGCTACATACTGACCAAGGGAGACAATTTGAAAGCCAGTTATTTCAAGAACTTTGTAAATTTTTAGACATTAAGAAAACTCGAACAACACCGTTACATCCGAGATCAGACGGAATGGTCGAAAGAATGAACAGAACAATCAATAATATGTTATCCAAATATATCAAAATTCATCAAAGAGACTGGGACGACTATTTGGACTCTGTTATTATGGTTTATAATTCAACACCCCATGAGAGCACGGGTCAGAGCCCACATAGAATGGTATATGGTGAAGAAATGAAATTCCCGTTGGATTTTATATCGGAACAAATTTTACAAGATGAAGTAGAAATTGACGAAGAATATACTACTGAATATGTCCTGAATTTGCAGAAGAATTTACAACAAATTCATTCTTTAGCTCGGGAGCAACTCGGGAGTGCTGCAGAGAGACAGAAATCGGCATATGATAATTCCGTACGTAGTAAAAATTATGAAGTTGGACATTTAGTTTGGCGCAATCAGAGGAAAAATGTAGTAGGGAGAAAATTAAAAATTCAACGAGATTATTCTGGTCCCTGGATTATTGTTCAAAGATTAAGTGACGTTTTGTTCAAAATTCAACACTCTAAAAATTCGAAACCTGTTATTGTTCATGGTGATAATCTTAAACCTTATCTCGGTCAGAAACAATTCCCATGGTTTATTTCTAGTACAATGTCAACTTTGACACATAAAAGTGATGAGGATAGGCTGTCGCCGCACGAGGAATTTGTGGAAAACCCAATTGGCGGTGAAGATCAAAGAGATGCTGAAAATGTGCCGGTCACTGACCTAGAAGCTGATATTCCATCCAATAGTAATGACGGGGACCCTCCGGAAAAGTTACGGGACTACATAGGAGTCCGGAATAGTTCCGCCAATAGAATACTACCGGATATGCGTGAGACAAATGCGCAAAGGTTACGGCGAAAAATCCAAATTCCTAGAAAGTTCAGGGATTATATTCTTAGTGTTTCAAAAAAAAAAAAAGAGAAAATGGACAAAAAGGGTAAAGGCAAAATGCCTCGGGACGCCCCATTTTGCAGGATCTGCAAAATTGAGTTTGGTAACAAGAGGAATCTGAGGAGGCACAACAATCAGTTTCATAGTTGTAAAGTAAAGATAATTTCATGCACAGATTGTGACTTGCACTTCTTTAGGAGGGAGAAGTTAAGAGAACACTTGGTGTCTGACCATAAATACTCTAAGGAGGCAGCCTACGAAGTAGCATTAGGGACGGAATTCATTAGAAAGGATCGAAGTGACTTAGAGGCGAATGACAATGACTTTAATGTGGATGATGATGATGTAGCTGAAAATGAACAGCAGAAAAGGGAAGCAGGATCTGACGGAAGAAGAGTGACAATAGAAAGTGATGATTCTGAGGATGAAAATCACAGTAAAAAAAGGAAAATTCCGAAATATGAGAACATTCGTATAAACGTGAATACTGGTAGTGACAAGAGTACTAGTGATAAAAAAGAAGAGGAGGTGTACGAAATTGACAAGGACAAAGACATAGAATTGATCAATTTAACTCTGATTCAGAAAAAGCATATCGACCAAGAAGGAAAAGTTGTGATAAGGAGGGAACAGCACATCAATACAAGCATGCATTACGATTCGAAAACATTTCCGTGGCAAGAGTTCTTAAGATATTTTCTAGCTCAAGTCAGAGCTCACATGAATGATGTAAATTCCAGTGAGAGACCAGGGCCATCGGTCGTCAGGATTGATGAAAGTGACAATAATTCGGATGAGGATATGGACTAACATGGTAGTGTGCGTGAATTTGTCTGTATATTATTTCGTAGTGGTAGAGTTAAATTGCAAAACTTATTGATATACAATGTGTTGATTTATGATTATTATTTTTTTTTTAATTATTTTGTTTTTGTATAATGTACATGTATGCAGGAGTTGGTACCTATTGGGACCTCTCCTGGGGGAGTCCATAATGGACCCCAGGTAAAAGGAGTCCTTTACGGACCCTTATATTGTAAATATATACATAATTATTTTTCGTAATTATCTTACGTCGTTTTTTTTTTATATAGTGCCATATGCATAATACGGACACAGAGGTTGTCCATTTTGTTTTGAAATCCTAAAGGGAAAATTTTTTTTTTTAATTTTCTTTTTATAAATATATATTTTTTTTTTTATTCGCATTTGCTATCTAATATTTTTGGTAAGTGTATACGTTTACATTTATATATTTTTTTTTTTTGATCTAGTCATGTTCAGGGAACAAACCAATATTATTCTGATATACCAATTTTTGCCAAGAACCGCCAAAATGTGTTCAGGATCATTTTTTTTTATATATTTTATGTTATTTTGTAACGGTTGTATTTTTTTTTATATTTTACATGTACATAATAGTGCATATCACATCAATACTTACCTCGGCTTGTCAAAAATTTATTTTTGAATTTCACATATCAATCATGATTTGTTTTTGATAAAATGTTTTTCTGAACAGTGGGAGTTCAGGGCTTAGTGGGGGGCAATGTAATGAAATTTTCGTACAACCACCTCCATTTTTCATAAAGTTCATGTAAGTCACTATTTTGTTTCATAATTTCATCATATATATTTCTGCTAGGTTAATTTTGGTATATCTCAACAGGGGTTAGAGTGTCAGTGGCCTATTTCATCAGATTATTGATTTATGGCACAGATGTTGTAATATTAGGTCATTTAGTGTCAAGGTCATTAGCTGTTACTGTAATAACTACTCCTTTGAATGACTCCTGGACAAGGTAGTCCCGTAGGGACACTGGGTCCTTAGAGGTGTCCCAGTGGGACTCCCACAAAAATATATATCTTGCATCAGGATATATTGCATCAGAATATATTTCATCAGAAAATGACCTTCAAGGAAAATAGGTTAGTCACCTATTATGTATAAAAAGACGAGTCTTCAACAATGAGTAACTCCATACCATTGAGACTTTATGTTAATGTAGAGCTCTGTTATTTTATTCATTATTCAACTGTTTGGGATTTATGTAAAATATACCGTCCGTTGTTATAGAACTGATCTGCGAATCAGGGCCATATTGTTCAATTGTGTGAATATTGACATGTTTTCTTAATACAAGTTTATTTTAACACTGACTCTTTTTCTTGCGAGAGCAAGTTGTCTAACTATACAAGGATCCATTTATTTTATGTGACCAGAAACTCTCTACTATATCATGCTACTGGGAGTTGCTGTAGAAAAGGGCCTGAACTTTAGTGTCTGTCGTCAATTGGATGTATATGTCAAGAGACAAACAATAACAACATAAATACGAGCATCAACTGTAACAACTGTCAATAATCGTCTTGTTGGTCGCCTACGTCACAAAGTTCTAACACACAACACAGACAAAAACCTCTTTCGTCACACTCCGCTATATATCTGTGCATTAACATGAAAATTATTTTAATGCGCCTAATTACCCGACAAAATAGTATCCTTTATTCATTTTATTTGGTCTTGGTTGCTCCTCAAACTTCATATCAAATTTCTCCGTTTAGCCAATTCAAAATCATTTTCATCTATAATGATTACCGATTACGCGTTGTCAAATAATTTAAAATCTTTCATAAAGGATCTTGATCTCCCTCGCTAGCGTTGACTGACTATTGCTATATTGTAACGGGAGTTATATTTTCCCGTGAATTCCCTTGTTTTTGGTGAAATATCGGGATTTTCGGCCTAAATATATCCTGGGAATCAAAACTAAGTCATTGCTTTGGTTACTAAATCTAATACTAAACTAAAGATCAGAAGTTACAGGCTTAGACATAAATTGACATGTAGCATGCAGACAAACTCCGCCCACTTTCACACGATTGGCATCAAACTCCCCGGCAGTTCCAGTTCCGTCCGTATCCGTTCCTCCACTAATCACTGCCTTCGGCGTTTTCCGTTCTTAGGATCTACTTGATTTTGACCCCACTTGACCTCGTCGTAACAACAAAGATGGCGAAGGTTTTCGAATGCTGTGTGTGTTGAGGGCCGTTTGTTGAATTATCATATGTAGAGGAAATATACCCCCCCCCTAAAATCGTACAAAGATTACAGAATTTTAATTCGAATTTAATATTTAAAAAATTAATGATGCAGCTTGAAACTTTGTCTAAACTAAAAGCTAAATTTTCTAAAATGCGGGGGTACCTTGTCAAAACGTTGACAGGTGGGTTCTTCCAGCACATTTGAACCTCGACAAAATTTGACCATATTTAAAAAATTAGTTAACGTATAACTGGTAAGTGTGATGCAGCTTGAAACTTTGTCTAAACTAAAAGATGAATTTTCTAAAATGCGGGAGTACCTTGTCAAAACGTTGACAGGTGGGTTCTTCCAGCACATTTGAACCTCGACAAAATTTGACCATGTTACATACCCCATTACAGACAGTCTGTCTAAAATAATATCATAAAAAGCATACCCCTTAATTCTAGTAAAAGCAATATTTCATTCAAAATGAACGATATATATGCATTTGAATTTTAATTTTCTCAAAATGATTACATAGCAAAATATATCTTAATCAAATGTAATAAATTGCTTCGCTGAGCGCAGCTGGATACGACCGCAGAGGTCCAACCCTGAACAGTTGGGGCAAAAATGGACACAATATTCACGCTTGATACAGGTCTGAATTTGGATTGTAATTAAATATTTGACACATAATAGGTTTCTGACACAGAATAACTGTAGTCAAAGAACTTAAAATTGGACATATGATTTGAATTTATATTCAATTTTTTGCTTTTTGTGCAATACAATATGCTGTTGCGAATTGACCCCTCCCCCCCCCAAAAAAAAATAAAATTTAACCTCTTTTTTTGCTTTTTTGCAATACAATATGCTGTTGCGTACTGACACCCCCCCCCCCCAAAAAAAAAAATCATTGTACCCCCCTCTCCACCCTTTGTTTTGCAAAATAAAAATTTGAAGACATTTTAATTTCTGAAATCTGAAATGAGAATAAATTGCCCCCCCCCCCTTTCCATTTTTCCAAAAACAAAATTCTTTCCCTCAAAATATGGTCATAATCCAAATTTCTCATGGAGTTTGCAAACATAATTACCCATTTAAATATATCATAAAAGTCTTAAAATAGAAAATGACATATGGACAAAATTAATATTAATTAATAGTAACTTCTAAAAATAAACTGACAGCTATAAATCACCCCAAGACAATCTACATTTCTTTATACATAATTTACAAGCAGTGTGAGGGAGGTAATTGAATCATACACAACATTTTACTTTAAATGTGTTTGGATTACCTCCCTTACACCAAGATAATAACCAAACAAGAAAAATGCTTATTCGGCCGTTTTTTGGAACCCAATTCTTATTCTTAAAACTGTTGGGACCAAAACTCCCAAAATCAATCCCAACCTTCCTTTTGTGGTCATAAACCTTGTGTTTAAATTTCATAGATTTCTATTAACTTATACTAAAGTTATAGTGCGAAAACCAAATGTCTTCGGACGACGCCAATGTCATACCAATATACGTTTTGCGGTCGTATAAAAATATCTTTCACAGTAATTGTTATAAACATAGATTTTCAGGTATTTAAATTCTAGTTTGTATGATAAGAAGCTGAACAGTCAACAGATCAGTGCCAGTGGATACTCGTAGGATTTATCTTCATCATGTCAATGCAATAAACCAATTAAATGGACAATTATAAGTTGTTACATAATAAGTGATTATCTACAAGTCAATCCTGCTTAGATTGTTTTCTTCAAATTATAATCCTGTTCCAGAGGTTCTTCAAATATAACCCCATTCCAGATAGACAGATATTATCCTTTTGCAGAAAAGAAAAAATAGTCAAAAATCCACCCCTTTTGTCAGAACATACCCAGCATCTCATATATAGTAAGTGGGTGGAGGAGGGCAATAACCTGTATCTAAATTCACACAACATTGACTGAGTGGGTGAGTCTTGTCAGTTAAGTTGAGGATGTACATCTCTGAGCCAAAAATTTCTAGAATTAATTTTTTTTTCTTAACATCATTTTTGGGTTTATATGACTGTAAAATTAATTTATGAAGAAAAAATCATATGGTGGTGCACTTCTTTTTTGCTACTGTCATTTAAATGTACCACATTTTTGATGATTTTCCCATTTTTCATCAATTTTTACCCATTTTTGGGCTATTATCATGAAAAAAAATATCACAGTTTCATGATTAAACTTTTTTCCATATACTTTCCCTAAAGATGAAGTGAACCAATCTGAATAAATTTCACTTAAAAAAAAAACTAGCCTAGGTAGGTGTTAATATAAGAAAGTTATAAAAAAAATTTTTGTTTTGTTTTTTGTTTTTGTGTCAAAATAACCATGCAGCACAGGCTCTTGTCTCAGAAAAAAAAGTTACCAAGAACTCTTGGCATATATAGTATTTTTTTTTCTGAGACAAGAGCCTGTGCCATGCAGTCAATTTAGTAAATTTGGGATTTTTCTCATTTTTAGAACAAAGAGCATATGATTTCAACTTCTTTATTATAAATGATTGAAAAAGTACATACTAAATAATTGTTAAAAGAAAAAATTGATATGGGATGTACTTATTTTTGGTAAAATCATTTCTTTGTACCGCTCACCCATGTTCTAAACATTCTGCATGATGACACTGACCAGACTTGATTATAAAATTTTATTACTCAAAAATTATATATTGTAAGTACATAATTTTTTCACAGAGTTTAGTTGAATTATAATATTTTTTTAAATTCATTAATATTTTCCACTTGTATCACATGTTTTGGAAATAATTCCCGAACGAGATTTCAATGAGACTGGATCATCAGAAGAATACATCCTTAAATTTCTAGTTTCTGTATATTTTCCCCACTGATGGCCTGCCTTGATGATTGCAAGCAAGGTAGCAGGCTTGTGTGATGTTTCTGCTGCCAGTGCTGGTCCAAATTTATTGCAAAATACTGTCTACATGTACCACGATATCCATTTTTGAAAAGCACTTCACAACAAAAAGCATACTTTTGGGTACTATCCATGAATATTTCAAAGCATTTTATTTTGTACAAATAAATGAATTAAACATTGTGTTTTTGTTTTGATTATATTGGGGTTTTTTTTTAAATAAAAGAAATCTTATAAACAGAATATTTTTTGTATTTCCTCCATGGCCATACACTGATTTCTGAAGACTTCTTTTATTACTGCGTTTCAGGCATTATATTGTAATTCTTTTGTTGGTTAATTAACCTTGTTGAGTTGCCCAAGAAGATAATTTTCCCCCGCTGCAACCTGGTGGGGGTACATGGAAATGCCGGATGTCCGTGCATCCAACCGACATTGTAAGCGCTCTCACGCCTACAAACCATAATAGATTTTATTTAAATTTATATCATTGTTGTGATTTAGTATTATCTCTGTCAATTTCGAATTTCAGTGTCGTACCATTATTTTTGTTGGAGTTATTGCCCTTTCAACTCTGAAAATATCGTCAATTTTTCTTGTAAGCGCTATTAGTTTTATCTTCATTGCTGTACCATTATTTTTTTGTTGGAGTTATTGCCACATGGCAGGGAACATTGGAACACTGTTCTTGTTGTTTATGAAAGTTCTAGAATTTAATAAGGATTTTATGTAACATTTTACTATATATATATGTAGATAAAAAAGATCAAGATAGTGTATCCAGGAACAACTGCAGCTTTGTAGCTTTAATTAAGCTTTTGTAGCTTATATGTGCCAGCTATTAACAATTAAGGTAGTTCGGGGGTTTAAATTTTCGCGCCTTCTGCGACGAAAGTTGCGCATTCTCTTGTCGTGAACAAGTATTTTTACAATAACCCGATAAATTAAAAAAAACATTCGTAAACAACTTTTTTCAGCAGATAACTTACTTTGAACAGTATTTTTTGCAATCATTCAATGAAACGAATATGTTTAATTTATCTTTTTAGATGACGAAATGAAGCATGTTTACCAACGGTAAAAGTGAATGGTGAGTAGTCGAAAAAATCTCAAGAAAAAAGAGAAGATATGAAACAAGTGAACCGCTTATTAAGATGACTGACTTGATTCTCAGGAATAATACATATTGAGAATCATTTTGGTGTATTATTAAGCGGGTTCACAAATTAACATCACTGAAACTGGACTTGAAAGTGACGGAGCACCCTTTGAAAAAAAATGGCCATGGAGGCAAGATGTTAATTTCGCAATGCGACAATCGCAATAAATAATACTCTGCTCTAAAGAAATTATGCCATCCATCAGAAACCACAAGGGGCGATTCTCGCAAACAAAATCTGTCAAAAAAATATCAAAATTAATTCTAGATAGAGTTCAGCAAAAACATAAAAACAACAACCGAGTATCAGATCATTCCTATGCTACATTTTGTAACCCTGTAACACCAACAGAGAACATTACAGCAAGTACATTAACTGATGATGACTTAACATATATACCCCCTGATCTTGTACTCTTAAGTCACTGTAGACTAGTCACCGAACTTGACACCTTGGCTAACCAGCTGAAAAAATGCAGAGAATGTAGTATACCTTTACATTTGCATGATGCAAAGGGAGTCTGGTGCCATGGTCTGACCGGCATAGTGTACATTATTTGTCAAAACTTGTCATGTCAAACCTTAAACAGAATTAAACTAGGCAAGTTCCACTTTGGGAGTGAAAAGAAAGGCGTTGGAATTTTTGATGTCAACACGAAAGCTGCAACAGGTTTCTTTCATGTACAGTTTCTAACCTTCCCGACCCCACATATATGTCACCTGACATTTTCACTAGTCCTCTGGAAAAATAGTGTCTGTTTATTTTCTTTTATGTTCATCTCATCATAAATCTGTTATATATAAAATAGCATAACATTTTCTCGGTTGTAAAATTGAGAATGGGGAATGTGTCAAGGAGACAACAACCTGACCAAAGAGCAGAAAACAGCTGATGGTCACCGATGGGTCTTCAACACTGGGAAAATCCTGCACCCGGAGCAAGTAAATATAAATTAATGCTTGAAGAATCTATCTCAACTTTGATGACAATTTCTTTCAAAAAACTAAACTTTTAAAAAGATATGCCAGTAAAGTTAAGCATATCATTCCAAAAAGTGTCAGTTTCAGTAGATATTCAACTGAGGAATGTTCTTCAATCTGAAAATATACAAAGAAAATATACATTTTATTCCTCATTCACTAATATACATATAGATATGAATATAGATGTTATACTTACCTATTTAATCAGGTAAATTTTGTTATTCTTATGGTTTTCAAAAACTTAAAATGAACAGAAAGCATGTCCAGGTATTACCGCAGTAGTTTAGGTACTGTTTTTATACGACCGCAAAATTTGCGGTCGTATACTGGCATGACGTTGGCGTCGTCGTCCGAAGACATTTGGTTTTCGCACTATAACTTTCGTATAAGTTAATAGAAATCTATGAAATTTAAACACAAGGTTTATGACCACAAAAGGAAGGTTGGGATTGATTTTGGGAGTTTTGGTCATAACAGTTTAAGAATTAGGGGCCAAAAAAGGGCCCAATAAGCATTTTTCTTGGTTTTCGCACAATAACTCTAGTATAAGTATACATAATTCTATGAAATTTTAACACAAGGTTTATGACCACAAAAGGAAGGTTGGGATTGTTTTTGGGAGTTTTAGTCCCAACAGTTTAGGAATTAGGGGCTAAAAAAGGGCCCAAATAAGCATTTTTCTTGGTTTTTGCACAATAACTTTAGTATAAGTAAATAGAAATTTATGAAATTTAAACACAAGGTTTATGACCACAAAAGGAAGGTTGGGATTGATTTTGGCAGTTTTGGTCCCAACAGTTTAGGAATTAGGGGCCAAAAGGGTCCAAAATTAAACTTAGTTTGATTTTAACAAAAATTGAATTCTTGGGGTTCTTTGATATGCTGAATCTAAACATATACTTAGTTTTTTTATTATGGGCCCAGTTTTCAAGTTGGTCCAAATCGGGGTCCAAAATTAAACTTTGTTTGATTTCATCGAAAATTGAACTATTGGGGTTCTTTGATATGCCAAATCTAACCGTGCATTTAGATTCTTAATTTTTTGTCCCGTTTTCAAATTGGTCTACATTAAGGTCCAAAGGGTCCAAAATTAAACTTAGTTTGATTTTAACAAAAATTGAATTCTTGGGGTTCTTTGATATGCTGAATCTAAACATGTACTTAGTTTTTTATTATGGGCCCAGTTTTCAAGTTGGTCCAAATCGGGGTCCAAAATTAAAGCTAAAAAAGGGGTAAATTTTTTTTTGGGGGGGGGCAATTCTCCACAGCATATTGTATTGCACAAGAAGCAAAAAATTGAATATAAATTCAAATCATATGACCAATTCTAAGTTCTTTGATTTCAGTTATTCTGTGTCAGAAACCTATTATGTGTCAAATATTTCAAGAAATTTTCAATTGCACAGTATTGCCCAATAGCAAGAAATCTTCAATTGCACAGTATTGCGCAATAGCAAGAAATTGATATGTGTGCCCAATTTTAAATTGGTTATTTCTGATTTATATATAAAAACAAATAATACTGATATGGTTTGAATAGGTAAATTAAAAAATTTTAAGTTTGACAACATTCATTCTGTGTCAGAAACCTATGCTGTGTCAAATATTTATTCACAATCCAAATTCAGTATTGTATCAAGCTTGAATGTTGAGTTCATAATTGCCCCAACTATTCAGGGTTCGACATCTGCGGTCGTATCTAGCTGCGCCCAGCGGAGCATTTTATTTTACAATCTAATTAATATTAGATCTACTAATTGCTTCTTTCAGTCACTGTGTAAATCACATAATGTTTTTACCAATATATTTAAAGGACAGTTTTCCACTTTGGAACATCTTTTATTATATGAATCAAACACATTGTATTGGAAATACAGTAAAGAACATGCTTTTACAATCGAACTTGATATTTAGTTTGTGTCAATTCCATTTAATGATATCAGTACTGGAAAGGTAGCGAGATTTCCGAAGGGGTAGAATATGATTGGAATTGATGGAAAATATGAAGATTCCTTCATGTCGATCACATGATTGCAATAACCAACGAAATTTGGTTTTACATACAATAATTCATCTGAGGTATAATAAATGAAGTTCATGCATAGGTGGTATGTTATTAAGGTTTCTATAACCTATGATGTCATTTCTGCAAGTTTTGGCCAAAATTCAAACTGTCAGCCTGAACGTATATGTGTAAAGCTCTGCATGAGACATACCACACTGCAAAGCACAAGAAAAGCAGATTTTAGAACTGATGTTAATACGGTACAATGATCGTTTTCACAAAATGAGTCTGAAGGCAAAGTTTATACGATCAATATGTGTTAAGTTTTGGATACAAACTGAGACAAAGGATGGACATTCGTAATGTTATTATCTCCTGTACAATAAATTCCTATGCATGGAAGGAAAATGGAAATTATTTCTATATTAAATAAACATTCTCAGCTTTCATTTAACCTTTAAATGTTACTTTTAACATTATGGTAATTTATCAATTTACCCAAGTTAATTCAAGTTCAACTTTTTTTAAGAACTATGGTACTTAGTGGCACACCGACCTGGAAGTGTATAACGAGACCTAATATTGCAATGTCTGCAATATTTGTGAAATCTATTGATTTAAAAAAAAACTTCCTTCAAAATACTGTCCTTGTGTTATTTTTTATCTTATAAATGAATTTTTGATAACCTGGTTTATTACACTGAGTGTAGTGAAGTACCGAAAATTACGATTAAAATCAAATTTGATAATTCACCCTGTGAAATCTTAAGTCATATTTCACTCTAGGAAGTGACTTGACAATGGCTGTTCGCCAATGACGTTGCTATACAAATGTTGAGGTGTAGTCAAATAAAAACATAATCCCTTGTATTTCCTTGTTAAATTTTATGATTACAGGGAATATGTCAATGTAATAAACATAACTAATCTCTAATAATAAAAATCTCTTGACCTAAAAACATGCATTCGTGAATTAATGTGTTGTTCGGTAACTCAATGTAGATTTGTAGGTATTGAAAACTAAAGATTAGTTATACTATATTAAAATGTTTCATTGTTAAGAAGCATATTGTTATTTTGTAATCTTCAGCGTTTTTCTATCTACTATTGTATAAGGTAAAATGTATTTTGAAATATCTGTACTTACATGTATCGGTAATAGTCCACACATACATGTATGATATATAGGATAAGTCTGTAATTTGTATGCATTATATGGAACCATTTTCATTAAATAAGAAATGAAAATATTAACTCAACATGCTCAATAAAGAAAAGGTAAAATGTTGAAATGTGTTCTTTCTTAGACTATGAAGTAAGCATACTGTTTACAACATAAAGTATACCATACTTAGTTTAAGAAATAATGTGAAAATATTAAATGAACATCAATGCCAACAAAAAAACACACCGTTTATTATATTAAAGCCTCACCACTTATCAAAAACATGACATTCATGAATACAGATACACTTCACTGCCAACTGAAAATCATGATTTTCAAGAAGCTTGGCACCCTTTTCAGATGAAAACAGGGACTCTGGATGACAACATATAACTTCAAAAGCACCATTTATCACATCTTCAATTATACAACCACAACAGTCTACCTCACACTCATTACAAATTACTCTGCCTTGCATGTCAATCCTGCATGCTGGTATTGATCTGCCATAAAAATAAGATTTTCCTTACTTAAGTTTTATAATAATCTGTTATATAGTGGTTTGATTCGGCAAATAAAGCTCCTATTTGTTTCTGAGAATTTTGAAAATAAATTTTAAGGAGTTATGCAGTTGTAGATGTTAAAAAAATTAGCATCTGCTCCAAATTTCATACTATAACTCTAAATTGCTTTGACTGATATTCACATTTTTTTACAGGATATTGGGATGGATCAAACATAGTATTTGATGATTTTTTATATGTTGTAATAACTGTTTCTCATATTTAATCACCAACGATTATTGAAGGAGTGTTTTCCAGAAACTTCAATCTCAGTAGTCAGTATTACATAAATATTATAATGTAAGGCATAGTTGTTTTTTTTCTTTGTTTTGTGTCTGTGTGCAGATAGGTTTTTTGCCTCATCTAGTCAAAAACAAACACAGACATGACAGACATATTTTTCAATCTTCCCAACCGTCTTTCAGAGCTTCAGTTTTTTAATGGCCCCAGACCAGACGAACACTATTACAAATTACTTTCGATTTGAATCTCTTGTTTTTTCTGGTGTCACAGAATAACTGGTCAATTGCAGTTTTACTGTTATGAAATCTCTATGAGGAGTAAATGCCTTGTGTTTTTTTCTGGCTGGCAGGTTTTCACAGACTCAGTTGACGCAAAAAAGAGAAAAAAAACAGACACAACCTAATCCGATATTAAAATGAAAAACAAATCCCTCAAATCACAAATTCTACACACCATTTGACATTGAACATTTCCACTGGTTACTACATTAATTATATGGACAATTAAAGTAACAAGAAGCATATTTTTGTCGACATTAAAAAATAAACTGGGTAATGAATGAACAACTCAAGCAACATTTTGTGTTACAGGAGGCATTTTGGATATATAATTTTAATATTATTATGGAAAAATTTTGACTTTAATGACTGTTCATCAGGATATAGCTGAAATTCAGACCCCCCCCACATGGTCCAAACATACTTGCTGCACTATACAACCAACCTTTCACACTAATTTTTTTCAGAAGTCAGTATGATAACCATGCCAGTTCATTGACATTATGCCTACATCCGAGTATTTGATGAATGTGTGGAAGTTAATAAAGAAATGAATTGTTGAAATTACCTGTTTTTCAATCCCAACAACTGATCGCTGTGAATAATATTTAGTGGTGAAACAACTAACGAAATAGCCTTTAGATCATATTTTTTTCTATATAAAGTTGGAAAAGTTGGTATATGGCACTCTTGCCATATCCAACATGAAGGTTAAGTAGCACGTCATTGTGTGGGGTGTCTACTAACAAAGGATCCAATGCATCAACCTGGCATTTTTGGGGTTCAAAACCAAAAACTTTCCTGCATATATCAGAGATATCCATATTTTGGCGGGAGTTTATGGAGGTAGGGAAGAGAACGCAGATGGAACATATTACACTTGAAAATAATTTTCGCTTCTCGATTCAGTTTCATTAAGTGGTGCCAATTATTCAGTCAAATTATATAAATTTCATAACCCTTTTAAAAAATTAATGCATATTGAAGTGGTAACTAAGGAATGTATTTAACTTTTTTAAACTCTATTGGCGTAGATTTTGGGATCGATTTCGATCCATAAATCTCAAAGCCGATGGCAGTGTCCTAGTAGTGGAGGTATATGGTACCGGAACGGATATGGTCACTGTCCCGGAGTTTGGATTGGCATTATATGAATACATTACACTTGGACATGGTCATACTTGGTGTTGGAAATAATTTAATTCCGATAAGTTTTTTTATAGGTGTACTTCAATGCAATAACTACAATAATAATATTCCAAACGGGAAAACCAATGTCTTACCAAGTGTAATTACAAGAAAATGTTTTATTGTTGATCAAAGACGCCCATATGGACTGTAAAATCAACATGGGGACTGCACGAATCAGACGTTCTGGACTTGTTCCGGATGTTCTGTTCCGAACTAGCACCCGACTAGTTCTGGACAGGAAGTGTTAATCCAAAATGGTGGACAATAGGATTAATAGGATTAAAAAAGCTGTATCATTTGCCATTTTGGACGATATACTTAACGAGGACAATACTGATGACGATGAAGAATCAGAAATATCTTTTATTGCTATATGTGCAGTGCTAGCATTGTAGGTCATATAAAAATTGCTTACATTTTGTCAATTTCTGTAAAAATGTGCAATATTTATGAGTATTTTGGACAAAACCGATTTTAAAGTAGAAATGGCCTCATATTTTTCTTTGTTTAATATTTAAGTCATATAGAAGCTGTTCTCAATCTGAGATTATATATATATATATATATATATATCGCCTTTTATCGAATTGTTAAAAAGCTTGACTCGAGAGAAAAATATATTTCTCAATAAAAAGTCGAACATTTCTGGCATGCATATATTATATAATGTTCACAAGTACCATTATGTTTTACAACAATCTTCAGATGAAAGGCGAATATATATAAATATATATATATATTGCTTATTAATGATATTCATACCCTGGCTGCATAAAGGCACAGACCATTTGATTTTGTGTTTGAGGGGGGGGGGGGGGGGTCTTCCCTTCAAATGAAACAGCAAACTAATAATTGTGTTGATAAAATTTATAGTTTGATCGAATATTGCCATAATATGCACATCAATACAGCAATACTACATGCAACACTGATTTTTTTTTGACATCTTAATCTCCAAGTACCAATAATCAGACCTGAATTTTTCATCTTTATACTATCAAATAGCTAGTCAAATTAACCCAATTGTTTAACAAAATGTCTGAATTAAGTAAAATTTCATCTTTTTTTTTAATAGATATTTTCCTTAGATTTGAACCCTATTTCTTTTTTTTCAGACCATCTGCAAGAGCTAAAGTTAAAGGATATGTTGAAACAGTAGTACCTAATTACTTGGATTCGGTTTTCAAGTGTTTATTTCGTATGTCGAGACATGTTTTCCAACAGCTTGTTGACTATCTGAAAGATGTTCCTGAATTAAACATCAAAGGACCTGGCGGTATTGAACCAATTTTGGTGGAGAAAACAATCATGGTTACCTTATGGTACCTAGGAGGCCTAGAGACTATAAACAGAATAGCAGATAGATTTGGCATTGGTGAAGCCTCCGTCATAGATTGTCGTACTAGTGTGATCTTGTCAATTAAATTGGATCACAGGAAAAGCAAGATTTCCACTACTAACAAGAGTTACCAGAGCAATGTGTTGTATACCCAACTCCAATGCAGATTGTGAGAGAGTCTTCAGTATGGTCAAGAAGATACACACAGAACACAGGTCATCACTGGACAACTCAACACTCTGTGACCTACTTACCACTAAGCTCAACTCAGACTCTGCATGCTACCAGCTAAAACCAGACAAAGACTTGTTGAAGACAGCAAAGAAAGCATGTGTTGCTTACAACAAAGACTGTGGAAATTAGTGCCAAATGACAATTTTATAGTGCTGACAATTTTAAGTGATGATAATGTAACTTAGTGCTTTCTACTTAGTGCAAAATGAACATTAGTAGCTTTTATGTTTTTATGCTCCTTGTGTATTATTGTTTTTATCTCCTTTAAATGCTAATAAATATTATTAATATGACATTTACCTTGTATATCTTTTCATGACATAGTTTGCAATGTATGCAGTAATGAAGCAACCAAGTCATTGATGAAGCGATACATTTAAATTTTTTTCCCCGGGGAAAATCCCCCATGGAGGTTTTCAAAAGTTGGCATGTCTGCAATTTCAAAATACTTGAAACATAGGTTCATCCGATGGCCGAACATACAAGAAATGCAGACAGAAGCACAAACATTTGCTTAGAGAAATGGTTTTCAAGATATAGTTGGTGCTCTGGATGGCACACATATCAAAATCAGTAAACCTCAAATGCATGCCCAAAGATATTTCAATAGGAAACATTTCTTCTCTCTCCAACTACAAGCTGTATGCGCGCATATGTTATTTTCACACATATTCACTGGATATCCAGGGAGTGTTCACGACACACGTGTTTTAAGACAATCAGACTCATCTTATGGGACGATGGATTACAGATGTGCAACATGAACTGTCATTTGTTAGGAGATGGAGCATGTCCTATCCGAAGATGGCTACTGACTCCATACAGAGATGGACATTCAACTCCTCAAGAGAAAAAATTCAATACATATCACTCATCAAATCGAGTTGTAATTGAAAGATCCTTTGCTCTGCTGGAAGGCAGATTTACTCGCTTACAGATCATTAACACTAAAACCATAGAACTAGCTATGGACATTATTGTTGCCTGTTGTGTATTGCATAACATATGCATTTTACAAGGAGATGAGATTGCAGACCTACATAATGAGGATGGTGAGAATGATGACGGTGTACAACCACCACCAGTACCAATTGTAGAGAATGAGGCTGAAGGAATCATTCAGAGAAACAATATTGCTAGAATTCTTTATTAAATAAACGAGATACATAACAATAAAGGTTTTACTTTTCTCAGTAAAAAAAGTAAAAAACAAAACATGATAACTAAAAAAACGAAACACAACATCAGTAAAAAACAAAACATTTAAATACAAGAGGCTCGGTGGGCTCAGCCTCCATACCAAAAATCAGTTCATTTGGCTTTACGATTTCAGAGAAGTTTAAAATTTCGACCAATCAGAATATGTAAATGCTCATGGCAGCCATTTTGTTTCACGGAGCGGATGATTTATGCAAAATTTGTAAAGGACCTTCCATAGATGTTCCATATCAAAATCAGTTCATTTGGCTTTATGGTTTCAGAGGAGAAGTTTTACATGTTTACCAATCAGAACATGTAAATGCTAATGGTGGCCATTTTGTTTGACGGACCGGGATGATTTATGCAAGCTTTGTAAAGGACCCTCTATAGAAGCTTCAGGCTAAGTTTCAGTTCAATAGGCGCAGGGGTTTCAGAGGAGAAGATGAAAATGTAAAAGTTTACAGACGGACGACGGACGCAAAGTGATGCTAAAAGCTCACATGTCCTTTTAGGAAATAAACATTTCAAGTAAAACACAAAAACAAAATAAACATTCTAAGCACCAAAAAAAAAAAAAAAAAAAAAAAAACTAGAGGCTAGCAATAGTTCAAAATCCTTTAGAACTAGTACTAAATTATAAAAAAAAAATATCAAAAATTACAAAAAGGACACTTTTCTTTCCTAAATCTGCACGAACAAGGTTAACAAAAATAAACTGTTAATAACTAACACTGGTAAATTGGACTGTCTGTCAGCTTTTTACCACAAGTTATGCATCCTACCAAGTGGCCACATTTATACAAAACTGTTTTTCTTCTGTTTTCACAGCAGATGATGCAAACGCCAGCTGAAAAAATAAAATAAATGATTAACCATGTTGTTAACAGTGATTAACAATTTATCACATTATACGCATAGGTATATAGATCTTGATCAATGTGCCCCGTGATTGTACAAATAGTTGTTGTCTAGCTTTCATGATTTACATGTAGATGTAAATCTAGTTTTTATTTAAACTTTCAGTATTTCAAGTGTAATCCCATATGTTTCAAGAGAAAAGGTGCATTTGTCAATTATAGGGCATATTTAATGAAATAATAAAATAATCTAGGTCATGTAGGTAGCTATGGTGAAATGTAGATATTTGCTAAGTACTCATGAATGCTTGTACATGTATTATAAACAGATTTACTACATTCATTCCAGAACAAACATGCATAATTTTAAGAATTGATACATGTACCAGATGAAAATTAATTACTTAATAATGAATTAATTTTACAGCAAGCATGTTTTCCTCATATTTATTCAAAGACAAAAACCAGCTTCCACATTCATCACATGTGATCATTGTTCTTATGTGTTCTTCTACTTCAGATCTTGCTTTTTCGATATGTGTTAACACAGCTGTTGGATCACCTGCCAAAGTACAATATGTACATATTATATATTAAGGCCTGATATGCATTTCTAATTTCTTAACCGCTACATGTAGTGCAAGTGAATTCGTTTTGTTACCCACTCCCCCGGTTAGGCCTTGTACAACCTGAGTTGAAATGGTAGGAAATCGACGGAGCCCCCCCCCCCCCCCCCCCCCCCCTTTCAGAAGTTCTGGATACCGCCACTGAATATATATATATATTTATTTTCCTCACAACTTGGTAAGTTTAGAGTATATTGGTAAAGGCATACAAGTGTATGGCATGCTTATGACGGACAGACGGATGGGCAACAGTACCATAAGAATTCATTGATAGGAAAAAAATCACGTACGTGTATATTATTAAAGATCTACAAAGACTACATGTACAAAACATATCAATGTGTTTTTTATAAGGGATCCTGTACAGAAATCTTATTTCATAATTTCTTGTTCGTTTGGCAGTATTTCTTTCATGGTACCACGACTAAACCAAAATTACAGTATTTGTTTACCTTCCAGTACACAGTGATGTGCATTAAAAACCTCCACATCCTGGTAATAACGTTTACAATCACTGCATTGATACACAGTACAGACATTTGACGCCATCTTAAATACGCCACCGTTCCTGCTGCACCACTTCCTTCGCCGGAACAGTGTTCCACTTCACTTGAATTCCTGTTCCGACTGTTCTGGACTGTAATTCGTGCAAACCCCATGAATCACATAATAAGCAAACAAAAATGAATAAAGGAACTAAGTGCAATAACATGATAATAAATGATATTGATTCATATAATTGGTAATAATGCCAACGTCAGAAAACAAAGATGTTAAAACTACAAAAAAAAGTGAAAATTGCATCCATAATATTAAAGGCAAATCTGTTGGTCTGGTCTCTACTAGGGGACTATATTATTGCATTGGCACCACATCATTCGTCATAAAAATGTACAACTTTATATGATCATATATATACAAACAAAATTACCTCATTATCCAAATAAACTCTTCATATCACAGTCCTTCCTGGTTTAAAATATCTTCAATCTTTTTGCCTTTATCATTTACTGAGTTACTATTCCATATCGGATTATGAGCATTGAAATCGTCCATAATTAAAAATGAGACAGGTAATTGGTCTATTAATAGTGTAAAAAGGTGGTATTATCGATAGAAAGACGTACAGCAACTGCTTGTAGGTTGGTTTTTAGTTATATTATATACTCATATAGAAATCACGTAATATTTGCCCATTCGTTGGGTCGCATAGTAAGTTGAATATTCGATATAATATAACAGTTATCACCCTTGTTGGTGTGTGACCCGACGGTTTTTCTCCCCACGGAAAGTAAGGTCACCCTCGGGTGACCCTACTTTCCGAGGGGAGACAAACCGTCGGGTCACACACCAACAAGGGTGATAATTGTATATTTTCTACTGTGAATAATGTTATTCTTAACAAGAAGTGAAGAGCCGCCTGCAGCTCTTTCGTCTTTCTGAACATGAGTAGTATACAAAGAATAGTTCTTTACATTAATACAATCACTTTCTTTTAAATGAGTTTCTTACAAGCAAAAGGCAACAGGAAAGAAGGTCTGTATAAGTAACGATAGTTCAATGAGATTAATTTTCAAACCTCGACAATTCCAATGAATGATACTTTTCATTTTCGAGATGGGGGATAATTTCGCACTACGCCGTTTAGGCGGGAATGACTGATTCCTCCCATCAACAACCTTCCAGGTGGTATTTGAGGGTGTTGAATCCTTATCTAAAGGATCATCCCAGATTGTTGTTTCACAATCATTTGACGATTCCACATCCATTTCGTCGTGGTCATGGTAATGGTATCGTCAAATTCTGCTCTCAAAACATTACATTTAATCAATTTCTTCTCTGCCTGTGGGAGGCGACTTGATATCTCTCTGTTATGGGCTTTAGTTTTAACAACTGATGATGAGGATTTCTGTGAAACATTTTATTAGAATTTTGTTGTGATTTAGAAGTTTGTTAATTGTGGGGAGAATTTAAAGGTAAAGATGACCCAGACGTCTGTGATGAATTTGATGACTTGGACGGTTTGGATGTTGACTTTGTATCCTTAGAAGAATTTACATCAGAAAGAGGAGAATTACATCTACATTTAAAAAAAATGAAGCTTCAGGAGTCTGAAATCGAGACAAGTGCAATGATATAAATAATGAAAGATTTTGAGTATATATATATAAGAATATCAGAATTTTATTGTTACATTAAGTAAAAACATCGCGTTTGAAATTTGACATTCCTCTCTGTGTGCACTGTATGTCTCTGTTCCATGTACATGTATAGTGTGATTGTGATTTCGAAAAGGGGAGTGTCCTATTGAGTTATAATGGCAGTCCATACATGTCTTCCATGGAAGACTCACATATTTTTGTCTTTTCAGGCTATCAACTGCTAACTCCCTGGAGGAACCAAAGAATAAAAAAACATCAAAGATAAAAAAAAGATCAAAATGTAGTTATTTGATTGGTCTTTTTATTTATAGACTTCTACTTCAGCAACATCTTATCCTGGGCGTTGGAAAATACCTAGGCGAAGAAATTTACGGTGCCATTTTAACAATGGTAACAAAGCGTCAAATAAGGCATTTAAATGAACAACGATAAACACATTTTTATCAGCGTATTTTATTATAATAGTATATATATATAGACTTTATTCGTAAGCAGTACAACTTATAGAATACATATATTATACAGTCATGTATATACATCAGTGAATTCTTCCCTAGTATTTCTATAAAACGTATGTACTGTCATATACTGGGGGTCGGTCGTACCAGAGTATTTTTTCTGGATATTGGCGGATGCACTGTTTTTCCTTGTCCCTTATTTTGCGTTGATTAGCTAGCTACCCTGATCAAAAGCGAAGCGTGCGTCCAACCTGCAATAATTGGTCTGCTTCACTTGGCCTCTTTATAGCCATGCGTTGGGTAAGAGAAGTATCCGCATCGCAGGCCTTTGCAACTTTTATCCTTGTGCTTTGTGCCCG
The DNA here is from genome assembly GCA_028015205.1 of Mytilisepta virgata. NCBI lineage: Eukaryota > Metazoa > Mollusca > Bivalvia > Mytilida > Mytilidae > Mytilisepta > Mytilisepta virgata. The sequence goes on along the minus strand of CM051513.1, from coordinate 38,145,667 downwards.
GGCGTGTGCATATGAACCTTATATTGTCTGTGCGTTTGCATGTGCACTTAGTGCCGTGCTTAAATAACCCCTGCAACCTTATTCATATTTGCAGCTAGCCCATTATCTAGAGTCTAATAATAACATTTACCTTACTAATCGTTTCTTGCTATCGCTTTAAAATTCAACGCAATACACCCCACTTTCGACTAAATTATTATGTAATGGGTGAGTTTATGGAAGATTCCAATGAAAACGTATTTACCTATCACTGTGATGTTTTATTAATCGACAAGTACATAAATACAAAAGCTTTTCACTGACGGTTTTACATTTTGCTGATCGGAATATTTTCGTGTCACAGAACATACCCCTTTCTGCAACTTGACTCTGAATACCTAAATAAACCATGACAACTGTAAATAATATGGAAAGTGAAGGTAGCAAATATACGTTCAATACTACCGAAAACGATGCATTAAATGAATGTTTGACTTTGTAGAAATATTCTAGTGTATGAAATGTTAAATTGTAAATAAGCGATTAATCTTGAACATAATTTCATTACATAACAAAACATGCAGATATTTACAACTTTGTCTCATGAAATCAATTAAGTAGTAGTTTGTGAACATCAGCTCCTCATGGCAGATAACTTGACGTTTCTAGTCTACTATCTTGTAGTAGTTTGTGAACATCAGCTCCTCATGGCAGATAACTTGACGTTTCTAGTCTACTATCTTGTGTAGTATACAATTTTATTATAAATGTACCATACAGGTTTCCACTGAATCTAATAAAGCCTTTTTGAACCCCGTCCACCAATCATGTTGCAAATAATAAAAAGGTCTAATGGTAAATATTTGCAATTACGTCTTCGTTGAAAAGTTCATTTAATTTTGATTGAACTTGTTTTCTAATTTTCAATGGCATTCGTCGAGCAGGCTGTGCGATCGGTTTACCATCGTTACTGATATGTAATATCAAATGATCATCTGTAAATTTTCCAATCCTTCAAAACGATCAGAAAATTCTGCCAAAATAGCATCACAATCGTCTTTTGCCTTAATTCCATTCACGTTGATTTTCAAGATACGTAATTTTGTTGCTTACGGTTGGCAAATGATCGGTTTGCATTTACTGTCAATAACATGAAACTCTATGAAATGGGCGGAGTCACGGATTGTCACTTTCTGCAAAGTAGTGCCTAGCAATTTCAGAAGCGTGGTTAAGGCTTAAGAATATATCTGAGTGTTTGATTTTTTAAGAACTACTTTCGATGATTTAATGTCATTGAATGTTTGCTTGTCAGTGCAACTAACTGATGCCCCGAATTCGATCAAAATATTGATGGGTTTACCTTCAATATCTACGCGCATATGTGGAGAATATGAAGTGTCATTTACCTGAAATACATGTTCTGCGTCACTTTCACTCGAGTAATCCTCATTGTGATAATCCATTTCCTTCAGACACATTCTTCTTTTATTTAAATATAAACCAACTAGTTCTCCTCCCGTTGTCGGTTTCTGCACTGTAACCATACAGACATACACATACAGAGCCCCACCCTAGATACTACTATATACAAACAAAATACATGTCTCTGAATAGGGGATGCACAAATAAAAGAAATAACGCCGGATCTGAATCTCAACGAGAATAGTCCTCAGCCACCCTCTACATTACGGCTGGTTCCCGACACTACTTCATGGTTCCTTATCCGGAGCACCTGGTCTGAAAATTGGGGTGTTCTTCTGGTAGTTTAAACCCTGGCTCCCTTCCAGACAAATTTTGATGGATCTTGACTATGTACCTCATTGTAGACAAATGGGTGAAAATATAGACCCCTTGCTCCTAATTCCCAAACGGTATTGGGTAGAAAGCCCAAAATCAATCAGCCATCCTGTAGTGGTCAAATATCTTATTTTTAAAGTTCACAAAGATCCATCAACTATTACTTTTAAATCCTTTGATAGAAATGTACAAAATCTTAAGAGAATTTGCTCAAAATATATAGCCTTTAAAAGAGCACGTTTGAGACATAATTCATTGAACTTTATTTTTTCGTCAATCTGCAACAAAAGAGAACAATCTGCAACAAAAGTGGACAACTGATCTTGGCCAAGCCGTTAAGTTTTTTGTTGAGTTGAAACAATACAAAGAGCACATGTAGCAGTTCTGTTGTACAAAAAAAAAAAATCATTGATTTTTCTACCAACCATACCAGCACATTCTGCCGTTGTTACAATATATCTTCTTGTCCCCCAACCTCCATCTGGAGAAGAAAACACTCTTATTCGGCTGCAACGGCTTTCAACACCCCTCCTTCATAGTACCTCAAATCGACTGCTGATGGAAACTGTGATTGAGCGTCTCCCTCTTCTTCTGTCAGTGACAACAAGAGCATCATAACAAAGTTCACTGTGTAAAACCTTTACATGACCTGACATCATATAATCTAGAAACAGAAGTATGGAAACCATTAATTAATCAAAGAGTCTGAATCGTTCAACTGGAATAGTGCAACGAAATATTTTTGAAATATACTTTGAAATTTGGGTGCGCAACTGGACTATTCTTACTCCCCTGTGCATATCAAACTGGTTTCCGTTTGATTTTAATATTTTTTCTAATATACCTCTCCTCTCCTCTCTATTATTTATATTACAAAGGCACTTGGGTCCGGGATATACAGGGGAGAAAGAATAGTCCATTTTATTCAAAATTAGGAAAAAAAGATATATCCCGGACGCAAGCGCCTGTGTTCTTTGAGTGCCCAAGAAACCCATAATGGCATTTATAAAAGCTATTGTTTGTGCAACCGGACTTAATAAAATATCCATATCAACATTCTAGAGCACTTTCAAGTCGAAAATTGGAATTTTCAGTCATATAAAGGACCATAACTCTTACTATATTTGACAAATCTGGCTGAAACTCCTTCTTGTCCAAGAACTTCTGGATATTTAGCTTTTGTTAAAATATCAAACAAAAATTACAGAATGCTAAAATGAGTGCAAAATGACACTTTTCTGTCATACAAAGAACCATAAATCCTTTACATTTTGATGAATCTGGCTGAAATTCGAACTTGTTCTAGTCCTAATGCATTTTTAGCAAAAGTATCCATACCAAAGTGCCAAAAAGAGGGAAAATCGGTGGACGGAGAACAAAACCGTTAACAGCAAGACATTGACACGTTCAACATACAAATTGGAATTTTTACTCGTATAAAGGACCATAACTCCCCCCTAATGTAAATATAAATACAATCAATCAACAAATAAAATCATAGAGCGCTAACAAGTCGGAAATGACCATTTTCAGTCATATGAAGGGCCATTACTCCTGGTGAATCTGGCTGAAATTCGACCGTGTCCTAGAGACTATGGATATATAGCTTGTGTATAAATATGATGAAACATCGTGCACACCATCACAGTGGTGGTCTATGTTCGAAGCATGTAAAATTAGTACAAAGATGAACAATGACCAAGCCATTACTTCGTTACAATTTCATTTAGATGGCCAAGCAGGCCTATGGCTAAGTTCTTTAGAAGGTGAGACAAGAAGTGATTTAGGGCGATTTGAAAGATGCTTTCCTAACAAGGTTTTCTAACAAAAAGACAAATTCACAATTGTTGCCATAAAAGAACTAGAACATGAAAGTGGACACCAGTACCTTACAAGGGTACAATTAGCAGTAGGGGCCAAAGAGATACCGTCAAATGCCATAATTGAACTGACAGTAAATGACATGAAGCCAGTCGAAAGAACCAAAAACATTTGAAGCTTTAAGACATGCATTAGACGTGGCAACAGCAATCATCGAATGTCAGAAATCAGCAAACAATGTTCTACAAACTTCAACTCGTGTAACAATAATGTAGCATATAATACTATATCTAAGTTTACTTCTTATGATCTAAAAACTATTATTTCTTCATTAGCAGATTCTTTTAAGAGTATAATTAGACAAGAAGGGATGGCACTTAAACCAAGAGAGGAACAGCCACAAATGAGAACAAGACAGATGCAGAGGATGTGGTAAGTTCTGTAGGGTCAGAAAATAGTGTCCAGCATTTAGGGCTAAATGTTATTATTGTGATAAAATTGGGCATTACAAGGTGTGTGAGCAAAAAGTTCGCAATTCACACACAATACACAATCCACCCAAACGTTTTTAGGGACTCGCGCCTATCCAGAGTCTGGATAGGCACACATCTGAAAAATGTGTCATTTCAGACTCCACCAACAATACCCAGCAAATTCGCAAAAACAAAACTGCAAAAATGTTGCAGTTAGTACATCTGCAAGGTAACTCAATATTAGCCAGTGTTAATGACACGAATGTCGCTGTTTTGGTTGACACTGGTGTCAGTTAGTTGCTGTTCTTCTAGTTTACTTAAAAGATTAAATATAAAGAAAGAATTTGAAAAACCATATTTAAAAGAAGCTATTGGTATTGGTGGCGAAGTGCATAAAATGCTAGTTGTTACTTTGACAATCACTATAGCCAATGTTGACACTGAACACCGTTTTCATATATTAGACAAAATGCAACAAAGCATGATATTAGGGCATGATTTTTTGACACAAAATATAGTTCATTTAGTTTTTAATGAAGAGACTCGGTTCATCCCAGATAAGAAAACAGACACATACCTATCTCTTGAAATGAATTCAGGTTTAGCAAGAACAGTATCATCTGTTGTTATTCCACCTTTATCTGAAGTCGATATTCCCATTAAAGCTTCTAAGAGTTCATGGTGAGGTTGCCATCTTGGATCCTGTCCTTTTTGCCTCAGCGGTCTTAGCTGGTGCAAAATGCCGGATATATTTAAGGGGAATAGGTCTCTTATGACAGTCATGAATCCGACAAAGGTAGGTGTCCTTTTACCTGCTAACTGCGTTGTTGCAGCAGTTTCTGTAGTCAAACCTGATTGTATTATGCCTTTAGATAGAAAAGTAGACACTTCTTCTCATAGTGGAAGTATTGTCAATCCTAGTAGTCAATCAAAAGAAAATGACACACAAGAATTTAATCTTGACAACTCAGATCTCACAGGTCAACAGAAAGATTCTCTTGCATTTCTTACACAAAAATAGGAAAGTCTTTGCAAAAGACTTAAGTGAGTTCGGCTCTACAAATGTCTATCAACTGCAATTGATACAGGCAATGCCCCTCCTATAAGAAATAAGAAAGCGGTTTTATAGGCAGTCACCCCAAGTGTTAGAAGAAATGAATAGATAAATCGAAGAGATGCTCAAATATGACATAATTGAGGAGTCGAACAGTGAATGGGGTGCTCCTGTGGTGATGTGTAGAAAAAAATCAGGCCATCTTCGTTGTTGTGAAATTCGCTCGCTTAATAAGGTTGTCTGTGGAGCTCAGTAACAATAAGGTCGACATAACCACCTGGTGATTTCAATACACAGAATACACCGAACTGATCAGCCTACGGCTCATTTATAATGTGAAATAAAACTCACTAATTAATCTAGATATAAACTTTAGAAATCATTATTCAGTTACAATAAAAATATTACTGTAACTGCATGAAGCAAGACACAAATGAATTGTTAGGGTGTATGAAAAATACAAGTCACTTTGTAAGTAATTTATTGTATCAACTTAGTTTATGAAAAGCGGATGCTATGTTTTTTTCTTTTTTTTTCATGACATTTTTATCGCGGAAAAGCAGATTATTTTTCCGAACTGTTCAGAATAATTGTTTTCTCTCTTTTGAATAGCAATACAATTTTTTTTAAACTGAGAATCATGATTAAATATTATACTCCCCTCCACCTCATTATATGTATGTGGCTGTTATTCTATAGAAAATAAGAATATTTGGTCATTTGATCATTTGATAAAATAAAAGGTATATATAGATGTAAAAAGTTAAGAACTGACACGAAGGGGCACGAAATCGTGATACATGTACATTTTTTCACGAAAACGAATATCCATAGGTCAAAGTATGATTTCCAATACAGTTGAATCAATAAGATTTTCAAAATCCTACACACGAATGTGTTAAATCTGGTTTGTTTTAAAAGTGTTATGAAAAGTTTTGCATTATTAAATTCATCTCAAATAATGTCCCTTTATTGTAGCGATAAATTAACATACTTCACTATTTGTTCCGAAAGTTAAAATGTGCGTCAACGACGATTGTTGGTTTTTCAGTCTAATAAACGGAGGAAATGATTGTTTTTGCCTTAAACCTAACAAAGATGGAAAATTAAAAAGTAAAACCCCAATTGGCAACAACACACGATAACTATCAAACGAATTAAATGCTAAAGTAAATTATAGTTTGCATTTTAATCAGGGAAAATAATGACCTTACACAGGTCATATGCCTTGAAGCAAATTTCATTGAAACTTGGTATCGTCCGGGTTGATTCTTCAAAAGAAAGATCTGTCGTTCTGAAAGAAAATAACTCCATATAGGTATATAAATACTCGACATTGAACACTCCCTGAAAGATGAAGCACCTAAAATGGCCAAGAATGTTCTTGTTATCATGGTCCGTGGTATTGCCAGTAATCTGAAATTTCCATTGGCTCATTTCGCAACACCTGGGATTACTCAAGACCAGTTATTTACCATTCTGTGGGAAGCAGTTGAAATTTTAGAACTTGACACTGGACTCAAAGTCTTATTTATAACATCAGATGGAGCCTCCCCAAACAGACGATTTATCCGTCTTCATGCTAATAACCAAAAGGACATTGTTTACAGATCTGCTAACCGATATGCAGATGACGGAAGACGTATATACTTTATTAGTGATGCTCCACACTTACTTAAGACAGCTAGAAACTGTATGACCAACTCACATTCTCACAAGAAATCCAGACAATTGTGGAAAAATAACAGACATTTCCTGGATGCATACTGTGAACCTTTTCAAGGACCACTGCACTGGTAGATTACGCTTGTGTCCAAAGTTGACAAGAAACCATGTAGACATTTCATCATTCGGTTGCATGAAAGTGTCCCTTGCAGCACAAGTTCTAAGTTCTACAGTAGCAAATGCTTTAGAGTTAGTGTATGGTGCAGAGACAAGCGAGACAGTCTGTTTTATAAGACACATGAACAAGTTTTTTGACTGCTTAAATACCAGGAGTCTCTATGAAGCAAGAAACACCAGAAACGATAATGTAGCACCGTACACCTCTGAAGATGACCAAAGACTTCAGTATCTTGTTAGCGATTTCTTGGAATATTTCAGTGAGTGGAAGGCGAATGTAGCCAACAGAGCAGGTCAATTTTCAAAATCCGAACTATCTAAAATGCAGCTCAGTTATCAAACACTTCAAGGTTTAGAAATAACAATATCATGTATACTAAGAAAGGCATCCTGATTAAACTGATTCTTTAGAAAGGAATGTGATAAAAAAAAACCAAAAAAAAAAACACCTAATTATCAGACTAAAATTTAAAAAAAAGGGGGGGGGGGGGGGGTTGAAACCGAAAAAAAATGGTTTGAAAAATAAAATTTACGTTGGATATCTGAATGAGGGTCTGGATGGGGGTTCTTTATTTCCTATAATTTCTATGCCATTTTTCTCTATTCTTTAAATTTCATCACCTAATTATTTTCTTTTCTCTATTCTTTATTTGTTGGTCCATTTTTTTCCATTCTATACTTTTTTTGCCCTTTATTCTCTTTTCTATAAAACCCCATCCACACCCTCCTGAATCCTACCACAAGTGCACCGACGATATTTGACAAGGTTTACTACAATAAACAAGCATATTGAGCACTCAGCAGTGAAACATACGTTTACAAGTATAGAATTAAACTTTAAAGTTTACTGCAGTAAACGGAGCCTCGTGTATCTTGGGCACCCAGCTGTGAAACAAAATGCATCTCCCATGCTTTTGAGACTACCTGTCTTTAAAGGTAAAATATTTGTATATTAGATACAATTAACGGACGTGTTGTCAACATATATTTGTTCCTTATAATAAATGTTCTATGTGAAAATAATATTATGGCTATATATTTAAAAAAGAATAAACATTACAGAACATAAATTCTCTTCTTATAATAAAATATCCCAAAAAGTCAAAGAAATTATATTATTGTATATAAAATTATACCTGTGTCACACTTCAGCAATTTTAAAACATTTTGGTGATTATGTTGTCACATGATAATGTTACCTGGATGAACATGATTAAATGCATGAACAGATAGTGTGTAAACAAAATTGAAGGTGTTTTGCCATGGAAGCAGAAGAGTATAACAAAATTTTAAAGTTTTTAAATGAAGGAAAGTTTAATGAAGGTAAGCAAATATGTTGATGCTTTCAATTAATTCATTATTCTCAGAAATATAATTATAAGCTATTTATTCAAGAGTCAATGAGTATAAACAATTAAAATGCATGAAAATTTGTTCACCCCTCTTTATATTAAAGAATATAAAGAAAGATATAATACAAAGTTGAAAAATATTGGACTAGTCTCTGAGCATATATGAGAATCATGACACACATTTATAAATTATAACAATTATGACATAAAGTGACATTATAATATTATGACACAACATGTTATAATATTATGAAACAATGTTGTCATTATAATGTTATGGTACAATGTATAATAATATCATGAAATCATGTGATAGTATAATATTATGACACAAAATGTTATAATATTATGACATAGCATGATATTATAATATTATGGCACAATATATTATAATATGAAATAATATGATACTATGATATTATAGCACAACATGTTATAATGTTATGACAGGAAATAATATTATAATATTATGGCATAAAATGTTATATTTGTTATATTTAAGTTTAAATTGTTAAATTGTAAAATAATTATTTATTATATAAAAATTTATTGTAGGCACTGGTGACAATGAAAAAAGGCGAATTCGGAAAAGGGCAGCAACATTTGAAATACAGAGAGATGAACTATACTACATCGGAGGAAAGCACAACAAAGAAAAAGAAGGAAAACTGGTTATAACAACAGATAAAAGGGAATCAATTCTGAAACTATGTCATGATGTTGAGGGTTGCCACTTAGGTATGGAGAAGACATTTTATAAAGTATCTGTGACTTTGTTAATTTATTTTTAAAAGAAAAATAATAATATCCGATACTGTTATAGCAGTCTCAGTGATAAGTGGTGATTTATGTCACCTGCTACGGTCGAATACGAAACTACGGTTAAATACGAAACTACGTTAAAATAACGTAGCTAACTATACCGGAGACTCAGATAATCCGATAAATCGATAGTGACCAATCTCTGTGTTATAGTAGTCTCAGATTATAATAAGGACAATTGGAGTCGTAGCTTTATACTGAAAGTACCTATTGTAATTGTTAAAACTGTTGAACTTTGGCCTCCTTGGCCGTGGGGTCTAGGCAATTCGTCGTGACTAGTAATGACCACTAACCTGTCAACAGACGTTGACAGACTCGTGATCATTAGTAGTCATGACGAATTACCTAGACCACTCCGCCACCGAGGCCCCAATTATTGTTGTAAAACGGTACTAATATCAAACAAAAGCTCCTTTTCGGGGTCGAGTAAGAGAATTATTTTTTCCATGGGAGACAAAGATAAAAATTGATTATTGTGCTTATCTTTTATACTATTAAAAGGGTAATTCTAAAATCTTTATTATTATCACATGTTCGTAAGGTTCTCACAAAAAAGAAGGAGAGACAATAGTGCATATGAATTGATTTCTGAAATGAATTAAAGGTGATTCATTGACAGAATTAAGGGGTCGGACCTCAGACTACATTGGATTTAAAACTTTTATTTAATTTTTTAAGTTGTATGTGACATAAATAAACAGCTATAAAAAATTAAAAAAAAAAAATTATCGCAGTCAAAAAGGAAGGGTTGCTCGTCTTCCAGTACATTGCAGATATTTGCAAATCAAATCAAATCAAATCAAATCATTTTATTTGAGGAAATCCACAAAAGGATTGTGTTCAAACAACAAACAAGACATTACAAACATACAATCAATAAAGAATATATATACATATGAAGTATCATATTGTTTACTTACGACTGAGGAGGGACCTTATTTACTACCTTATTTGACAATTATTTTTTCATACCATAATATGATATTAATATTAAATAAATGAATATATATACCTATATCAGTTTTCTAAGTTAGTGATACATTTTTGTACCAGTAAATCTATACTTTTCTATCTTTTCTAACATTAATAAGATCATTTCTTATGTTATACAGATTACTTATACTTTCCACACAAAATTTACTGATGTCATAATCATTGTTTGACATAATATACTTAAACTTTTCTTCTTCAGACATCTGAATAAAACTTGGAATAATATTAGATAAATAATCAAAAATTTTTTTTACGGGCATCAGATAACCGTGTACATCTACATACAAAGTGAATCTCATCCTCAATCTCAACATGGCAAAGTTCACATATTCTATTTTCTATTGCTAAGTTTTTATGTCTTCCTGTTTCAACAGCTAAGTTACTATTACTTATTCTTATTTTAATAAATTCTGAAACTACCTTTCTTCCTATGTCTATTTTTAAAAAATTTTCCATTTCGAAACTGGATTTTATCAATCTATAAGTTCTCAGTTTATTTCCCTTATTAGGGTTTGTGTCATGAAAAACTTTCTCTTTCCAGAAAAAAATAAACTCCTCTTTGAGTTTTTTATGAGTGGAAAAGACTAATCTATTTTTACTTAATGAATTCTGGTTCTTCCAGATATGATCAAATTTGACAATCTTTTCAAATATATTTCTCATTTTTGACTTGTACCAATTATCAGTATTAATGCTGTTATACATTAAATGAACCAAACTTTTAGAATTAGAGTTTACAATATGATACCAATATCCTACTGTAAGTTTTAATGCATCAATAGAGCATGGGAACATACCTAAGTCCCCTAGTACAGCCATGTTGGATGAGGTCTTATTGACACCTAATAAATATTTTGCAAATTTCATTTGAACTTTAACTGGTTGGTATAAGAAATGTCTATCATTTAAATAGGAATTCTCCTTTACTAACATATCTAGACATAATAATTCACTGCAATATAAAAGTATTGGTTTTATGCATGATTCAAATAATTTTAAATGAAGTTGAATATTAGCTTTGTCAGAGTACAATTTCTTATACACACAAAATAAAGCTTTGATTGCTTTTTTACAGAGATAATCATTAGCTTTAGTAAAGCTTCCCGAAGGCTTAAAAATAACCCCCAAGTATTTATATTCATTTGATAATTCTAATTCATTGTTATTAAAGAAAAATTTGTCTTCTTTCAAAAGTTTTCCAGCTTTATTGAAAATCATTATTTTGGATTTTTCAATATTAACTGTCAAATTCCATTTTTGACAATAACCAGATAAGTTATCTAAACATTTTTGTAGCCCAGCTGCAGATTCAGATAACAATACAATATCATCTGCATATAACAAACAAGATATTTTATTAGACATATCAAAAGAAGGTGGATCACATTTTTCATCAAATATTTTAACCATATCATTAATGTACACTGAAAATAGAGTAGGGCTTAATACACATCCTTGTTTAACCCCAACTTTAGAAGAAAACATATTTGTCACACCCTCAGCAAGTTTAACTCCATAGTTAACTTCTTGGTACATACTCCTAAAAATATTATAATAGTTGTTACTTAAATTCAGTCTTTTAAGTTTAAAAAGTAAAGCTAATCTATCAACCGTATCAAAGGCTTTTTTTAAGTCAATAAAAGATACATATAGTTTCTTTTTGTATTTAAAAGTTTTATCTATAAGACTTTTAAGTGTCAGTATATGGTCACTTGTTCTACAGTTTTTTCTAAAGCCAATTTGCTCTTGACATAATATATTATTCTTTTCTAGAAAAATATCTAATCTGGTTGAAAGGATTTTTGAGAAAAATTTACCAAAACAACTTGATAACGCTACTCCTCTATAGTTATATGGATCATTAAAACATCCACCTTTAAAAATGGGTTTTATATAATTATTTCTCCATTGCTTTGGATATACACCTGATTTTAACAATACATTAAAAATAAGTACATATAATTGTGGAAAATGAGTACATGACAATTTAAGCATTTCATTTAAAATACCATCTGGTCCACATGATTTCCCATTTTTTAAATGGTTAGCAGCTTTAAGAACCTCCTCAGTCGTAATAATATTATTTAAACAATCAACGTCAATTGTTTGCATGAAACTTTCTCAGTTTCTGAACCATAGAAAGCCATTGTGCGCCTCCTTTTTGTTTATTGGTTAAAATCATTTTGTGGGTTTCTCATTCCAAAACAATGACTTACCAACACATGGATTAGGACTCTGCAAGTGGCGGGGGTATCATTTTGTAAGCTTTGATCACAGTATCTCTAGTTTAATTTGCATTTCTATACAATATTGTCATTTATTTATGATAGGGGAAATAGTAAATCCGAGATTCACAGGATTACGTTTATAGTCGAACACACCCAGTTTTGGCGCTCCAGTACATAGTAAATCCGAGATTCACAAGAGTACGTTTATACAAGTCGTCAACGTCAAGATGAATTTGTTAAAAATTAGCCAGTGACAGCCACTTATTTGCACACAAAAAATACCCCAGAACAGGTCTTCAAACTCGGTTATGTCAAACTTCACTGTGATTGATCATTTATGTTATAAAAGCATATTCATGGACCATTTACTCGAAAGAAAACTCTCTGCAGGTTGTTACAGTAGAATCAGATAGATTGAAATTATCAGAAATGCCTGAATGTCCAGGAAACCTTAAAGCAATTAACACAGTTTTTTCAAATGATACTCTTTCTGGTCCTCGAAATTGTGGTGAGCGTACTTGCAATTCCGGGCAATCTGACAACAATGGCAAAGTTCTTGAAAACACTGGTGAGACAGTCGATATATTCTTCGAAAGTCTTATGCTGAATAATTAGCTACGACACTTTTTCCATAATTTTCTACCCTGACATGGTTTTCCCTCACCCTGAAGGATACATTAAATACATTGCAGATTTCAGAAAATAAAACAAGAAACTACTAATGATAGCAAACTGCATTTTCCTGCATTAATTTTTGGAGACAGCCACACCACGGTCGCGAAACACGTGACTTGCTTGTGATCAGTTTCACGGAAAAATGGCGCCTGTCTGAATAATAACGTTCGCTTGGAGGGAAACTTTGAACGTAAGTATTTACATATCGTATTCATACTATAGGACCCCCCTCATCATGTGCAGCGTTTTGTTCCGAATATTTTGATGCCCATTAAGTTAAATTTTACTATTGGTTTCATACAGAACATTCACAGAATATTTCAGATCTGCCGAAAATTGATTGGGATTGTGTACACGATATGTCCGTAAAATCACTATAAATCCATTTATGTATCTTATTTTCGCCAATCGTTTACAGAAACTTGCCCACATTTATTTATTCATTCATACAAACTAGCGTCAGTGTATATTTTTGACATTTTTGTGAGCTGAACGCAATATTTTTTTTTTCAAAAAATGATCAGTATCCACGGTATGAACATTATATGATAAGATCCCATTAACGGTTTTTATGGACAGGATCTACATGCAGAAAATAATTTTATGCAAAAGTAGTACTGCCTGACACATCTAACGCAAGATACATTTTGTGGTGAGATTTTCGTCTATGAAAAATATTCTCATCCTCGCTGCAATTTCTAATATGCATATGGCCCTACGGCTAACCATGAATCGAATTACGGTCTCCAAGGTTTTCCCCAGTGTAGCATACATTTGTACACTTTGTACAATGTTGTTTTTTCCTTTAATTTCAGAAATCATACATTCGATCTGCAGGGAGGAAACGGTTGAATGGACGAAAGCGAGAGGCAACAATTTCAACTGACAGAAATGCTCTATGTAAAGGGGAACTTGGAATTCGTTGGGAAAAAGCTAGATGCAACCAGGCCAAACTTCTACCAACTGTTAAAATGGGCATTGAATAAATATTTTGTCATAGAAATAAATCTTTATTTGTCAAAACCATTTGACTGTATGTATCTTATCTTTGAGATCAAAGTACAAAACGTAAAATAAATAATAAAGTCAAGATGAATCCTGATTGTCAATGATTACATTTCCTCTTATGTCTGTAAAGGTTTGTCTGGTGGATGTTTGCCTTCCCACATGTGCACCTGTGCTGTTTGTCGCCCCTGTGACTAGCCTCTAATCATGTGCTTTCTTAAACTCTAAACCAGATACTGTACATTTAAATTTTACAGGGTGTTCCTCGTGACTCTTGAGGTGACGGGTGAGATCAGCCATAATTGAAAATCTTTTATCACACTGATCACATGCAAATGTTTTTTCTTCACCATGCACTGCACACCTGAATGTTTAAAGATCAAGAATTAACATATGGTTAATAGTGTCGAGTAAGGTAATTTCCTAGACAAGGCTCGTAGGCATGCAATGATTACTGGTACCTATTTTGCCCATGTTGTGGTGGGTTCCATTGCGGTTATGTGTTTTAAAGTGTTAGTGTTAATTGATTGTACAAAGTTGTCTTGGTTTTCGGGTTTTGCAATTCCCTAGATTTTTAATTGCTGATTTTTTTTATACATAATGTTCCTGGAATAAAAGTACATGTACACAGAGGACAGAGACATTTTTACAGAAATAATATATTTCTAGTTCGTATTTTCATTTGACTGATTTTGTTTATAGACAACTTCTCTATTTCCGTGGCTTGTTCAAAAAATTTAGTGACAGTAATATGATAAGAATTCCATGAAATTAAAATTTACCTATTCGCAACCTGTGTCTTTTGATATTGGCTTTACTGAAAAAAACTTTCCCACAACACTTGTATGGTCCCTTCTTGGCATGCCTCCTTTCGTGATCATACACTGCTGAAATACTCCGGAATGACTTTCCACAAATTTTACACAGCTTTTCTGCCTTCTCAGCATCCATTTAAAACCTAAATATAAAGTTATGGGAAATGATCTATAACTTTCAGATTTAAACCGTAGAACTGATCATATAATGTTCATACCGTGGATACTGATCATTTTTTGAAAAAAAAATATTATTGCGTTCAGCTCACAAAAATGTCAAAAATATACACTGACGCTAGTTTGTATGAATGAATAAGTAAATGTGGGCAAGTTTCTGTAAACGATTGGCGAAAATAAGATACATAAATGGATTTATGGTGATTTTACGGACATATCGTGTATACAATCCTAATCAATCTTCGGCAGATCTGAAATATTCTGTGAATGTTCTCTATGAAACCAACAGTAAAATATAACTTAATGGGCATCAAAATATTCGGAACAAAACGCTGCATATGATGAGGGGGGGGGGGGGGTCCTATAGTATGAATACGATGATATGTAAATACTTACGTTCATAGTTTCCCTTCAAGCGAACTTTTTTATTCAGACAGGCGCCACTTTTCCGTGAAACTGATCACAAGCAAGTCACGTGTTTCGCAACCATGCACACATTTGCAAGCCAAAAAGCAGATTTATATCTTTTGAACATGCTCACTAGTTAAAATATGACTCATTACTGTTACTTATGGAGATGGGGTTACTTGTTCTTTTTTCAAACTTCTGTTTGCTGCATTTTGTAATTAGCAATTCCCTATTTAAAAACGACAAAGGGTCATTTTAAGTGTTATTTCAGCACCTACTAATATATTCCAATACTGTGTCATAAATTCAAGATATCATCGATCTAAGATGAGGGACTAGATTAAATTGCATGCTTCTTTCCTACTAAAAATCAATGAAATTCCTACTTTTAGTCATACAACAATGTTTTTATGCTATTTGATACTGTCCTGGGACTTTGTTATAAAAAATTTGCAGGATGAGGTATTTGTGTTTATAGTGTTTTAGCTCTTTTTATGCGATCTACTAATATTTACTGTGGTCTGAATATCATCATCGCTTTCACTTTCCTCTGATTCCTCTAAAAACTCTTCCGACATGAGGCATTTGACTAATGTGGTCACCACATTGATTCTGCTGTGTTTTTGTTGCCTCTTCTAAGAAATTCTATTGAAGAGCTGTATTTTCATTTTTATGAAACGTTCTCCGATAGAGAACCGGCAAATGCCGGAAAGACAGGCATAAAACATGGGTGGGGAGTTGTATAAGTAAAGTCAAGAAATACCAAAGGGATATTCGAAGGAGAGAAAAATCGTAACAACTGACAAACTCCGGAGAACAGCGAAGACAAGCCCAAAACAATACACGCGCTATTATTAAAAACTAAAAACATGAGCAGCATGGACCCCACAAAAAAAAACCGGGGGTAGACTCTAAGTGCATTCGTTTACATTCTTTTAATATGGAAGTAAACTAAATTAATTATAAGTATTTATAAAGTGTAGAAAATGATCACTGACGTATTTTAACGTGTTGTTTACTACAAATCACTGCAGATATAATCTAGAAAAATTAATTTGTTCTGAAACAATATAAACAAGATAAAACTGAGCATTTTTGTAGGATTGGCCTTTTGTAGCGGCGGTAGTCATATTTACAAAATTATAAGGCTCAATGAAACTATATTAAAGACTACAACTAATTACTAACTAACACTTAAAAGTTACTAATACTATGGCCTTCAGTATAATTTATTAATTAATTTATTCAACAGGTCGTTTCGCTATAACTTAGTTTGTATAGAACTGTTTCATCATCATCAGTGATAAGTTGTCTCATTTACAATCTTAAAGCTGTTTTTTCAAAGCTAGACTATATTTCACAGTATTGCATATTGTTTTTGAAGTATATAAACTAATTACTTGGAAATTTCATACCGTTCAAAGGTTTACATGATCTTTTACAGTCTTTTCGATGCGACTGGAAGACTTCCACTGTGGCTAATAGCAGAAGTCCTTATCTTTTCCAACAGAGAACTCTACTATACAATATTTATACCTGTGCGAACGAAAACAATCCTATTTGTTAATATGGAACTCCTGGCCAATATTGAATTTGGATCTCTGTTTATTGCCATTATTTTTGTTTTTAAATTATTATTTTATAAATTTTCAAATATAAATTTGAACGCCTTGTCGGCCGAGTTGTTTACAATACAAAACATTTTTGAGCTGCTGTATCGCGTTTTCAGGGTTCCATGGCTCCCCAGTTCATAACACGAAATTCATATCGTCGAACGCACCACTGTCAGTTCAACTTCATATTTATCCAAAGCCTGCGATTATTACTCTTCCATTTTCTCGAAGGTATCATACTCATTTTCCATGTCAGTTGAAATTTGTGATCAGAATAACGCCATCGATGGCAGTGTCCCAATGGGAATCAATATAGAAAAAATCAATGTTTTCGGCAATGCCTGCTGCCAACGTCTGAGAGCTGCAACTGACAGACATAAGCGTAAAAGTGGTGGGGATCTGGCCTTCGTGACGTCGAATGCATCATGGCACACGTGATTTACTATATTGAAAATGATTGGGTATGTGAAGATACAGGATGGGTAGCGCTAAAACTAACTCGAAAGCAGAGCTATGCAGTCCTTTAAAGATCTTCTCTTCTGAAACCACTGGGCTAATCAAAAGTTTGTAGCAATGGTCCTTAGGTGGTAATGTTTCAGAATTGTATCCGATGACCCGGCCCGTCATGCAAGATGGCCACTAGAGCCGAATATAGTTTGACAGGGCCCTATGGGGAATTTACTTGAAGATCTTCTTGATTGAGACCACGCGACCAATTGGAACAAAATTTGGCAGCAATGGTCCTTAGGTGGTCCTCTTTCAGAATTATATCCGATGACCCAGCCTGTCATCGAAGATGGCAACCAGAGCCGAACATAGTTTGACATAGGATCCTATGGGGAATTTACTTTAAAATCTTCTTGATTGAGACCACGTGGCCAATTAGAACAAAATGTGGGAGCAATGGTCCTTAGGTGGTCCTCTTTCAGAATTACATCCGATAACGTCATTGGAATATCAGTATCTTTAACAACGTAAATCGTAAGCTGATGGCAGCAACCGCATATAATGACATCACATGTTAGAATATAGGGAATGGTGGTTACAAAAATCACATTTGGCTTGGGACCTTGACCTCAATTTCATACTTGAGTGACTGTCGCATTTTTGAGATTTCGTCCATTTCTCAGCAACGTTAATAGCTAGACCTACCATATTTGGTCACTAGATAGTTCATAGTGGGTACATGTCGGTATAACACCTGCCTTTTGACCTTGACCTCAATTTCTTTTAGGGCCTCGGTGGCCGAGTGGTCTAGGTAGTTCGTCATGACTACTAATGATCACTAGCCTGTCAACGCTGGCGTTGTGAGTTCGAATCTCACCTGTGGCGGGGTATGTTCGACTCCGATCTTAATTGACAAGGATTGCCAATTTTCCTACAGAAGGTCGGTGGTTCTCTCCTGGTACTCCGACTTCCTCCACCAATAAAAACTGGCCGCCGCGAAATAGCCAAATGTGCTGAAAACGGCGTTAAACCCCAACTAAACAAACAATTTCTTTTAACGCATTTTACTTTGACTTACAAAATGTCGGGTATCAGATAATCATTATTCTGTGCCCATCTGCATACCCAGGCGAGAAGTGTCCACTCTTGTCAACTTTAAATACACCCTTGCTAAATATACTCTTATCTTTTATTAGTGATTTTTATATTGGTATTAGGTTGCCCCTCTTCAACTTTCAAAAAAGTTATATTTTCCTGTATTTGTGCTCGTAAAACAAACAAAATATCTAGAGTTTCTATCTCTAAAAAATATTTAAATGTATTTACACTGTATTTAAAAAAAATTGTGCTGATGTAATGTGTTTTACATAACAATTGTCTGTATATCTGTATACTCTTATCTTTTATTAGTGATTTTTATATTGGTATTAGGTTGCCCCTCTTCAACTTTCAAAAAAGTTATATTTTCCTGTATTTGTGCTCGTAAAACAAACAAAATATCTAGAGTTTCTATCTCTAAAAAATATTTAAATGTATTTACACTGTATTTAAAAAAAATTGTGCTGATGTAATGTGATTTACATAACAATTGTCTGTATATCTGTAATTTTTTTATTTAATACCTCATTCAACTTTCATAAACCTATTCTCATCTATTGGTGCCCATTTAATGAACTTTTATCTTTTACACAGTTTTTGTGTCGCCTACGGAACGCATGGTCGACACAAAGGGATCACTATCTGTCGTCTTGCATTGTCCTGCGTCTTGCGTCGTCACACTTTTCTTCTATCCTCAACTACTCGTAAACCGCTCAAAGGATTTTGATGAAACTTTCTCTGTGCATTAACCTTAATGCACAGGTGTGCATATATATTGCATTTTTAGAAAAATAAAATTTTTTGAAAAAAAGGGGGGGGGGGGTGGGGGGGGGGGGGGTCAAAACTTCTATCCTCAACTACTCCATAACCACTCAAAGGAATTAGATGAAACTTTCACTGTGAATTAATTTTAATGCACAGGTGTGCATATATATTTCATTTTTAGAAAATTTTAATTTTTTTTTGTAAAAAATGACATTTTTGCCAAAAAAAGGGGGGGCAAAACTTCTATCCTCATCTACTCCATAGCCGCTCAAAGGAATTTGATTAAACTTTCTCTGCACTACCCTTAATGCACAGGTGTGCATATATATTTCATTTTTAGAAAATTTTAAATTTTTCGCTGTAAAAAATGACATTTTTGAAAAAAAGGGGGGGTCAAAACTTCTATCCTCAACTACTCCATAACCACTCAAAGGAATAAGTTGAAACTTTCACTGTGAATTAATCTTAATGCACAGGTGTGCATATATATTTCATTTTTAGAAAATTTTAAATTTTTTTTTTGTAAAAAATGACATTTTTGCAAAAAAAAGGGGGGGGGGCAAAACTTCTATCCTCAACTACCCCATAACCGCTCAAATGAATTTGATTAAACTTTCTGTGTGCACTACCCTTAATGCACAGGTGTGAATATTTATTTCATTTTTAGAAAAATTTATTTTTTTTTGTAAAAATTGACATTTTTTTAACCAAAAAAAAAAGGGGGGGTCAAAACTGCTATCCTCAACTACCCGATAACCGCTCAAAGGAATTTGATGAAATTTTCTGGGCATTAACCTTAATGCAAAGGTGTGCATATATATTTAATTTTTAGAACATTTTAATATCTTTTGTAAAAATTGACGCCCGCAGGCGACACATGTCTTCCAGATTAGTTCCAGATTGTAAGTCTAACAGATTACGCAGGAGAGCTCTGAGAGAGCCTGATAAGACATTAAATGACATTCTAACACTTGGTAGGACTCTAGAAATGTCTGATTTTCAAGCAACAGAAATGGAGAGGGAATCTGTAAATAAAGTTACAAACACAAATAGAACAAATCCCAAAACAAATTATAAACACAGAAAAGGCCAACAAATGTCAGTCCCAAACTACCCTAGGCACTCAACCAGACAGACACAATGCAGAGATTGCGGCGGTCAATTTCCTCATAGAAATGGACAGTGTCCAGCGCATGGTAAAACCTGCAATGCATGCCATAAACGGAACCACTTTGCCAAAGTATGTCGTGGAAAACAAAATAGATATAATGGCGCAAGTAGACAAAACACAAAAGATAGACACGTAAATGAAATTCAAACTGAAAATACTGAAAGAGAGACGTATCAAGACAGTTTGGACAGTTCTAATGAGGAGTATTCCTATAGTATAAAAGAAGCAGAGACAATTTGTTCAGTGAAGAAATCACCCTTTGCTACAATAAAAGTAAACACAAAAACATGCACAATGATGATTGATACTGGTGCAACAGTCAATATTTTAGATGATAAGACACACCAAAACATTGATTCTCCAAAACTAAACAAAAATGACACAAAACTTTTGCCTTATGGAGGTGGCAAACCCTTTCAAGTCACAGGAGCATGCGAGTCACAAGTTGAAACAAAAGACAAATATGGTGTTCACAAGTGACACCAATGTTCGACCTGTTGCACAGAGAAATAGGAAAACCGCTTTTCACCTGAGGCCGAAGGTAGAAAAAGAGATTCACAAACTGCTTGATCAGGACATTATAGAGAAAATAGGAAACACTCCGACACCCTGGGTATCACCCATTGTCACACCACCTAAGAAGAATCCAGATGAAATCCGATTGTGTGTTGACATGAGGGAGGCCAATAAGGACATCACAAGAGAAAGACATTTGTTGCCGACAGTAGAGGAACTAGTTCATGATCTAAATAATGCTTCAGTCTTTAGTAAAATAGACCTAAGGGCAGGTTATCATCAGTTAGAATTAGATAAACCATTTAGATATATAACTACATTCAGCACACACTTAGGATTATTTAGATATAAGAGACTAAATTTTGGCATATCATCTGCATCAGAGATTTTTCAAGAGACAATTCGCTGTGTTATTCAAAACGTTCAAAATGCCAGAAACATTTCTGATGACATCCTAATATATGGAAAGTCCCAAGAGGAGCATGACCAAGCTCTAGATGATACACTACAAGTTTTACAAAGAAACGGCTTGACTGTAAATAAAGACAAGTGTGAATTCAACATGAACGAAGTTACATTCCTTGGGGTCGTATTCTCAAAGGAGGGTATTTCACCTGACCGTAAAAAAGTTCAAGCAGTCAAAGATGCTGAAGCACCAACAACCGTTCCAGAGCTTTGCAGTTTCCTTGGCATGACAAATTACTCATCTCGATTTTAAATCATCAGACATTATGCATCTATATGTGAACCATTACGAAGGTTAACACGACACAACATGGATTGGGAATGGAATCTTGAGCAACAGGAGGCATTTGACAATCTTAAAAAAGAGCTATCTAGTGAGACAGTGATGACTTATTTCAATCTGTCTTTACAAATTGACATACTAGTCGATGCTAGACCAGTGGGACTTTGAGCGATTATCTCACAAAACCAACAGACAATAGCATATGCAAACAGAGCATTGACTGACGTAGAGTCGAGGTACAGTCAAACTGAAAGAGAGGCGCTGCCCATAGTATTGGCCTGTGAACATTAACATTTTTATTTGTGGAGCAAACAATGTTAATGTGATAACAGATCATAAGCCGCTAGAAAGGATTTGGCAAAAGGCCAAAATACCACTGAGAAAAGAACGCTGGGGATTACGGCTGCAACCCTATAAGCTTACAATTAAATATCAACCAGGACGTGATAATCCTGCCGATTACATGTCCCGTCATCCCATTGCCACGTGTAGCAAGAAGCGATCACACGAGGAAAAGGTTGCTGAAGAATATGTCAACTTTATCGCAAATCAGGCACTTCCAAAAGCAATGACACTAAGCGAAGTCAAATGTGCAAGTATGACAGATAGGACACTGCAAAGGGCTATCGAATTGACACGCAATGGAAAGTGGTATGAGGTAAAGAAAGTGCAAGATCCAAATGTAGATACTCAAGAACTTCAGTTATACCGCAGCATACAAGATGAATTCGTTGTACATGATGAGAACATTTTACTCAGAGACAATAGAATCGTAATGCCAACTTCACTTCGTGACCGTGCTGTTAGTCTCGCACATGAGGGCCATCAAGGACTAACAAAGACAAAAGCTTTTATTCGATCTAAAGTTTGGTTTCCCGGTATCAATGACCGAGTAGATTCACTGATCAAAGACTGCATAGCATGTCAAGCTGTAACAAGTTCAAAACTAATGGAACTACTAAAAATGTCAGAAATGACAGGAGAACCGTGGACGGCACTAAGCGCAGATTTCTGTGGTCTACTACCGTCTGGAGACTACTTATTTGTGATTACTGACGAATAATCCAGATACCCTGTAGTCGAGATAATTCGATCTGTGTCAGGTCACACTGTCATACCAGTGTTAGACAAAGTACTTGAAGCCTATGGAATCCCTAAAACCATAAAAACAGACAATGGTAGTCCATTTAATTCGTATCAGTTTCGTGAATATGCTGAAAATACAGGATTTGCACACAGGAACATCTCACCCAGATGGCCACGAGCAAATGCACTAGCAGAATCATTCAATAAACCTCTAATGAAAAACATCAAAGCAGCAGAAATAGAGAGGAAAAGTTGGAAACAATCCATGTATCAATTTTTAAGACAGTACCGAATGACACCGCACAGCTCTACAGAAGTGACACCATTCAAACTTTTATTTGGAAGAGAGTCGAACACAAAACTACCGAGCATATCGAGAGCAAAACGACCAGAACTAGATGAATTTGTACGTCAAAATGATGAAAACGCAAAGACACGTATGAAGACATTAGCCGATATGCGAAACAAAGCTAAACCGAGTGACATTCAAGAAGGAGACCATGTTCTAATAAGAAATGAAGTAAGGGAAAACAAAACTACTCCGTCATTCAACCCAATACCGCAAACCGTTGTCAAGAAGAAAGGAACTATGATAACCGTTTCTAATAATAACGAAAAGCACACAACACGCAATGCTTTATTCTTCAAGAAAACAAATCACAATGCTAAATTCTCAGATCAAATGGATGAAGAAGAACTCGATATTAATATTCAATCAAAGGACAACGATAAAACTAAGACTCCAATTCAAGGCCGTCCAACACGTGTTCGCAAACCACCATCCTATCTTCAAGATTATGAGTGCAAAGTGAGGGGCATAATAATCCCCTAAAATATTCATTCATATAGAATTTCGTGTTTAAGGAAAGTGTGATGGGGCATAATAATCCCCTTTTCAGTGCATAGGTTTTTTTCGTTTAATAGTTTAGTAGAAAGTTAGTCGTAGTTGTTCAAATGTAGATTAGAAATATGTGAGAAAAACCCGTCCGACATTTCAAATGAGAACTACAGAAAATATCCAAAGAAGATTTGATTTTTAAACTCTATTTGACAGTTAACTATTTAAGAAACTACAAGTACAACATTGATAGACAATCAGTAATTTCTATCCTTTCGATATGTTTATTTGCTTACAAAATACATGAACACTACAGACCCATTGTTTTTATAAGGGAATCATTTGTTCAAAGGAAAATATAGAAGTACATTGAATCAACATTTTCAAGTTCATTCATACAGTCATTCAATATATTCATTCAACATTTTTGTGAAAATTGTTTGTCAATCATTTTTCCATTTTATTTTGTTCAATGATAATCTAGTCAAAGAAAAGATTTTCTAGTCATTTTAATATCTATTTTTATTTGAAGAATTTATACATTTTAAAAAGAAAAATTATTATTTTAGATTCAAAATTCAACAAAGGGAGGAATGTAATATCCTACTTTTATCACTGTAAGATTTGAGTTATCTTTCTTAGTATAGATCTATGTAATTTCATATCTGTTGCCTTATTTGTTTTGTATACTATTATCCCCAGGCATGTTTCCGGAATAAACTATGTAAATCCTTTGTCTTCATCTGAACACATAAAAACCTCCACAATATTACATGTATCAACTGTTAAATAATTTTATTTCTTTTTATTTATTCTCTTGGATATAGTGTGTTTGCACGCATACCGTAATTAGGTGAGTGACCCGGATGTGCGGCCATATTGGAGATATCGGCGAGTACACACATAACAACACAACAGTAGAATAACCTTCGTTAACGAATCTAATGGCAAAATCATCAGAAATAGTGATGCAAAAACATCGAGTTAAATATAAGGATGGAATAGATTCACAAGAAGCCAGATATGAGGGTAAATAACAGTTGATAGACGGTGAGGCCCCATACGAGATGACAGCATCGATGTGTCCAGAGGATGTCAAACTGTTGCCGAAAGTAACATATCCAGACATTGTGAATTACCTTGTATTTTCTCCCAGTCCTTATACTTCTGACGACTTGAAAAGTTATAAAGGATTGGAAGCTTATAACCAGTTCGTGTGTGGATGGGTCAGGGACAAGGCAACACAAGTCGTCAACAACAAGTGCCTGGTGAAGGCTAAGGTACATACACAAGTATTTCACTTCTTTTCTACATGTATCTTATTTGTATTTGTTAATGTTATAAATTAGTTAAATACATAAAAAAAATGACACACGGACCTTTTGATAACAAAAAACAAACTGGTGGGAACAAATCTTCAGACAAGCATGATACATGTAAATGTTCCCAACTTGACTCAATGTTTCATGTATAAGAAATTGGAGTGAAGCGACATGTCTAACTGCTGCGGACAGTTACTCCAGTGTGCTAGCACTATAAAAATGCAGCCCAGGGTGTTGGTCTAGCACAAGATAGCTCGCATTACACGTTTGTCTTGTTCTCGCCGTGATATACTGTAAGTATGGAAATTAACAAAGTAACAAACCACAATTGCCCTTTCAATTTTTTGCATTTTGTAGAGACATACAAGTAAATGAGTGAGTGAGTGTTGTGAGTTTTCTCTGTATTTACAGTATTATGATTATAAAACAATCCATAATAGAAAAGACAGATACAGGGTATCAATCAATGACACAAAATCAATAAATGCAGCAGAACAAACACAAAAAGCAAAGAAAAGCGATTTTATTGCTGTTCTTCATATAAAAGTCACAGTAAGGCCTTCAACATGGAGCATAAACTCTGCACATAAGATGTGAATGAAGAGTAAAACTGTGTGCAGAAAAATTAGGGTAAATGGTGCAGTGAAATTCAGGAGACTTTGTCAATTTGACATGTTTGTGCACAAAATGTCTCATAATTTTTGTTTAAAATGCATTTTCGATTAGTACATTTCTCACCTGATATAAAATGTGCTGAACACACTCGTATGTTGTCTAAATTCTTTCCATCAAAGTTCTGTTCTAGGCACCTGTGATGGATCACGGGGGCTCAACCCATAGAGCTGTCTAGCGCGTCCCCAGGTGGCGGATAGGGGAGACCCTCTCGTTGGGGGGTTGTCAGGTCATAATACGGAAAGCCTGACTGCGGACCATAGTGGGTAACGTGTTTGGAGAATGCCACACTCCCTGCACGCTAAAGACCCCTTCCGTAGTTTTCGAAAAAGAGTAGGCTGATGGCCGCTACAGAAGGCTAAATTATCCGACCCTACCCAATCATCCTCCTTTTACAGTGGCAGTCAAAATTGGTTCCCCTTTGTGTCCCATCCCACCCCTAATTGAATTGTTTGATAAATTTAACTGGTTCTCGTCCTGAAGATGCATGAAATATTTGCCACTGGACGTTAAGCAACAATCAATCAATCAATCAAAGTTCTGTTGAAGGCGTGCCAACCATACACGTCTTCTCTCATCACACAGCTTTTCACAAGCTTCACCTTGGTTTTTCTTCACTTTAGGAAGCCGGTAAAATTGTAAATGAGTCTCCCTGTCGGACCTATTATGACAGCCTATCATTCGACAATAGTTTACCCTATTCAAATGCCTAAAGGCACTCAGTTGCGCAGGTAAACAATCTGAGATTAAAAATCAATATCGCCAATATGGCCGACTTCCGGATTAGTGACGTCACGTGAAAACAAACTATAAGGTGCCTAGTTCTTTTATCCAGAAGCTTTCTCTTGTCTGCCTTTCTTGATCACTCCAAATCAAATTTTGTTCTATAATAGAAACTTTCATTTTACCAAAGTCCCCAGGATTGTGTCCATTCGACCGAAAGTGTTGGCTGACGGGTAGAAAGTCTTTCTTTGATGTATCACTTCTATGGCCGTTCATTCTTTTGTTGAAAGCTTGCTTACTTTCTCCAATGTAATGCAGATTACAAATCCCACACTCCAACATGGATCACGTTGCTTGATTTGCAGTTCACAGTGCAAAATATTTTGTAATCTTTGGCTGTTGTGTGACTTTTAAAGCTCTGTGTACATATCATCTGGGAGCAAGTCTTGTACCTTTTGTTTGAACAAGCCTGACATTGGCCAGTTGATGAAGACATCTTCATTGTGATATCAGCTTGTGCAAGAATGTGAGATGCGTTCAACTCGGAGAGCCTGGCTATATGGGATACTGTCGTAGCAGTCTTTAGGATGTCAACTGCTTGGTGGCAGATATAGGTGTTTGTCAGTAGGTTTGGTCCACCGTCTTCTAAGTCTTCTAATGTTGTAGTTGTATCGAGAAAAGAAATTTTAGTCTCGGAGATTTCATGGGTGAATTTTATTGATGGGTGGACACTGTTTGCATGACACTTCATGTCAACATCATCTATAAATCTATACCAAAACAATGGTTGTGTTTCCTAAGATTCCAAAATTTGTTTTTCTAGTTTCCCCATAAAGATGTTAGCATACGACGGAGCCATTCACCTGTAAGTATTGTTCTCCATTGAAATTGTATATATATAGTAGAATTTAGGAGTCTTGTGTTTCTGATGCCGAGTATTTCTTCCATATATGCACATGTTTTACGGTCATTGCCTGATTTAGCATCATGATCTTGTGTTTTCTTGTAGTAAGCGTCTTCATGCGCCTTTGTACCTGTTCCCATGTAAAACGAAAACCATTACCAGCCAAAACTTCAGCAATATCTTGTCAAATTTTCTTTTTATATTAGTTTCCTTTGTTCGACATAACTTCTATCTTTCACTGACTGTAAAAGGATATTGGAAAGTTGGATGTAGAGCATGAGTCAGAATATTCACGGGAATCACTAGTCTCTGTAGACTTCTGAGTTTAAGCTTACAAATTCAAAAATTATTTAGAAATTTAAATAAAGTTCACTATTGGAAAAATGGGATAAAATATTTTTTTTTTTAAACTGCCCCAGTGTGGTACTAATAGTCCAGCAATAATGCTGAAAGTGTTACAAAAGGTATAGGGAATAGTTTAGCTACAATAATGTAGCTCCTGTCATATCTTTTGACTCGGCGGAGCTACAATGCGGTCCCAGATTTTAGTCATGTTTGTGCCTTTATCCACAAAGAAGTCGCATCTGAGTATAAGCCCCAGCTATAATATTAGAAAGATCACAGGATGATTTCTTTCAGTCAATATATATACCTATATTTTTTCAAAGCTTTTCCCACAAATGTATAAAGCAAATATCTCGGTTTTTATGAAACATAATTGAGTAATTAGGAAACTTGTAAACTGTAAAATAGTGAAAAATTAGAAAATTCCTTAAACAAGTCGCATCTTTAAATAAGACGCACCTCACCTGGCTCAAAGGGCGATGTGAGCTGGTGCACTCCCTTGACATTCATTGCAATATATTTTATCAAACATCTTGTGAAACTGCACGTCTGCCACATTTCTTCCAGGTATTACATGATATTCAAGAAGAAGTGCCAGAAGACACATATTATGACGCCTCAATTTACTACTCAGAATGCAAGGGATGTGGTTGAATGGGCTATTGATACTTAACGGAACGGAACGGAACGGAACGGAATTTCAATTAAGGTATCTATAAGGGGCATTTATCGAAATTTCGAAAAATCTTTAAAACAAAACAAACTTTAAAATTTCTCTGTTTACGGTTTTGAATATACAAATAACACAACTGAATACTAAATCTCATCTTCACACCCCCCGTCGTGTCTTTCCGACGATGATTAGAAACATTTATTCTGATTTTAACTTTTTAAATTTGTTATTCCGTTCCGCTCCGTTCCGGTCCGCAAAGTACCAATTGCTCTGAGGAATTGGTATTTAACAGAATCGAACTGAAACAGACATCTATTATGTAATAAAAGCAGTATGATAAAAAAAAATGTCTGACACCTCTTTTTTTGCATGAGCGGTAAGTGTTTTTAGATGGCATTCTCGACCTGATCAACCGCTGGCGGCTCATCAATCCTGGTTAAAAATGGTATTATACATAGTCAAGTAAAACTTAATACCGAATTACAAGCAGTTGCTGTCAAACTCTCTCTTCAAAAAACTATAACATTGTGTTCTGTCTATCTTCCCCCTAATATGTCCTTGGAAATAAATCAACTTAAATCTTTAACAGATCAGTTGCAAGCCCCTTTTCTCCTTATGGGCGATTTTAACGCCCACAATCCAATATGGGGCAGTAACTCCCAAAATGATAAGGGGAAAAAAGTTTAAGACTTCTTAAACAAGGAAGGCTTGTGCATTTTTAACGATGGCTCAGATACATATCTCCATCCGGGAAATGGTTCTTACTCGGCTGTCGATCTAACTATTTGTGACCCTTCGTTATTACTTGATTACTCGTGGCGGGTCCACGATGATTTGTGTGGAAGTGATCACTTTCCAATTATTTTGGAAAATCTTTTTCCCTCTTCCTCTGAGAGAGTTGCTCGCTGGAAATTTGACAAGGCCAATTGGCCTTTGTTCGAGCAACTCTGTGGAGATGAACTTAAGAAAGAGACTTTTAATAATGTTATTAATCCAGTCCTTAAATTTAATGAAACGTTAGTATCGATTGCTGAGAGGTCCATTCCTAAAACCTCGACAAATCCAAAACAACCAAGCAAACCCTGGTTCGATGACGACTGTGAGGAAGCTAAGAAACACAGGAAAAAGGCCGAACGACGGTTCAACATGAATCCAACCTCTGACAATCTCAGTAATGTTCGTATATTGCGTGCTAAAGCACGTCGCACATTTAAACAAAAGAGACGCAAGTCTTGGCAAAACTTCGTCTCTAAAATAAACTCTCATACACCTATGAATAAAGTCTGGAATTTTATCCAAAAAATTAATGGTAAAAACAGAAAGACCAATCTTCACCATTTAAAAGATGGCCAAACTCTTTTGACTTCAGAAAATGACATCTCGAATAAACTCGGTGAAACATTCTCAAAACATTCTTCTTCTCTGAATTATTCCCAGGAATTCCAAAGGATTAAAAACCGAACTGAGAAAAACAAACTCAATTTTAAATCAAACAATTTAGAAGATTACAACCGCCCTTTTTGTTTGGACGAGCTGAAAATTTCTCTGTCGAAAGCCCATGACACAGCATGTGGCCCAGATGATATTCACTATAAACTTTTGAAACACCTTCCTGACACTTCTCTTAAAACGCTTTTAGATCTTCTTAATAATGTATGGGAAACTGGCGACTTGCCTTCCATTTGGAAACTTGCCACAGTTATCCCTATTCCAAAACCTGGGAAGGATCATTTTGAACCGTCGAATTATCGGCCAATTGCCCTCACAAGTTGCGTTTGTAAGACAATAAAACGGATGATCAACGACCGCCTTGTCTGGTTCCTAGAGGCGAATGGCCTCCTGTCCAATATACAGTGTGGGTTCCGACAAGGCAGAAGCACGTTGGATCATCTTGTTCGCTTCGAATCCTTTTTACGCAACGGGTTTGCTAAAGGTGAACATGTGGTGTCGGTCTTTTTTCGATCTGGAAAAAGCCTACGACACCACATGGAAATATGGCATTTTAAAAGACTTAAATGATATGGGGTTGAAAGGTAGATTACCTACCTTCATTGAAAATTTTCTTTTAGACAGACAGTTCAAGGTAAAGGTTAACACGACCATGTCTGACCCTTTTGAACAAGAGATGGGTGTTCCTCAGGGAAGTATCCTCTCCGTCACTTTATTTAGTATAAAAATAAACAGTTTAGCTAAAACATTAAAACAAAATGTTGAAGGCTCCCTCTATGTAGATGACTTTTTGATATGTTATAGGGCTAAAAATATGAACAATATTGAAAGACAACTACAGCTGTCTTTAAATAAAATTGAAAAATGGGCTATGGAAAATGGTTTTAATTTTTCCAACTCAAA
Organism: Mytilisepta virgata; assembly: GCA_028015205.1. Lineage (NCBI taxonomy): Eukaryota > Metazoa > Mollusca > Bivalvia > Mytilida > Mytilidae > Mytilisepta > Mytilisepta virgata. Next base: position 38,114,953 of record CM051513.1, on the reverse strand, counting down.
AACAGTATGTATGCATTTTTGCAATAAACGAAAACTGCATTTGGACCCCGAACTAAAAATTTATAATTCTCCAATTAAAGTCGTCAAAGAAACAAAATTTCCAGGTATTCTGTTTGACAATAAACTTACCTTTCTACCCCATATCAAAATGCTTAAAGCTAAATGCTTGAAAGCATTGGATATTTTAAAAGTTGTTTCCAGCACTGACTGGGGTGTTGATAAAAACATATTGCTAAATTTATATCGATCGCTTATACGATCAAAACTTGATTATGGTTCCATTATATATGGATCTGCTCGCAAATCCTACATACAAATTTTAGATACTGTTCACCACCAAGGCCTACGTTTGGCCTTGGGGGCGTTCAGGACGTCCCCTGTGGAGAGTTTATTTGTAGAGGCGAACGAGCCGTCTCTTTATAATCGTCAGATAAAACTTGGTTTACAATACTTAACCAAGCTAAAAGCATATCCTTCAAATCCTGCCTACGACTGTGTTTTTAATCCTCTCTATGAGGATATATTTGAACAACATGAAAATGAGATTCCTCCGTTTGGTGTCCGGATGAAACCACATATTTCTGGTTCTAACATCAACCTTGATGAAATTGCCCCCATTAATATACCTCAATCACCACCTTGGCTTGTACCCAAACCTATGTTTATTTTTGACCTTAGAAAACATAAAAAGTCCGAAACAAACCCTATTCTTATTCAGCAACACTTTGCTGAAATAAAATCAAAGTTTGAATTTCATGATTCTATTTATACTGATGGGTCGAAGGACGGGGACAAAGTGGGTGCTATGTACCGAACCCTATCCGTTGTTTCAAATGCCAGAAATTTGGACACGGTAGGAGTTCTTGTAAGGGTACAGAAAAATGCGTCAAATGTTCTGTAGTGGGTCACTCCACTTTTGAATGTGAAGGGCAAACTAAATGTGCAAACTGCAGTGGAAATCACATGGCAAACTCTAGAACATGTGATTTCTATATAAAAGAACATGAAATTCAAAAGCTTAAAGCAGAAAAAAACATAACTTACCAAGAAGCTCGAAAATTGGTCTCTGTCGCGAATAACTCGCCTCAAAATTCTACTTATGCTGATAAGGTAAAAGGACCTCCAACTACAAGATCTCTCTCTATTCAAACAGTTTTTACCTGGCCACATGGCACTGAACATCCAGTACTTGTCTCAGAATCTACTTTTTCCATGCCAAAATCAACTTCATCTTTACAGTCTTCCAGTTCTTCGCAGACGTCAGCTTCATCTCTTCCCTTTAACCACTTTGAGATGGCTGATATTTACATCAACTCTAATGTTGACAGACAGATGCATGAAGATCTAGGGAGAAAACTCCAAACATCAAACAAATCTGCAAACGCTCAAAATGCAAAATCTCAATCCTCAACTTCTGCCAATAAACAGTCTTCACCTCAAAAGTCCTCCAATAAACAGTCCTCACCTCAAAAGTCCTCCAATAAACAGTCTTCAACGCAAAATAATAACAAGCAATCTTCATCATCACAACAGAAAAATAAGCGTTCGACTTCAGTGGAAAAAATTAAACAGAACACTGGTCGTGTGAAAAAAGCAGAAAAGCACTTGATAAAATTTCAGACGCTGTCATCAGAATATGCCGACGATGACAGCGTAATGGAAGTAACCCCAGATGATTATTCTGAATCAGTCTGGGGTGACCCCATTTCAGACGTCTCTGTGCGGAGGAATAGGAGCTCTTCCCCACACGCGGGGCATAGTTCCAAATTTTCTCCTATTCGTCCGCCCAGAAAATGAGTAATATAATCCAATGGAATTGTCGGGGTTTAAAAACTAACCTTATCGAGCTATCGTTGCTAGTACAAACATTCCTTCGTGTTGCCTTTTGTCTTCAAGAAACTCACTTAAAAGAAAACGATTCTATAAATGTTAAAAACTACACTCTATACAGTACTTACGTTGGAAAGGACGAAAGAGCCGCAGGCGGCTCTTCGATCCTTGTTAGAAATAACACCATTCACAGTCAGGTTAATCTAACAACAAATCTGCAAGCCGTTGCTGTCCGAGCTTCTTTTGGAAAAACTGTTACCATCTGTTCAATATATATTCCTCCAAATTCTACCATTGATTCTCAAGAACTCAGATCTTTAATCAGTCAGTTGCCAACTCCTTTTCTCCTGTTGGGAGATTTTAATGCTCACAACCCCATTTGGGGTAGTCATTTGCAAAATGATAAAGGCAAGAAAATAGAAGATTTACTAAATCAGGAAGGATTGTGTGTATTTAACGATGGTTCTGATGCTTACCTTCATCCGGGGAATGGTTGTTACTCGGCTATTGATTTAACAATCTGTGACCCTTCGTTATTACTGGACTACTCATGGCGCGTCCATGATGATTTATGTGGAAGTGACCACTTTCCAATTATACTGGAAAATCTGTTTCCTACTTCATCCGAGAGAGTTGCTCGCTGGAAATTTGACAAAGCCAACTGGCCTTTGTTCGAGCAACTCTGTCGAGATGAACTTAAAATAGGTGATTTCGATAATGTTACTGATCCAGTCCTTAAATTTAGCGAAACGTTGGTATCGATAGCCGAGAGAGCCATTCCTAAAACCTCGACAAGTCCAAAACAACCAAGCAAACCGTGGTTTGATGATGATTGTGAGGAAGTGAAGAAAAATAGGAAGAAGGCCGAACGACGATTCAATTTGCATCCAACCCAGGATAATTTAAGTAATTTCCGAATATTCCGTGCGAAAGCACGTCGAACATTTAAACAAAAGAGACGAAAGTCTTGGCAAAATTTTGTCTCAAAATTAAACTCTCATACTCCTATGAACAAAGTTTGGAATTTTATACAAAAAATAAATGGAAAAAACAAGAAAGCCAATCTTCACCATCTGAAAGATGGTCAGACTCTATTAACGTCAGAAAATGATATCTCCCAAAAACTTGGAGAAACCTTTTCGAAAAATTCTTCTTCTACAAATTACTCTCAGGAATTTCAACGTATTAAAACCCGAACCGAAAAAACCAAACTTAACTTTCGATCAAACAATTCAGAAGACTATAACCGCCCTTTCTCTGTGGATGAACTAAACAATTCTTTGGCAAAAGCCCATGATACAGCTTGTGGTCCTGATGACATACATTATAAGCTTCTTAAACATCTTCCTGATACATCATTACAGACGCTTTTAGATATACTAAATAACATTTGGGAAACTGGTGACTTGCCCTCTTTATGGAAGCTGGCCACAGTTGTCCCTATTCCAAAACCTGGGAAGGATCATTTTGAATCTTCGAATTATCGGCCAATTGCCCTCACAAGTTGCGTGTGCAAGACTATGGAACGGATGATCAACGACCGCCTTGTCTGGTTCCTAGAGACCAATGGTCTCCTGTCCAATATACAGTGTGGATTCCGGCAAGGAAGAAGCACGTTAGATCATCTTGTTCGCTTCGAGTCTTTCATACGCAATGGGTTTGCTAAAGGTGAACATGTGGTGTCGGTCTTTTTCGACCTTGAAAAAGCATACGACACCGCTTGGAAATATGGAATTTTAAAAGACTTGAATGATATGGGGTTGAAAGGTAGGTTACCTACCTTTATTGATAATTTCTTATCAGACAGACAGTTCAAGGTCAAGGTAAATACTACCATGTCTGACCCTTTTGAACAAGAGATGGGTGTTCCTCAGGGAAGCATCCTGTCTGTTACTCTATTCAGTATTAAAATAAATAGTTTGGCTAAAACATTACAAAATAATGTTGAAGGCTCACTTTATGTTGATGATTTTCTTATATGTTATAGAAGTAAAAATATGAACAACATAGAAAGACAACTACAGTTATCTTTAAACAAAATTGAAAAGTGGGCCACAGAAAATGGTTTTAAATTTTCGAACTCAAAAACCGTCTGTATGCATTTTTGTAACAAACGAAAACTGCATTTAGACCCTGAACTAAAGCTGTACAATGCACCCATTAAAGTTGTGAAAGAAACTAAATTCCTTGGAATTCTGTTTGATAATAAACTCACCTTTCTACCCCATATCAAAATGCTGAAAGCTAAATGCTTGAAAGCATTGGACATTTTAAAAGTTGTTTCCAGCACTGACTGGGGCGCTGATAAAAGCATTTTGTTAAATTTATATAGATCTTTAGTGAGATCGAAACTTGACTATGGTTCTATTATTTATGGATCTGCTCGCAAATCCTATATAAAAATTCTAGATACTGTTCACCACCAAGGCCTACGTTTGGCCTCGGGGGCGTTCAGAACATCTCCCGTAGAAAGTTTATATATAGAGGCGAACGAGCCGTCTCTTTATAACCGTAGAATAAAACTTGGTCTACAGTATTTAACAAAGCTGAAAGCCTATCCTTCAAATCCTGCCTACGATTGTGTTTTCAACCCTCTCTATGAGGATATATTTGAACAGCATGAAAACAAAATTCCTCCTTTTGGTATCCGGATGAAACCACACATTTCTGGTTCCAACATCAACCTTGGTGAAATAGCCCCTATTAGTATACCTCAGTCGCCGCCTTGGCTTGTACCCAAACCCACATTTATTTTTGACATCAGAAAACATAAAAAGTCGGAAACTAACCCAATTATACTTCAGCAACTTTTTGCTGAAATAAAATCAAAGTTTGCATTTCATGACTCAATTTATACGGACGGATCCAAGGACGGGGACAAAGTGGCTGCTGCAGCAGTATATGGGCAGCAGGCAGCAACTCTCCGTCTTCCATCTTCCAGTTCAATATTCAGTGCAGAAGCTAGAGCCATCATTCTTGCTTTAAAATTTGTCAGAACGTCTGATAAACTAAAATTCCTTATTTGCTCGGATTCTCTTTCATGTTTATTGGCTATAGAAGGTCAGAAATATAAAAACCCTTTAATTGCCCACATTATTGAATTTTATAAAAGACTTGTCCAAATGGGCAAAGAAATAGTTTTTATGTGGATACCAAGTCATATTGGTATCCGAGGAAACACAGTCGTAGATAGTATAGCGAAGGATGCTTTAGATGAACCAGTTACTAATATGTCAGTGCCTTATACTGATTTTAAACCTTTGATTTATCAATATGTTTTACGTCTGTGGCAGTCCCAGTGGGATCTGCTTACAGACAACAAATTGCATGCTATTGAGCCAACTGTTGGCACAAATATTTGTTTCTTCGGCAGAAGCCGGAGAGAACAAGTTGTTTTAACTAGATGTCGCATTGGCCACACCAGGACGACTCATTCTTTTATTTTAGAAAATGAGCCGCCTCCTGAGTGTATCCCTTGCCAATGCCGACACACTGTCAAACACCTTTTAATAGACTGTGTAGATAAATCCGACATCATTAGTCGGTACTACACAGTCGACAATATTAAAGACTTGTTTACAAAGGTCGCTGGCGACCGTCTTTTAAAATATTTGAAGGATGTTGGGCTATATTCTAAAATATAGTCCACATCACTAATTTAATATGCTCGTAATATTTCAAGTTTATTTGTTTAATTTATTGTTTGTTGATATTGTTTTTGACTGTGATAATGTATATTTCTTTGTTTCAAAAGCTTAAACTGTGATATTTTTTATATAATCAGATTTTCGAGGAATTTTATTATTTAGCTTTATTTTTATTATTTTCTGTTTTACTTGTTAATATGTATTTTGTTTTATCAAGTCTGGTCTTACTTGATTTGTTTTAAACGAAAATTAGTTTTCGCCACGATATGACCATTTGTGTCGACGTGGCGTTAAACAACATTCAATCAATCAATCAAAGTGGGTGCCGCTGCTGTCTATGGACAGCAAGCAGCAACTCTCCGTCTTCCTCCAGTTCCATTTTTACTGCTGAAGCCAGAGCCATAATTCTTGCTTTAAAGTTTGCTAGAACATCTGAAAAACCTAAATCTCTTATTTGTTCAGATTCACTTTCATGTTTATTGGCTATCGAAGGTCAGAAATATAAAAACCCTTTAATTGCCCATGTTACTGAATTTTATAAAAGACTTGTCCAAATGGGCAAAGAAATCATTTTTCTCTGGGTACCAAGTCATATTGGTATTAAGGGAAACCCAGTCGTAGATAGAATATCGAAGGATGCTTTAGATGATCCCATAACTAATATGTCAGTGCCTTACTCTGATTTTAAACCTTTAATATACAAATATGTTTTACGTCTGTGGCAGTCCCAGTGGGATCTGCTTACAGACAATAAATTACATTCTATAGAGCCAACTGTTGGCAAGAATGTTTGTTTCTTCGGCGAAAGTCGAAGAGACCAAGTTGTTTTAACAAGATGTCGCATTGGCCACACCAGGACGACTCATTCTTTTATTTTAGAGAATGAGCCGCCTCCTGAGTGTATTCCGTGTCAATGTCGACATAGTATTAAACATCTTTTAATTGACTGTGTAGATAAATCCGACATTATAAGTCGGTACTACACAGTCAACAATATGAAAGATTTATTTACAAAGGTTGCTGGCAACCGTATTTTACAATATTTGAAGGACGTTGGACTGTATTCAAGAATATAGTCCGCCTGCATTCTTGAATAGAGTCCAATACTTTTAAATTTGTTCACATGTTTGTATGTTATTTTATTTAATAGCGTATCTGTGATATTATTTTGAAATTTCGTCACTCTGTTATTTTGAAAAGTTCGTCTGTGATATTATTTTACATATTGAAAGTTTGTCTCATATTTGTTTTATTAGGTCTTTCCACTTTCCGTGGAAAGACCTTTTGCTTTTGTTCTGATTATTTTTTTTTTTTTTTTTTTTTTTTTTTTTTCTTCTGCCGTCTAGGATGTTTTTTTGTTACTTGACATATCGAAAGGATTTTTGGCCCATGATATCGTACAGTGATTGCGATTTCACCATTGACCCTGTGTAACCGAACACTTTTTTTTATAGGAGTTATCTCCCGGCGTCCTCCTTTTCTTGTTATCTTTATTTCTCTGTAACCGTAAAAGATATCGACCTAAAATCTTTTGCAATGTCTTCAGTGTATCTGTGCGCAACTTTGTTCCATTTGGTTGGAAAGGATCTGACGACATTTCATAGGAGTTATTTCCCTTCAAACGACTTTCACTTTTGGTGTATCATACAAATTGTTATTTAGCGTTGAGATATCAACATGAAACTTTGTATTTAGGGTCCATGACCCCTAAAAAGTAAAATGAGGTCAAGGTCAAAGGTCAAGGTCAAGTTCTAAATTTTGACTTTTGCTTGTTATCACTTCTCCTCTGAAACGGTAAAAGATAGCTGATAAAATGTAATGGAGAAAATGTTAAGGACGTTGAGACCTAGCTTTGTTACATTTGCATAAAAGTTGTATGACGTCATTTTATAGGCGTAATTGCCGTTAGAACGTTTAAATTTGCGGTGTTTCGTTTATATCTCAGCAATGGTACATGATAAAGGCATGGGGTCTTTTGTTTTGACATCAAGGATTGATAACCTTCAAATTGGCATCAAGGTCGAAGGTCAAGGTCAAGTTCTAAATTTTAACTTTTGCTTGTTATCGCTTCTCCTCTGAAACGGTAAAAGATAGCTGATAAAATGTAATGGAGAAAATGTTCAGGACGTTGAGACCTAGCTTTGTTACATTTGAGAAAAAGTATGACGTCATTTTATAGGCGTAATTGCCCCTAGAATGTTTAAATTTTTGTTTTTCGTTTATTTCTCAACAATGGTACATGATAAAGGCATGGGGTCTTTTGTTTTAACATCAGGGATTGATAATCTTCAAATTGGCATCAAGGTCAAAGGTCAAGGTCAAGTTCTATTATTTGACATTTGCTTGTTATCACTACTCCTCTGAAATGGTTGTGGATAGCCAAGGAAATGTAATGGTGGAAATGTTTAGGACATTGATGCGCAACTTTGTTACATTTGAGTTCAAGTTGTATGACGTCATCTTTTGAGAGTAATTGCGCCTACAACGTTCAAACTTAAGGTTTTTCGTTTATAACTTGACAATGGTACATAATAATGGCATGGGGTCTTCTAAAATGACCTCAACGACCAATGACCTTGAAAAAGGTCACAAGGTCAAAGGTCAAGGTCATGACCTTTATTACGTATTTTGCATTTTTTCACACTTTATAAGTTTTTTTCAGATTTTTAAAGCAATTAAAGCTATTGAAAGCGTGAAATTCAGGCACTACTTTTGATGACGTCATTTCTGGCAACGTTATTATTTCTGTAGACGTTTTTAGACGTTTTGGATATATTGGAATGTTAATTAATGTGACAATGTTACAACCCATGAAAACGTCTAGAATTGTCAATTTATAAGGTCACATTAATGCCGTTTTTGATGTTTATAGTGCAAAACAGTATAATTCATCACAAACATTTAGTTAACCAGAAATAAACATTTTTCTTAGTTATTCAAACTAGCAGTCCATATATTTTTTTAACAAGTGTGGACCCTAAAAGATGTCTCGCCTGTCCGCGCTTGACCCAGAATAACATGCACTATCAAAGACCATGCTATCATTTGCCTACCATTATGGTACATTTGAAACAGACATGCGAAAGCTGTTATGTGATTACTTGAGCAATTAATTAATTGAGGTCAAGGACAAAAGCCATATGTCAGAAACTGACCTCATCAAAAAACCTTAATATGGTCACTGGACCGTGAATTGAGGTCAAGGACAAAAGGCATATATATATCCCCTGTCCACGCTTTATCCTAAAGCTTATATGACCAATAATACAGTAACTTCTATAGCTATAGTATATTGTCATAATTGCTTAAAACAATATTTTTAAAAGCCATGTATGATGAGTCTATTCATTGTAGTTGCTGTAAAATAGACTTTAAAGAAAAAAATTGACAAAGTCACTGAACCATGAAATTGAGGTCAAGGACACATGACAGGTGTCAGACTGGCATGTACCCATATAGATCTAGCTATAGACCATATCTGATGAATCTAGTCATTGCACTTGCTGAAATATAAACTTTTGAGGAAAAAATTGACAAAGTCACTGAACCATGAAATTGAGGTCAAGGGCACATGAAAGGTGTCAGACTGGCATGTACCCATACAGATCTTGCTATAAGCCATGTATGATGAGTCTATTCATTGTAGTTGCAGAAAAATGGACTTTAGAAGAAAAAATTGACAAAGTCACTGAGCTGTGAAATTGAGGTCAAGGACACATGACAGGTGTCAGACTCCCATGTACCCATATAGATCTTACTATATACCAAATATGATGACTCTAAACATTACAGTTACTAAGAAAGGGACTTGAATGTAAAACTATGTCGCAGATTTTCGAAGTTCACTGAACCGTGCAATTGAGGTCAAGGACAAATGACAGGTGTCAGACTGGCATGTACCCATATAGATCTCACTGTAGACCAAATATAATAACTCTAGGTATTATAGTTTCTGAGAAAAGGATTTGAATGTAAAACTATGTCGCAATGTTTATGTGGGTATTGAACCATGAAAAAAAGGTCAAGGTCATCTAAAAATGTGCTGCTGAAAAGGTCATCACTTCATGCACCTGTGGACCAAAGATGAACATTGTAAGTATTATACTTTAAAAGTTATTAAGGTTTTACAAAAAGTTAACGCCGTCGCCGTCGCCGTCGCCTTCGCCGTCGCCGCCGGATTGCTATACCTATGTCTCGCTTCCAGCGACTTTCGTCGCAGGCGAGACAAAAATTGTGAAATTACCTATCGTATCAAACCAGAAGTGATATTTGTAATACGGGAAGTAGCATAATACCTCCCTTATTTCAGTACATAGAACCATATATCTTTGAAATCACTGAAAGTTTAGCTATGCTCTAAAACCAACAATTACATTTTAAACCTCATTTTTTTTATCAACAAATCTGCAATTGAGGTGGAAAGACCTTCAATTGTTCTCTGAACAATTGGTTTTTAATTGTTTTATTTTCTCCTTAAATAATATTTGTAAATAGTTCTTTCGTTTTAGATAGTATTTGTTTTAATCAAACTTAATTTAATTAGTTCTCGCCGTGATATGGCTTAAATGTCGCCCACACGGCGTAAAACAACAATCAATCAATCAATCAATCAATCGACCTGATCAATAATTATAAATTCAACACAAATGCAGGTTAACAAAAAGTCTTTCTCCTTCCATTCGTAATTATTTCTAAAAAGAGAGGCCTTCCTGCGCCCGTTCCGACGATGATTAGAAAAACTGATCAAGTTGAATCTGATTTAAACTTTTTAATTTATTATTCCGTTCCGTTCCGTTCCGCAAAGTACCAATTGCTCTGATGAATTGGTATTTAACGGAATCGAACGGAAACAGACATCCATAATGTAATAAAAATGTCACGTGTGCGATTACGCTATACCCATTCTTTTTATATGCTGAAGATGAAAAAAAAGTATAAAAATATGATATAACACAAAAAAGGAAATTTTTATTAAACCAAATAGCGTGTATTTTGTGGACTACAGATAGAAGATGAAGCACGTGGATTTTTGTAGCCCATTCCAATTTTGAAGTTGAAAACTTGCAAATCATTTTGATGAAAACTTAATTTAAATTAAAATATTTATACTAGTTGCTTTTGATTTATCTATTAGCATATTGAATATTTTAATTCATAACATTTGCGTTTGTATTCTTTGAGATATTTGTTATCTGTAAATAATAATTTTAATTTGCTACAGATAAACTTACTACAGAACTTCACAAGAATGAACCCATCTTATTAAATATATATTAAAACATACAAATTTTATTAGTAACAACGTATAGCGGACCTATCTTTAACATCAAAATTATAGAACCGTAACAGGTTGATAACAGTAACACCCTCCATTAACTCAGTTAGTGGAGTACTCCTTTAGCTCAGTTGTTAGAACGATAGTCTACTGTGCCAGGACTACAGAGTTCGATTCCCGGTAACGCAGTAGTTATTTAGAAGATGAAATCATGCTCTCCGGTAACAAATGAAATTGACCTTTTTAACCTCCGCCGCCAAAACAATAGGGTTTTCCCAATAAATAAAAACATCCGCTTAATTAACTAATTCTTTTTCATTTATTTCCAATAAACTATTTGTTATTAGAAGACACTGCATGACAGACTATCAATGTACGTATATATTCTTCATAGCAGACTGGCTGTATACCCCCAAACCACAAAATTCGCATGTCAAACAATATTTTTTCTGCGGTCTTATAACATAAGACACAATAATATTTTTTACAATACAAATGCATGTATTTATAATGATATGCAATGTACAAAGATGTTACAAATTATATAAAACACCCAGGCATGTCGAAACGATACGAATGACCCCGCGCTTAATGCAATTTAAAGTTGACATGGATCGTAATTCATTGATTGATTGATTGAATATGTTTTATCGCCGAGCTGGCGATATTGCAGCCAATATCACGGCGAGAACTAATTTGAATGGAAGTTGTTAAAATTTAACATAACATCTAAAACCAATAGACTATTTACAAGTAAGATATGGCAGTATAAACAATAAAAAACAAATATCAGACAAAACGTTACAAAACATTTAACAATATCACAGACTTGAATAATATCACAGAAACGCTATCACATAAATACAAACAGTGAAATAAAATCAGTTACAACATATAACAAATTAAAATTATGGTTCAGGACTATAATCAGGAATACAGTCAGACTATATTCTCGAATATAGTCCCACGTCCTTCAAATATTGTAAAATACGGTTGCCAGCAACCTTTGTAAATAAATCTTTCATATTGTTGACTGTGTAGTACCGACAAATAATGTCGGATTTATCTACACAGTCAATTAAAAGATGTCTAATACTGTGTCGACATTGGCAAGGTATACATTCAGGAGGCGGCTCATTCTCTAAAATAAAAGAATGAGTCGTCCTTGTGTGGCCAATGCGACATCTAGTTAAAACAACTTGGTCTCTACGGCTTCTGCCGAAGAAACAAATATTCTTGCCAACAGTTGGCTCTGTAGAATGTAATTTATTGTCTGTAAGCAAATCCCACCGGGACTGCCACAGACGTAAAACATATTTGTATATTAAAGGTTTAAAATCAGAATAAGGCACTGACATATTAGTTATGGGGTCATCTAAAGCATCCTTCGCTATTCTATCTACGACTGTGTTTCCCTTAATACCAATATGACTTGGTACCCAGAGAAAAATGATTTCTTTGCCCATTTGGACAAGTCTTTTATAAAATTCAATAATATGGGCAATTAAAGGGTTTTTATATTTCTGACCTTCTATAGCCATTAAACACGAAAGTGAATCTGAACAAATAAGAAATTTAAGTTTTTCAGATGTTCTGGCAAACTTTAAAGCAAGAATTATGGCTCTGGCTTCAGCTGTAAAAATGGAACTGGAGGATGGAAGACGGAGAGTAGCTGCTTGCTGTCCATAGACAGCAGCGGCAGCCACTTTGTCCCCGTCCTTCGACCCATCAGTATAAATAGAATCATGAAATTCAAACTTTGATTTTATTTCAGCAAAGTCTTGTTGAATAATAATAGGGTTTGTTTCGGACTTTTTATGTTTTCTTAGGTCAAAAATAAACATAGGTTTGGGTACAAGCCAAGGTGGTGATTGAGGTATATTAATGGGGGCAATTTCATCAAGGTTGATGTTAGAACCCGAAATATCTGGTTTCATCCGGATACCAAACGGAGGAATTTTATTTTCATGTTGTTCAAATATATTTTCATAGAGAGGATTGAAAACACAGTCGTAGGCAGGATTTGAAGGATATGCTTTTAGCTTGGTTAAATATTGCAAACCAAGTTTTACCCGACGATTATAAAGAGACGGCTCGTTCGCCTCTACATATAAACTCTCCACAGGAGACGTTCTGAACGCCCCCAAGGCCAAACGTAGGCCTTGGTGGTGAACAGTATCTAAAATCTGTATATAGGATTTGCGAGCAGATCCGTATATAATGGAACCATAATCAAGTTTTGATCGTACAAGTGATCGGTATAAATTTAACAAAATGTTTTTATCAGCCCCACAGTCAGTGCTAGAAACAACTTTTAAAATATCCAATGCCTTCAAGCATTTAGCTTTAAGCATTTTGATATGGGGTAGAAAGGTAAGTTTACTGTCAAAAAGTAACCCAAGGAATTTAGTTTCTTTAACTACTTTGATAGGTACATTGTAGAGTTTGAGTTCAGGGTCTGGATGTAATTTTCTTTTATTACAGAAATGCATGCAGAGAGTTTTTGATGCGGAAAATTTAAATCCATTTTCTGTTGCCCATTTTTCAATTTTATTAAGTGATAACTGCAATTGACGTTCTATGCTGTTCATATTTTTAGCTCTGCAACAAATCAAAAAGTCATCAACATAAAGAGAGCCTTCGACATTGTTTTGCAAGGTTTTTGCAAGACTGTTAATTTTGATACTAAAGAGAGTAACAGAGAGAATGCTTCCCTGGGGTACACCCATCTCTTGTTCAAACGGATCAGACAATGTTGTATTGGCCCTGACTTTGAACTCCCTGTCAGATAAAAAGTTATCGATAAATGTAGGTAACCTACCTTTCAACCCCATATCGTTTAAATCCTTTAAAATACCATATTTCCAAGTGGTGTCATATGCCTTTTCAAGATCGAAAAAGACGGACACCACATGTTCACCTTTAGCAAACCCGTTGCGAATAAATGATTCGAAGCGAACAAGATGATCCAACGTGCTTCTGCCTTGCCGGAATCCGCACTGTATATTGGACAGGAGACCATTCGTCTCAAGGAACCAGACAAGGCGGTCGTTGATCATCCGTTCCATTGTCTTACAGACGCAACTTGTGAGGGCAATTGGCCGATAATTCGTCGGTTCAAAATGATCTTTCCCAGGTTTTGGAATAGGGATAACTGTGGCTAGCTTCCAGATGGAAGGCAAGTCACCAGATTCCCAGACATTATTGAGCAGATCCAAAAGAGTTTTTAAAGAAGTATCAGGAAGATGTTTCAAAAGTTTATAGTGAATATCATCAGGACCACATGCTGTGTCATGTGCTTTTGCCAGCGAGTTTTTGATTTCATCCAAAGAGAAGGGGCGGTTGTAGTCTTCAGAATTTTTTGATCGAAAGTTGATTTTAGTTTTTTCTGTTCGGTTTTTAATATGTTGAAATTCCTCAGAATAATTTTGAGAAGAGGAATTTTTAGAAAAGGTTTCACCAAGTTTTTGAGCAATGTCGTTTTGAGATGTCAAAAGAGTTTGTCCATCTTTGAGATGGTGAAGATTAGTTTTCCTGTTTTTTCCTTTAATTTTTTGAATAAAATTCCAAACTTTGTTCATTGGTGTATGGGAATTTATTTTAGAGACGAAGTTTTGCCAAGATTTTCGTCTCTTTTGTTTAAATGTTCGACGTGCTTTCGCACGGAATATACGGAGATTACTTAAATTACCTTGGGTTGGATGCAAATTGAACCGTCGTTCGGACTTTTTCCTGTTTTTCTTCGCTTCCTCACAGTCATCATCAAACCATGGTTTGCTGGGTTGTTTTGGATTTGTCGAGGTTTTAGGAATGGTTCTTTCCGCTATCGATACCAACATTTCGCTAAATTTGAGAATTGGATTATTAATACCGTTGAAAGTGTCTTCTTTCAGTTCATCTCGGCAGAGTTGTTCGAACAAAAGCCAATTGGCTTTGTCAAATTTCCAGCGAGCAACTCTCTCCGAGGACGTTGGAAATAGATTCTCCAAAATAATTGGAAAGTGGTCACTTCCACACAAATCGTCATGGACTCGCCATGAGTAATCCAATAATAACGAAGGGTCACATAGTGTTAGATCTATAGCGGAATAAGCACCATTCCCTGGATGGAGGTAGGTGTCTGATCCATCATTAAAAATGCACAGCCCTTCCTGATTCACAAAATCTTCAACCCTCTTGCCTTTATCATTTAAAGAGTTACTGCCCCATATAGGATTATGTGCGTTAAAATCGCCCATAAGAAGAAATGGAGCAGGTAATTGATCTGTCAAAGATTTTAGTTGAGAAACATTTAAGGAAGTATTAGAAGGAATATAAACAGAACATAATGTTATAGTTTTACTCAGAGAAAGTCGAACTGCAACTGCCTGTAGGTCAGTATTTAGATTTATTTGACTGTGAATTACACCATTCTTAACAAGGATAGAAGAGCCGCCAGCAGCTCTTTCATCCTTTTTAACATGGGTACTGTATAGAGAATAATCTTTAATATTTACTTGATCGTTTTCCTTTAAATGAGTTTCTTGTAGGCACAAGGCAACAGGGATGAAGGTTTGGATAAGTAAGGATAACTCAATTAAATTGATTTTTAAACCTCGACAATTCCATTGGATGATATTGTTCATTATTTAGGTGGACGTATGGGGGAGTAACCCTTTTTTGATCGTTCGTTCGAGCTACAGCGCCTGCCACCCGAAGCGCGGGAGTCAATCGCTGATGGAGGAGAATCCTTCGATGGAACTAAAGGATCTCCCCAGATTGACTCCATATTTTCAGTTGGAGATGTATCCATTTGGTCAGAGTCTTGATCGACTGCGTCGTCAAACTCTGAGCACAAATCTCTGAACCTGTTGAACGTAAAATTTTTGTCAGCCTTCGTTTGGCGATTAGAAAGTTGTTTGTTTTTTAATTTATCAGAAGACGAGGATCTTGTGTTTTTCTGTGAAGACGATGGATTTTGAGATTTCTTATCTGAAGATGTGGAAGTTCTGTGTTTAGCTGATGGTTTTGGTTGATTATTTGTAGATAGAGAACTAGATGTTTGTGATGAATTAGACTGTGTAGATTGTGAAGTTTTCCCTTTCGAGGAATTGGATAGAGAAAGGAGAACTGGGAGTTCTGATTCAACAGGCCATGTGTAATCAGTTTGAGTAGCAAAAGATCTGTTGGTTTTCGGTGATTTAACTTTGTCAGCATATGAGGTGGCTTGAGTGGAGTTATTAGAGGCAGAGACCAGTCTTTTAGCTTCTTGGTAGCTTAAACCCTTTTCTACTTTCGTTTTTTGAATTTCAAGTTCTGTTTTGTAAAATTGGCAGTTTCTGGAATTGGCCATATGTTCTAGTCCGCAATTTACACATTTAACGTGGCCGTCACAATCAAAATTGGAGTGGCCCTCTACAGAACATTTGACACACTTTTCAATACCTCTGCATGAACTCCTACCGTGCCCAAATTTCTGGCATTTGAAGCAACGAGTAGGGTTAGGTATGAAGGTGTCAACTTTGATTCTGTAGGGACCTATGAAGATATGTTCAGGCACACGGGTACAGTCAAAAGTGATGAGATAAGTATTCAGTTTAATAATTTTATCTTCAGACCGTTTTGTAAACCTTTTAACTTTTGATACATTCTGGGGTTTCAGTTCATCACATATTTCGTCTTCTGTCAATTCAGTTAAATCGCGGTCTCTGTCTCTAATCACACCTTGACAAGAGTTCAGTGATCTATGAGGTGTGACGGAGATGTTGATGTCAGAAATTGTTGTGAGAGAGAGTAGGTTTTTGGACTGTTGGGATCGAAAACATTCAACTAGCAAATTTCCGTTTTTCATTTTTGTGACTTTTTTAAGTTGGCCGGCACAACCTTGTAGAGTTTTTTGGATGACAAAAGGAGAAATTTTGGTGACTGGTTTTTCACTGTTTACTGCTGCTAAAACTAAAAATTTTGGAAAGTTGTCTGAAAAATTGTTTGGTAGTTTTGCTGTATGTTCCTCATCGTCGCTGGTGTCGAGTTTCCGTTTAAACGTTGATTGTTGGTTTGGTTTTTTTGGTTGAAAATCCATGGTGATATATATACATTTCGTTATCCTGGCTCCCCGCCCACCTCGGAGCAGCATCAAAACGATGTATGCTTGCCACATTTGCGACAAGCATCAGGGCTACCAAAATAAGATACTCGCATGGAGTACCTTTTAATGGGCGCAAGCCTCGTGCCAGGGGTTGCCTGACGAGACAACCGCCCAAAGTAACATCCACACGATTGACCCATGAGCCACCGCCTTCTTGAACCCAACATATGTAAATGGTACTATTGTTGTACATTTTTGAAACAGGCCAAGTTCAAGGGCTTGACGTGACCAGCCGATTGATCAGGACCGGGCCCATCCGACCGCCCGTTTAAGATAAAGTAAGGGCCAAAGTGGTGTGTTTCAACCACCAGGATCCCGTCCTCTATCCTTACGGGTATCCACACACGGCAAACATGTGGCCTCATTAAGCCGAGGAGGCTTTGTCCCATAAGCCACCGCCTTCTCTGCGCCTCCATCAGTGGTTATCATCCAAGACCCCAGAACCCAAACATCAACCTCAAACGATACATCAGCAGACCACCTTCCCAACCCAGTGTATCTCGGTTTCATAAAGGGTTCATCTGGGTCTTTTCAGACAACCACGAGAAAAACCGCAGAGGGCTAGACATGACCAGTTGTTGGCTGAACCGGGACCATCCTGCCAAAACTTGAGCTGGTTATACATGATTTTAATATAGTCCGAAATTAGTAAAGTTGATAATATTAAAACTAAACAGAATAATTAACTTGCTTATGAATTTTGAGGAAAAGAATAAAATAAAGCAACAAAAAATAATAAATAGGTTATCTAAAGTTAAATATTTGAGCCTGTTGAGGTTTAACCCATAAGCCAACACCAATCCAATAAATCAGGAATTTAAGAATTATGTTAACCAAATTTTAAGGAAAAAAATAAGATCTTAATTATTATAAAGGGATTGATGTGACCAGCCGATTAACCGAATCGGGTCCATCCGGCCTCCCGTCTAGGTAAAGATTGTGCCCCAAATGGTGATCGGAACCGTTTTTCCGGCCATCCAGGAACACTCCCTATTACCGACACGGGTTTGCGACACACGGCAAACATGTCGCCTCTTCAGGGGCCTCTTACGCCAAGCCGAGGAGCTGTGGGCCTATTCTATTGTGTCCCCGGACCCACACGGGGGGATCGTAATTCAAACAATAAGGCAAATTATAACATAAAATGCAATCAAATCTGCAAGTTATCATTATACACTTTTCAATGTCGACATAGTATTAAACATCTTTTAATTGACTGTGTAGATAAGTCCGACATTATTTGTCGGTACTACACAGTCAACAATATGAAAGATTTATTTATAAAGGTTGCTGGCAACCGTATATTACAATATTTGAAGGACGTGGGACTATGCTCGAGAATATAGTCTGTCTGACTGTATTCCTGATTATAGTCCTTATCCAGAATTTCAATTTGTTATATGTTATGATTTTATTTCACTGTTTGTATTATCTGATAGCGTTTCTATGATATTATTCAAGTCTGTGATATTGTAAACTTTGTAACGTTATGTCTGACATTTTTTATTGTTTACACTGCCATATCTTACTTGTAAATAGTCTATTGGTTTTACATGTTGTGTAAAATTTTAACCACTTCCACTCAAATTAGTTCTCGCCGTGATATTGGCTGCAATATCGCCAGCTCGGCGTTAAAAAATATTCAATCAATCAATCATTATACACTTATAATTACAGGTCAAAAATCTGCTTAATATCTTTAGGCATGCTAAAACTAGTCTGAACATGTACTATCTTAATGCAATTTTCAAAGTCAAAATACTGTATTCAGGCACGTATTTGGAGGAGGCGTAAGTGGCGTACCTGAACCCCATAGATGACCAAAGAAAATTTAATACAAAATACATGATTTAGCTTAAATTAAAAAAAAAAAACGGTCCCAACAAATTTGCGCCCGCTCTGCTCGGTGAGTTTTTTGTGTTCACGTACACTCTAACGTCCTGAACCCGCGCTTTCGATATCCATTGAAATTAGGCATACCAAAGAGACGACCGTAAACTCCATCTGTAACTCATTGTCATATGCCTACACACCACATATAAGCGCGATAAAAAAACTACCCTATAACATTTTTTTAATCCAAGGGCTATACTTCCGTTAAAAGTGGCCAACCGAAAAGAATTGCGAACTAGATCTGAAACTCGTCATTATTCACTCACACATGGAATATGGGCTCAATATCTGCAGGCTTAGCGAAAAAATCTGTACAAGTATGCTATTTCGGAATGACAACAAAGTGAGAGTTTAACCATTGCATTTTTACAATGATATGGCAATCTGGCGCAATACCCGCGAGGGAGCTATAATAGCAGTTCATATTCCGCGAGGGTTGCCGCCATTAATACCTAGTTGAGTAGTAGACAGACATGTTTACAAGGGTAAACTACCAGCCCCGCCCACTCAATGGCGGTAGCATACATACTAATTCTTTAATGGTTGCAGTCTTGTAAATGACTGCTCCATAAGCTTAATGCAATACAGCTGAATTTTAAGAAAGATATTAAGAATTTTATTAAAAATAAAATGGTGCATAGAAAAAACATTTTATAGACATATCATGTCTGTAGAAATGATGTACTGTGATTTAATTGAAAAAAGGGTACCATGCCACGAAGATTACAAAGTTATTAATCCTTGAAGTTAAGACTTATAGCTTACATGCAATACAGCTGATCTTTGAATTTTATTAAATATAAAATGGTGCATAGAAAAAATACTAACACACTGTTGTCCCTCCTGTTTAGGAAATGTTAACAGGATAATTCAATTTTCAATATCAGACTCTTCTAGTGTCCAGACACATTATGTTGAAGGACACCACAATGCCATACCATTATACAAGCACAAAATCCAACATATCTTTCAGCAACTGCCTGTGACAATCCTGTAGCTGAATATCACCAGTCCTGATCAGTCCATTCCAAAAATATGGACATCGTTTTATTATACATTCTCTTTTAACACAGCAGTATCTTTTTCCCATTTTTTAAAAGTTGGTTTCCAAACTGTTTTGCCATTCTTTTCGACACTTGGATATACATATCTTTCATTATGACTGAACTAGGCACCTGTGATGGATCACGGGGGCTCAACCCATAGAGCTGTCTAGCGCGTTCCCAGGTGGCGGATAGGGGAGACCCTCTCGTTGGGGGGTTGTCAGGTCATAATACGGAAAGCCTGACCGCGGACCATAGTGGGTAACGTGTTTGGAGAATGCCACACTCCCTGCACGCTAAAGACCCCTTCTGTAGTTTTCGAAAAAGAGTAGGCTGATGGCCGCTACCGAAGGCTAAATTATCCGACCCTACCCAACCATCCTCCTTTTACAGTGGCAGCCAAAATTGGTTCCCCTTTGTGTCCCATCCCACCCCTAATTGAATTGTTTGATAAATTGAACTGGTTCTCGTCCTGAAGAAGCATGAAATATTTGCCACTGGACGTTAAGCAACAATCAATCAATCATTATGACTGAATGTAATATTGTATGGCGAAAGAGCCTTTTTTCGATAATAGACATTAAGCACAGTTTATTTCCTTCTTGATATTGTTCAGATATTCAATACAAAATGGTTCATCATTGTGAAAAATTTCATTCAACTGAAAAGGTCTTCTTATGTTGAGATTTATTTCCGTCGGTAAATGACCTTCATGTTGAATAGGTTGTTTAACCACATTCTGTGAACCTTTTCGTGGTTTTTTTACTCTCTTCTCTCCCGCATATGGGCTTGTGTATCTATCTATCAGTTTTTCTAATCATCGTCGGAACGGGCGGAGGAAGGCCTCTCTTTTTAAATATAAATACGAATGGAAGGAGAAAGACTTTTTGTCTAACCTGCATTTGTGTTAAATTCATAATTATTGATCAGGTCGAGGTGTGAAGATGATATTTAGTGTTCAGTTGTGTTATTTGTATATTGAAAACCGAAAACAGAGAAATTTTAAAATTGGTTTGTTGTAAAGATTTTTCGAAAAATGCCCCTTATAGATACCTTAATTGAAATTCCGTTCCGTAAAGTACCAATAGCCGGTTGAATGGGTGAAACCTAGAGTGAATTACTCAAAACTAAGACTAACTGTGAGACATATGACACTATTAACTATAAACGTCAGAATTCGAATATACTTGTGGGACAGAAATGACTGACCATAAGCAGTCTGTATTGAAAAACAAAAGTGTTAGACCTGGCTTAATCTGTGCAGTGGCCGTGGAACTCATATTATTGGGGTGGATTGGGACATCCAAATTGGTACTCTTTTTATTCAAGGGAGGGTACTGAAGTTAATGCTGATCTAAAAACGAAATACAAAACTGTTCTGCCAAAATGTGAAATTTGTAAAAATGATTATCTTTCCCGAATTGTTCACCGTCGTTATAGCAAAATAAAATAAAATTACTTCATGTGTTTGTTTACTTTAGGTTTTACGCCGTTTTCAGCACATTTGGCTATTTCGCGGCGGCCAGGTTTTATTGATGGAGGAATTCGGAGTACCCGGAGAGAACCACCGACCTTCAGTAGGAAAATTGGCAGTCATTATTAATTAAGATCGAAGTCGAACACACCCCACTACAGGTGAAACCTCATTGTTGACAAAATAGTGATCTTTAGTAGTCATAACGAACTACCGATACCACTCAGCCACCGAGGCCCCTACTACATGTGTATCTGCTGTCTATTAAAATGCTAGGCACCTGTGATGAATCACGGGGGCTCAACCCATAGAGCTGTCTAGCGCGTCCCCAGGTGGCGGATAGGGGAGACCCTCTCGTTGGGGGGTTGTCAGGTCATAAAACGGAAAGCCTGACCGCGGACCATAGTGGGTAACGTGTTTGGAGAATGCCACACTCCCTGCACGCTAAAGACCCCTTCTGTAGTTTTCGAAAAAGTAGGCTGATGGCCGCTACAGAAGGCTAAATTATCCGACCCTACCCAACCATCCTCCTTTTACAGTGGCCGTCGAAATTGGTTCCCCTTTGTGTCCCATCCCACCCCTAATTGAATTGCTTGATAAATTGAACTGGTTCTCGTCCTGAAGAAGCATGAAATATTTG
Organism: Mytilisepta virgata; assembly: GCA_028015205.1. Classification (NCBI taxonomy): domain Eukaryota; kingdom Metazoa; phylum Mollusca; class Bivalvia; order Mytilida; family Mytilidae; genus Mytilisepta; species Mytilisepta virgata. The sequence continues at coordinate 38,093,024 of CM051513.1, read as the reverse complement.
CCACTGGACGTTAAGCAACACTCAATCAATCAATCAATCTATTAAAATGGGGATTTATTCTAAACATAAAAAGCTTTTTCCAGGTTTTTATTTGCTTGCAATTTCCCGATTATTTTCAATCTGACATCAATCTCAAGATATATGTACAGCATGTTTACAGGTTCTTTATAAATCCCCAATGTCCTATGCATCTTTTACCTAAAAGTATCTACTGCATATTGTATATATATATTGATATAAAATACAGATTCAGGTGAAGAAGGCATTTTAATTAATATCATTGCACATAAAATTACAAATTATAACGTGTCAGAATAGATAGAATAAACCAGTATGCGAGGCTTTACTGCCCTGCAAATCCATAAATGTTTTCATAAAAAAACTCTACCTACCGACCCTAATTGTGAAGGAGATGTTACCGGAAACACAGAATTTTGTTAGGCCTTGTGTGAAACTAAGGCATATTAAATGACTCTTTCCGAAAACAAATTGTGTTAACATGATGGAATTTTCGACAACGGAGTCAATAGTTTTCAAATGACATTTTCTGTCACACATGTATACATATATCATCAATGTGTAACATTCACATTTTTTGTCAGATAGAACAGACACTTGTATGCATATACCACACAGACCACACAGACCAGATAAATGTACATGTATGCATGTCTATAACAATTTAATGTTACTGCTTATCAGTGATATCTTCTATTATTTTCAGAAACGAACAAGGGCGTCAGACTTGATGAAAGAATTTAGGTATGCAACTGAAGCAAAGTATAATTTTCGGAAAATACGTCAATTGAAAGGAGATTTTGGAACAGAAGTTTCAAAGGAAGGATGACCAGTAGGAGTTCCTTCTTCGTCAACATCAAGTGTTATCAAACGGGTGTGTCACAATCAGATTTCCATCCTTCACCTACCTTCTGTTATATGATAGCTTCTAACTTAAAAATAGAGACATGACCATGTTTTTAGGCTTCAATTAATTAGAACATAGTAGTTTTATTGTGTACAAAATTCTGGGAAGATTGTATTTTCCTGAATAAAAGATATTGCAACAAATTGATCAATAAAAGGGGTTAAAAGGCTCATAATGATGTTTCATTTGAAATTTACTAATCTTACACAATTATATTTAATGTGTGTCTATTAATTTATTCTTTTTGACATGTGTTTTATATGAAGCTGATTTTTTTCTGCCTTTTTGCAGGTTATTTCATGAAGATAGGCTGAAAAATTGCTAATTCATGAGAAAAAAACTGATACCACTATTTCGTTAAATAAATTCACTTTTGATGACTGCCTTTAATAATTTGAATTTATATTGATTTATGATTTTCAGAATACTGTTATTTTCAGTTTAATTATCAAGGAAGCCATATTAAACAATATTTAAATCCAATTTTTACGATGGTTCAAGGGATTACCAAGCTGTCTGAAGAGAAGATTCGTTGACACCAAACAACCAAAAAATGTCATGTCCGTAGACCTACATTATATCAAATTTGCCAGTAGTAATAATACTACTATTTATAGCAACATATACACCAGTCTTTGGTGTAACAATATAGTATTAAAGTGCATATCCAAATGTAGGGAATGCTTGATTTTATTTGGTACATTCAAAGAAATGTCTTGTCCGTAGACACATGTAAAACTGTTTTTGAGATCAATATATTACTTTGAACAGATGGTACAGACGTGTGTAATATATGAATAGATTTTGTTTTAAACGAAAGACAATTAATATTAATATATTTGTCAAAAATATTTTTTAAACTGTCTCTAATCATTTTCGTTTATAGTATATAGAAATTTCATTTTGGATTTTTATAAGTGCTTGTGTATTTTTTTGTATATTTTCTTATTAACTAATAAAATAGATTGGATAATGAAAATGTCACTTAAAATCTAGTTATTGAACTGACATTTAACTTAATGAACATAGCAAATGTGTCTACGGACAAGACCCCCGTGTGGGTCCCGGGGACACAATAGAATAGGCCCACAGCTCCTCGGCTTGGCGTAAGAGGCCCCTAGAGAGGCGACATGTTTGCCGTGTGTCGCAAACCCGTGTCGGTAATAGGGAGTGTTCCTGGATGGCCGGAAAAACGGTTCTGATCACCATCTGGGGCACAATCTTTACCTAGACGGGAGGCCGGATGGACCCGATTCGGTCAATCGGCTGGTCACATCAATCTCTTTTTGTAACACACTATATATTTATTTTTTTCCCTCCAAGACTGATTAATAGAAATTCTAAATTGCTGTTTGGCGGGATTGGTGTTGGCTTATGGGTCACAAATTTCAACAGGCTCAAAATTTTACTTTTGAATTTGGGAATTTAATATTTTAGTGTTATTTTTGTTTTGTTATTTTTATTTTATATATGAATATTGAAATTTAGATTTTTTGTTAAATTGGTTAGTTTTTCACCCCCTTCAACTATATTTGGATTGTTTTTTATATACACCCTGTTCAAGAATGGCTGGATGACCCCGGTTCAGTCAAAACTGGTCATGTCTTGCCCTCTGCTTTTTCTCGTGGTTGTTTGAAAAGATCCTGAGGAACCCTCAATGACACCCAGATACAATGGGTTGGATGGGTGGAGTGCATGTATCATATGGGTTGATGTTTGGGTTCCGGGGTCTTTGGAAAGTAACCACTGACGGAATTGCGGAGAAGGCGGTGGCTTATGGGGCAAGGCTTCCTCGGCTTAAAGAGACCACATGTTTGCCGTGTGTGGATACCCGTAAGGATAGAGGACGGGATCCTGGTGGCTGAAACACGCCACTTTGGCCCTTACTTTATCTTAAACGGGCGGTCGGATGGGCCCGGTCCTGATCAATCGGCTGGTCACGCCAAGCCCTTGAACTTGACCTATTTCCAAAATGTACAACAATAGTACCAATTATATAGGCTGGGTTCAAGAAGGCGGTGGCTCATGGGTCAATCGTGTAGATGTTACTTTGGGCGGTTGTCTTGCTGGGCAACCCCTGGCACAAGGCTTGCGCCCATTAAGAGGTACTCTATGCGAGTATCTTATTCTAGTATCCCTGGTGCTTGTCGCAGATGTGGCGGGCGTGCGTCGTTTTGATGTATTCTCGTATCCATCATGGATGCTTGAGTGCATCAGGGCGATGCGTGCTTGTCGCAAATGTGGCGAGCATACATCGTGTTGATGCTGCTCCGAGGTGGGCGGGGAGCTAGAGTAACGAATCATATATATATCACCATGGAATTTCAAAATAAAAAACAAAACAACCAATCCACAAACAAACGAACATTAGACACCAGTGATGATGAGGAGCATGCAGCTAAGTTGCCAAATACTTTTTCGGACAATTTTCCAAAATTTTTAGTAATTACATCAGTCAACTCTGAAAAACCTGTCACCAAAATTTCTCCTTTTGTGATCCAAAAAACACTACAAGGCTGTGCTGGTCAACTTAAAAAAGTAACAAAAATGAGAAACGGAAATCTGCTAGTTGAATGTCTCAGATCACAACAGGCCAAAAATTTACTCTCTCTTACAACAATTTCTGATGTCCACATCTCTGTTACACCTCATAGGTCACTGAATTCATGCCAAGGTGTGATTAGAGACAGAGACCGTGATTTAGCTGAATTGACAGAAGAAGAAATACGTGAAGAACTGAAATCCCAAAATGTTTTTAAAGTTAAAAGGTTTACAAAACGACATGAAGGTAACATTATTAAACTGAACACTTATCTCATCACTTTTGAACTTACCCGTGTGCCTGAACATATCTTCATAGGTCCCTATAGAATCAGAGTTGACACTTTCATACCTAACCCTATCCGCTGCTTCAAATGCCAGAAATTTGGGCACGGTAAGAGTTCATGCAGAGGTATTGAAAAGTGTGTCAGATGTTCTGTAGAGGGCCACTCCAATTTTGATTGTGACGGCCACGTTAAATGTGTAAATTGCGGACTAGATCATATGGCCAATTCCAGAAACTGCCAATCTTACAAAACAGAGCTTGAAATTCAGAAAACTAAAGTAGACAAAGGAATAAGCTATCAGGAAGCAAAAAAAATGGTCTCTGCCTCTAACAACTCTACTCCTACGACATCATACGCTGACAAAGTTAAATCACCTAAAACCAATAGATCCTTTTCAACTCAAACTGATTTCACTTGGCCTGACGGAACAGAATTTCCGGTTCTCACCGTCAAACCCAACCAAGCAAGTGGAAAATCTTCTCATCCTAAACAGTCTTCATCCAATTCTTCACAAACGTCTGACACTTCTTTTTCTTCAAATGTCCGTAATCAACAAAAACCAACTCCGAAACAAAGGTCTTCTACATCTTCAAGCCAAAAATCGCCTCAAAAACCGTCACCATCACAGAGAGCTGCACGTTCCTCATCACAAGACAAATCAAAAAACAAAAACTCTTCAAATCGCCTCTCGAAGGCTGAAAAAAGTCAAAAATTCATTAAGTTTCGAGACCTCTGCTCAGAGTTTGACGATGATGTCGATGAAGACTCTGAGCAGATGGATACAAATGAATGTCTGGAGTCGATCTGGCCGGACCCAATAGTTCCACCTGAGGGTTCTGGTCCTTCTGAAAATCGTAGCAGAAGTTGTTCGTCAGATCGATCTAGAAAAAAATATTCCCCAATTCGACCACCTAGAAAATGAAAAACATCATACAATGGAATTGTCGAGGTTTAAAAATTAATTTAATTGAATTATCTCTTCTTGCTCAGACTTTCCTTCCAGTTGCCTTTTGTCTTCAAGAGACTCATTTAAAAGAAAACGATAATATAAATATTAAAAATTATTCTCTCTACACCACACGAGTGAAACAGGATGAAAGAGCTGCTGGCGGCTCATCCATCCTTGTTAATAATGACATCATTCACAGTCAGATATCCCTGAAAACTGATTTACAGGCAGTTGCTATTCGTATAACAAATAACAAAACTATTACATTATGTTCTGTCTATATCCCTCCGAACTGTCCTTTAGAAATAAACCAACTTAAATCTTTAATAGATCAGTTGCCTGCCCCTTTTCTTCTTATGGGCGATTTTAACGCCCATAATCCTATTTGGGGCAGTGGGTCTCAAAATGACAAAGGCAAAAAGATTGAAGATTTCTTAAATAAGGAAAGTTTATGCATTTTTAACGATGGATCGGACACCTACCTCCATCCGGGGAATGGTTCTTACTCTGCTATTGATCTAACAATTTGTGATCCTTCACTATTATTGGATTATTCATGGCGAGTCCATGATGATTTATGTGGAAGTGACCACTTTCCCATAATTTTGGAAAATTTATTTCCATCGACCTCTGAAAGAGTTGCTCGCTGGAAATTTGACAAAGCCAATTGGCCTTTGTTCGAACAACTCTGCAGAGATGAACTTAGAACAGATATTTTCCATAATGTAAGCGATCCAATTCTAAAATTTACTGAAATTTTAGTATCGATAGCGGAGAGAACCATTCCTAAAACCTCGACAGATCCAAAACAACCAAGCAAACCCTGGTTCGATGACGACTGTGAGGAAGCTAAGAAACACAGGAAAAAGGCCGAACGACGGTTCAACATGAATCCAACCTCTGACAATCTCAGTAATGTTCGTATATTTCGTGCTAAAGCACGTCGAACATTTAAACAAAAGAGGCGCAAGTCTTGGCAAAACTTCGTCTCTAAAATAAACTCCCATACACCAATGAATAAAGTTTGGAATTTCATACAGAAAATTAATGGAAAAAACAGAAAGAACAATCTCCACCATCTTAAAGATGGCCAGACTCTTCTCACATCCGAAAAGGACATCTCTAATAAACTTGCAGAAACATTTTCTAAGCATTCCTCCACACAAAATTACGCTCAGGAATTTCAACAAATCAAAAATCGCACTGAGAAAACTAAACTTAATTTTAGATCTAAAAATACAGAAGACTACAACTGCCCTTTCTCTTTGGATGAACTCGAAAATTCTCTGTCAAAGGCCCATGACACGGCATGTGGCCCAGATGATATCCATTATAAACTACTGAAGCATCTTCCTGATACATCATTACAAACACTTTTGAATATACTAAATAGCATTTGGGAAACTGGTGACTTGCCTTCTATGTGGAAGCTGGCTACAGTTGTCCCTATTCCAAAACCTGGGAAGGATCATTTTGAACCGTCGAATTATCGACCAATTGCCCTCACAAGCTGCGTTTGTAAGACAATGGAACGGATGATCAACGACCGCCTTGTCTGGTTCCTAGAGGCGAACGGCCTCCTGTCCAATATACAGTGTGGGTTCCGACAAGGCAGAAGCACGTTGGATCATCTTGTTCGCTTCGAATCCTTTATACGCAACGGGTTTGCTAAAGGGGAACATGTGGTGTCGGTCTTTTTCGATCTTGAAAAAGCCTACGACACCACCTGGAAATATGGTATTTTAAAGGACTTAAACGATATGGGGTTGAAAGGTAGACTACCTACCTTTATTGACAATTTTTTGTCAGACAGGCAGTTCAAGGTTAAGGTTAATACAACTATGTCTGACCCATTTGAACAGGAGATGGGTGTTCCCCAGGGAAGCATCCTCTCTGTTACTTTATTTAGCATTAAAATAAATAGTTTGGCCAAAACCCTACAAAAGAGTGTTGAAGGCTCCCTTTATGTTGATGATTTTTTAATATGTTACAGAGCTAAAAATATGAACAATATTGAAAGACAATTACAATTGTTTTTAAATAAAATTGAAAAATGGGCTACGGAAAACGGTTTTAAATTCTCCAACTCTAAAACCGTATGTATGCATTTTTGTAATAAACGGAAATTGCATTTAGACCCCGAACTGACACTTAATAATTCTCCAATTAAAGTAGTCAAAGAAACCAAATTCCTTGGACTCCTGTTTGACAGTAAACTTACCTTTCTACCCCATATCAAAATGCTTAAAGCTAAATGCCTAAAAGCATTGGATATTTTAAAAGTTGTTTCCAGCACTGACTGGGGTGCTGATAAAACTATTTTATTAAATTTATATCGATCTTTAGTTAGATCAAAGCTTGATTATGGTTCCATTGGGTATGGATCTGCTCGCAAATCCTACATACAAATTTTAGATACTGTTCACCACCAAGGCCTACGTTTGGCCTTGGGGGCGTTCAGAACGTCTTCTGTGGAGAGTTTATATGTAGAGGCAAACGAGCCTTCTCTTTATAACCGTAGGATAAAACTTGGTTTACAATACTTAACCAAGCTAAAAGCATATCCTTCAAATCCTGCCTACGACTGTGTTTTCAATCCTCTCTATGAGGAAATATTTGAACAACATGAAAACAAAATCCCTCCTTTTGGCATTCGGATGAAACCACATATTTCTGGTTCTGATATCAATCTTGATGAAATAGCCCTAATAAATATACCTCAATCGCCACCTTGGCTTGTACCCAAACCTAAATTTATTTTTGACCTCAGAAAACATAAAAAGTCTGAAACAAACCCTATTATAATTCAGCAACATTTTGCTGAAATAAAAGCAAATTTTGTATTTCACGACTCTATTTATACTGATGGATCTAAGGACGGAGACAAAGTAGCTGCTGCAGCAGTCCACGGACAGCAGGCAGCAACTCTCTGCCTTCCATCTTCCAGTTCAATATTTACTGCTGAAGCTAGAGCCATCATTCTGGCTTTAAAATTTGTCAGAACGTCTGTTAAACTGAAATTCCTTATTTGCTCAGATTCTCTTTCATGTTTGTTGGCTATAAAAGGTCAGAAATATAAAAACCCTTTAATTGCCCATATTATTGAGTTCTATAAAAGACTTGTCCAAATGGGCAAAGAAATAGTTTTTATCTGGATACCAAGTCATATTGGTATCCGAGGAAACACAGTCGTAGATAGTATAGCGAAGGATGCTTTAGATGACCCAGTTACTAATATGTCAGTGCCTTATACGGATTTTAAACTTGTGATTTATAAATATGTTTTACGTCTGTGGCAGTCCCAGTGGGATCTGCTGACAGAAAATAAACTACATGCCGTTGAGCCAACTGTTGGCAAAAATGTTTTTTCCTTCGGCAGAAGCCGAAGAGAACAAGTGGTTTTAACTAGATGTCGCATTGGCCACACCAGGACGACTCATTCTTTTATTTTAGAAAATGAGCCGCCTCCTGAGTGTATCCCGTGCCAATGTCGACACACTGTGAAACACCTTTTAATAGACTGTGTGGATAAATCCGACATAATTCGTCGGTACTACACAGTCAACAATATGAAAGATTTATTTACAGTGGTCGCTGGCGACCGTCTTTTACAATATTTGAAAGACGTAGGACTATACTCTAGAATATAGACTATTTTACTATGTTCTTGAGTATAGTCATTAGTCATTATCTTATAAACTTTGTTATTGTTAATTGACGTGTTTTATATAAGATGATATATTTTACTTAATAATTTATGTATATTGACATTGATGAATAGTATATCTGTGATATTATTAGTGTATCTGTGATATTATTTTAAAAATAAAAAAGTTCGACTGTGATATCAGTTTTACTGTTTATTCTGCCCTAAATATATTATTTGTAAATATTCTATTGATTTTAGGTATTGTTTGAAATTTTAATCAGTCCGAGTCTAATTAGTTCTCGCCGTGATATTGGCTGCAAAATCGCCAGCACGGCGTTAAACAACAATCAATCAATCAATCAATCTTGCTCAGACTTTCCTTCCAGTTGCCTTTTGTCTTCAAGAGACTCATTTAAAAGAAAACGATAATATAAATATTAAAAATTATTCTCTCTACACCACACGAGTGAAACAGGATGAAAGAGCTGCTGGCGGCTCATCCATCCTTGTTAATAATGACATCATTCACAGTCAGATATCCCTGAAAACTGACTTACAGGCAGTTGCTATTCGTATAACACATAACAAAGCTATTACATTATGTTCTGTCTATATCCCTCAGAACTGTCCTTTAGAAATAAACCAACTTAAATCTTTAATAGATCAGTTGCCTGCCCCTTTTCTTCTTATGGGTGATTTTAACGCCCATAATCCTATTTGGGGCAGTGGCTCTCAAAATGACAAAGGCAAAAAGATTGAAGATTTCTTAAATCAGGAAAGTTTATGCATTTTTAACGATGGATCGGACACCTACCTCCATCCGGGAAATGGTTCTTACTCGGCTATTGATCTAACAATTTGTGATCCTTCACTATTATTGGATTATTCATGGCGAGTCCATGATGATTTATGTGGAAGTGACCACTTTCCCATAATTTTGGAAAATTTATTTCCATCGACCTCTGAAAGAGTTGCTCGCTGGAAATTTGACAAAGCCAATTGGCCTTTGTTCGAACAACTCTGCAGAGATGAACTTAGAACAGATATTTTCCATAGTGTAAGCGATCCAATTCTAAAATTTACTGAAATTTTAGTATCGATAGCGGAGAGAACCATTCCTAAAACCTCGACAGATCCAAAACAACCAAGCAAACCCTGGTTCGATGACGACTGTGAGGAAGTTAAGAAACACAGGAAAAAGGCCGAACGACGGTTCAACATGAATCCAACCTCTGATAATCTCAGTAATGTTCGTATATTTCGTGCTAAAGCACGTCGAACATTTAAACAAAGGAGACGCAAGTCTTGGCAAAACTTCGTCTCTAAAATAAACTCCCATACACCAATGAATAAAGTTTGGAATTTCATACAGAAAATTAATGGAAAAAACAGAAAGAACAATCTCCACTATCTTAAAGATGGCCAGACTCTTCTCACATCCGAAAAGGACATCTCTAATAAACTTGCAGAAACATTTTCTAAGCATTCCTCTACTCAAAATTACACTCAGGAATTTCAACAAATCAAAAATCGCACTGAGAAAGCTAAACTTAATTTTAGATCTAAAAATACAGAAGACTACAATAGCCCTTTCTCTTTGGATGAACTCAACAATTCTCTGTCAAAGGCCCATGACACGGCATGTGGCCCTGATGATATCCATTATAAACTACTGAAGCATCTTCCTGATACATCATTAAAAACACTTTTGAATATACTAAATAGCATTTGGGAAACTGGTGACTTGCCTTCAATGTGGAAGCTGGCTACAGTTGTCTCTATTCCAAAACCTGGGAAGGATCATTTTGAACCGTCGAATTATCGCCCAATTGCCCTCACAAGTTGCGTTTGTAAGACAATGGAACGGATGATCAACGACCGCCTTGTCTGGTTCCTAGAGGCGAACGGCCTCCTGTCCAATATACAGTGTGGGTTCCGACAAGGCAGAAGCACGTTGGATCATCTTGTTTGCTTCGAATCCTTTATACGCAACGGGTTTGCTAAAGGGGAACATGTGGTGTCGGTCTTTTTCGATCTTGAAAAAGCCTACGACACCACCTGGAAATATGGTATTTTAAAAGACTTAAACGATATGGGGTTGAAAGGTAGACTACCTACCTTTATTGACAATTTTTTGTCAGACAGGCAGTTCAAGGTTAAGGTTAATACAACTATGTCTGACCCATTTGAACAGGAGATGGGTGTTCCCCAGGGAAGCATCCTCTCTGTTACTTTATTTAGCATTAAAATAAATAGTTTGGCCAAAACCCTACAAAAGAATGTTGAAGGCTCTCTTTACGTTGATGATTTTTTAATATGTTATAGAGCTAAAAATATGAACAATATTGAAAGACAATTACAATTGACTCTAAATAAAATTGAAAAATGGGCTACGGAAAACGGTTTTAAATTTTCCAACTCTAAAACAGTATGTATGCATTTTTGTAATAAACGGAAATTGCATTTAGACCCCGAACTTACACTTTATAATTCTCCAATTAAAGTGGTCAAAGAAACCAAATTCCTTGGACTCCTGTTTGACAGTAAACTTACCTTTCTACCCCATATCAAAATGCTTAAAGCTAAATGCTTGAAAGCATTGGATATTTTAAAAGTTGTTTCCAGCACTGACTGGGGTGCTGATAAAAATATTTTATTAAATTTATATCGATCTTTAGTTAGATCAAAACTTGATTATGGTTCCATTATATATGGATCTGCTCGCAAATCCTATATAAAAATTTTAGATACTGTTCATCACCAAGGCCTACGTTTGGCCTTGGGGGCGTTCAGAACTTCTCCTGTGGAGAGTTTATATGTAGAGGCGAACGAGCCGTCTCTTCATAACCGTAGAATAAAACTTGGTCTACAATATTTAACCAAACTGAAAGCCTATCCTTCAAATCCTTCCTACGACTGTGTTTTCAACCCTCTCTATGAGGATTTATTTGAACAGCATGAAAACAAAATCCCCCCTTTTGGTATCCGGATAAAACCACACATTTCTGGATGTAACATCAACCTTGATGACATAGCTCCTATTGATGTACCTCAATCGCCACCTTGGCTTGTACCAAAACCCAAATTCATTTTTGACATCAGAAAACATAAAAAGTCTGAGACTAATCCGATTGAAATTCAGCAAAAGTTTGCTGAAATTAAATCACATTTTCAAGAGTTTGATACAGTTTATACTGATGGATCAAAAGACGGAGATAGAGTAGCTGCTGCTGCTGTTTATGGACAACGGGCAGCGACTCTTCGTCTTCCATCTTCCAGTTCTATATTTACAGCTGAAGCAAGAGCTATTATTCTTGCTTTGAAATTCATAAGATCTTCTGATAAACAAAACTTTCTAATTTGCTCAGATTCTCTTTCATGTTTACTGGCTATAGAAAGTCAAAAGTATAAAAGCCCTTTAATTTCACATATAATTGAATTCTATAAAAGGCATGTCCATATGGGTAAACAAATAATATTTATCTGGATACCAAGTCATATTGGTATAAGAGGAAACACAGTTGTAGATAGGATAGCGAAGGATGCTTTAGACGACCCCATTACTAATATGTCAGTGCCGTATACTGATTTTAAACCTTTAATTTTTAAGTATATTTTAGGTCTGTGGCAGTCCCAGTGGGATCTGCTTACAGACAATAAATTACATTCTATAGAGCCAACTGTTGGCAAGAGTGTTTGTTTCTTCGGCAAAAGCCGAAGAGACCAAGTTGTTTTAACAAGATGTCGCATTGGCCACACCAGGACGACTCATTCTTTTACTTTAGAGAGTGAGCCGCCTCCTGAGTGTATACCTTGCCAATGTCGACATAGTATTAGACATCTTTTAATTGACTGTGTAGATAAATCCGACATTATTTGTCGGTATTACACAGTCAACAATATGAAAGATTTATTTACAAAGGTTGCTGGCAGCCGTGTGTTGCAATATTTGAAGGACGTAGGACTATACTCGAGAATATAGTCTGTCTGACTGTATTCCTGGTTATAGTCCTTATCCAGAATTTTAATTTGTTATTGTTTTGTATAATATTAATTTATTGATTGTATTTGTCTGATAGCTTTTCTGTGATATTTTGCATGTCTGTGATATTGGAAATTTTTTGTTACTTTTTATCATATATGTATTTTATTGTTTATACTGGAATTTATTGTATTTGTAAATAGTCTATTGGTTTTAGATGCTATATTTAATTTTAATCAATAACCATTCCACTTCATATTAGTTCTCGCCGTGATATTGGCTGTAATACCGCCAACTCGGCGTTAAACAATATTCAATCAATCAATCAATCAATCTACGGACAAGACAAAATTGCATAACATAGGTATGGAATGATTTCAGTGTCATTGCAGAAATAACAGACTAATTCTTTAAGATGGATCTTCGAAGAAAAAACAAACATTAGAACCACAAATCAATACAAAAAGACAGAAGAGGTGGTATGGTGACTTGAAGGTAGGCCTGAAAAACCAAAAGAACAATGTGAACCTGTATCTGAAAATGCAGAGAATGAGAAGATATAGGGAGAAATTAAAAACCAACCCAAAAAGATGATAAGATATGAGGAAATGAAGAAAAGAGATAGAGACAGGAAAACAATTCAGAGACAAAATGAAAAAGACATACGACTTTCAGATAGTAGAAAACTTGACAGTGATAAGTACAGAATGCAATAGTCAAACCCTGACAAACAACAGCAATCAAATCCAGCAAACAGCTGCGTTTTCTGAAAAATTGAAAAGGCAAATGCTGTCCTCAGAACGCAGAGATGGAGGATGAATAAAACTCATAAGTCTAGAAGAGAGCTCGAGGTTAACAATTGCAGAAACTAACTAAAACATTGACAATGTAGAAGGGAATATAGAGATTATGTGAGGAAATCAAAATGAACATGTGGAACACAATCAAATTGAGAATGTAGGAGAAGAAGAAGAAATGAATCAAAATGAGACAAAAAATCTAAATGAGAATGTATAAGTAAATCAAGACGAGGATTTAGAAAATCTAGATAATTTAGGAGAAAATCAAGATGTGAACATTCAGAATAAGAATATTGTAGAATATCACATTGAGAATATGGGAAATAATCAAGATAGAAATACAGAAGGAAATCAAGATGAGAATAAAACTGAAAGCCCTGAATCTTTACAGACTTTGACACCAACTAAGACACCATTTCAATCAAGATCGACAAAGAAAGCAAAAGCAGCTTTGCCAAAAACACCTATGAGGAAATCAAGAATTGTGGAGAAGCTCGTTAATTGGCCCAGCGTGAGGCCACATCTAGAGAAAAAGGGACTAATTATATGTAAAACAATCCAAGGACAACTACAACTTAGAAAACAAACAAAAACAAATATAAAATCGTAAAAAAAACTAACAAAAAACTTTTTACTTTTTAGTTTGTTGTTTTGTTTTTACAATTTTATATTTGGTTTTGTTCGACTTGTGTATTTCATACGTTTTAGTAGTTTTATGTCCCTTTGACAGCTCACCATTTCCATTTATTTTTCTTTTTACATATATATATATATATATATATATATATATATTTATATACACATCGCTCATTGTTATATGTTCTGTTTAGATGCACGAACAAAAAGACTGCATCGACTTAATTTTAAGATAATGAAAGGATAGGTGAGATGTTTTATTGTGTTTTACAGCTCTTTGGATTATAAGAAATGAAAAAATTCCAAAAACAAGTTCTTATATTGAAATCTGAAATTTTAAGTTGAAGTGGACCTCAGTATATATACACATAATTACGGCTATTACACTTTAAACTCACCAAATGTTTGTTATATATAGTTTGATTTTTTTAGTTAGTAACTTAATTGTCAGACTTTTTACATATTAACAAGTATAATAGCCATAGTTAGCTAATTTCCTGTCTGTTACCTGTGTAGCACTTACAGAAGCAGTTGACCAGACCCCTGCTACTAACACTCTTAATCATGAAGAAGATCCTAACGATGAACCACCTGCTCACTCCACCATTGTAATGTAAACGTCTAACTGTATCCTTTGTCTTGCTTATTCTGACATGAAGCTTATAGCATGTAGTGTATACTTCTAACAACATAGATATTTATTATTAGAATGAAACTAAAATTTGCTTACAAGTATATCTAGCTTTATATGTATGCAATATTAACATCCTAAGTACTGCTTATTTTCCTTAAAAATAACAATCCAAAGATACTAATATTAGATACAGTAAATTTATACTATGCTGTATACGACGCATTTCAAGGAGTTACCTCTCATCAGCAGCATTAAAACCGAAACATTTGGAAGACCAAAAACCAAACTTATATTAAACAAGAAGTACTCAACCAAAAATACCGAAATAGGAAGCCAAATTTCAGCTAAGGAGATCTACCATGTGCAATACAAGGAATGAACCCTTAGTATTTCTATTATTTTTGAATTTTGCTAAATACTGATAATTTCTGTAACAAATCAATGAATAATCATGTCAGACAAGCCTGACGAGTGGGTTGGCGAATACCCTCGGGGACCTAGGGTCCACCAGCAGAGGCATCATCCCAGGAACTGATAACTGCAGTTTTTCATGTTTGATAATAGTTGGAAGTCAAAAGCTGTAATCAGTTTGTACTTTTGGGTAAATAGATTTACTAAGAAGATACTAATTCCGCAAATGCAACAGTTTTAATGTTCCAAAAATTATGTAGTTATTCGAACAGTTGGTGATGTCAGTTTTGGTATTGAAAAGGATGCAATGTTTCATGGATAATTTACACACAATTCACTGGAAATGTAATTTAACAATAATGATTTAATTGATTTTTTTGATATCTTGCAGATGTCTCCAATTTACAAATCAGAAAGGAGCATTAGACGTATGCTCTATATGAAGGATGATTAAGATTCAGATAACCAGTTGACAATAAAGTTATGGGGTGATAAGGCCAACATGGATATCCCTCCAAAAGATAGTTATGTTAAGATTAAAGATGTATTTATGAAACGGGAGCTGTAGAAGGGAACTGTCGTAGTGGACATTTTGGACTTTATTTTAGGACTTTCATATTTTCAAAATTATTAATATAAAATTGTGTTTTGTTATGTAAATTCGTATTTTTAAAATTGTCAAATTATCTCAAATTATTTAGCCAGCATTTAATTATAACCAATTAATATCTGTGACAGATTAACTTTAATAAGTTTGAGTGATAATGTTTTAATTTTAATTAGAGTCAATTGTGAGTCAGGATTAAGAGATTATTTTATTTATTTTATTGTCACTTTGACTTTGAGTATTAATTTCATTTATAATGTTATGTCACTTGTTAATTGAGTTATTGTTATCAATTGTATAAATATGCTGTGGATTTTGATAGGAGTAGCTAGTCAGTTTTATTGTTGGAATCAGAGTATTGTTATTTCTGTGATACCGCAATTGAGAATTGTTATAATAAAGCATCAAAACCAGCTTTCGAGTTTCCATAGTCAACATCACCGGTACCTCTACCAGAGCTAGACATCCTCCCTATAAAAGTTGGTGCAGAGCCCGGGGCAGCTGGCCAGAAACATCAGTAAGTCCAGTTGCATACAAGATCCCGAGTACCGGTACACAGAACATGAAATTCGACCTTCGACCGCAATGGAGACTTTACGGCTTCCGAAGTCAAAAACTGTGCGGCCAATGTGGACTTTTCCATCATGGTATGTGTTTTTCCAATATTCAGAATTGTTTCAAATGTGGTTACCGTGGACATTATGCTAGAATGTGCAATACCTGGACAATACCAAATTCTCAGAGACAAATCCGTAAACAAAAATCCACCAAAAAGAAGGAGAGGGATAGTGCCAGACTTAAGTTGTATTTAGGGAAGAAGCAAGAAATGAGAGAAATGCCGTTTTCGAATCTTCGGAATAGTACAATGATGTCGAATCTGAATGCGTCTCATTCGATCAAGACAGAACTGCAGGCAATAAAGCAAAAACTTAATAGAGCCGAAGGTACCAAAAAAGATCAAGAAACAAAAATAAAGCAATGTGTAATTCAGTTGGAAAATTCGGAGGAAAAATGTAATCGTATTAGGGATAATTTGGCATCATCTGAACAACGTAATTTTGAGCTTCTTTTACAAATTCAGCAGTTAGAGACAAACAACAACTCGTTGCAACAGGAATTACAACAACATAGATCGTTTCATCCAGAACAACAAGATGTATTTTATTTACGGCTACAAAATCTTTAATTTCAACGTTAGAAGAGGCAAACAAATCAAAAGCAGCATTGTTTAAACGGTTACAACAGGCAGAGGAGAATTCAAATCAAGTAGTGTTGGCACATCCGCTCTATTTAGGACTCCAAGAAAGTAGGACGGATCTAGAATTGAAAATACGCGAACTTGCAGAAAAATTTGACATAACATTTAACGTTATATTGATTGATTGATTGTTTTTTAACGCCGTGCTGGCGATATTGCAGCCAATATCACGGCGAGAACGAATTAAATTCAAACTGATTAAAATTTCAAACATTATCTAAAATCATAAATTATTTACAAATAATATTGAAATTTGAATAAACAGTAAAACTAAAATCACAGTCGAAAATCATTCAGAAATAATATCACAGATACGCTATTTAATTAACAATGTCAACATATAAAATATTGAGTAAACATAAAATCACGTCAATTAATAATAACAAGGTTTAAGACAATGACCAATAACTATACTCAAGAACATAGTATAATTATCTATATTCTGGAGTACAGTCCTGCGTCTTTCAAATATTGTAAAAGATGGTCGCCAGCGACCACTGTAAATAAATCTTTCATATTGTTGACTGTGTAGTACCGACTAATTATGTCGGATTTATCTACACAGTCAATTAAAAGATGTTTAATACTATGTCGACACTGGCACGGAATACACTCAGGAGGCGGCTCATTCTCTAAAATAAAAGAATGAGTCGTCCTGGTGTGGCCAATGCGACACCTAGTTAAAACAACTTGGTCTCTTCGGGTTTTGCCGAAGAAACAAACATTCTTGCCAACAGTTGGCTCTATAGAATGTAATTTATTGTCTGTAAGCAGATCCCACTGGGACTGCCACAGACGTAAAACATATTTGTATATTAAAGGTTTAAAATCAGAGTAAGGCACTGACATATTAGTTATGGGGTCATCTAAAGCATCCTTTGCTATTCTATCTACGACTGTGTTTCCTTTAATACCAATATGACTTGGTACCCAGAGAAAAATGATTTCTTTGCCCATTTGGACAAGTCTTTTATAAAATTCAATAATATGGGCAATTAAAGGGTTTTTATATTTCTGACCTTCTATGGCCAATAAACACGAAAGGGAATCTGAGCATATCAGGAATTTCTGTTTATCAGACGTTCTGACAAATTTCAAAGCAAGAATGATGGCTCTAGCTTCTGCAGTAAATATTGAACTGGAAGTTGGAAGACGGAGTGTTGCTGCCTGCTGCCCATGGACAGCTGCGGCAGCCACTTTGTCCCCGTCCTTGGATCCATCGGTATAAATTGAGTCATGAAATGCAAATTTTGATTTGATTTCAGCAAAATTTTGCTGAATGATAATTGGGTTTGTTTCAGACTTTTTATATTTTCTGAGATCAAAAATAAATTTAGGTTTGGGTACAAGCCAAGGTGGCGATTGAGGTATATTAATAGGGGCTATTTCATCAAGGTTTAAGTTAGAACCAGAAATATGTTGTTTCATCCGAATACCAAATGGAGGAATTTTATTTTCATGTTGTTCAAATATATCCTCATAGAGAGGATTGAAAACACAGTCGTAGGCAGGATTTGAAGGATATGCTTTTAGCTTGGTTAAGTATTGTAAACCAAGTTTTATCCTACGGTTATAAAGAGACGGCTCGTTCGCCTCTACATATAAACTTTCCACAGGAGATGTTCTGAACGCCCCCAAGGCCAAACGTAGGCCTTGGTGGTGAACAGTATCTAAAATTTTTATGTAGGATTTGCGAGCAGATCCATATATAATGGAACCATAATCAAGTTTTGATCTAACTAAAGATCGATATATATTTAGTAAAATATTTTTATCAGCACCCCAGTCAGTGCTTGAAACAACTTTTAAAATGTCCAATGCTTTCAAGCATTTAGCTCTAAGCATTTTGATATGGGGTAGAAAGGTGAGTTTGTTATCGAACAGAAGTCCAAGGAATTTGGTTTCTCTGACAACTTTGATAGGTTCATTATAGAGTTTGAGTTCAGGGTCTAGATGTAACTTTCTTTTATTACAGAAATGCATGCAGACAGTTTTTGAGCTAGAAAATTTAAATCCATTTTCCGCAGCCCATTTTTCAATTTTATTAAGAGATAACTGTAGTTGCCGTTCAATAGTGTTCATGTTTTTGCCTCTGTAACAAATCAAAAAATCATCCACATAGAGAGAGCCTTCAACATTATTTTGTAATGTTTTAGCCAAACTATTTATTTTTATGCTGAATAGAGTAACAGAGAGGATACTTCCCTGAGGAACACCCATCTCTTGTTCAAAAGGGTCAGACATGGTGGTATTAACTTTTACTTTGAACTGTCTGTCAGATAAAAAATTGTCAATAAAGGTAGGTAACCTACCTTTCAACCCCATATCGTTTAGATCTTTTAAAATACCATATTTCCAAGTGGTGTCGTATGCCTTTTCAAGATCGAAAAACACCGACACCACGTGTTCACCCTTAGCAAACCCGTTGCGTATGAAAGACTCAAAACGAACAAGATGATCTAACGTGCTTCTGCCCTGCCGGAACCCACACTGTATATTGGACAGGAGACCATTGGTCTCAAGGAACCAGACAAGGCGGTCGTTGATCATCCGTTCCATCGTCTTGCACACGCAACTTGTGAGGGCAATTGGCCGATAATTCGACGGTTCAAAATGATCCTTCCCAGGTTTTGGAATAGGGACAACTGTGGCCAGCTTCCAAATAGAAGGCAGGTCACCAGTTTCCCAAATGTTATTAAGTATATCCAAAAGTGTTTGCAATGATGTATCCGGAAGGTGTTTCAGAAGTTTGTAATGAATATCATCAGGACCACATGCTGTATCATGGGCCTTTGCCAGAGAATTTTTGAGTTCATCCAAAGAAAAAGCACAGTTGTAGTCTTCACAATTGTTTGATCGAAAGTTAATTTTAGTTTTTTCCATACGGTTTTTGATGCGTTGAAATTGCTGAGTGTAATTTTGAGAAGAAGAATGTTTTGAAAAAGTCTCTCCCAGTTTATGAGAGATGTCCTTTTCAGATGTCAAAAGATTTTGGCCATCTTTAAGATGGTGAAGATTGGCCTTTTTGTTTTTTCCGTTAATTTTTTGTATAAAATTCCAGACTTTATTCATAGGTGTACGAGAGTTTATTTTAGAAACAAAGTTTTGCCAGGAAGTTCGTCTCTTTTGTTTAAATGTTCTACGTGCTTTCGCACGGAATATACGGAACTTACTCAAGTTGTCAGGAGTTGGATGCATATTGAACCGTCGTTCGGCCTTTTTTCGATTTTTCTTCGCTACCTCACAGTCATCATCAAACCATGGTTTGCTAGGATGTTTAGGATTTGTCGAGGATTTGGGAATGGCTCTCTCAGCTATCGATACTAACGTTTCATTAAATGTAAGGATTGGATCTTCTACATTATGGAAACTATTTGTTGTAAGTTCATCTCGACAGAGTTGCTCGAACAAAGGCCAATTGGCTTTGTCAAATTTCCAGCGAGCAACTCTCTCAGACGAAGAAGGAAACAGATTTTCCAAAATAATTGGAAAATGGTCACTTCCACATAAATCATCATGGACCTGCCATGAGTAGTCCAGTAATAACGAAGGGTCACAAATAGTTAGATCGATAGCCGAGTAAGAACCATTTCCCGGATGGAGATATGTATCTGAGCCATCGTTGAAAATGCACAAGCCTTCCTGGTTTAAAAAGTCTTCAACTTTTTTCCCCTTATCATTTTGGAATTGACTGCCCCATATTGGGTTGTGAGCGTTAAAATCGCCCATGAGGAGAAAAGGCGCTGGTAACTGATTTGTTAAAGATTGAAGTTGATTTATTTCCAATGGTTTATTAGGAGGAAGATAGACGGAACATAAAGTTATAGTTTTCTGAAGAGAAAGTCTGACTGCAACTGCTTGTAATTCAGTATTAAGTTTTATTTGACTATGAATTATATCATTTTTAACAAGTATAGATGAACCGCCCGCGGCTCTTTCATCCTTTTTAACTTGAGTGCTGTAGATAGAGTAATTTTTAATGTTTACATTATCATTTTCTTTTAGGTGTGTTTCCTGAAGACAAAATGCAACAGGAAGGAAAGCTTGTACAAGTAACGATAGCTCTATTAAGTTAATTTTTAAACCCCGACAATTCCATTGTATTATGTTGTTCATTTAAGAGGCGGTCGGATGGGGGAATAATTTTTGTTAGGTCGTTCATGCGAACAACATCTACGCCTGCCACCCGAAGAACCACCTACTGTGGGATTGGAAACTACTGCCGGATCCAATGGATCCCCCCAGATTGACTCTTCTTGTTCATTAGTCGTTGTGTCCATCTGCTCAGAGTCATCGACATCATCGTCGAACTCTGAGCAGAGATCCCTAAATGTATTAAATTTAAAAACTTTTTCTGCCTTAGTAAGGCGATTAGAAGTCTGTCTGTTTTTTGTTTTGTCAGCTGTAGTAGATCGTGAAGAATTCTGTGATGATGATGGTTTCAAAGGAGATTTCTGAGCGGATGATTTTGAAGACTTTTGTTTACCAGATTGTGTTTGCTTACCGCTAGCAGAATTGGTAGAGGTAAAAGACCCAGATGTTTGTGATGAATTTGACGCTGTAGATTGTCTGGGTTGAGACGTTTTCTCTTTAGAGGAACTTGGTTTTGAAATGAGTACAGGGAATTCTGTTCCCTCGGGCCATGTAAAGTCAGTTTGTGTTTCAAAAGATCTAGTTTTTGGTGGAGATTTAACTTTATCAGCGTAAGAAGTGTTTGCATTTGAGTTATTCGAGGCAGAGACCAGTCGTCGAGCTTCATGGTAACTGATATGATTGTCCACTTTAATTTTCTGTATTTCTAATTCCCTTTTGTAAAGTTCACAATTCCTAGAGTTAGCCAAATGCGATAAACCACAGTTAGAACATTTAGTGTCGTTCTGGCAATCAAAACTTGAATGACCTTCTAATGAGCATTTCACACATGTCTCAGTACCCTTGCAAGAGCTCCTACCGTGTCCAAACTTTTGGCATTTGAAGCAATGGATAGGATTGGGTATATATTTGTCAACTCTTATTCTGTACGGGCCTATGTATATGTGGTCTGGAACATTGGAGAGTTCAAATGTAACTAAGTAAGTGTTCAATTTTAAAATTTTATCTGCAGATTTTTTGGTGAATCGTTTGACCTTGGTAACATGTTGTGGTTTGAGTTCTTGGCAAATTTCTTCCTCAGATAATTCAAAAAGATCATGGTCTCTGTCTCGAATTACTCCCTGGCAAGAATTAAGAGTTCTGTGGGCAGTAACCGAGATTTGGATATCAGAAATTGAAGTTAGGGATAATAGGTTTTTTGATTGTTGTTGTCTGATACATTCTACTAGAAGACTTCCATTTTTCAGTTTTGAAACTTTCCTAACTTGTCCAGCACAAGCCTGAATTGATTTGTTCAACAGGAAAGGTGAAATTTTTGTTATTGGTTTTTCATTGTTCAAACTTGTTATAACTAAAAATTTTGAGAATGTTCCAGAATCAGTATTCGGTAATTTCGTCGCGTGTCCATCATCATCATCACTATCTGTCAATTTTCGTTTAGAAGTGGTTGTGTTTGTTATATTTGGAAAAGCCATGGTGATATATATATGCTTCGTTACTCTTGCTCCCCGCCCACCTCGGAGCAGCATCAACACGATGTATGCCTGCCACATTTGTGACAAGCACCAGGGATACAAGAATAAGATACTCGCATGGAGTACCTCTCAATGGGCGCAAGCCTCGTGCCAGGGGTTGCCTGACGAGACAACCGCCCAAAGTAACATCCACACGATTGACCCATGAGCCACCGCCTTCTTGAACCCAACATATGTAAATGGTACTATTATCGTACAGTTTGGAAACAGGTCAAGTTCAAGGGCTTGGCGTGACCAGCCGATTGGTCGAGACCGGGCCCATCCGACCTCCCGTTTCAGATAAAGTAAGGGCCAAAGTGGCGTGTTTCAGCCACCAGGATCCCGTCCTCTATCCTTACGGGTATCCACACACGGCAAACATGTGGCCTCATTAAGCCGAGGAAGCTTTGTCCCATGAGCCACCGCCTTCTCTGCGCTTCCGTCAGTGGTTATCATCCAAGACCCCAGAACCCAAACATCAACCTACAACGATACATGCAATCCAAACCCAACCCACCCATTGCATCTCAGTATCATTGAGGGTTCGTATGGGTCTTTTCAGACAACCACGAGAAAACAGCAGAGGGCTAGGCATGACCATTTATTGGCCGGACCGGGACCATCCAGCCATTCGTGAGCCTGGTGTACATTACATTGGAGCTAATATGACCAAAACGAAATCCAAAGAATAGGAGAAATCATAAAATGAACGTAAATAGTCTTAAATAAATGGAATGAAGTATATCCGAGAACATAGAAAAATAATAAATAAACAAACAACCGAAATAAATAATAATTTTGAGCCTGTTGAATTTTGTGACCCTTAAGCCAACACCAATCCATAAATCAGTAGTTTGGAATTTTACCACATTTTGCAGGAAAAAAAAAAAACATTATATAGTGATGTAAAGGAATGGTGTGACCAGCCGATTGACCGAATCGGGTCCATCCGGCCTCCCGTCTAGGTAAAGATTGTGCCCCAGATGGTGATCGGAACCGTTTTTCCGGCCATCCAGGAACACTCCCTATTACCGACACGGGTTTGCGACACACGGCAAACATGTCGCCTCTTTAGGGGCCTCTTACGCCAAGCCGAGGAGCTGTGGGCCTATTCTATTGTGTCCCCGGGACCCACACGGGGGTTTAACGTTATAAAATTACGAGATGAAACAATTGGACAACAACAACAAACCATTGAACAGTTACAATACCAGATTGATGAACTTATGAGCCCACCGCAGTACCATCCGCCTCAGCAGCATAATCCATTTAGAGGGCGCGGACATCGGAACAATTATAGGAGATTTTAAGACGAGGACGTCTTATTTTTGAAGAAGGGGGATATTGTCGTAGTGGACATTATGGACTTTATTTTAGGACTTTCATATTTTCAAAATTATTAATATAAAATTGTATTTTGTTATGTAAATTCGTATTTTTAAAATTGTCAAATTATCTCAAATTAATTAGCCAGCATTTAATTATAACCAATTAATATCTGTGACAGATTAACTTTAATAAGTTTGAGTGATAATGTTTTAATTTTAATTAGAGTCAATTGTGTGTCAGGATTAAGAGATTATTTTATTTATTTTATTGTCGCTTTGACTTTGAGTATTAATTTCATTTATAATGTTATGTCACTTGTTAATGGAGTTATTGTTATCAATTGTATAAATATGCTGTGGATTTTGATAGGAGTAGCTAGTCAGTTTTATTGTTGGAATCAGAGTATTATTATTTCTGTGATACCGCAATTGAGAATTGTTATAATAAAGCATCAAAACCAGCTTTCGAGTTTCCATAGTCAACATCACCGGTACCTCTACCAGAGCTAGACATCCTCCCTATAAAAGAACTCTACAACATCAAAATCCATTGAGGTAAAGTCTGTTTTATACTTATACGTAACTAAGAAATTATTTTTGTGAAGCTGATGCATAGCAGAGTCCACACACAGGGATTACTAATTGTTGTCTTACTTTCAGTCCACCGCATTAGTATTTCTATTACTGATGCATAGTAAATGTTACACTTTCACTTGCTTATCAATCTTGTAGTAATGATGGTGAAAATGCAATAAAAGCACACTAATTAGATGAGAAATAGAAAATATTTAGTACTATTGTTAATATAGATACATACATCTTTATTACTATCCATCATTGTCTAGACTATCAGGACATGAAGTTGGGTGAAACACAAACCGAAATAGGTGTTAGTTTAGAACCCAGTCCCCAATCATGAACAGGAAGCCTTTATAATTACCTATATCTATACAACTAAATAGTACTAATCAGGCCAGAATATCATTTTGATATGTCATATGTAATATTCTTTGCTTTTAGTAATATTTGTGTATTCTTTTTAATTGCAGCTCTCAAGGTAAAAGCCTTCAAAATAACAATCCAAAGATATTAATATTAGATACAGTATCGGTGAATATGTTCAGGCGAAGTTATGATCAAAACAAGAGGCTCCCAGGAGCCTGAATCGCTCACCTGGTCCTTAAGCTTTAAGGGAGTCTTTCATGAGCTATTACCCCTATAATGGATCATCTGACAACTTCGACCCAATTCACTTTTGTAGAGCTCAATGAGCTGATTGTTTAAGCAAACAACAGCTTTTCTCTATTGACAACAACTTAAGTACAAATTTCAAAAAAAAATCAAGAAAAAGGGCAATAACTCCTACATGGGTGGTTACATCTTCTTCAAAATTTCAAAGCAGGTAGATCTTGAGGTGTTGAACACTTTAGCTTCCCATCAGAATTTTGATATCTGTCACCATTTTTGAGTTATTTGCAAAAAACTGCAATTTACCCCTATGTTCTATTTTTAGCCATGGCAGCCATGTTTTTTTACAAATCAAAAATCCAAACGATAGTTTAGTAGCACTCATGCCAAGGAACAACTACACTAAGTTTGGTTGCAATTAAACTTATGGTGTAAGAGGAGTTAACGATTTTATTACAATGAATAGACTGCAAAAATGGTCAATTTGGATGATCTAAGGGGAATAACTCCTAAAAGGAATGAACCTACAACTTCGATCCTGTTACAAATTTTGTAGATCTTTGTGTGCCTAGCAATATGAAATTTAAATTTTTCAAATTTCCTTTATAGTATCCAAGATATTGAGCTTAATAAGTGCAAAATTTGGAAAAAATGCAGAAAAAGGGCAATAACTCCTACATGGGTCGTTGGATCTTCTTCAAAATTTCAGGGCAGGTAGATCTTGAGGTGCTGAACACTTTTACCCTATGCCAGAATTTTGATATCTGTTATGGTTTTTGAGTTATTTGCAAAAAACTGCAATTTACCCCTATGTTCTATTTTTAGCCATGGCGGCCATGTTTTTTTACGAATCAAAAATCCGAACGGTATTTTTGTACACATAATGCCACTAAACAAATGTACCAAGTTTGGTTGCAATTGGACTTATGGTGTCGGACAAGTTAACGTTTGAAAAATTGTTAACAGACGACGACGACGACGGACGCCAAGTGATGGTAAAAGCTCACATGGACCTTTGGTCCAGGTGAGCTAAAAAGGGTAGAAAGTGTGTACCATTTGTGGCGAACATTCGGGATATGGATGACAATAGTCTCCTTTTGTCATTTATGAGAGAGGATAGTTATTACTGGCCTGATATTCCTGATGATTCACGTGAAAGCAAAGATGCTGTTATTAAAGTGTTAAATGAACCAATAGTGAAGCAGATTAGGAGAAAGCTGATATTTTCATTCAGTGATTTATCAAATACAGTCTGAATGCTTAGTTGACTTTGAACAATTTAAGTTTATTAATAATGAAGGATATGAACAGTCTTGTCCGTAGACATCATGGGAATACAAAAAAATAATTCAATATTTACATACATGATACAATGTCCTGTCCGTAGATAAATTCAATGAAAATATAACTGATTTCTATAAGCAATGATTTTGTTACTGTATAGACCGAATAATCTGTCTCTTATGTGGTTACATTTGTCGTTTCATATTTTCTTTTTATCACGTGGCTATTTATTTTTTTTTGTGTCCACACGGAGACAGAAAGTGCTACTATGTAAAAGTAGTAGATAGCCTACAATTTGTATGCAGTGGATTTCCAGGGTTTTGTTGCCGACCGAGTGTTGCAAACACCTACCGATCGTTTGTTTATGAATTATTCTACATATCCGACTATGTCTCGATGTTTATTCTCCGTCAGAATAGCCCGTATTATCATATTTGTTAGCTCTGATTCATTCCACTTCAAATATCAATGGATTCCATTCATAAATATTCTGACCAATCAAAATCACTTTCTCATTTCTTAGAAAGGGAGATAACTCTGACCTATTGTCATGTGATCTCTAAAAATAGAACAAGCACATGTGCTGTCTGCTATTTATAATTTTAATATGGAATACTTGGAAGAAGTAATTAAAACATACAAATTTGAAATCAGAATAAAAAATGAACACAATCAATGCATTCAGCCCTTTTGGCCAGATGAGCTAATAAACCGAGAAAACGATATAATAAATCGAGACAACGACATAATAAAGTAATATAACGATATAATAAATCGAGGTAACGACATCATAAACCGATATAACGATATCATAAATCGTGATAACGATATAATAAATCGAGATAACGACATCATAAATTGAGATAACGATATAATTTTTTTTCTTGTGTTACCTGCGGGGCTCCGTATCAAACCAATACAGCCTAACATGTGTAACAAAAAATACATTTCATTTCAGTCACATTTCGGACAGTCTCAAAATGAGCTGAACATTTTTAAACACTTTTTTTTTTATCTAATTCTAGTTTCTGACATATGTCTGACACAAGTTTGACTGTATAATTTTGGTCTTTTTACCTTTCTGGAGGTTCCTGACATCCACATCTGCGGCCCAATCATTTCTTGTAAAAATTTCATTGTGTAGGGTTTCCTTGCGAAGACAATCAGTCCAAGGATGTAACCTAAATTTGGCAGTAAAGACACTTGTGTTTTTACAAACTTTGTAGGTTTATGTTATTTGACAAAGATGGTGACAGAGCTGCTACTAACAGTGGACAAAACCTTTGTTTCTTCTAATACATTGTTCCAGGAAAATTCATTGAAAGCATTGATACAATTTTTAGAAACAGAGCGCCAAACTGTATCATGCTTTGCTCTGCAAAGCTCAGAGAACTCTTTTTTTTATCTCATTGACCATAATCTTTCAGAAAGCAGTTCTTGCAGCCTTAGATTTCTTGATCAAAGTTTTAAAAACATTAGAGTATCTGCTGGCTGAGAGGTAAATTGAAGCAGTTCTTTCATATCCACCAAAAGAGGAATGCTTTTTGCTTTTCAATTGCAGTTTTACAGTAGTTTGGACAAATTGTTTCATTGTGTGTTTTGGGGTACCAGTAGTTCGGACACATTGTTTCTTTGTCCTTTATTTACAAGTTCTTGGTGATGCACATGTCACTAATTTTTTTTCCCAATGTAAGTTGACTATCTGTTCTAAGCTCTTCTTTAGAATACAGTAATTGTCCGTATTTGGAAACTTTTGAAGAGCAACTAGTACAAATGTATGACTTTTCGTCTCTATTCGGGGTAAACGGAACAAGGTGTTCTAGAACGTCACTCGCTCTTTCTAGTTGTCTATGCAGTTTACTATCTATGCTTGTCTTATTGAATCTTTTTCTCTTTACTTGATACTCAAATCTATCATTACAAATACTACAACTGTCATTACCGCTGTCAGCAGGTTTCTGGCTTGCCATTTATACAATCTTTGTCTTAAGTTGTTGCCTTTTAATAATGTTATCAAACTATTTCATACCTGTGCATAGTAAACAATTAAAGTTTCTGTTTCGATCATGTGATCAAAGTTACCTCCCTTTCCATGAAATGAGAAAGTGATTTTGATTGGTCAGAATATTCATGAATGGAATCCATTGATATTTAAGTGGAGTGAATCAGAGCTGAACAAATACGATAATAGGGGCTATTCTGAGGGAGAATAAACATCGAGACATAGTCGGATATGTAGAATAATTCATACACAAACGATCGGTAGGTGTTTGCACACTCGGACGGCAACAAAACCATGAAAATCCACTGCATACAAATTGTAGGCTTTCTACTACTTTTTCATAGTAGCACTTTCTGTCTCCGTGTGGATAATAATAAATATCCGTGTGGATAATAATAAATAATAATAAAAATGACAAAAAAGAAAATATTAAATGACAAATGTAACCACACAAGAGACGGATTGTTCGGTCTAGTTTTATCTATGTTAAATGCCACGCTAATTTTGTCCACTGATAGATTCGTGTTGTCCACGCAAATTTCGTGGTAGTCATAGATACAACAGCTCAGTTCCACAGTTTAGTGGAATCCATGCCAACACATGCGTGGATAGGATTATCTTTGTGTGTAAGGTGTGTACATATAAATCGTACGTGTATATACATACATTTATATGTGTTAAATTTATTGCTTTGAAAAATTATTCATCAGCGTAAAAACGTTCTACATATTATTAGAAGAAAATTTTATTCATTATTTATTACCTGTATTATTTATTATATTATTTTATTATGTTTCAAAGTTTTTTTTTTTCAGGAGAAATGAATATTACGTTTCGAAGTTTATTTCAGGAACACGTTTTACGAATTTCGTAGTACCCTTTAGTGATATTTTTATTCAGCCTATACAATTGCGCTATACCGTAAAAGCGTATACGCATATTTTTATTACAAACTTTTTTCAAAAATTTGAGTTAATGTGTTACATGTAGTTAGGTTAACTTCGTTTTGTTAACATTGTATTATTAGTTTCTTGTTTGAACCATTACGTTACGAAGTTTATTTCAGGAATGTTTCTGCAGTACCATTTTGGGGTATTTTGTTTAGCAATTTTAAATGTGCTATACACAAAAGCGCATACGCAATAAAAAAGGATAATTGAGATGTGTTTTTTTAAAGTAAAGTCAAGAAATACCAAAGGGATATTCGAAGGAAGGAAAAATCGAAACAACTGACAAACTCCGGAGAACAACGAAGACAAGATCAAAATAACAATCCAAAGATACTAATATTAGATATAGTCAATTTATACTATGCTGTATACGACGCATTTCAAGGAGTTGCCTCTCATCAGCAGCATTAAAACCGGAACATTTGGAAGACCAAAAACCAAACTTATATTAAACATGAAGTACTCAACCAAAAATACCGAAATAGGAAGCCAAATTTCAGCTAAGGAGATCTACCATGTGCAATACAAGGAATGAAACCTTAGTATTTGTATTATTTTTGAATTTTGCTAAATACTGGTAATGTCTGTAACAAATCAATGAACAATACATTTTAAATTATCCCTTTTGAGAAACTACAATCAATAAAATAAAATATATATATATTCATTATTTATTTATTTCTGGTTGACAGGATAATATACAAGACATGTAACAAAGTAATAGAATTTTGAATTTACAAGTTCTGCAGAAAAACTGTAATGTCAGAGAAGCTTGGTCTGCGTTGTTGTTGCTGTTGCTGTCGATTCTGTTTTTCTGCACTGGACAACGGAGTTCTTCGTTAATTTTATTGACGCACTCTCTGGAATTCTGTCTGGTTACCATAACTGGATAAAAATAACCTACATACTGTTGTATGACATCTCTTCTGGCTGGATCTAGTTCTCTTGTGTTGGTCCCGTGGCCTCCATGATACGAGAATTGAAGTCGCAAGTTGTCCGGACCGAACATCTCCGGAAATAACTTCTTCTTGGAAATGTTACCCGCTGTTTTTGATTTGGGGCAGGTATGTCTGATGTAGGTTGTAGAAGTTGTACAGTCTGGGTAGTTGCGATGATGTCTAATTTGCTTTCAAGTCTTCTCTGGTTGGTCTATTCTGTCAAGTCTTTTGTTCACGACGTCAAATTTTTTGGTCAGATTGTCAAAACTTTGGTTTCAAACGATGGTGTAGAAGTAG
Organism: Mytilisepta virgata; assembly: GCA_028015205.1. Lineage (NCBI taxonomy): Eukaryota > Metazoa > Mollusca > Bivalvia > Mytilida > Mytilidae > Mytilisepta > Mytilisepta virgata. The sequence continues at coordinate 38,062,752 of CM051513.1, read as the reverse complement.
AAGTGGAGTCTCTGTCGGGGTCAAATGAAGACTTCTTCTTGCTGAGAAAATGTAGTTATTAGGTGCAGCTGTCGGAGTATGCTCTATCTGGTATTCTGTTGAAAGGTCGGTTGGATGGGAAGAAAGCAGCAATTCTGTGAGACTGTGTATGGTGACTAGACGGAGTTGAAACGCTGGAGTGAAGTGGCTAAATATTAGCAGGTTCTGGTAAGGCAAGGTCAGGAACTTGAATAAAAGGCTGGTTAGGAACTGGAATTTCATGGCTTCGGACAGGATCTGGCACTTCAGGGTTTTGGTCAGGATCTGGGTGCAAGTTGTCTTGGGTTTGAACTGGCACTGTAGTGGCTAGGATTGGTACTTGAATTACATCTTGGTTTTGAGCAGGAATTGTCTCGTCAGGGTTGTGGTCTGTAACTGTCACTGCTGGGACTTGGTCTGGGACTGGATCTTGGTTTTGCATAGGAACTTGGACCTCAGGGCTTGGTACAGGAAATTGTGGTGCAGTGATTGGAGCAGGATCGGGAACAGGTGCTGAGATCCCTTGTCTTAGTACTTTTGCCAAGTTTTTTTCACTAGTTCTGGTTTGGACTTTACTGGGGCGGGCTTCTTCACTGGTGCAGTAGTCTGTAAAAACAAAAAGTTTCTTTGATTATTTGTATATTTACATAGCACTTAGGTTTAGGCCTACATACAAATCTGGAGAGAGTATACCACTTAAACATAATTCATATACATAACAGGTAAGAATATAAACAAACAAACTAATAACAAATGTGCAAATGAAACACAAAAACTTAACATATGGGACTTCACACTATACAAAACGATTGTAGGACAGAAAGTCACAGGTCATAATTAAATTTTTGAAATTGATAGAACATATAGGGCAAAATGTCACAATTAATATTCTCACTTCAATTGGAAAGTTAATTGTATTTAGGACAGAAAGCTACAATCCTTAATTTAACATATCAGTTCGGACAAAAAGTAACAATTCATAATTTAACATTTTATCTAGGACATAGAATAATATATTTTATATATAACTTTTAGTAAAAAAAATGAATTGTTTTTTATGTGTATAGAACAGGTTGTAGTAGTTTGTTTTTAAACATTATAATTGTAATGACAACAAGAGATTCATATTAACTGGTAATTGCTGAATTCACAATTAAATGATATATGAAAAAGTTTAATAAGAGAACCAGGTGAACGACAGAATAAAATTTAATAATAATCATTAAGTTTCACACTTAATTGATAAATAAACAAAGAATTCAATATTTGTTGAAAATAGTTAAATCTGTAATTTGTTATGAATTATAAAGTATTTATTTTCATTCCTTTTACATGTATAAGTTATTAACAGTATTTGCTATCCCCAAGTTATGACCGTAAATTTCCAAAAACCGTGTGATTTCAGGTAATATTTAGTATAATCATTATATATTTCAATTTAATTTTTAGCTCACCTGACCTAAAGGGTCATGTGAGCTATTCTCATCACTTGGCGTCCGTCGTCTGTCAACTTTTACAAAAATTTTCTCCTCTGAAACTACTAAGCCAAATAGAACCAAACTTGGCCACAAGCATCATTAGGGTATCTTGTTAAAAAAAATGTGGCCGATGACCCCACCTGCCAACCAACATGGCGGACATGGCTAAAAAGAGAACATAGGGGTAAACTGCAGTTTTTGTCTTATATCTCAAAAACTAAAGCAATAAGAGCAAAACTGACAGGGGGTAAATATGTTCATCACGTCAAGATCTACCTGTCATGAAATTTTCAGACGAATCGGTCAACCTTTTGTTGGGTTATTGCCCCTGAATTGTTAATTTAAAGGAAATTTTGCAGTTTTAGGTTATTATCTTGAATATTATTATAGATAAAGACAAATTGTAAACAGAAAAAATGTTCAACAAAGTAAGATCTACAAATAAGTCAACATGACCAAAATCATTGATTGAACCCTTATAGGAGTGTTTGTCCTTTAAAGACGGCATCCAGCGTAAACTTTCCTTTAAAGATCTTTTCCTCTCAAACCACTGGGCCAATTGAGACCAAACTTTGGTGGAATGGTCCTTGGATAGCCCCCTTCCAAAAATATGTCCGGCATCCCCGACTTCCAACCGACATGGCTGCTGTTACTGATAATAGGAAAAAAGGGGGAGCATGAATTTCAAAACTACAGGGCCAGTTGGAGCCAAAGTTGGCAGTAATGGTTTTAGGTGGTTTTCTTTCAGAAATATGTCCAATGACCCAGACTGTCAACCAAGATGGCCGCCACACCCGAACTTAGTTTAACATAGGGCCCTATGGAAAAATTCATTGAAAAATCTTCTTGTCTGAAACCACTTGACATATTGGAGCCAGACTTGGCAGCATTGGTCCTTAGGAGGTCCTCTTTCAGAAATGTGTTCGATCACCCGGATTCTCAACCAAGATGGCTGCCACACCGAACTTAGTTAAATATTGGAACCTATAGGAAAATTCATTTAAAAATCTTCTTGTCTGAAACCGCTTAGCCAGTTGGAACAAGACTTAGCAGAAATGGTCCTTAGATGGTTCTCTTTTAGAAATATATCCGTTGACCTGGACTGTCAACCAAGATCACTGCCACAGCTGAAATTAGTTTAACATAGAATCCTATAGAAAAACCAGCCGAATTGACTGCAACACTTAAATTTTTAGGTCTGCTCAAGGTAAAAAGTTAAATACAGGTGAGCGATACAGGCTCTTGAGAGGCTCTAGTTTAATGAAGAATTTGCCAGAATAGTTGCAATACTTTTATTAATTTTTTAATCCTTTAAGAGTGGAAAATTGCCAAATATACTAAAATTTTACGAAATCGTAATAATGATATTGCTTAACACGTTTGTGCATTTTTTTAAAAAAAAATTGATGTAAATTAAATTTAAAGATGACATGTTTACAATTTCTTATTTTTAAATTCCTGATTTCACCATCCATATACGTATATGACACGACATATTTACAATTATATTTTCCCATATAGTGGCCTAATTTAGAAAATGGCATTGCTGTCGGGAGTCAAATCAAACTTTCCCAAATAACATGCATGTCAGTCATTTAATATAAATATAGAGAATTTAGTATTGCAATTATTATTGCTCGTCAAAATGCCTGTTGATCATGCAACCAAATTGGAAATTGCCGAACTGCACAAAAAAGGTCTTACACCCGGAGCAATCCATAAAGTTCTTTCCGAAAAAAGTAAATTTATCATGGTCAACCGTAAAATACATCGTCGAAAAATGTAGAACTGGTGAAATCGGAGAATTGTGTATTTCGGATGTTTGGGACATCCGAATCTTGTTCTACTCAACGATTCAACTTCAAAACCTAGGTATTGTCAAATGATACGTGATGCTAATAAACAAAAGAGACTTGAATTTTGTACCGATTTACCATCAGATAATGGCACTTTCGACGATGTTATTTTTTCAGACGAGTGTTCAATTCAGCTTGCTCAAAACATGATTAACTGTTATAGACTGAAAGGCGCTGCGCGGCCAACGTTACCGAAGGCGAAACATCCATTAACAATACATGTGTGGGCCGGTATTAGCAGAAAAAGAGCAACACCAATCTTGAAGTTCGATGGCATCATGGAAAAACAATTCTACGTCAACGAAATATTAGAGAACTTTCCAGCCGGTACTACCCACCGCTTTCAACAGGACAACGACCCCAAGCACACCTCAAACTAGCGGCAGAGTACCCCAAGAGGTGGAACATCAATTGGGTTAAATGCTTGCAGGTATTTATTATTACTAATTACAGCTGAATTGCTCTTCTATTTCGATGACAAACAAATAAAAATGAATCAATCATCAATGTTTTTTTTTTTCGAAAAGACCTGCAACACCATGTAATTATCAATGAAATGAATACAGATCACAATATCAAATGATTAATATTAAATTAATGTATTCTTAAATTTAATCTTGAATACACTGCTACAAATGGCGTTTTGACTAAAAATTGATTGCTAAAATGTTTGTTTGATATGTAAATGTCGGAGATAATAATAGCCTACTTTCGACGTGGATACCACGAAAAACTACATGCTGTATACATTTGTAAATGTAGATGAATGCTATAAAATTATTATTATCATTGGTATTTATTTTCTTTAATATGACTTTTTTTTATGCAGAAAGCTGCGATTTAAATCCTATAGAGATGGTATGGAATCAGCTAAAGCGTTCTGTCGAAAGCCATAACCCACGTACCAAAATGAAATTAATGGAGTTAGTCGACCAGTTTTGGGCTACAGTTACACCCAAGTTGTGCTCAAGATACATCGAACATCTCTACAAAGTATTCCCTGTGTGCATTCTTATGGGTGGAAGAGCAACAGCTGATTTGCCAAATCGAATATTTATAGAAACATCGAAAAACAAAAGTATGGGGTACTTTTCCGTCAAACTACACACTCCGGAGGATTATGAACGAGTCAAAAGACTATTAGGAAATTTTCTGAACTGAAAAATATTTTGTGATTTCGAACTTTTGATTAACAGGAGCTTGTTATTCAATTGTGGACTTCTTTTTCATGTGCATTTACGTAAATAAAAAAATTGCACGTGTGCCAAAAAGGTTTAGGACTTAAGGATTTAAGACAAATACGATTTTTTGTGCGTGTACAATGTAGAAAGACTATTTCATTACTCCTTCTTGTTATTACAAGTATCTTACGGGTGACTAATTTTCCCTTATTAATAAAGTTTAATGTTTGTGGTAACTATTTTTTTAGTTTAATTATTCTATATTTTTATTATTTATTTTAGGAAATAGTTTAGCCTGGAAAAATTTACAAGTGGGGACTGAGTGTACTATGCTTGGTACCCAAGCTAGAAACAAAGCAAAAGTAATTCCTAAATTAATTGAGTAATCAAAACCCTGTTAATATTGTTGAAAACCTGACCTTAAATGAACACGTTCCTATGGTTTACCGGAAGTGACAAACTGTTAAAAAATAAATAGAAGGAGTATATTTTTTCAAGTATTTCTATATTTCCATTAATTAACTAAGCCAATATACAATCCTTATTAGTAAACTAGCATCTTTCCTCCCTGAAAACATGGTATTCAAACTTCTCCATCAGTTTGATTGTACATAGTCATAAAGGTCAAAACATTCTTGGTAATGGGCCAGACTGAGGGGCCAGAACATTTCGTTGTAATAAAAGTGATCGACATAAATATTTCGTTGCGATTTTAAATTCCTGGATTTGGTTGTCCACGAAATCCATGAAAATTTGTGTACAACGAATAAAGTATTTCTCAGTAAATTGCATATTTCAAATTATTCAGTGTAGGAAGTTCGAGACACATTTAAAATTCACCTTTTTTTCTTTTCAATTTTTATTATTTTGTCATAAGAAAATCTTTTTCTCCATAAAACAATCTTTATCTGCATTAAATATAAGTATTTTATATCCATCAATGCACAGTCTTCACAAGTGCTGTGATGTATATTCTTTTAATTTTGTACCTCCATTTTTAAATGAAAAAAATGAGGCACACATTTTAAGATCAGGCATTTAAAATAGCTATTGAAAACCTAACATAGTTGCAGGTTTGTTAGGGTAAAATGCTAGAGACCTGTATTCTATAAAGTTAACATATTACACAATTACTATTCCTTGGTATACGTGTAATAAAATTACCTGGATTTAATTAATTTCAGTACGAATTTACCGGTTAAGGACGTTTATGAGACCACCTATTGTTTAATGATCGAAAACTATATTACACGTAAAAAGTACAATAAACAATAAAGGGAAGCGCCATAGTATTGATTGATTGATTGTTTTTTAACGCCGTGCTGGCGATATTGCAGCCAATATCACGGCGAGAACGAATTAGATTCAAACTAATTAAAATTTCAAACATTATCTAAAAACAATAGGCTATTTACAAATAATATTGAAAGTTGAATAAACAGTAAAACTAAAATCACAGTCGAACATCATTCAGAAATAATATCACAGATACGCTATTCAATTAGCAATGTCAACATATATAAAATATTTAGTAAACATAAAAACACGTCAATTAATAATAACAAAGTTTAAGACAATGACCAATAACTATACTCCAGAACATAGTATAATAATCTATATTCTGGAGTATAGTCCTACGTCTTTCAAATATTGTAAAAGACGGTCGCCAGCGACCACTGTAAATAAATCTTTCATATTGTTGACTGTGTAGTACCGACAAATTATGTCGGATTTATCTACACAGTCAATTAAAAGGTGTTTAACAGAGTGCCGACATTGGCATGGAATACACTCAGGAGCCGGCTCACTCTCTAAAATAAAAGAATGAGTCGTCCTGGTGTGGCCAATGCGACATCTGGTCAAAACAACTTGGTCTCTTCGGCTTTTGCCGAAAAAATAAACATTCTTGCCAACAGTTGGCTCTATCGAATGTAATTTATTGTCTGTAAGCAGATCCCACTTGGACTGCCACAGACGTAAAACATATTTGTGTATTAAAGGTTTAAAATCAGAATAAGGCACTGACATATTAGTAATGGGGTCATCTAACGCATCCTTCGCCAAACTGTCTACGACTGTGTTTCCCTTAATACCAATATGACTTGGTATCCAGAGAAAAATTATTTCCTTGCCCATTTGGACAAGTCTTTTATAAAATTCAATAATATGGGCAATTAAAGGGTTTTTATATTTCTGACTTTCTATAGCCAATAAACATGAAAGAGAATCTGAACAAATAAGAAATTTAAGTTTTTTAGATGTTCTTGCAAACTTTAGAGCAAGAATTATGGCTCTTGCCTCAGCAGTAAAAATGGAACTGGAGGATGGAAGACGGAGAGTTGCTGCTTGCTGTCCATAGACTGCAGCGGCAGCCACTTTGTCCCCGTCTTTTGATCCATCAGTATAAATATTATCATGAAATTCAAAATTTGATTTTATTTCAGCAAAATGTTGCTGAATTATAATAGGGTTTGTTTCAGACTTTTTATGTTTTCTAAGGTCAAAAATAAATTTAGGTTTGGGTACAAGCCAAGGTGGCGACTGAGGTATATTAATAGGGGCTATTTCATCAAGGTTGATATCAGAACCAGAAATATGTGGTTTCATCCGAATACCAAATGGAGGAATTTTATTTTCATGTTGTTCAAATATATCCTCATAGAGAGGATTGAAAACACAGTCGTAGGCAGGATTTGAAGGATATGCTTTTAGCTTGGTTAAGTATTGTAAACCAAGTTTTATCCTACGGTTATAAAGAGACGGCTCGTTCGCCTCTACGTATAAACTCTCCACAGGAGATGTTCTGAACGCCCCCAAGGCCAAACGTAGGCCTTGGTGGTGAACAGTATCTAAAATTTTTATATAGGATTTGCGAGCAGATCCATATATAATGCAACCATAATCAAGTTTTGATCGTACAAGTGATTGATATAGATTTAACAAAATGTTTTTATCAGCACCCCAGTCAGTGCTAGAAACAACTTTTAAAATATCCAATGCTTTCAGGCATTTAGCTTTAAGCATTTTGACATGGGGTAGAAAGGTAAGTTTACTGTCAAAAAGTAACCCAAGGAATTTCGTTTCTTTAACTACTTTAATAGGTACATTGTAGAGTTTGAGTTCAGGGTCTGGATGTAATTTTCTTTTATTACAGAAATGCATGCAGAGAGTTTTTGAGCTAGAACATTTAAATCCATTTTCCGTAGCCCATTTTTCAATTTTATTAAGAGATAACTGCAATTGACGTTCTATAGTGTTCATATTTTTGGCTCTGTAACAAATCAAGAAGTCATCAACATAAAGAGAGCCTTCAACATTGTTTTGTAAGGTTTTTGAAAGACTGTTAATTTTAATGCTAAAGAGAGTAACTGAGAGAATACTTCCCTGTGGAACACCCATCTCTTGTTCAAACGGATCAGACATTGTTGTATTCACCCTGACTTTGAACTCCCTTTCAGATAGAAAGTTCTGTATAAATGAAGGTAACCTACCTTTCAACCCCATATCGTTTAAATCCTTTAAAATACCATATTTCCAAGTGGTGTCATACGCCTTTTCCAGATCGAAAAAGACAGACACCACATGTTCACCTTTAGCAAACCCGTTGCGTATAAATGATTCGAATCGAACAAGATGATCTAACGTGCTTCTGCCCTGCCGGAACCCACACTGTACGTTGGACAGGAGACCATTCGTCTCTAGGAACCAAACAAGGCGGTCGTTAATCATCCGTTCAAGTGTCTTGCAGATGCAACTTGTGAGGGCAATTGGCCGATAATTCGACGGTTCAAAATGATCTTTTCCAGGTTTTGGAACAGGGATAACTGTGGCAAGTTTCCAAATAGAAGGCAAGTCTCCAGTTTCCCATACATTATTGAGAAGATCTAACAGTGTTTCAAGTGAATTTTCGGGAAGATGTTTCAAAAGTTTATAGTGAATATCATCAGGGCCACATGCTGTGTCATGGGCTTTCAATAAAGATATTTAAGCTCATCCAAAGAAAAAGGGCGGTTGTAATCTTCTAAATTGTTAGATTTGAAATTAAGTTTGTTTTTCTCGGTTCGGTTTTTAATCCTTTGGAATTCCTGGGAATAATTCTGAGAAGAAGAATGTTTTGAGAAAGTTTCGCCGAGTTTATTCGATATATCATTTTCTGAAGTCAAAAGAGTTTGGCCATCTTTTAAATGGTGAAGATTGGCCTTTCTGTTTTTACCATCAATTTTTTGGATGAAATTCCACACTTTATTCATAGGTGTACGAGAGTTTATTTTAGAGACGAAGTTTTGCCAAGACTTTCGCATCTTTTGTTTAAATGTTCTCCGTGCTTTCGCACGGAATATACGGACATTACTGAGATTATCGGAGGTTGGATTCAAGTTGAACCGTCGTTCGGCCTTTTTTCTGTTTTTCTTCGCTTCCTCACTGTCATCATCGAACCAGGGTTTGCTTGGTTGTTTTGGGTTTGTCGAGGATTTTGGAATGGCTCTCTCAGCTATCTTTAATAAAGTTTTTGGATGAAATTCCACACTTTATTCATAGGTGTACGAGAGTTTATTTTAGAGACGAAGTTTTGCCAAGACTTTCGCATCTTTTGTTTAAATGTTCTCCGTGCTTTCGCACGGAATATACGGACATTACTGAGATTATCGGAGGTTGGATTCAAGTTGAACCGTCGTTCGGCCTTTTTTCTGTTTTTCTTCGCTTCCTCACTGTCATCATCGAACCAGGGTTTGCTTGGTTGTTTTGGGTTTGTCGAGGATTTTGGAATGGCTCTCTCAGCTATCTTTAATAAAGTTTCAGTAAATTTAAGGACTGGATCGCTAACACTATTGAACTTGCCTGTTTTAAGTTCATCCCGGCAGAGTTCCTCGAACAAAGACCAATTGGCTTTGTCAAATTTCCAGCGAGGAAGTCTTTCAGAAGACGAGGGAAACAGGCTTTCCAGTATTATTGGAAAGTGATCACTTCCGCATAAATCATCATGGACTCGCCATGAGTAATCCAGCAACAATGAAGGATCACAGATAGATAAATCGATAGCCGAGTAAGAACCATTCCCCGGATGCAAATAGGTATCAGAACCATCATTAAATATACACAATCCTTCCTGATTTAAGAAATCCTCTATTTTTTTTCCTTTGTCATTTTGTAAATTACTACCCCACATTGGGTTATGAGCATTAAAGTCTCCAAGTAGGAAAAAAGGGGTAGGTAATTGATTGATTAAAGATCTAAGCTGATGAATGTCTAGGGCTGAATTTGGAGGAATATATACTGAACATAAAGTAACAGTTTTTCCAAGAGAAATTCTTACAGCAACGGCTTGTAAATCTGTTGTTAATTTAATTTGACTGTGAATAATGGTATTTTTTAACAAAGATTGAAGAACCGCCAGCAGCTCTCTCATCCTTTCCAACACGAGTGCTGTATAATGAATAATTTTTAACATTTACAGGATCATTTTCTTTCAAGTGAGTTTCTTGGAGACAAATGGCAGCAGGAAGGAATGTTTGTATAAGTAACGATAGTTCAATTAAGTTAGTTTTTAATCCTCGACAATTCCATTGTAATATATTCTTCATTTTAATTTGGGTGGTCGAATGGGAGATAGCCTGGGATTGCGCCGCACACGCGGAGAGCAACTCCTGTTTCTCCCAGCGGAGGAATTTGAAATGGATACAGGGGGAGTTGACTTCACACACGTCAGGTGCGTCTTCAACTGCGTTGTCTGTAGTATCCATTTCATCGTCATCATCACCAAACTCTGATGATAACAATGAAAATTTGTATAAATGTTTGTCGCCTTTTTTAACCCTATTGGAATTGAGTTTAATCTTAGATTTCTTTTCTTGAATTGCAGATGAGCATGACGATTTTTCATGTGATGATGAGGACTTCTGTAATGACTGATTATTTGAAGTAGAGGATGATGTAGAAGGCGCTTGTGGTGTGGATTGAGATTTTTTATTTTGAGCAGAGATTGCAGATTTAGATGAAATTTTAAGCTTTCTTCCAAATTCTTCATACATCTGCTTATCAACATTAGAGTTGAGATAGATATCAGCAATCTCAAAATGGTTAAACGGTAGAGACGAATCAGAAGTTTGTGAAGAATGGGAGGATTGCAAAGAAACAGGCTTTGTTTTAGATGGAGTAAATTCCGAAACCAGGATAGGACGTTCACTGTCCTTTGGCCATGTGAATACTGTTTGGACAGAAAACGATCTTCTGGTTGAGGGACCTTTAACTTTTTCAGCGTAGGTTGTATTCTGAGTCGAATTATCCGAGACAGAGATCAATCTCCGAGCTTCCTGGTAACTTAAATTTTTATCAACTTTCAATTTCTGGATTTCTAGCTCTCTTTTGTAAATTTCGCAAGATCTCGAATTTGCCATGTGAGTTTCTCCACAGTTTACACACTTTGTCTCATGTTCACATTCAAAATTGGAGTGGCCCTCAGTAGAACATTTGACGCACCTTTCCGTCCCTCTACAAGAACCCCTTCCGTGTCCAAATTTCTGGCATTTGAAACAGCGGATTGGGTTGGGGATGTATTTGTCAACTTTTATTCTATATGGGCCAATGTAAATATGATCAGGAACTTTGGGCAGTGCAAATGTAAGAAGGTAAGTATTAAGTTTGATTACTTTGTTTTCAGATTTCTTTGTAAAACGTTTAACTTTTGAAATGTGTTGGGTTTCTAATTCAGAGCAAATTTCATCTTCTGACAAATCAGCAAGGTCACGATCTCTATCTCGGATAATTCCCTGGCAATAATTTAGAGTTCTGTGTGGAGTAGCAGAGATCTGGATGTCCGAAATTGCTGTCATAGACAACAGATTTCTAGACTGTTGTTGTCTAGTGCATTCAATAAGTAAACTACCGGTTTTCATTTTTACAACTTTTTGAACTGTTCCAGCAACGGGTTGAATTTTTTTTTGGATCAGGAAGGGAGATAATTTTGTAAGTAGTTTTTCTGGATCTAAACTTTTTAATACAATGAATCTATGGAAAGTATCTGAAGTAACATTGAGTATTTTGTTTGGAACATCCTCATCATCACTTGAATCGTTCAGTTTTCTTTTGTTGACTGAGTTATTTGAATTGGTTTTTTGTTGATTTGAAGTCGCCATGGTGATGTATATATGCTTCGTTACCCTGGCTCCCCGCCCACCTCGGAGCAACATCAAAACGATGCATGCTTGCCACATTTGCGACAAGCACCAGGGATACCAGAATAAGATACTCGCATGGAGTATCTTTTAATGGGCGCAAGCCTCGTGTCAGGGGTTGCCTGACGAGACAACCGCCCAAAATAACATCCACACGATTGACCCATGAGCCACCGCCTTCTTGAACCCAACCTATAAATAGTACTATTGTTGTACATTTTGGAAACGGGTCAAGTTCAAGTGCTTGGCGTGACCAGCCGATTGATCAGGACCGGGCCCATCCGACCGCCCGTTTAAGATAAAGTAAGGGCCAAAGTGGCGTGTTTCAGCCACCAGGATCCCGTCCTCTATCCTTACGGGTATCCACACACGGCAAACATGTGGCCTCATTAAGCCGAGGAAGCTTTGTCCCATAACCCACCGCCTTCTCTGTGCCTCCATCAGTGGTTATCATCCAAGACCCCAGAACCCAAACATCAACCTCAAGCGATACAACAGCAGACCACCTTCCCAACCCAGTGTATCTCGGTTTCATAAAGGGTTCATCTGGGTCTTTTCAGACAACCACGAGAAAACAGCAGAGGGCAAGACATGACCAGTAATTGGCTAGACCAGGACCATCGAGCCATTCATGAGCTGGTTAGATTAAATTGATATCATATCCAAAACGAAATCCAAACTAAAGGAGAAATTAGAAATTGAAAAATTGGTAAATAAATGGAATGAATTATATTCAAGAAGGTAGAAGAAAAATAATAAATAAACAAATAACCGAAATAAATAATAATTTTGAGCCTGTTGAATTTTGTGACCCTTAAGCCAACACCAATCCATAAATCAGTAATTTGGAATTTTAACCATATTGAGCAGGAGATAAAAAATAAACAAAACATTATAAATTGATGTAAAGGAATGGTGTGACCAGCCGATTGACCGAATCGGGCCCATCCGGCCTCCCGTCTAGGTAAAGATTGTGCCCGTTTTTCCGGCCATCCAGGAACACTCCCTATTACCGACACGGGTTTGCGACACACGGCAAACATGTCGCCTCTTTAGGGGCCTCTTACGCCAAGCCGAGGAGCTGTGGGCCTATTCTATATGTGTCCCCGGGACCCACACGGGGTAAGCGCCATAGTATGATTACTACAAACTACCTGTATAAATCAAATTTAAATATTATGGGATGAAAAAAAATGTACTTTTTGTTAAAAAAGATGCAAAAATTTTTCAGCCCTTAAAGTTATAAATTAAATTTATCTCTTCGTGTATGTTCACGTGTTTTTGAACGACTAATGGTGTAATAAACTTAAAGCAGATAATACCTAATACACTAAACATCTTCTTTCTGGCATTTTGCAAATTTCTATGTAAATTTATATTTTCATCGAGGAACTAGTATTTGATATAATATAATATTTATATCTTAAGTTTATTTTCATAAAAAAAATTGACAAAAATGCATAAGTAGCAAAATTCCAAATTTTATTCTAAAGAAAAACCATATTCAGGGGAGATACTTGTCGGAGTTTTATATATTTTGGAAATGGCATGACAAAATGAACGGTGATCCTATTATTTCTTATCAGAATATGAAATTATGTCAGATAAGTGTTACTTTTATTGTGCGAGAAATTTGGATTGTCCCTGTATAATCTATATAACATTTACCGCCATTAGAACTAAATTATCGCAAATATATCTGCCAAAAATATACCTCAAGTTAATAATAATGTAAATGCACACTGTTTGTGTTAAGTTTTGCCATGTTCCTATAGTAGGATCAATTAAAACTCAATTAATAATCAGACTATTTAACAAATATTATCAAATGGGGAAAGGGTTATTTTCCTCGAGAACCGTAGGACCGGTGGAAAATTTTCTGTTTTCCGAAATTCAATAATTTTGGATATTAACTTTTATGAAGGCCATAATTGTATTATTATTCTGAACTGAGCATTAAGTTGTTATTTATGTTGCGTTTTGGTCGGGTTATTGTCTCTTTGACAAATTCCCCGTTTCCATTCTTATTCAATTTCAAAGACCTCGTCCAAATTGCCACCAAAGGAGTTATTATGCCTAGGCACTCATTCCCACACAGTTGTTTGCCTACGCACTGTTGCCCATTGTAAATATGGGGTTATGTATATTCCTTAACAGTGATTCTGCTTACGAGCAGTTATCCGCATGAAAGTCGGGTTATTTGTGATATCTTTGTTATTTTAGTGGTTACTATTGTCAAGTATAATAATAGCTATTGTTTTTGTGTTTCAGGTGATATTTTTTATTTCGTTACTTTTATAGCAATGTTGTCAATATTAAAAGCAAGTTCTGGAGGTAAGCAATGAATTTATAGAGATCTTCAACCAGGCAAAAATTGAAATTTAATATCATACATGTCAACCAGTCCAAAATCAGAAAAGAAAATAAAAAATTACAGGTCATGTTCTGTGCGACAGTTTGTTCTTATTAATTTTTATATAGTATAGGATATATTTACATGTGATAAAGCCATTGGTCATAACAAGTCATACTTTACAAGGCTCTCCCTGACTATCGTTCAATCAGTCTGCTGTTTATACATTGTTAATTTTTCCAACTTATAGTTGTGAGTCAGAAAAACCAGTCATTACTAAGCATGAACTAACTTTCCCAGTTATTCTATTACCTGCAAGAATTTATTTTATAATCAGAAATTTCTGAGGTCACATGTTTTATTTGCAGGGGTAAATTTTGACACTAATGCATTATTTATTATTGTATTTGGAGTGTTAACACTGACTTCAATTTGGAAAAAGTATTTTGATAGTCAAAGAATTGAATGAAGGTCATGTTATACTAAAACAAAGTAATAAGTAGATGTTTATTTAAACCGAAACCAAAATAACGGATAAAATAAATACAGCACATTCTGACTTTATTGATCATAAAGTAAAAAATGTTCATCGCTTAATGCATATCATTAGCTCACCCTACCAGGTTCGCGTGATAATGTCCATGATAAAAGGTTGATTACAAAAATACAAAATTCCAAGGAAAATTATAAAAAAAAGTCTTGACCATAAACAAATTGCAAAACCAAATGGTCGAACATACCAAATAACGAAACAACTGGTAAAATGTCAGTCACAAAGAAAAAGTCCTATTTTTCATGTATATAGAAATTTATAACTACACCAATATATAACATAAAGAGTTCACCTATATATATATATATATGTGTATATTTCTTTTTAATATTTTACTACAGAAGTTGTTGATATCATATTCAAGCAGTATAAAGAGGATGCCTCAGAGGTTTTGGGCACCATTGCTGGTAACAAAATGTGTTTATTCGAGACATCCAATCAGTTTCCAACAAGTTGAATGACCAAGAATGTACCATTTATATTTATCGTGATATGTAACTGGTGTTTGACATGTACAAATTGAATGAGATAACAATTTTTGACTTAACTTTATAAATTCAAAACAGTTTCAATTGATTGCAGTTGCAATATTGATTGTGTTTCATTCAAAGAAAAGTCTCTCTGTCTGACATATTCTTAAGTTCTGTTTGCCTTTTTAATGCTTTCAGAGTTACAAATTTATTTCATGGGGAAAATTTGGATTTAATTCTGAAATGACACACTGTACTTGAGACTACCTTGTTTAATTCTCTTTCAGCTTTACTTGGTCATGGCACATCTGTTTATCATCTTATACATTTTGCTAAAAAGGTGGAAGGGTTATGGAGCTTTCACAATACCTGTACTTATTTATTTTACTGCAAGTTAATTTTTAGTTTATTAATTCCTACTGTGGGTGACCGCCTCAGTGGGTTTGTGGTAGCGTGCTCGCCCCGAGTGCGGAAGGTCCCCGGCCGGGTCAAACCAAAGACATTAAAATTAGTATTAGCTGCTTCTCCGCCAAGCACGCGGCATCGACTGGTCGGCTCGGAGTCAGTATAATGTGTCAGAGTGAGGTGATATGTCTTCCTGCGGACAGTTACCTCATGAGCTAGCACATTAAAAATCCGACTTAGCGTGTCGGTCTAGTACAAAGTAGGGCTCATATTCATTATCATATCAACATGTTCTCGTCCTGATATGCACCTGGTTGCCACTGGACGCTAAACAATAATTCATCCATCCATCCTACTGTGGGTTGTTGGCTGGCCAGATGGACCAGACTGAAAGGGTGAGAAAATACAGATGTAAACATTCTGTTTTGAATATTCCATTATGAAGATTAAATGCAGAAATGTTGTTACACTGAATATTGTGATATATAAATATATAACACACAAAAATAACTGATACATGACTTTTCTAAATGCTTTCAGATATTGAGTAATTGTATTTTTATACCCCCAAAAACAAAGTTTTGGGGGGTATATAGGAATAACCGTCCGCCCGTCCGTCTGTCTGTCCATCATATGTCTTGTAAGCGCATCTCCTCCTTAATGGATGGAACAATATTGATGAAACTTTACACAGTTGTAATACACAACCTGAGGATGTGCTCGAAGGAAAATATTTCTAGTCGGAATTATTTCAAGGGAGATAATTGAATTTACTTGTTTAATATAGCAATAAATGACAACAAGTCTTGTAAGCGCAACTACTCCTAAACGGATTAATCAATATTTATTGAACTTTACACAGTTGTTGTACACAAACTGTAGATGTGCATGAGGGAGGATATTTCTGGTCAGATTAAATGACTGTGGTAATATTAATGAAACTGTACACAATTCAAGTACATGACCAGAGACTGTGCATAACGGAAAATTGATCTGAAATATTTAAAGGGAGATAATTAACTTTCTTTATATAGATGTAGTTATTTTTTATCTGAAATTTGAAGTTGAAAAGGCGACATATTACAGCTGCACAACTGTATATACCTTTATATAGGTAGTGACCCCCGTGGATTCCCCTAATGATCGCTGTATAAAATTATCATACAAGACTGCATGACAGATTCCAATAAAGCATAATTTCATAAATGTATCATATATGACAGATGCCAATAAGGCATCATTTCATAAAGGTATCATGTCTGACCGATTCCTTTAAGGCATCGTGTCTTATAGATTCCTCAAAGGCATCTTTGTATAAATTTATTATACAATATATACTATATAACAGATTCCTATTAGGCATCATTGCAGCTATTAAGGAAACGTTCATGACAGATTCCTCAAGGCATCGCTGTATAAAGGTATCATACTATATTACATAACAGATTCCTATAAGGGATCATTTTTCTCGGGAATCATGTCTGACAGATTCCCCTAAGGCATCGTTGTATAAAGTTATACAATATTAATGACAGATTCCCCAAAGGCATCATTATGTAAAAATATCATGTGTGACCCATTCATCTATAGCAGCATTGTGTAAAGGCATATGAAAGTATCATGACACTCTCAGTTCCCGGCCCTCTTCTGCTCTCCACCCCTTAAAATCGATGTCAGATAACAAAACTTGCAGCGATTTTTACCCCCCACCCCAAACTATTTGAATTAAGTTTTTTTTATCCTACCTTGAACTTTTGATCTCGTCCCTTAAGGTAACCATTCAATTTCCAAAAATGGAATTCCAAATTTGGTTAATTTCGTGAAAGACTCTAAGATCTGATTTTTTTGAAATGTATCTAGCAACCATGCATATTAATCACTATTAATGTCACAAGACTTAGGCTAATAACGACGGCATTGATGGGACACATTTGGGAGCTATGCAAATCGGACACGTTTGGGGAAGATGAAAAATGGACACGTTTGGGCGAATCGGAAATGTTTTGGCGGATCGGACATGTTTGGGGGAATGGACACGTTTGGGAGTGTTACATATATATAGCGATTCTATCAAAATTTAATTTCCTTACTAAAGTTCTTCAAATGTAATTTAATTTCCTTATGTTTACAAATTTAATTATTACTTTCTCACCTTTCTCTGAGTTCATTGATGATTTTAAAATACGCGCCTGCTGTGCAATTTATATGATCTGTGGTGTATTGCCTTATCACAAAATTAGTCTAGTATTAAACCATGTAACTATACAGACGGTTTTATGTTTATAAGTCGCCCCTATCTCCAGCACGATATTTCAATGGCGACGAGGATTAAAATTTCAATTTTATAGTGGATTAATTGATAGAATCGATTGATTACACGATGGCATCATCCTTACCAATGTTTCCTCCATTTAATGTGCACGAAAACGCTGCAGACATTCAGTGGAAAAAATGGACAAGTCGGTTAGAAAACTCGTTGATTGGAATGGATGTAAAAGACAAAAAGAGACAAAGGGCATTATTAAGCAAGAAAAAAGTGTGACAATTGACGCTTACCAAACTCGTCTTAGACAGCTATCGTTAATGGTGAATTCGCAAATGCAGATAAGGAAATTAAATCTCAAATAATTCAGGGATGTACTTCAACAAGACTACGTCGAAAAGCTCTAAGAGACGATATGACATTGGACCAGTTGCTCGTTACAGCTAGAGCATTAAAACTTTCGGAAAGACAAGCTAGAGAAATAGAACATTCCGAAGGAAGAATTAAAGCAAATGCCGTGTTCAGGAAGAGAAGACTGCAACAGAGATTTTCTCAAGGAAATAAACAGAGACATGATCAAAGAACGCGTGATCAAGGGACAAAAAGCAGTAAGAAATGTCGAAATTGTGGTGGAATATTCCCTCATCAAGAAATTTGTCCAGCGAAAGGAAAATCGTGCCGCTTCTGTAAGAAGTTGAATCACTTTGAAGACGAGTGTCGCAAAAAGAAAGCTGAGAAGTCGTGAACTGTTAATAACATTGAAAGCTCAAATTTAGAAAGACAATTTGACCAGCAGTTGCGATTAAGTAGTTCGGATGACGATTATTTGTTTGGGCTTAATGACAAAACGCAAGAGATCAACGTGGTTAAGACTGGATATTAAAATTAACAATTGTGAAGTTAATGTTCTTATAGATACGGGATCTACATTGAATGTTATAGACAGAAACACTTACAACGCTATGCAGATTAAACCAAAATTATCGTCTGCTAAAGCTAAAGTGATCTATTAAGTTACCATACCTCACTGGAATTGCAGATCGTGCCTCAAATTTCACAGCTGTCAGAAGGTAAGACTGACTCATTAATTGCCGAACATAAACAAGTGTTTAATGGTCTTGGTAAATTGAAAGATACACAAATTAACCTAGATATTGATGAATCGATTAAACCTGTCATGCAACCGCATAGGCGTATACCTCTTCATGTTAGTAAGAAAGTTGAAGCCGAAATTGAACGTTTTGAGCGTCTCGACATAACTGAAAGAGTAGAGGGACCAACCCCATGGGTTTCTCCTATAGTTGTAGCACCAAAGCCCAAAAGTCCGCCCGAGATAAGACTGTGTAGACATGAAACAACCGAACGTTGCGATACAAAGAACAAGACATATCACTCCAACAATTAATGATCTCATTATTGACTTAAACGGGGCTACCTTATTTTCTTAAACTATACCTTTTAAACGGGTATCATCAATTAGAGCATGCGCCAGAGTCAAGAAATATCACTACTTTTACGACCCATATAGGTTTGCGTAGATACAAAAGACTTAGTTTTGGAATTACGTCCGCCGCAGAAATTTTTTAGAACGAACTTTGTACCACGCTCGAAGGCCTAGATGGTGTAAGAAACATGTCTGACGATATTATCGTATACGGTTCGAATCAAGAGGAACATGATCGGAGACTAGAAGCGCTATTTAAGAGACTCGAAGACAAAAATCTAACATTGAATAAGAAGAAGTGTGAATTCAATAAAGATAAGATTTAATTTTATGGACACGTCTTTAGTTCGTCAGGAATCTCCGCTTATCCACGAAAAATAGAATCGATTCAGGATGCCGCGATTCCGAAAGACGTTTCCGAGGTACGCAGTTTCTTAGCAATGACAAACTATGTTGGTCGGTTTATACCCAATTACTCAACGATAACTGAACCGCTCAGACAACTTGTCCGTCATCGTGTGTCATGGAAATGGGACAAAGAACAGCAACTCGCGTTTGATACGTTAAAAGATGAATTAACGAATAACAGAACGATGGCATATTTCGATCCACGAAAGGAAACCGTGCTTCTCGTAGATGGTAGCCCAGTAGGTGTCGGGGCTATACTCACTCAAGATGGAAAAGTTAATGCATACGCAAGCCGCGCATTAAGCGATGTTGAGAAACGGTACAGTCAGACTGATCGTGAAGGTCTTGCAATCGTGTGGGCGATTGAACATTTCCGTTTATATCTTTACGGACACAAGTTTTGTTTAGTTACTGACCATCTTCCGTTGGAACATATATTAAACAATCCTAAATCGAAGCCGCCAGCGAGAATAGAAAGATGGAGACTTAGACTACAAGCGTATGAATTTGACGTGAAATATCGAAAAGGAAAATCAAACATAGCCGATTACCTCTCGAGACATCCGAATTTGAAGGAAATGAAAACCGATCACAGCGATATAGCCGAGGACTATATTAACTTTATATATACGAACGCAGTGCCAAAAGCAATGACTGTCGAAGAGATCGCAGACGAGTCAAATAAGGACGATAGTATTCTGTGCGCAATTAAAGCCGTAGAAACAGGACAAAGGGAGAATCGTTATGACACTAAGACTTTAGATACTTTAAAGTCGCTTGAAAAATGAAATCACTGTAGTTGTTACGGAACATGGAAAAATTCTAATGCATGACAATAGAATTATAATTCCTGAGAACTTGCACATGAAGGACATATGGGTTTAGTTCGCACTAAACAAATCTTGAGGGAGAAAGTTTACCTCCCCCGGTATCGATAAACGAGTCGTGGATACTTGTGAAGGTTGTATTCCGTGTTTAGCAGCGACGCCGAAGAAGACATATGAGCCGTTAAATATGTCAGAACTTTCTAAAAAGCCGTGGAACTACGCAAGTGCCGATTTTTGTGGCCATTTCCAAGTGGACATTACTTACTTGTAATCATTGACGAAGAAACTACCGTGCTACGAAACATGCAACAACTGATAAATCACCAGCAGAACTGATGTTTGGGAGAACTTTGCGAACTAAAATATCATCATTTGGTCCTAAAGTTAATGAGGATAGTGACATTCGCAAAACGGGACACTTATCGGAAAATGAAAATGAAGCAGTATGCAGATAACCGAAGGAACGCTAAACCATCAAACCTTACTGTATGAGATTCAGTGTTAGTTAAACAGAAAAAGCAAAACAAACTGTCTACACGGTTCAGTCCTAATCCGTATAAAGTGATTGCCACAAAAGGGACAATGATTACTGCAGAAAGAAATGGACATGAGATTACAGGCAATTCATCGTTTTACAAACCGGTCAAAATTACGAATGATCAAGATGATAAAAGTGACGATGATGAACTAACCAACAATGAACCAACAGTCGAACTTAGAAGGTCTGTTAGTGAGAGAAAGCCTCCCGATTATCTTAAAGACTACGTATTGAAATAGTGCTAAAATGTGTAGCCAGTGAAATGGGCATAATAAACCCCAGGCACACATTTACTGAGATGAAATCTTAGTATTTATGATCAAGTGAAATTTATAAATTCGAAGTGAATATAATTGTTATTTTTTGTGTTTACTTTTGAGTTTAATTATTCACATGTGATGCTTGGATATAAATTACCACATTGAACTTTACTTTAGAATAGCATAACTTTTACACGCGCCGTTATAGGGTCTTTCTTTGGTATAGTGCCATAAAGCATGGGACAACCTAACTGAATTTTGAACTTATTAATTTTGTCTCTGTATCGTTCTAAAAATGTAGCTTAAATATTAAATTTTCAGAAAAAAATATTAGAAAGATAAAATAGGGCATATTTTTCAAATTATCTTGAATTTTTTGGGTGGTCCTATGAAAAAGTTGGACGAACAAGGACGGACAAATGTGTGGATTTTATACAATTCTATCCACTCTCCTCTAGCAGGTGAGATTTTAATAGGACCTCATTTTAATCAAATTATAATAGCAAATTTTATTTTATGTAACTGTAAAGCTTAACTCAAGTTTCAGGTGAAATTGTGAAATATGTTGTATGAACAGGGACAGAAATGAAGGCAGAGAAATACATTAATCCGGCAGTCCTGACAAGTTCATTTATATTGTTTGGAAAGAAAATCCAATTCAATCAACAGTACAGTCAAATTTTAGCCTATATTAAATGTCAAAAAATTTTAACAGCAAAATTAAAAGTAGCAAAAATGTGTTGCAAGAACAAAAGACAGAATGAATAAATGTAATGAGAACAAAAGACGGAAAAAATTAAATGTTGTGAGAACAAAGACGGAATACATTAAATGTTGTGAGAACAAAGACGCAATACATTAAATGTTGTGAAAACAAAGACGTTATCTATTCAATGTTGTGAGAACACTAGAAAAACATTCAAATACTGCTAGACGACATAAGCACTAAGCACCATAAATAAACTTATACAGTCCATTTTCATAGGTTTCAAATGCTCATATGGTCCAGAATATTGACTAGCTGTAAATTCATAAGACCTATAAAACCATTGTTCCTATGCTTATGTTTTGAAGATATATGTGCATATATATGTCCAATTAAGCAACTCTCACTTAATATGTAATCTCCTATTTTAGCATTCCTACTTCAGATATGACCAGCATCACATACAAAGTATGGAAGAATGAAAGTAACACATTAGATATATGGATGATTGATGTTCAAAGCAAAGTGATTAATTTTTTTTCAGCTATATTATGGTGAGAACAAGTTATATTTGATGATATGAAATGAATCCTGCTTTGTACTAGAACGACACACCAAGCCAGATTTTTTATACTGCTAGCACACTGATGTAACCAACTGCAGGAAGACATGTCACCCTACCAAGACCCATTATACTGACTCCGAACCAACTGGTCTTTGCTGTTACTGGTTAATGCTGCATGCTTGGTGGAGAAGCAGCAAATACCAATTGAAAGTCTTTGGTTTGACCCAACAGGGAATCAAACCCCAATTTCCCACACATCAGGCAAGCACACTAACCATTACAACCAAGGCGATGACACATTTGACTTAAACGTCTACGGACTAAAATATGAGGAACCAAATATGAATATGAATTAATCTGAACTACAACAGTTTAATTAATAAATTTTAAGCAAAAACGACATTTCGGAAACGATCGTCAGTTTTGTTTATGTTAAAGGTAAATTTCTCTCTTCTTGATTTTGATGCAGGGTTTTAAAGAATAGGTTTTGTCACAAATTCAATATCATCTCCTCCTATAACATCTGATTCCTCTGTCATGATGTACTTCTCTCTTACTAGCTTTAAATATCGGACATGGATGTCTTCCCCTTCAATAGTTATCACCTGAAAACAATATAATTGAATTAAATACTTGGTTCAGGTAAATTACAGTAAAAAAAATATCAAGGCTATAATTTTGCATACCAGTTTGTCAGTGTTGTCTGAAAGACTCATCAGTGACGCTCAAACGAAAAAAAGAGTGCAAACAAACAATAACATTTCAAATGAAATTTCTTCTTATCAGTAGAACTGTGCTGACAAAAAAGAACAACTTTTAATCATGCAAGTTGATTGCATGTACAGATCTGCAAATAAGAGTCACTTAAACTTAAAAGCAGCATGTTTTCTTATTTTATGGCATAAATATAATTTGAGTTCTAGTACTTGGTAAACATATACTATGAACATACTTTTATTTAATTTCATTTTTTTATGTCCAGGACCTTGCCACAATGTTTGTCAACTTCCTAGTTTTTAAAAAGATTAAATTGATCTCCAATTAAATCATTTATGCTAATATTTCATATGATACTAACCTTTGCAATATACATAAAGATGCGATGTGGTTTTCTTCCTTCTGACTGGAGTTTAATGCCGACAAACATACCCTTTTCTATGCAGCCACTGGAACTCTGGAATGAAATAATGGGAATTTGGGATTAACTGGCACCATTTTAAAAAGTGACTTTAAAATTTCATCACTCGTTGTCAGCTAAATAAAAACAAATGAAGTTTGTCTGTGTACTTGAAAATGTTTAATTATCTAGTTTTTTGTTATCTAAACTGCTTCAACATCCTACAACTGCAGTATGGGAAAGTTTAAATAAGAAGAACAATATAACAACGAATGGACAGTGTACCAGGTTTTGATTCCCTACAAAAGTGGGCAGAATGCCTAGTGGCTCCACTTCAACTTAGTCAATAGTAAAAATAGTAAATTTTGTCGAATAACATGTATTTGCTCCCTTCATAAAAGTCTTAATATAAGCCAAAAATAGTTCTACTGAATTTCCTTCGTAATCTAAAAAGTAGATCATGCCTCGACAACTTATGCCATGTACATAACTTGATAATTTCAAGTACCACAGCCTGTACGGTGATATTGAGACTATCAGTCAGGACAGATCAAAGAAAAGACAAACAATTTACTTCTTAAATTTAACAACAAAAAGTAACTGCAACATTAATTTATACAATGACAGTAACTGCAACAGTTGAACTAAATTTTTCAAACAGGCTCGATAAAGCAAAAAATTACAATAACAGAAGCAATATTTTACCTTTACTCTGTTATGTTCAGGGCTTAAAAAAAGGAAAATCTCACAATCTTATTTATATTCAATATTTCTATCTCATTCAGTCTTTATCTTTACAACTAACCCTGGACAAAATAATTGATTAAATAATAAATTCTGAACTTGAACAAACCAAAAGCTGTTCACATATGAATTTAAACATATTCATGATTTTTAAGTGGAATGAAACTTCATTTTATGCTCAAGAAACAAATAAATGCACACATAAACCATCAAAAGTTGAAGACTTGTTCACTGAATAACTGTAACTTGATAATTTGACAAGTCTCTTTTTGGACGAATGCAGATAATGTAAGCAAATCACCACCCAAATGACAGTTGAAGAAACAGAAAATACATCTACATATCAACTGTCTTAAGTTTTTCTTAACAAAGCTTGAAACAGATAATACAAATGTATCATTATAAACTGGTGATTCCTCATACACAGTACAATGTATCAGTGCAAAAATACCTTTCTGTCCTGTTAACAGTCCCTTCTCTCAAGACTTGCAGGTGTAGGGTGTGACCCTTTTTCATTAAACCTACAAAATTCAAATAAAATATACATTCCACTTAAAATTACATACCTGTTAAAAGAAAACTCATGTTATTAGCATAGAATTTTGCAGCACAAGTCCATTTCCTATACAACCCCTGCTAATAGCATATTGAATAGTAATGAAATTCCTTTTAATTAAATTATTTTATTTTCAAATCATGCTTTTTAGAAAATTCAAAATCATATTCCATGTTTTTGGTATAAAAGGTTTCTTTCAGATGTTGAAAATTTACACATTTAAGTCATCAAATCATAGTTTGTGTATTGAGTTATTACACCCACCAGTGATAAGGGTATATGGAATCAAGCCATTCCTTTTTTACCTGCATGATTTCTTCTTACAAGATTATGCAATTAAGAGCTATCTACTGTATTACCTTCTAACAGATTTTCAGGCTGTTGATCATCGAACTGCATGGCCTCTGCTGTCTCCACTGTCTCATCTAATGTTCCTACTGTATCAACTGTGGACTCTACTGTCTTATCTACTGTTCCCATTGCATCAACTGTGGACTCCACTGTCTCATCTACTGTTCCTACTGTATCAACTGTGGACTCTACTGTCTCATCTGCTGTTCCCAGTGCATCAACTACAGACTCTACTGTCTCATCTGCTGTTCCCACTGCATCAACTACAGACTCTACTGTCTCATCTGCTGTTCCCACTGCATCAACTACTGACTCTACTGTCTCATCTGCTGTTCCCACTGCATCAACTACTGTCTCATCTGCTGTTCCCACTGCATCAACTGTGGACTCCACTGTCTCATCTACTTTTCCTACTGTATCAACGGTGGACTCTACTGTCTCATCTGCTGTTCCCACTGCATCAACTGTGGACTCCACTGTCTCATCTACTTTTCCTACTGTATCAACGGTGGACTCTACTGTCTCATCTGCTGTTCCCACTGCATCAACTACTGTCTCATCTATTGTTCCTGCTGTATCAACTGTGGACTCTACTGTCTCATCTGATGTTCCTACTGTATCAACTGTGGACTCTACTGTCTCATCCACTGTTCCTGCTCTATCAACTGTGGACTCTACTGTCTCATCTTCTGTTCCTGGTCTATCAACTGTGGACCCAACTGTTTCATATGCTGTTCCCACTGTATCAACTGCAGACTCTACTGTCTCATCTATCTGCCCTGCTGCATTAAGTATAGACTCTACTACAGACTCTTCTGCCTCAACTACTGTTCCTGCTATATCAACTGTGGACCCAACTGTTTCATCTGCTGTTCCCACTGTATCAACTGTGGACTCTACTGTCTCATCTATTGTATCAACTGTGCATTCTTCTGTCTCATCTACTGTTCCTGGTCTATAAACTGCGGACTCTACTGTCTCATCCGCTGTTTCTGCTTTATCAACTGTGGCTTCTTCTGTCTCATCTACTGTTCCTGGTCTATAAACTGTGTACTCAACTATCTCATCTGCTGTTCCCAATGTATCAACTGTGGACTCTACTGTCTCATCTACTGTTCCTACTGTATCAACTGTGGACTCTACTGTCTTATCTACTGTTCCTGGTCTATAAACTGTGGACTCAACTGTTTCATCTGCTGTTCCCAATGTATCAACTGACGACTCTACTGTCTCATCTACTGTCCCTATTGTTTCAACTGTGGACTCTACTGTCTCATCTACTGTTCCTACTGTATCAGATGTGAACTCTACTGTCTCATCTACTGTTACGGCTCTATAAACTGTGGACTCTACTGTCTCATCTACTGTCCCTATTGTTTCATCTGTGGACTTTTCTGTCTCATCTACTGTTCCTACTGTATCAACTGTGGACTCTACTGTCTCATCTACTGTTCCTACTGTATCAACTGTGGACTCTACTGTTTCATCTACTGTTCCTATTGTTTCAACTGCGGACTCTACTGTCTCATCTACTGCATCAACTGTGGACCCAACTGTTTCATCTGCTGTTCCCACTGCATCAACTGTGGACTCTACTGTCTCATCTACTGTTCCTATTGTATCAACTGTGGACCCTATTGTCTCATCTACTGTATCAACTGTGGACTCGACTGCCTTATCTACTGTTCCTATTGGTTCAACTGTGGACTCTACTTTCTCATCTATTGTTCCTGTTGTATTAGTTGTACCCTCTTCTTTACCTCTTGTATTCATTTCAAACTCTTTCTCTTCTGTTTCAACTACAGACTTAACTGGTTGCAATACTGTCAATGATTCTACATTTGCATTTGTCATAATTGTTGTCTCACTGGCCGCCAACAGGTCATTCATATCAAGGTCAAAAACAGTCTCAGAATCACTTTGTGTTGTGGCCAAACCATCATCCAATATAAACAAAATATCATTCATTTCTCCAGGAGTTTCCAGGGGTAAAAGCGGAACAAAATGATTAGGTATCCAGTGTTCTACTGTCATATCATTTCTTGTACTTGTCCACATTATGTACAAATGTGCATCTTTCTCCTGACAAGAAAGAGAAGGAATGAGTCGATGCAAATCTTTTCTTACTTCTGGCGACCCTCTTTTTGGATAAACTGAAAATATTGGAATGTTCAATACAGACGCCAGAGCACAAATCTGCCATATTCCCATGTAAGAATTTCTCTTCGTTATAGCCAAGATTTCCTTTCTTAAAATTTCTTGAGTAAGAGATGATGTAATTCTTTTGCCTGGTGTGTAGAAATCTGAAAACATTGTGTATGCACTAACAATTCTGGTTCGTTCCTTCTCAGCTGCCAGATGTTTTAATGATAGATATCCTTCTTCATTTTTTATCAGCTCAAGAACAATTCTCACTCGAATTTCTGCATGCCTTTCTTCATTTCCAAAGGCAAGAACACTCCCACATCTCGGCAAGCAGTTCCCATCAGCTTCTATAACTACTGGAAACACTGGCAATTCATTGTCAATAACTGGCATTAGTTTCAGTGCATCAGCATCAATTGATTTCTCCATTTTTGCAATGCTTAAATTGTTAACATCAATGTCAATTTTGTCTAAGCAATCAAGATGTTTTGCTTCCGTGGTCAACTGTTTGTAGCTTTTACATTTAGAAAATTTATCTACTATCTTATCAAAATCTAGATGACAAGAACTTGCCCCTTTTGAACTACTGTCATGATCAGCATTTACCTGTTCTGGTGTTTGATCACGTACCACTGCATTGCAGACCTTTGAACTTCTTGGACTTCTAGATTGTTCATTTTTCTCTTCTTCCTGATCTAGTTTTACTTGTTCATTCCCTTTCTTAAAATTCTTTGTTTCTTTTTTTTGGCCTTTGGTTTTTGACGATTTTTTCTGCAGATGCTTGGTTTCCCATTTTCCCACCACAGTTACATTCTGGCATTCACCTCCATCTAACAAAAACTGCAGAAACAGGAAAACTCTTTCACAGATATGATCCCTGGGCTTATTCCTTTGATAGCATGTAATTTCCGTGTTCCTTTGACTGTTTCTAAAGACGACCTTGGAGGTCTATCACGGTTGACAACATCTGAATCTATAAAAATGAATGAGCGATGGAAGTATTCTGTGTTTTTTGCAAGTTTTTCATTGCAAAAATTAAAAACATCTCTCGCAGAATTGAGGACTGTTCCAGCTTTCATTGCCCTCGTTAGAGAAGCTTTAACAACCCCCGAGCAACCATCTGCCGGTCCTTTACCATGACCAGTGCCAAAAAAATGTCTTTCTACTTGAACATTGTGGTCAAATTCTCCAGAACTTACATCGTAAAATGGTATCTTGGATTTGTACTGAGCGGAACAGCCGTCCGAAAATTGGACCATACTTTTAACTTTTGTATCACTGATCTGGTTAACCAACCTAATTGTTTCTTTCACACAATGTTCCACCATGTGGCAGTCATGATTCAGATCATTTGAAATGAATACAATTTCATGTGTTAGCAATGTTTTATTTCTGTTTAGATCTATGCAAGGTGGTGTGGTGTAGTAACAAACTACAGGATGAATAGTTATCTGTTGTGAGTACCAATGAGCAGACTGACATTCATCTTGATTCCTCAATGATAGATTTTCAGCGAAGTCCATGATACAAACAATCTGGTC
The DNA here is from genome assembly GCA_028015205.1 of Mytilisepta virgata. Lineage (NCBI taxonomy): Eukaryota > Metazoa > Mollusca > Bivalvia > Mytilida > Mytilidae > Mytilisepta > Mytilisepta virgata. The sequence continues at coordinate 38,033,801 of CM051513.1, read as the reverse complement.
TTCGACTATACATTTCTTTGCTTTCTCCAACTGTTCGTACTGCCAGTGTGCGACAAATAAATGCATGGAAAATTCCTCTAGATTCTTTATGAAACTTTGTAATAAACTATCTGTAGATCCAACATGCTGAACTAGCATTTTTCTACTACACTCAGTATTTGTCTTCTCATTTACTAGTTTCTTGGTTTCCCACTGATACCAAACAGCTTCTGTTTTGTCAAAGCATGTACCTTTGATAAATTCCTTCATTTTTTTTGTTCCACATTTTTGGCAAGTCCTTCTCAAACAACTCATGTCTGGATGATCCCCTTTCGCATATGCACACAATGTCAAACGGCTTGCTTCATATTTGTCTTTAATTTGATTCTCCTTGGAGTTTTTTGCATTAAAAACCCTTAGCTGCAGCTCTATATTTGTGCATTTTTCACACAAACACCCTCTATACTTCCTTTTGGTGGAACTTTCTACGTATGCCGGTTTCAGTGCAGCAAATTTACTGAAACTTATTGTACAGTTGGGATTTTCAGTTTTAAATTGTGTGTATGCTTCTCTCAAAGGTACATTTAAAGTGTGCTTTTGTACCATGGATTTCTTATAAACTGTTTTTTTGCCAGCATGAATTACTGAAACTGCTGGTTTAACATAAAAATCTCTCACTGTTTTCAATTCATAGTCACTTACAGCATCTGACCTCTTTGCTCTAGATCCATTTTCAATTAATAATGACCACTTTCTCAAGGAGTTGTAGCGAATACCTATTTCCTTTGATGCTCTCTTCAACATTCTCTTCTTTCTCAGTGTTGAAAAGGAGTGTGCTAAGAGTTTCCTTTTATTTGTGTCCTCCTGCTTTCTAGATTTTTTCAGATTGTTATAAAGTTCTTTAAATGACCGAACAGATTTCTCTAAAAATTCTATCTTTCTTTTTTTTGTAGGTGTCTGAACTTCTGCCTCTAAAGCTTTCCTCTTTTTTGGTGTTGTTGATGCAATCAGTCCTTTTAACACTGTGGCAAATTTCTCTGGATCTTTTGGGAGTTTTTCTTTGGCACGATATACAGCCTTCCTAGCTGCTGATGGTGTATAGCCTTGTGAAATAGCTGACCTTTCAACATTCATATCATTTACATGTATGTTGGATGCAGACACTTGCTTTAAATCAGAAGCTTTCTTCTTCCTTATCCTGTCTTTCTCTTTAATTCTTCTTTTTTTCTGGGCAGACAGTCCAGCTCTACAAAATAAAAATAACAATGCATAAATTGTTCTCCAAAGCGTTAAATGATTTTCTTATGTAACTGTCAAATTTTATATCCATCGATACTAACATTTAATTTATGCAATAATGATGTGTATTTCCAATGAGGCATATTATTATTACATTTTGGTATACTTTCAGTAACACATGCATTTATTTCATTGGCTAGCATGTCATGTGCTGCACAATATTTCATTGTATCACATATTTGTACATAAAACATGAGATTCTGCATGTGTAATAACCGTGACGTTGCCCGATCCATATCACTGCCCCGGGCAGATAACCCGTTATCATGCCCTGGTGCACATATTATGATGACGTCACAGTAACGTTACGTACTGTGTATAGAAACAATGGCGTCTTTCATAACGAATTTTGCAACTTCGCATTGTGCAAGCGTTTGAGAAAATGTATGTCAAACAGATAGTGAAAAAAGAATAAAGAATTTCAATAATCGCTGATGCAAAAACCAAGCAAATTTGAATTAAAGGTACAGTAGATCCATGTAATGAGGTGAAAACTTCAGTGTGAATCCGGATAGGGATTCCAAAAAATAAATCGGCAGAAAAGGTTTCCATTTGTTTTAGCAAAGGTTGAAATATATGATAAACAGATTACAACGTCCTTTTCCATATCGGCCCTGGTATCATCCCTCGACCCATGTAAACCCTCGGCTGCCGCCTCGGGCTGATGTGGGAGTCTCGGGATGATACCGGGGCCGATATGGAAAACGACATGTTGTAATATATATATTTATAGATTATTACATGCCATTTTCCATATCAGTCCTGGTATCATCCCGAGACTCCCATATCAGGTCGAGGGCTGATATGGGTCGAGGGATGATACAAGGACTGATATGGAAAGTGCCATGTAATGATCTTTTTATCACATATTTTTTCAGTTAATGAAAAGAAGTTTGCAAGTAACTGAAACCCTTTTATTAAACTAATAGGATTTATGAATAACGCAAGACGTTCTTGACCATCGTCATTGTCCCAACGTAGATGAACGACTTTTCACTGAGTGACGTCAGCAGCCCCGGGCAAATAACCGGTTATCGTGCCCGTCGTCAACGAGTGACGTTAACAACGGGCACGATGACCGGTTATTTGCCCGGGGCTTTGATATAGACAAAGCATTTGCATTGTTATTAAACAGTCAAAATGATAGGTATTACTAACAAATATGTGATAAATATATATATTTCACTGTGTTAACACTGACATAAAATTTGTGATGAAACATTATATTGCACTGTTGGTTATTAGCCAATTAAAGTTTGTTTTTGAGAAAAACATATGTCTCCCCCTTCTTGAAACTGTTTTGGTTTCTATGGCAAACAATATGATGTTTTATCAGCTAAGAAAACAATACTGACCTCAAAATTCGGCCTTGGCCAATATTGTTTTCTCTGCTGACAAAATGTCATATCGTACCTTTAATTGTATATTATCAGACTGTAACTGCTGTATTTGCAACAGTTGTTCAGGAAACATAGTTCATCATTTTGTACACCAGTGGGCAAATTAAATGTGTATCTGTTAGGTCCAATGTCGTTTGGAAAAACTTGGCCCAGGTGACACATGCCACACTTCTAGACCACTTCTGGTTTAAAACATTTTCAATATTTTTTCTCAAATTATACTGCCGATATATAACATAGTACATTATCGATGGCATGCTACATGTATACTTAATAAACGTTGTTAACTGTTCCAGAACAAAAGTATAAATGAAAGAAATCTTTTACCACTACTAATATTTCGTTCAGACGTCATCATGTTTCTGTTTTTACCTGTACTTTTGTTTATCTCCCCTCCATTTTTGTCTTTGTGTCAGTTTTTGTTGTCTTGTCATCACTGGTTTATTGGAAGGTGTTGGTATTAACTGTATTGTGTTTTCATCATTTTTTCTCTTCTCTCTCAAAATTCTCATCCTGAGTCTTGCTGCTTCTCTGTCCTTTTCCATTTGATCTGGCAGTCGGTTCGTTCTATACATTTGGTGTCTTTCTCGTTCTTTTTCAAGAAAGGTTGGGTCTAGAATTTTTTACGTCTTCTGTATTGTTTACATCTCTCAGCATTGGAAATTGTTGTGGTCTTCTGGCTTGCTGGCAAAATTTCTGACTAGATAAAGAAAAAGCATCATGCTATAAATATAATATCACTTATTTGTTGTTGTTGCCGACATAAAACAATGATCATATATTGAATGGTTGAATAGACAGCTTACCAAGTGGGAACACAGAAAAGAAAATAGGGCCATCCGCAGATGGCATGTGTCGACTCTCCCTAGCAAAATTTGGTAGAAATGAATAATCTTTAAACAAAATAGGATGTGCACATCTTCAATATGTGTAAAAGAATTCCTGAAAGTTTCGTTGAAATCCATAACGTGGTTTAGGCCTAAAAAAAATATAGTTTGGTTCGGGTAACATGTCCAAAAAATTTAGGTAGGGTAGGTAGGTATATTTTTTTTAAGCAAGTATTCCAACATTGATAGTGCTCCGGAAGTTGGCATACTGAGGGTTCTATGTAAAACTATGTACTGCAATCGCGACCATTTACCTCCTGCACTTCCATATGCTTTTTATATGAATCAAGTTTGGGTGTGAGAGAGAATAAAGGGAAGGGTCTGCTTTTATGAGACATTTTGGTACAACAGAGTAGGGGAAGTGTCTGCTTTTACGAGACAATTTAAATAGTATATCACAGTAAAGGGGAATGTTTGCTTTTACGCGACAATTTCAATAGTATAAACAGAATAGTGGGAGTGTCTGCTTTTACGAGACAATTTTAATATTAATATAACAGAGCAGGGGAAGTGTCCGATTTTACTACTACAAAGACAACTTGTACAACAGATCTAGAGTGCAGGAATATTCTGTCAGACCGGAAATATCACGTCCCTACTGGCCTATAATTCTTAAAATGTCTTTCTTCTATGGCTGAATAGAGGAGATATTATTTTTGTTTTTAGCAAAACGGCTTCTTTTATTATAATAGAAACTAGTTTTTTACACCACACTCCTGTTTTTAATTGGACAGAAAGTTTGGACAACAGGGCTCACCACACTTGAAAATAACAGGGAGACTCAGAGTCTCCCTCAGGGTAGCAACAGGGAGACTTCAGGGCATGACAGGGAGACTGTGTTTTTTCCCCCAATTTGTCGCCTGTCGAGTAAATACCTGTTATTTTGTGTCTGATAGTGTATACTATACATTCCTTTATTGTGTTTTATCCTGTATTGTTTGAGATTTTATCTACATTTACTCCATATCCTTCCATTTTAGTCATAATCTGAGATTTTGTCTCGTGTGTATTTAATCAATATCCTTCGAGAATTTTTCATGATGAGTCCTGGGACTCATCATTTTTCAAAATGGTGAGTCCCAGTCCCAGGACTCATCACCACTTTTTTAACGTACATTGCTGCATGATTTTGACCATGGTAGGCCTATTGTACTATTGTTAAACTTTAATTTAAATCATGTGCTGCCTTAAAATACTGACAAATATAATTTGAAATAAAAAAAAAATTAAAAAAATGAAATTATGCAGTGGTGCTCCGAACTTGGAAGAAAATTTCTGTTACAGATATGAGCAAAAATATTTGTAGCTTTTGACACAACTTATTTATTATTGCCATTTTATTTTTTAATATTTATTTATCTATACTCTTTACTATTATTTTTTCTCAAACATACTCTTAAAATCTTCTTCACCTTACTTGAACACCTTTCAATACATGTATTGACAAAATTTCCATTTGTGCATAGATATGTCAAAATCCGCTAAATTTATTTTTAAATAAGGTCTACATATTGTTAGCGGTCGGTAAAAAACACCGTGACCAATGAAAAATCACGAGAATTCCGATTGCCGCCATTTCATTTTCTAGCTTACTTTTTGTGGTTTCTTTCCCCTTCCTCCAAGAAAACAAAAAATGGCGGCTCGAGATTTTTAATGAAAATAACGGTCTTCAGACGCAGCTGATTACGTACGTTGTTCGGAGGTGCCTTACATAAAAACACACGGAACGTGTTTGTGACTTGAGTTTCATTCTGCTGATTGGGGCATGGCCAAATGATTGAACGGAAATGGTGTAAAGATATTGCCGTGTGGACATGCGCGGGATATTATAATATGCAAACCAAAACGGTACACGCTTTACGATTTCTAAAATTTCCGGAATCGCTCGAACGACGAGACGGAATTCGCTTACATTGAATTCTTTGTCCGACAAAGAAAGAAAATGCAAGAAAGTGGGGCAGTTCTCCTTATCCTAAAAGAACATGCTTTCTTGCACAAAAAATAGGTTCATCTGTATTTGTTCAGAATCTTTCCGTTTTCACCAGCTTCAAAAAGCTAGAGGCACAGTTCCTTTGTTCGGAAAATGGTTTAATGGAACTTTCTTTTGCAACGAAAGACGATGGCCCGTGGACATCGCTCTAAGATTCAGACGAATTATACACATTACCAGTTACCTGGGGACTAATGTTTGTACAATTAGTGTAGAAAATCCCTTTATGAGTGGTTCATACAAACAGCCACTGTCTACAGAATATCATTTTTACAAAAATTAATGACATATCTATTCAGATATTTTTCGCTCGTAACATTGTGTTGCTTGTAACTTACCAAGACGGAACGTGTTTGTGACTTGAGTTTCATTCTGCTGATTGACGCATGGCCAAATGATTGAACGGAAATGGTGTAAAGATATTGCCGTGTGGACATGCGCGGGATATTATAATATGCAAACCAAAACGGTACACGCTTTACGATTTCTAAAATTTCCGGAATCGCTCGAACGACGAGACGGAATTCGCTTACATTGAATTCTTTGTCCGACAAAGAAAGAAAATGCAAGAAAGTGGGGCAGTTCTCCTTATCCTAAAAGAACATGCTTTCTTGCACAAAAAATAGGTTCAACTGTATTTGTTCAGAATCTTTCCGTTTTCACCAGCTTCAAAAAGCTAGAGGCACAGTTCCTTTGTTCGGAAAATGGTTTAATGGAACTTTCTTTTGCAACGAAAGAAGATGGCCCGTGGACATCGCTCTAAGATTCAGACGAATTATACACATTACCAGTTACCTGGGGACTAATGTTTGTACAATTAGTGTAGAAAATCCCTTTATGAGTGGTTCATACAAACAGCCACTGTCTACAGAATATCATTTTTACAAAAATTAATGACATATCTATTCAGATATTTTTCAAAAGTTTACTAATTATTAATATTATTAAAGTGAAACATATCAGGAATGCTGATTTGTCTTCATTTGATTGATTAGGGTTTTAACGCCACTTTCAACAATTTTTCAGTTATATCGTGGCGACCAGTTTTAGTGGTGGAGGAAGCCGGAGTGCCTAGAGAAAACCACCGACCTTGGGTAAGCAACCGGTTAACTTTATCACATGCGGATGTGAGTCGAGTGCACCCTTTTTTGTAATTGCGCAAAGCGGGGATCGAACTCGCACCGTATTGGTGATAGGCTACAGTGATCTGTAAGGTAGATGTGACCAACTACCTAGACCTCTCGGCCACCCAGGCCCCCTGATTTGTCTTCAAGTTCATACAACCTTTTTCATTCCATCCATATGTTCCTACGACAAATCTATTTTGTCTTACTGTTCATACCACCAATTTTATTTCCATCCTAGTGTTCGGACAACACATATAATTCTGTCCAAATGTTCGTGCAACACATACAAAATCATACAAATTCTGTCCAATGTTCGTGCAACACATACAAAATCATACAAATTCTGTCCAATGTTTGTTCAACAGAAAGTTTTCGGTCCGTTTGTTCAAGCAACAAACAGAAACTATGTCTAATTGTTCATACGACATTTAAAAAATTGTCCGATGATGTACACAATTGCTCGGTACCAGAAATTGCAAGGTCAAATACTCGCGGCATCAGTTTAAAAAGCTGTCATTTTGTTGATATAAACAGTATGTACAATTTTTGTGTGATCAATGGTCGATCGATCTCAAAATTTTAATATATGTCTATCGCTCGTAACATTGTGTTGCTTGTAACTTACCAAGACGGAACGTGTTTGTGACTTGAGTTTCATTCTGCTGATTGGGGCATGGCCAAATGATTGAACGGAAATGGTGTAAAGATATTGCCGTGTGGACATGCGCGGGATATTATAATATGCAAACCAAAACGGTACACGCTTTACGATTTCTAAAATTTCCGGAATCGCTCGAACGACGAGACGGAATTCGCTTACATTGAATTCTTTTCCATGCACAACTGGCCACAATAAGTTTTTAATAAAAATATGTTGTTTTTCTTTTAATTTAATCATTAACAAATCTGATGAAGCCATACATTGAGCGTTAAGAAAATAGCTAAAAAAATATTTACATTTTCAAATTGAGGTACACGTAGGACAGAAATCAGTTTGAGCGATCAACATATAAATCTATCAATTATTTCCTAAACAAGGCAAAAACGTTCGCCTTTTTTGCAAGAAAAGGATTATTAAATATTTTTTCTACCCAAACAATTCATAACAATCACGTGAAAACATACAAATATCCAAAAAAACAAAACCCAAAACTTGTGTTGCATTTGATGTCCCCAAAATAATTAAAATAATTTGAGCTTTTGGAAAGAAATTATTAAATAGTATTCATATTTTCAATGCAATTCTCATTATACTATGTTTTTTGTCTGCCTATACTAACAGAAATATACGCCATTAAAATTTTGGGAACAATTATTTCAATGAGAACTTTTTTTTTTTAATTTGAATGTGTAAGGTGCGAAAGTGGCACATTACCGAAGAAGGACCCTATAATTATTTTCTATTTCATTGACAGACATTCCTCTACTGAAGCATTTCTTTTTTGATCAGAATGACTTTAAATCTAGAGGAGATTTCATGTTTACATATTTAATTATTACTTGTCTGACCTTTCTCTAAGTTCATTGATAATTTTAACATACGCGCCTGCTGTGCTATTTATATGATCTGTGGTGTATTGCCTTATCACAAAATTAGTGAGACAATTAACGCTTACCAAACTCGTCTTAGACAGCTATCCCTTAATTTTGTTTTTTTTTATAACAGAGCATCACATATTTTTTTATTTATATTTATTAACCAACTTACTACAATATGTATAGAAAATCCCATGTGTTATAAAAAGAAAATTTCGACAACTGGGCATTAGGGAACGGTCATTATTTAGCAGGTGGGTGGGTTGGAAAATCTTAGGGAGGGTCAAAAAAAGTTTTTTGCTTAAATTGGGGGGGTCAAAAATTAATATGTATTCTTATTGGGGGGGGGGGGTCATTTTCTTGATAGGTAAAAACATGGTAAAATTATTTTGTTGTTATTGATTATTCTCCAGACATTAAATAAACAGATGCCAAATACTTTGATCAGGAGATATTATAAATCAGAGCATATAATTTACTCAAGCTGTCACTATACACATTAAATGCTATTATCTCATCCTAATCTAAATATAATTAGATAAGTAAACAACATGGGCATAAGGAATGAATGGGATTAACTAGTTACAAGTAATAGTTTGATGTTTGCAGTTTGATATACGAAAATTGATATTTTAAATCATTTAAAATTGTGAAGTTTTTTCGAATGCTATTTTCAAGAAAGAAAAAATGACTTCAAAAGAAATTCCTACACTTCAGGAAAAACTTTATAGCCGTCCTATGCAAAGAGATAGAAATGTGGTTTATGATTCAGACAATAATATTAGAATTTCATTACAAAGTGCAAAATCTATAGAGGACAATAAAATCTTGTTAAATGGATTATTAACATTGTATAAAAATTCGAAGTTTGAATTCCGTTCTTTGTTGGGACTTATATCAGTTCTAGATGAATTGGAACATGAAACTTTGCTTACCTTCCAGACGGCATACGACATTTATTCAAGCTTTTTTGAACACTTACCCGATAAGACAGGTTTCCGTGACATCTGACTGTGAGGATGAATTATTGCCACCCCCTGTAGCTGTAAGCCGATATGGGAGGTCTGTGTCTCATTGGAAACACAGGAAATTCTTTGGTGATTCAGATTCAGATAATGAATGAGGAGTGACCAGATGTGTATATTTATTGTATATAAATGTATAATATTTTAACTTTGACAATTTGGATTTACTTAGTGCATTTTTATATTACCACGGGATTGTACAGTGTAGATATATTGACAAAATGGAAGAGAATCTGATAAAAAGGTATGTTTTAATTAATGCTTTAATTATCATTTTAATACATAACATTTTATATTCTTCCATTGCAATTAGCGATAAAAGCAGAAGAAAAATCTTTTCTACCTTCATGGTTATCTGGTTATAACATGAAATTGAACAAAATAAACTACAAGTATTTTACATTAAAATTTAGCTTTGCAGAAAGCCTTTTTGACAATTTTATGCCTCTTCAGTGCAGATCACACCAAACTATGTAGAAGACAGAAATTTCCAAAGTTTAGTATGAATGAGAGTAAACAAACCAGAAGTTCCGAAACAGTTAACCAAAATCATTGACAGATTTGCATACGAGGATGATATCCTTAATTTTACATGAAAAACACATTCAATGATATTTTTTAAAATTAGTTTTTTTAGAATTAATTATACATTGTATATTCAGCAAACTTTGAAGCATGAAAAGATTAAAGCATAACTGTGACTATGTTTTGAAAAACTTGTGCCAATGTGATACAACTGCAAATTACTTAGATGTCGGAAGTGCAAAGAACATTAAAGACCTGTTGAAAAGCAAAAATCCACAACCAATTAACAACATAGACCTAAGTTGTGTGCAAATTATTGGATTAAAGCATGTTAAAAGTTTATTTGTGTTACTAGAAACAAATTCATTTTCATTTGAGGCTAAGTGTTTAATCATGGATAATTTAAAAAAAGAAGTTGAAGATAAGTTTTGGCAATACTCAGAAAATTTCTTCCATGTAGCTGAGTGTGAAGATGAAGTTGTGAGTGAAGATGATATGGTCGATGAAAATGGTGAGAGTGAAAGTGATCTGGATGAGTCCAAGTAAGGTGCATGAGTATTTTGATTAGTAGTTTAGATTTGTTCCTTTTGTCAGACAGATGTCATGGATGTATTGATTATCTGCATTGTATGTTTATTATGTGAAATTTCAATATATAAAGTTGTAGATACCATAACTTGATCATTTTCTTGACTATCACCATTAAGTAAAAATTTGTCAAAAAATCAAGATGCTGAACACCCACATGCATAAAATACAATGAATAATTCAAGCAAATATCCTGGAAACACACATAGAAATATGACTTTGATTACAAGTTTGATTGAGTGTACACTTCATATTAAGAATAGGGTGGGTCACTTTTTTCTTTATCAAAATTATGGGTGGGTCAAATTAAGATATTGAAACTTTTAGGGGGGGGTCACTTTTGGCAACGACTGATAGTTGGAAAAATTTTCCAGCCCCCCCTATTAGTAAATAATGACCGTTCCCTTACGGAATCACAGCCATGCATTTTGAGTGGGAAAGACTTGCGTAAAGATCAGCTACCACGCCCACGCAAAATAACGTGTTTGTGACTTGAGTTTCATTCTGCTGATTGGAAAATCACATCAATTTGCTGACCCAACTGCGCGCACATTTAAAGACCAATATCATACGTCTTCCGCACCTCACCGTGTTTATCGAATTGTAAAATTTTGACGTTGATGATTGGTATAAACGTACGGTTTCGTTAAAGGTGTTGCAGGAGGGTCTGTCCACTATGTGTTGCCTAGCTACAATAACGTAGCGGTCCCATTGTTCGTAATCGAGCAAAGGAATATCATTCATTTAACACATTGAATTATCTTTTAATATGTAGAAATTTCAAGATTTGTGTAAATTAATGAAAAGTTTAGCCGATTGATATTGCACATTAATTTAAATTAACAATTTAGGAGTTTACTCAGCGAGAGCCGTGTATATACAAGGCTCGGGGGTCACTTCCAATATATGATGAGGTAGGGATGAGCCGCTGGAATAGGTACCTTTTTCACGCTTCGTAATATATGATATGGGTGTGCAATTGACGACTTGTGAGTTAAGCGCCCCTAGCGGCGAAAATCAGGGGAGATAATATAAAGCGGCTAATGACAACATTGTCCATATGAACTTGTGTAATAACGACTTTAAAACAACCCTCGTACAGGTGTCCCAGGTGAATGACAGATACAATACACGTAAGCAGGATGTGCCCCAGACCTCCTGCTATGTACACACGGGCCAATCTTCCAATTATCTTACAGGTAAAGTTGTTTATTAGTCGTTAGAATACACACACGGTACACTGATTTTGACACGTGCTGAGAAAACGTAAATAAAAGCCCCAGAGAAAAAATAATTCATTGTACATATTGATTTATAATAAAATTATAATTGGAGTGAAAAGGTAATACACCAAAATCAGTGAAAAAAATTAATTAAATTAATTAGAAGTCCTGTAAATATGTGTTGTTTAAGTGATCAACTTCAAGAAAAAGATGCATTTATATGAAGAAAAAAAAAAATAATTAAAAAAATATTTTATGTTCAGATTTTTTACAGTGAATTTAACTGAATTAAGTTGACAATATTTCTTTGGGCTTTTTTTTTGTTTTTTTATGTTTTTCAGTCTAAACTTTTAAGATAAATGAGCTTGCAAAATATTTATTTTATTATTTTTTTTTAAGATGTTGTGTAGTTTTTTTTTCACAAATTTATTATCATTTACAATTTTTTTTTTAAAGGACAATTAATTTCTAGCTAATGTTCCTGGATTATTTTATTTTTTATTAAATTTTATTATTTTGTGGCTTGAATTTAAATTACAAGTGAAAGACATATGTAATGGGTTTATATTTCAGTGGCATGTTCCTGATTAGAGTTGGCCCCATCCTGTCTGATAGAACAATAGAGATATCAGGAAGCCACCATTGGAAGATGGACCTGTCAAATGCCACTGGATATACCTTTCATAATGTTGTAGGTATTTAAACCTCATATGCAAGAACTAAAGTTTTATATTGTATTGCTCTTCTATAATGACATGTTCTTTATAAAGAAACAGAAAAAAAATCTGAATAACCAAAAGGTATGATTGTCTTCTGTTTGTTACAAATATATAATCAGAAGTCCAATAGAGTTCTAATATAATATATTTCTCTGTAAATTGCGACTTTTGGAGAAAATTTAAAATTAAAGTTAGGATCAAATTTAATATTATCTTTATTTGTGAAAATGCACTTAAAGGACAAATACCATGAATGTCATTTCCTGTTTTTAAAAATACTTAATGGTTAGGCAAGCAACATGTAAGAGTGTAGATGTTATTTCTTGTAACTTAGAAACCGGTTCCTTGTCAGTTTGCTTTTTACTTTTGCCATAAGCCCCATAATGCTGCAGAATATCCTAAAGAGCAAAAAATTATTTTCAATAACATTTGACCAATAAACAGTGACTGATCCACAGGGTTTTATATATACCATGTTTAATATTTGCAAAAAAAAATCTTTTACTGTATGGATCAAGCCACTAAACAGGCTCTTTGTGTATTTGCATGACTAAGTATTTATATTGCAAATGCAAAGCTTATGCTATTATTATGTGGATTTTTTTTGTTAATTCAGATTGATCTATAACCATATTTTCCTTTGTTTCAGCTATTGCCATGCCAAATCACTGTTGTGTGCCCCAGTGCAATAACCGGTCAAACCTAGCAAGATGCCAGGGCTTATCATTCCATAGATTTCCTAAAATTGAAGAAATTAAAAAGCAATGGATACACAATATCCGTAGAGACCCTGGTCCAAATTTCAGAATTACACCATCAACCACTGTTTGCTCATCACATTTTACACCATCAGATTATAACGTTTGTCCTTCACAAGGTAAATTTCAACGACTCAAATCTCATGCAGTTCCAACAGTTTTTGCATGGAAACCACTAAAGGAGCCACGTAAGAAACTAATTCGTACATCAAAACCAGCACAACCTGATATACAACTGGTTCTTCCCGAGAAAAAACCAGTCATTGAAGCAACTGACCACGATTATACAGCCACTACCATCTTATCAAATGAGAGCAATGTAAGCATCATCAGCTTAGAATCTATACCCCCACCATCTAAGGACATCCTGCACCAACAAAATTTAACACTTTTAGAACTTCGACATTGCGAAAAGTTTTGCTTGACTCGTTTTGCAGACTCAGACCCAGCAATTAAGTATTATACCGGATTTCCCTCCTACAAACATTTATCAGCATTTTACCAATTCCTTCAACCAGAATGCAATTTTCTGTATTATGTAGGTACCGACAATACATCGGACGGCATTTCTTATGAACTGTTAAACAAAAGAGGACCCAGTAGATCATTGTCACCAATGGAAGAGTTGTTCATCACCTTAGTACGACTGCGTAAAGGCCTACCAGAACGTCTACTTGCTGATCTCTACAATTTGTCGGAGGGACATATATCAAGAATAGTCAACACATGGATATTGTTCCTTGCTAATAGACTCAAGTTTTTACCTATCTGGCCAAGCATGGACCATGTCAAGACCTCCATGCCAAATGAGTTCAAAGAACATTTTTCATCTACTCGTGTTATTGTGGATTGCACAGAAATATTCATTGAACAACCATCTGCATCGAACTCTCAGAGAGAGACATTTTCTTCTTATAAACACAGGAACACCGCCAAAGGACTGTTAGGTATTGCACCATCAGGACAAATAACCTTTATATCAAGACTTTATGCTGGCCGTTGTTCTGACAAGAAGATTATTCGTCATTGTGGGTTATTAGACATGCTAGAAGATGGAGACCATATGATGGCAGACCGTGGGTTTGACATAGAAGATGATTTGCACCAAAGGGGAGCCGCATTGACCATGCCCCCATTTCTAAGTGGACAAGACCAGTTCACAGAGGACCAACTAAAGACAACCCGTTCTGTAGCTGCAGTCCGTGTACATGTTGAGAGAGCAGTACGAAAAGTAAAAGAATTCGAGTTATTAAAAAACATTGTTCCTATCTCATTGTGTCCCATGCTAGAGCACATTTGGTTTGTGTGTAACCATTTGGCTAACTTCACTGGTGCATTGTTAAAGCAGTAAGAAAACATGCAGACAACAAATTCTGTATTGTGAATTGACATAAATGAGACTAAAAGACCCAAACATATAGTGTATACTTTAATAAATCATGTGGTAGATTGTACAAACATTTGTAAATTTAATTCACAAGTATGACTAACTTGTATATCATGATTGTCACCATGAATAATCAACCAATAAATCACTGATTAATCAAACTTCTATTTATTTTCATTAGTGAAGGTTATTAAGAATCATACAGTTTCATTAGAATATTACATCAAAGTTTGTTTAACAGTGACATACATACTTTTCTGAAATAAGAATGCAAATGCTTTTCAGAATTTGACTCCAAACAAAGAGCTTTAACCATGAAATAAAAGAAAATTAATCAAATCTGCATGAATCTTGGACAAATATGAGACAATATTTATACATCAGTGTACATGTTAAATACTAAGTTCACATAGAAAATTGGTTCTGTGCACACAAAAAAAACAACCATTAAATATTGCAACTGCAACAAACATAAAATGCAACATCTATATTTCATAAGAATAACATACATTCATAATCAACAGAGATGTAGTATTATTTTGTAATAATTGAAAACAACATAAAATGCAACATCTATATTTCATAAAAATAACCTACATTCATAATCAACAGAGAAATTACAACTGTTCCTTAAAGTGTGGAAGCAGTTTTTTAAACCATATATTACTTAGCTTTGGTACAATATTTTGATCAAAAAAAGCTTTGTCCTTTATAATAGACAAAACAACCATGTCTTCTGGAGGCACAAACACAACCAACTTACATTCATTTATACCAGTAATATTTAGCTGTCCCTGAATTTGATAATGGTAGTCATGATCTTTTTTTAAGATAATTTGTCCATTTACTGACTGTAGAAAGAATGATGTTTTTGAAAGCTGAGTCTTGATTGATTCTTTGCGGCGGTACAGAGAATGGGGACATTTCACTTCGATCAGTTTCAACTCATTGTCTTCCTTAATGATAAGATCTGGTGAGGCACCAAGAAACGGAATACTGGGGTTTACCACTAATCCTGACGGAGAGTTCAAACATGGGTATTTAGAACAATACTTGGCCAATGCTACACCTTCATACAACTGCCCATGTTGCACACTTGCAGATGTAAAGTGTGTTTTCTTCTGCTTAAAGGTTGAAATAGGGTTTGTGGTAGGTCTTAGCTTACAGAAGGTTCCAAATGTGGATGCAGTTATTCTGTAGGCTCTTTGCTCAAACCAAAAAGAGTTCTTGCTTTGCATGCGTGTTCTTTTTTCAATCTGGACACTTCTTTGGTTATCACAGGCAATAAGAGTATTATACAGTCTTGATTCGTCATCTGACATAGCATTCACGAAAGAAGTGGTTTCAAACACATTGGCAAACTCTTTCATGACATCAAACAATTCTAGTTGTAATTCTGTGAGTATTTGTTGTTTTGGTATAGTTGGTGTACACGAGTTGGCACAAATGGTATCAATTACTGGCAGAGATACACCATGAGTATTGTAAATGTTCACCATGCGTTCAATTTGTGAGGTGGCTAGTGTTCTGGCAAAGTCCGGCACCGGGTTGTGATGTATTACTGAGCAACTTAAGTCCCTTTTTACCACTTTTGTAGGGTCATGTCTCACAAACTTGATGTCGGAAAATAAAAGCGGATCATCGGACAACGGTTTCTTTACATGCCAGGTCTGAAGTTTTGAGGTGCAAGTTTTTATGGCCGGAATTTTGTTGAGGCCTTGTCGGCTAAGATCTATGATGTAATATAACACTGCAACTATATGTTTGCACTGACCATCAATACCAGCGGGGCATGAGCAGGTTGCCCATTTTAACGTTGTGCCATTGTCTTTTAAACATATGTATACTATGTATTGTTTGTCACTTTTCATAGATGGCATACACTGTGATTTAAAAAAGGTGTAATGACCTGATGTATTTGAACTGAGATTTAAAACTTTTTCCTCTCTGTATAAATTATACCCTTCTACTTTGTGGCGTTTAGTATTAACGTTGGTTGAAATAACGGATTCTTCAATGTCCTCAACAGGAAATTCATCAGTCCATCCATCTTTAGGAGCAACTCTACCTTGGAAACCAAGAAGACCTAAAATGACAATGAAATAATATAAATATTTTCGACAGAAAACTTTGCACCTTCAACTCAATATTTAAAATCAACTAACATATAATTTTTTTTATTTTTCTAATTATAGCGGATGACATTTGGTACCCTTAAGTAGGTCATGGCATCCTTTTTAACCTAATTTGATATATTACAACCCTACCTTACTTTAAAATTTAAAAGCGACCCCCTTTTGATCCCTTAAGTAGGTCAAGGTGACCTTTTTGATCTACATTTTTAGATTTTGTTAATGTACTTTTCATTATGAGTAATTTGATATATTACAACCCTACCTTACTTTAAAATTTAAAATTGACCCCCTTTTGATCCCTTAAGTAGGTCACGGTGACCTTTTTGATCTACATTTTCACATTGTGTTAATGTACTTTTCATTATGAGTAATTTGATATATTACAACCCTACCTTACCTTTTTTCCTTCTCCCTGATCAAAATATTTTTTTTCTTCAAAGTTGGGAATCAGAATATTTTTTTAGAAAAAAACCATAACCCCCCCCCCCCCCCCCCCTTCACAGTTAAATGGTTGCTCCCTTACAGTTTCTTCAATGTTTACCTTTTTTACTCAGCATTGGGTTCTGTGACATGATATCAATACACCCAGGACACTTCCAAGAACCAATAGTTTCAGCTTCGGTGTCATCTAATCCAACACAGGTTGGATGAAACCACTCTTCGCAAAACTCGCACATCAGCATCATCTTGTTTTCATCATTTGGTTGACGGCAAGTGCAATAAAGTCTGGTCCTGACATCATCATTGACTTTGCGTTTCTTTGACATATCTGTAATAATATTGCACTAATTAATATATCCTGCAAGGTCAACTTGCTTCTGACAATATATGTACATTTTGTAAATATATTTATACTGAACTGTTATTTATGCAAGAAATCTTGTTTACTGTACTCTGAAGAAATACAATTTTGTAATCGCAATATTAAATTCTATCAATTTCTCTCCAGAAAATACATTTTAAATAAATTAAGGAATTATAGCTGAAGAAATTTTTTTTTTACTAGTGTGGTGTACAAATTTGAAAAGATACCAATCAGCCTTTATAATACCATTTATCAATATATGTTTACCAGGAGTGTTTTCGTTTTGAGTGAATACTTTTGCAAAGGGTATACAGTCTGCTTTAACGTTTAAAGGAATCGTTTACAAAAATGTAATGCAAACAATGAACTACATGTATCTTTATTTAAAAAAATATATACTGAAATGAGAAAATGAACTGTATTTGTCTTCCCCACAATTTAAAATAAGACGGATATTGACAAAACTAACAATAAGCATAAGAAGTGAGCATAATTTGGATGTTTAAGGTTGATATAAAATTTCTTGTCATCAAAGGACAAATTTATTTTATTATATGTGCATATAAGAACAAACCAAGACAAAGACTCCCTAGATTTTGTTCAAATGAAAACAATGACCTCTCAGAAGTGATAAAAAAAACATTTATATTTTAAATTAGCATGTGGATGTTCTTTTAAAACAGTCTGTAGAACTGAGGTCGAGTGACTCTTAACATGTTACTTTGAGGTTTATAAATATTCTTATCTTAACCATGCTTATTTTTAAAAACAAGGTATTTTTTTAAACCGGAATTTTTAAAACTAGAATATTAAGTGATAATATATATATTAAAGTAACCCAACCACACATGCAGGGCTAAGAGGGTGAGTTTTGTATTTACTTCTGTATTAACAATTTCATACCCTAAGCCATGTGCGCATTTAACTAACCCTACTTAGTTTTTATGACAGAAAAGGTTTCTATAATATTAAATAGGCATTTAGTAGAACTGAGGTCGAGTGACTCTTAACATGTTACTTTGAGGTTTATAAATATTCTTATCTTAACCATGCTTAATTTTAAAAACGAGGTATTTTTTTTTAAACTGGAATTTTTAAAACTAGAATATTTAGTGATATTATATTAAAGTAACCCAACCACACATGCAGGGCTAAGAGGGTTAGTTTTGTATTTACTTCTGTATTAACAATTTCATACTCTAAGCCATGTGCGCATTTAACTAACCTTACTTAGTTTTTATGACAGAAAACTTTTTAACTTTTAAACATGTTTAATATTAAAATTTATTCCAATTTGAATTAATACCCTTAGTAAACGGTTATCCTGTAAAAATCAAAGGTTTCTATATTTTAAATAGGCATTTACTTTTTTACTAGATCAAGGTTATATATAACCTACTCGACTTAATAAATTATAAAAACAGCTGTTTAAAAAAAGTTGTTACCTTATTTGTATGCTATCTATCTTCAACAAATTTTCAAGAGAATAAATCTTATGTGTGCACCTCACTTTGGTCTTAGTAGATTTGAAGTTAATGTGTCTGTGAAATTACTCAAAAAAGGTTGTTGTGTGGCTTCTAAAAACATGCTTTTATATTCTTTTGTATTGGACATTGATTAATTAAATATACTTCCTTTGAACCTGATGAGCTTAGTGCATCAATTAATTATTGGCTAACTTCAAAAGAATTTTTCCTTTGTAAATAATTAGCTTCATTTGAAAGTCAATCATATGTCACTTCCTCATTAAAGCATTTTTTTTTAAATTCTGAAATAATTAAGTATTTGTTAATAAGAATAAGATGTGTATTTGATAGAGTAACATGGATAAACATATATTTTTTACAAGATCATTTGATAATAATTATAAGTATGTAAAAATGTTTTATCTGATCTATTTTCCCCATACTTGCAATATTTTCCTCTCAGGGTTTTTTTTTTATTTACTTTTTTTTTCAGGTGTGTGTTTGTGTCTAATTATCATGTTTTTTATCTCTGTCTTCATTTCTTGTCACTGCTGTCTCAAGCATAAACATCAGCACGTCAACGCGTGTCAAAAATCAGTGTACCGTGTGTGTATTCTAACGACTAATAAACAACTTTACCTGTAAGATAATTGGAAGATTGGCCCGTGTGTACATAGCAGGAGGTCTGAGGCACATCCTGCTTACGTGTATTGTAACTGTCATTCACCTGGGACACCTGTACGAGGGTTGTTTTAGAGTCATTATTACACAAGTTCCTATGGACAATGTTGTCATTAGCCGCTTTATATTATCTCCCCTGATTTTCGCCGCTAGGGGCGCTTAACTCACAATCGGTCAATTGAATTGAAAATATGCGATAAGGATCGGAATTACTGATGGGATTATGTGATAAGTTCAATATGTTGCATCTAAATAAAATATCATTCAGTCTGACAGTTTATGTGTATAATCAATCATTGCAGTATAAATCAAACATTGTTTTTCTTGAAAATAAAGAATTTCTGTTCATTATAATCGTTTTGATCCAAATATATGAAAAGGTATACTTTTCGGCATAAATATATGATTAGGTATACTTTTCTGCTAAAAATATGGGATAAGGTATACATTTTTGAGATTTTTAATATATGATAAGGGTGGGGTCCTGGTGTGCCAGCTGCTCACCCCTACCAAAAAACATATTGAGTGACCCCCCCCCCCCCCTCCCCCGCGATACAAGGCAAGACCTGAATATAAACTTACATAGGCAATATATATCCCTATGGACTCCCAACACTCAGCTCTGGCAGAAGCGTCTTTCCAGGTTGAGATCAAGCGTAAGAGTGAGTTGTTATCCCGTGGTCCTCTTGGCTTCCGTTAGTATCTTCCTCCAAGGTTGGAGCACTTCATGGCTTCTAATAATATCTTCCTCCAAGGCCACATTCCTCCCCATTGTGTTTTTTTTCTTTCCCATCTTATTCGTTGGCCAGCGGTGATACTAAACTATGGTTGCATGGAGAATCTGATATAATAGACAGGTAATGTACATGTAGTTATTCAGCATGAACCATCTAATCAATCATTACTGAGAATGTAATAAGGTTGACAGGTAATTTACATGTAGTTATTCAGCCTAGAGCATCTAATCTAGTTGGGATGTGACATACGTGTAGGTATTGACATGTCTTCCTGCATATCAAAGATAAAATACTAACACTTAGAAGAACGTATATACAATATATATACACATATATATACAACTTACACACTTGCAGGCATCTCTCAGATTCTCAGTGGTGGTCCTCACTACATTGTCGAGTGGAGTTCCAAGGGTTTGTGAGATGCGCTCAGCGATGATATTTACGACAAACGGATCACTGGGTTGATTTTGATGAAAAATGAAAGGAGAATCTGTTTCTAGGACTAAATTGGTTGTTGAGTTGTTCCTGACGAATGTTTCAATGTGTGGTTTGCTGAAGATAAAGGGGTGATGCCGAAAACTATATTGTTGAATCTGGATGTTGTCTGGTCATATACGGTCTGGATTCCGAAAAAACAATGCCAATGGATAGAATGGTTAGACGGACAAATTTTAATTAAAGAATCCAAAAGTTCAAAATGTAATGCTGTGTTTCCCCTACAGTGGACAACGACAGGCAGGTGTTCGAGTACGGCCAGTTCCAGTTGTTTCTCAAAATAAAATACTAGATGGTCCAGATGTAAAGGTTTCGAAGTGTTGGATGTGTCTAGACCACATTCGCCAATTGAAACTGTTTTCTCTGTTTTAATTAGTTCTTCCAGAATATCTAAATATTCATCCATAATTTCTTCTTTAGTGGTTTTGACCGTTTTAGGATGGATGTCGAAAAGAAAAATAAAGTGCCGGAATTTGGTCTATCAGTTGTTTTCGATCCTGTCGTTTTGGCCAAAACTTTGGAAAGCAGTAGTTGGAAATGATGATGGAAAGATCCGTGTTGAAGCTGTTTCCGATATCATGGTGATCAAACTCCTGAAGGTCGAGAATACCGACACTAGTCAGAAGATGATCCAGATGGGGGTGGGAATCAGCTATCTGTATTGGTGGTGGTACCTCTACAACAGAAGTGTCTTCTGAGTACCGCTCATCAGATTGCAAAGGCTGACTGGCAGTTTAACATAACTCCTCTGGGGACGACGGAAAGCTCTGGTACTTTAGGTTCTGTAGTATAATATCTAACCAAGTTTTGTTGTTCATCAGATAATTTGGTAAGAAGATGAAGAACTCTCCAGCGAGTTATAGAAAATAGTGAAAAATGGCCGGAAGAATCGGAAAATGCTGTAAGTACTGGTCTCGGAAAATGGAGTAGTTCTGTCAACTGCTCTACACAGCTCCAAGTCAGAATCCTCAAGCGTCTTTGTGGAAGAAATCCGTTGTAGAAGTTTATCCAAATCTAATGTCTGACATAATTGTTGAAAATTTTCCAGTCCCAAGAAGTGGAGCAGCATCTCAAGCAAACCCCTGACAAATGTTGAGCTATAATCTGTTTGTAATCTTTATCTGAAAATTTTTCAGAATATTTCACCTCTGTGGCCGATGAAACAGAACGACATTTGAATGATTCATCTTCAACATCAGTAGCTGGAACATCAATAGACTTCATATAAACTGGTAATGCTCTTCGTACCAATATATCAGCTTTGCCATGCCATCCACGGCTACAACCTAGAAATAAAAAAAATAAGAATAATACACTAAATCAACAACTTTAATGAAGATGTACTATTGGTTTTAATATGATTTTGCTGTTTTCCTTATGCCATTCTCTATCTACACATACATGATTAGTATTATGTATATTCAAACATGTTGGTAATTAATTGGGATTTGTGTTCTTTTCTTATTGGTAATAAAAGATATATAATGTTATTTTGTATATGTACAATGTACATGACTAATTTATGATTTTTATGACATTTGGACTCACTGTGAGCGCTAAACATGTTGAATGATCAAAAAGTTTGATTAACACCATCAAGCAATTCCCCTGTCGTATTATTCTTCTACGTTTCGATAATGTTTCACAATGGAGAGAGGGAGGGTGAATTCTCATATAATGGTAACTACATAAGTGCGACACCAAAGCTTATATTTTTTTCTCATTTAAAATATGGGAAAAGGTATACTGTTTTAAATAAATATATATGAGTAGACCATTAATTAAGTAGTAAATTTTTCAGATTAATGTTTATAACTGTAAAGCAATATGTTTTAAATGATTTGCACAAATAAGGATAGTATTGTCCATTATATCTATTGTAAGTTTTGATAAAATATAAAGAACTGAATGGCAGTCAAAATTGGTTCCCCTGACCAACCCCTATTAAAATAAGACAATATCACATTAGTAATAGCACTTAGAAATATCCCAAAATACTGTTTATATTGTCCTGGCATCTTGTAACCAATATAATCCAGTTGCTCCATATTTCTTGTTAATACATCAGCCACACGATGTTCTTCTGCATACTGTTGTCTCTGACGTCTTGCCTCTTACCTGGCGGCCACATTGACATTACAATACTTTCTGGGCATTATATCTCCAGGTTTATGAAAATTCATATTATGTCCCATGCCTGGTTTTAATTCCATTGTATCTATTTCTTCTACGGGTTTCTGGTGAAGACTTTTAGGTGCTTTCTCAGCTTGCCCTTGTCCGAAAACTTCCTTCCACACAACGGACATTTAAAGATGTTTATAAACCTTTCGTGCATTTTTTCCCAAATGTCTGATATAGTCATCAAACTTGTGGAAGTGAGGACTTTTACAATCCTCGACTTCACAAGGCATGAATCATTCACAAAATTGGTTCCCCTGACCAACCCCTATTAAAATCAGACAATATCACATTAATAATAGCACTTAGAAATATCCAAAAATACAGTTTATATTGTCCTGGCATCTTGTAACCAATGTAATCCAGTTGCTCCATATTTCTTGTTAATACATCAGCCACACGATGTTCTTCTGCATACTGTTGTCTCTGACGTCTTGCCTCTTACCTGGCGGCCACATTGACATTACAATACTTTCTGGGCATTATATCTCCAGGTTTATGAAAATTCATATTATGTCCCATGCCTGGTATTAATTCAATTGTATCTATTTCTTCTACGGGTTTCTGGTGGAAGACTTTTAGGTGCTTTATCAGCTTGCCCTTGTCCGGAAACTTCCTTCCACACAACGGACATTTAAAGATGTTTATAAACCTTTCGTGCATTTTTTCCCAAATGTCTGATATAGTCATCAAATTTGTGGAAGTGAGGACTTTTACAGTCCTCGACTTCACAAGGCATGCCTTGTGACAGCAACAAGTTTTTTTCTGGTTCTAATTCCATTAATGGACCAACTTTAGCAGAACTGTCAGACATTCTTGAAAGTAAAACTTTATATGAAAATACATAAATTTGGTATTAAAAATGAAAAGTTAAATATATTTCCTAAATAAAATAACATTTATCATCAATACATATCATTTTTATTTTCTAAGTAATAGATCGCCAGGATTAATAAACTTGTTATTAAGAGTTTTTGATTTAGCTACTGCTGAGGTTTGGACTGCCCTCTCATGTGTAAATCGATTATTTGTTAGAGTTATGTCCCATTGAATATATAACTGAACACGAAGTGGTCAAAACTCATAAACAGTTAGTCATAGATATAGGGATTGAATCAGTTGCAAATCATCTCATTCATATGTTTATTTCTAGTAGCATGAGAAGATTGACTAGCAACCATATATATTTATATGAGAATATTTGACTACAAAAGAAAACAAAAACAATAATAAACACCTTTGTTTACAACTGTGACACGAGTTGACCTCATATTCAACAATCATATCCAAACAAATTTAAGAACAATCCTATTTTAACCAGAAAATTGTGGTTCGAAGAGTACAATGAGCATATTTATAAAAGAAGCAAAATTCTTTATTACTGTTGTGTATCATTCGCAAATGTAACCTCAATTTGAGCTGATCTAACCCATTATAAATATCCAAATTCGAAATTTTGGAACTAATTCATATAATTTTCACTCCAATTACCATATTGATTGACTATTGTACCATCAAAAGGTTCAAAATTATAGATATGAACAAAACATCTTTGTCTTTCACTTCAGGGTTTGTTTTGTACGGGGATAGAAAATGAATTTCATACGATTAAAAGCATGTAAGTGAAGTCGTCCCATATTATTTCGTCCCTAATTAGTTCACTACAGTAGGGACTTGGAATTTGCATCCAATGGTCTAAGATATCAAAACCAAATGTTTGACATATCAAGACACTAGTTTCTAGTTTGTTTTTATTTGGTCAAAACATTTTGACGACTCCTTATGATAGTTACTTCCCCTTCAACATTTGACAGAACACTTGTCATGAACGGTTAGTAGCAGACTTGGGATTTCCACCAGTGACCATCACATGTCATGTCCTTGAAATTGACCTCAAGGTCAAAGGTCAAGGTCAAACTTGACCCCTGACCTTAATATATTACCGCTCTGTCTCGGAAACCGTAAAAGATAGTTGATGAAATATATTGAGAGAAACGTTAATCTTGTCAGGATGCAACTTTGTCGTGTTTCGGTCAACTCAGTATATCAATTCCTTATAGGAGTTATTGGCCTTTGAACATTTAACAGAACACGGAAATGGTCAAAAACTCATAGACGGTTTAAATAGTCGTAGAGATTTGAGACTTGCACCCATGTTCATTAGAGATCAAAAACTTCAAAACGACCACAAGGTCAAAGGTCAAGGTCAAACCTGACCTCTGACCTTAAACCTTGATAAACCGTAAAAGATAGCTGATACAGATGAAAATGGAGTGTCAAGAGCCCAATGAAAAAGTCCCTAGCAACCATATATAATTAAGTTCAGAGCAACTATACAAGCAAAAGAGAAGGTCAAGGTCATGGTTAATATCCTTAGCAACCATGCAAACAACACCCTAGAAACCATATATGTGAACACAAACTTGAGATAAAAAGTCAATCTGACCCGAGAAAGACGTTGGAATTGTTCTCTGAACAATTGTCTTTCTAGTTTTATCTTTTTTTTTTGCAAAGTAGTCAAATAGTCCAAGCATACTTTCTCGAATTTCAGTATGCTGTATAGATTATGTAAAATCTGTCCTTTATAACTTAAAAACAGATCCAAGGGGTTGTTTAAAAAAAACCGTTCGGAATAATCAGTTTTACTTCATTTATGTTCTTCTTAATCCACAACTGTTTTCTCAAAAGAAATTTACCATGTCTGTGTACGCACTGTTTTTTGTTTTGGTTATATGTTAATTCTGAAGAAAATTATTATAACTATACATAAATTACATGCACTGCACATAAGTGTTTTTTTATTGATTGATTAAATATTGTTTAACGCCGAGTTGGCGATATTACAGCCAATATCACGGCGAAGTGTTTTTTTATATTCTCTCGTTATTCTTAAATTGTCCAATGGCGATTTCACTTATCACAATTTTAAGTCCTTTTCTAACTAAACACTCACTCAATATTTTAAAAATTTCTTTGAATGAATGAATCTTCAGTTCCTATCTTGCTTTGTTCTTTTCTTAAACGAACAAATTAAACAGAATCCGCCATTTCCGTCATTATAAAATGAATTATAAAAAAAAATAAGAATAATACACTAAATCAACAACTTTAATGAAGATGTACTATTGGTTTTAATATGATTTTGCTGTTTTCCTTATGCCATTCTCTATCTACACATACATGATTAGTATTATGTATATTCAAACATGTTGGTAATAAATTGGGATTTGTGTTCTTTTCTTATTGGTAATAAAAGATATATAATGTTATTTTGTATATGTACAATGTACATGACTAATTTATGATTTTTATGACATTTGGACTCACTGTGAGGGCTAAACATGTTGAATGATCAAAAACTTTGATTAACACCATCAAGCAATTCCCCTGTCGTATTATTCTTCTACGTTTCGATAATGTTTCACAATGGAGAGAAGGAGGGTGAATTCTCATATAATGGTAACTACATAAGTGCGACACCAAAGGGTATATTTTTTTCTCATTTAAAATATGGGAAAAAGGTATACTGTTTTAAATAAATATATATGAGTAGACCATTAATTAAGTAGTAAATTTTCAGATTAATGTTTATAACTGTAAAGCAATATGTTTTAAATGATTTGCACAAATAATGATAGTATTGTCCATTATATCTATTGTAAGTTTTGATAAAATATAAAGAACTGAATGGCAGTCAAAATTGGTTCCCCTGACCAACCCCTATTAAAATAAGACAATATCACATTAGTAATAGCACTTAGAAATATCCCAAAATACTATTTATATTGTCCTGGCATCTTGTAACCAATGTAATCCAGTTGCTCCATATTTCTTGTTAATACATCAGCCACACGATGTTCTTCTGCATACTGTTGTCTCTGACGTCTTGCCTCTTACCTGGCGGCCACATTGACATTACAATGCTTTCTGGGCATAAAATCTCCAGGTTTATGAAAATTCATATTATGTCCCATGCCTGGTTTTAATTCCATTGTATCTATTTCTTCTACGGGTTTCTGGTGAAGACGTTTAGGTGCTTTCTCAGCTTGCCCTTGTCTTGAAACGTCCTTCCACACAACGGACATTTAAAGATGTTTATAAACCTTTCGTGCATTTTTTCCCAAATGTCTGATATAGTCATCAAACTTGTGGAAGTGAGGACTTTTACAATTCTCGACTTCACAAGGCATGCCCTGTGACAGCAACAAGTTTAAAATATAAAGAACTGAATGGCAGTCAAAATTCGTTCCCCTGACCAACCCCTATTAAAATCAGATAATATCACATTAATAATAGCACTTAGAAATATCCAAAAATATAGTTTATATTGTCCTGGCATCTTGTAACTAATGTAATCCAGTTGCTCCATATTTCTTGTTAATACATCAGCCACACGATGTTCTTCTGCATACTGTTGTCTCTGACGTCTTGCCTCTTACCTGGCGGCCACATTGACATAACAATACTTTCTGGATATTATATCTCCAGGTTTATGAAAATTCATATTATGTCCCATGCCTAGTTTTAATTCCATTGTACATTGTATCTATTTCTTCTACGGGTTTCTGGTGGAAGACTTTGAGGTGCTTTCTCAGCTTGCTCTTGTCCGGAAACTTCCTTCCACACAACGGACATTTAAAGATGTTTATAAACCTTTCGTGCATTTTTTCCCAAATGTCTGATATAGTCATCAAACTTGTGGAAGTGAGGACTTTTACAGTCCTCGACTTCACAAGGCATGCCTTGTGACAGCAACAAGTTTCTTTATGGTTCTAATTCCATTAATGGACCAACTTTAGCAGAACTGTCAGACATTCTTGAAAGTAAAACTTTATATGAAAATACATAAATTTGGTATTAAAAATGAAAAGTTAAATAGATTTCCTAAATAAAATAACATTTATCATAAATAAATATCATTTTTGTTTTCTAAGTAATAGATCGCCAGGATTAATAAACTTGTTATTAAGAGTTTTTGATTTAGCCACTGCTGAGGTTTGGACTGCCCTCTCATGTGTAAATCGATTATTTGTTTGAAGGTGTCACAATAAATCAGGCTTGCGAGAGAAACCTCTCTTGCATTTATAGCAAAATGAAACCAACGATTGTGAAATATGAATATTTCTCCAGTGTTTGATATATGAACGATATGGTGTAAAGTGAGTTGTATGGCATCCGGCGACTTCACATGTCATGCCTCATCTGGCCAAATTTTCCTAGAGTCATCATCCAGTGCTTGGACCGCACGATCGTCTATTTCAAAGTCAATCTCTGCCATGATAAATGTAACTGAAATTTTACAGAAATTAAAACGATGTTATTTTTATTCTGTGCATGTGTTCTAAGAACATGTAGTTCTCTGTAATTTAAATACAATAACCGGTACTTTTTTCCCAAGCTTTGTAAACTCATTAATCCGTAACTCGTCTGACGTAATCTAAAGTAAAGTGCAAGACCAAATACTTTTGGTAACTCTATTTCTAGCAATCTGTTCAAATCCTATTTAATTCACAACGAAATCTAATTGATGATTCAACTATATTGCGCACTATAGAATTTTACAAACTCTATTAACGCCAGGAACTTCTCTCTCAGTAGTTTCATCATCATTTCGGGAATAACAAATCCCTACATGATGGAACTGAAATATCAGTTTATAATTAATCATGCATTTACTTATGAATTTATTCGACTACATAATCATTATATCAAAATTAAATTGGAGCACAATATTGCGCCAGTAGTTGATTAATTATATTGTTAACTGTACATAAACCACAGTCATTTGAATTCCCTTGTCAATGAAACAAAATCGCTAGCCACTTCTAACAGTCTCTGGTCGATATTTAAAAAGAACATTCGTTGCGTTAAATGTCCTTAAAAGTGGTAAGCATAAAAGGAGAATAGTTTTAATACTGCTCCCAGCCTGATGTATTGATTGTACTTTTGTTAGCTCTTCATAGTGTCTATCAGTTATACTTGTTGGCGCTGGTGAAGTAGTTCTTTTAATGTTTACGACTGTCCGCTGAGAATCATGTACAGTATCCGCAATAAATTGGTTAGGCGATGGGCTATCCACCTATCTCAATTCGTCACAATCTGGAAATTGCAAATTATCTATGTACCATCGATGTGGTCTTCAAAAAGCTAACATAGCTGTCCTAATTTATTGAAAGATGTGTATGATTGATATATAGTATTCTGTTGTTTTTTATCAAGCTGTTAGTTTTTTTATTATGAAAATGTAGAATAAGGTAACATACAAAAACACGTACAATCGAAGACACCTCGTTGAGAAAATATAGGTCTCTTCTCATGCTGTTAAAAGAAACAGCTTGTATGGACAGACAAAATTATAACTATTTGTCCAAAAGCTTGTAAAGAGAGGTTATAATAAAACCATGTATGGGAAATCCTAAATAACATAAACTATAAAGAGAGAAACACAAGAATTAAAAGAAAATAATTTGACTTCGTTGCAGACAAAAATAGTCGCAAAAAAGGAATACCTAAAACATGCTACATAGAGGGTCAGGATCAGATGTCCTTAACTGGTGGCCTGAAAAATATTCCAAAGATATTTTAAAGTTTGATGTTTTATTTCTGGAACCAAATCATAGAATTTTAATACAATGTAATACAACAAATCCTGAAAGTAATAGCATATTACTACTCATCTAACATAAATAACTGAATAAAACAATACGTAATAACTTAGCGACTAAATTACTTTTACCACTTGAGACTAAAAAATTATAAATACTAACATTAATAAAATTGGACTCACCTGAAAAATATTTCAAAGATATTTTAAAGTTTGATGTTTTATTTCTGGATGTCCACAAGGAAGTTGCAGAGGTATTTCCACCATTTCAAGCACTTTCTGGAGATGTTGTAGGTAGACCTCAACTGATCTGCATGGTCTATCCCATTCATGAACATGTTATAATGTTTGACTGACAGAGGACAAGGTACCTCTTTGATGGTACCATCTTTTTGCTTACGATTGACTTTGTCGGGTTCACCAAAACAGTTTGTTGATAATAAGGTAATGTTTTTCTTGTCCCTCCAAACTGTGACTCGCATCTAATGCTTGACAACAAACTGGCTTTGTTCTTTGGAGTTTGATACGGTCTAAACCAGCAGGTAATCCTTTACGGTTTGCTCTAATCGTGCCACACGCATAAGTACCGTGCTCCCATAAATTTGTAAATAAATCTGGTGAAGTGAAAAAACTATCACAATAAAGATGTCGACCCAACCCAAACACAGGGGTCATAAGATCAAGAACAACTCTTTTGCCAAGGTTTTGTTCTGGGTTATTGGCTGTCTTTCCAGTATAGACTTGAAAGTCATTTATGTACCCATTACTTGGATCTGCTCGAACCCAAACTTTGATCCCCCTTTTTGTAGGCTTCAAGGGAACATACTGTTTGAACCCCAACCTGCCATTAAAACCAATCATTGCTTCGTCAATGGATACTTACATATGTGGTTTGTATTCTTGAAGGGATTTATCACGAACTATTTCGAGTATCGGTCTTACATGGGCCAGTTTATCATGTCCGGGTTGAAGTCGGGGTGGATTTTGTGTGGTGTTTGCCACATGTAAATATCTTTGTAATTCCTCATATCTGTTTCTTGAAATTTTTTCCTCAAGACTAGAAGAATGAAAAAGTTTATCTTTGTTCCAATACATATCCATATTGGGAACAGGTACGATTCCCATAACAATCTGACCCCCTAAGTATGCTTTGATTTCATCACTAGTTGTTGGAGTCCAATTTTCATTTTGCCTCCCATTTGCGTAAGCATTTGTTTGCGTTGCTATTTCCGAATAAAGCCTCTCCGGAAAAATTAAATGAAAAAAATCTATCTCCGTCTTTTCCTTGTCCATTTGCGTGGTCGGACCGGGCCGTGGACCTGTAAAATCATTTATTTGAACCGGCCGAAGTTCATCACCCCATTTTGCAATTTCGGCAAGTGCAACATTGTCATCATCGCTATTAAAACCTTCATTTTCATCAGAATTGACGTCTGAAAATTCGATATCTGAATCAATATTATTCAATGCATCAATATGCTGCAAATATCTTTCTTCTGCAGCATTTATATCACGTAATTCAAAGCCATCAAACTCACCTTCACTCTCGCTACTATCAAAAAATTCAGCCATTGTTTTAACATTTTTATTCAAAACCGCGCGTACACACGTGTAACAAGAATGTCTAAATACGGCGTCACCTTTGCACTTAGAATAAATAAATTTCACACAATGAAATGTTAAACCCTTTTCTATTGGACAGTATTCTTTAAATTCTGGAAATCCCCTAAGAAATAACCAATCGGAGCGGTTCTTTCAGAGTGGTGCCGACCACGAGTACAGACGGGATCGGCCATTGAACTAGGTAAACAAACCACGACTGTAGTCGTTATCGGCCTGTAAGTGGTATATTTTTATCACGACTACACGCGGGATTGGGGGCGAATGAGTTTATAAGATTGGACTCACCTGAACAATATTCCAATGATGTTTTATTTCTGGAACCAAATCATAGAATGACCTGATTTCAGAACCAAAACCCCAAACCTCGATTTGTGACAACTTTCAGGTTTATCCAATCAAAGTGTAGAATTCATACTTAATACTAATTGACACATGGCTTACAGAAATTTTGGGGAGGGTCTAAACAGATTATACCCAAATGTTTTCACACAAACGGGATTAATGAAATTATCTAACCTTACGAAATAATTAACAAGACATGTTTCTTTAATATTTGTCTCACCTTTGTCAACTTGTATTTAATATTAACTTTGTATAGAGTGATAACTATCATGAAGCGGCTTAAAAATTTATAATAGAAACAAGAATTTGCTTGTTTGTATAACTATACAATATTATTGTAATCTTTAAAACAAAGTAACTTCCGTCTTAAAATGCTTCAAAATGTTGTAGCTAAGTAAGCACAATTATTTCTTGTAATTTCAAGAAATTAAAATACTCTTAATTCTAGGAATCTTCCATCTATCTATAATATTGCATATTTGATAAATTTCAAAGTTTGGAATTTACATAAAATTTCATTAAAATTTTCACTGTGACAGTTACCTAACATTACATTGAAACATTGTAAAATGCAGGCCTATTGTACATATAATATATACGTTTGCAGTGCTCCACTCATCACTATTCTCAATGATTAGTCAGCCATGTATTCTCATGTGCTCAATCTCCATTTAAGGTCACGTTGATTTTTTCAAGTGAAAGCCATAAATATACAAGTTGTCTCATAGTCATAAAAAGTATATTCTGAATTGACGTAAACATTCGTATTAATGGGCCTGTGTTGTCCATCTAAAACGGAAATAAACAATGGGTCCATTTTCTTAATTGAAAATGCACTGTACTCCAGAATCGGATACGTTTTTAGAATTTAATGCATGTATCTTCTGAGTTGGAAGAAACACACATTGAAATTATCATCAATATATTCTATCATATCGTCAGATATAACTGGACCCCCTTTTTCTTGTGGGGATTAAACCTCGATAAAAGTGAGGTGGAAGCTTGAGAATGAGTGTATCCAGAAAATGTCTTTCTGGATACAGTTTCTCTAATGACAGATCTGTCATCGTCAGCTGCTATAATCAGTGTTGTAACGTCTCTTTAGACCTTCTCTCCGCTTTATATGAGCGGTAGCTTCACGATCCGGCTTGAAATCTTTTCCCCGCTTCCTACTATGTTGTGATTTAACACTCCATTGAAATCGTGATCTGACTTATTGTCAGTGTTTAGGATTTCTTGATGGTTGTATCCGTGCCTAGTTATTCGATGATGATTTCAATGCTAGGCACCTGTGATGGATCACGGGGGCTCAACCTATAGAGCTGTCTAGCGCGTCCCCAGGTGGCGGATAGGGGAGACCCTCTCGTTGGGGGGTTGTCAGGTCATAATACGGAAAGCCTGACCGCGGACCATAGTGAGTAACGTGTTTGGAGAATGCCACACTCCCTGCACGCTAAAGATCCCTTCTGTAGTTTTCATAAAAGAGTAGGCTGATGGCCGCTACAGAAGGCTAAATTATCCGACCCTACCCAACCATCCTCATTTTACAGTGGCAGTCAAAATTGGTTCCCCTTTTTGTCCCATCCCACCCCTAATTGAATAGTTTGATAAATTGAACTGGTTCTCGTCCTGAAGAAGCATGAAATATTTGCCACTGGACGTTAAGCAACAATCAATGATTTCAATGTCTTCGGAAATTCGATGCAATCTATTTTTCTTTCCACATACTCTGACGTTTTTTCATCAGTTCCAGACCAAATCGTTAGTGTCACCGGAATCCTCCATGCCTTTCAGAAAATTTTATCGGATTAAATGATTTTAATCATTTCCGTCTGCTCCATAGCAACTAATGGGTCCTTTTTAGCTAAGCCGAAAATAAAACCTTCCCTTGGCTACATTATTGTAGCTCAATGGGAGTTCGTTGTAGCTCTGGCTAGCAAAAATTATGTAGCTCGTAACAATTTTTAATCTGAGCTATAAATAGGTCCCATTAGTAAACGAGCAGCGGAGTGAGATTCACATCCGAAGGTTTTACATTGTGATTATGAGTCGAAATTCGTGTTATTAATACGATTAGTATGACATACATGTTGAAGTCCCAGTAATTCGATTTCTCAACTAAAGGAATAATTCAAACATAATTAAAAAAAGACTGACAGTTATTTTTTGAAGGTTTAATTCATCTTGAGGCGTTAAAACGTCAATCACAGATGTTTTTCCTGGCTTTACCAGTGAAACGTCATTGAATTCTTCACACAATTCTGATAATTGCTTTCCTTGGACTTTTAGTCAGTTCCTGACTCACATTTACATCATTGGTGTTTCACTACTTGTAAAGTCAATAACATTTTTAATGTCTACATCTAGGCACCTGTGATGGATCACGGGAGATCAACCAACAGAGCTGTCTAGCGGGTACCCGGGTGGCGGATAGCGGAGACCTTCTTGTTGGGAGTTGTCAGCTCATAATACGGAACGCTATAGTGGGTAAAGTATTTGGAGAATGCTACACTCCCTGCACGCTAAAGACCCCCGAAAGAATAGGCTAATGCAGCTATAGAAGGCTAAATTATCCGACCTTACACAATCAAAATTTAGTTCCCTTTTTTGTCCTTTGTCCTGTCCCAACCCCTATTGAAGTTACCTATTCGCAGTTTCATTTTCATGCTGCAGTAATTAATGTCTAGTTTTCATGATTATGTCATATTCCTAATTGCTAAAGGTTAACTATATTTGGACTAAGAATATTTTGTTAGGAATTCGTGTCTGTCTGATAGATGTCATCTGACCTTCAAGCTCATTTCCAGTGCAGTGAATAATGAAAGTTATTGAATAATTAATTAACTTTAAATAATGAATACATTTTTAAAACTTCAAATTAAATCTGAGCAAAAAGTAAGTAAATAAACTTTGAAATAAAGAATTCAAGAACGATAACCCTACCTAGAAATAAAACGCACGGGTGACAACAATAAGAAACCAAGATTCGTGTTTATAAATACCTGTGATAATCAAAATAAACAATCCCCGTGTGGGTCCCGGGGACACAATAGAATAGGCCCACAGCTCCTCGGCTTGGCGAAAGAGGCCCCTAAAGAGGCGACATGTTTGCCGTGTGTCGCTTACCCGTGTCGGTAATAGGTAGTGTTCCTGGATGGCCGGAAAAACGGTTTGGATCAGCATCTGGGGCACAATCTTTACGTAGACGGGAGGCCGGATGAACCCGATTCGGTCAATCGGCTGGTCACACCAATCTCCCTACAATTATTTATTTATTTTTCTCTCTTTTTAAACTGATTTGTCTAAATTCTAAATTGCGGATATATGGGATTGGTGTTGGCTTATGGGTCGCAGGTTTAATTTTTTTGCTTTTCAGTTTTAGCACAGATTGCATTTTGTTATTGTTGTTGTTTTTTATTTATTATTTCTGAATATTTAATTCCAAAGCATAGTATTAACCGTTTCTTTCATCAAAATATTATTCACGATGTTTTTCTCCTTCAATTATTGTTGTAACGTACTTATTTGGACTTTAATTTTGGCAAAATTTAATTATTTGTTCACCCGGTCCCAAAAATGGCTCGATGGTCCTGGTTCAGCCATTTAATGGTCATGTCTTGTGTTTGTCTGAAGAGACCCAAAGGAGCCCTAAATGAAACCGAGGTACAATGGGATGGGATGGGTGGTTTGCATGTACCGATGTAGGTTGATGTTTGGGTTCTGGAGTCTTGGATGACAACACTGACGGAGGCACAAAGAAGGCGGTGGCTCATGGGGCAAGGCTTCCTCGGCTTAATGAGGCCACATGTTTGCCGTGTGTGGATACCCGTAAGGATAGAGGACGGGATCCTGGTGGTTGAAACACACAACTTTGGCCCTTACTTTATCTAAAACGGGCGGTCGGATGGGCCCGGTCCTGATCAATCGGCTGGTCACGCCAAGCCCTTGGACTTGACCTGTTTCCAAAACGTATAACAATAGTATCATTTATATAGGTTCGGTTCAAGAAGGCGGTGGCTCATGGGTCAATCGAGTAGATGAAACCTTAGGCGGGTGAATCGCCAGGTAACCCCTGGCACGAGGGATGCGCCTGTTGAAAAGTACTCTAATTCGAGTATCCTGTCCTTGTAGCCCTAGTGTCTGTCACATATGCGGCAGGCATATATCGTTTTGGTGCTCCTCCGAGGTGGGCGGGGAGCAAGGGCAGCGAAACGTTATACAATTACCATGGAGATCAAAACTGAAACAACAAAACCAACAACTTCAATAAATAAAGGGGCCTCGGTGGCCGAGTGGTCTAGGTAGTTCGTCATGACTACTAATGATCACTAGCCTGTCAACGCTGGGGTTGTGAGTTCGAATCTCACCTGTGGCGGGGTGTGTTCGACTCCGATCTTAATTGACAAGGATTGCCAATTTTCCTATCGAAGGTCGGTGGTTCTCTCCGGGTACTCCGGCTTCCTCTACCAATAAAAACTGGCGGCTGCGAAATAGCCAAATGTCCTGAAAACGGCGTTTAACCCCAACTAAACAAACAAACAAATCAATAAATAAAAGAAAATTACCCGATTCCAGTGATGATGAAGACATTCCAACTAAAATTTTAAATACAAATTTGATAATTTTCCTAGATTTATAGTGATAAGTAGTGTAAACAAAGAGAAACCTTTAACAAAACTTTCTCCTTTTATCATACAGAAAAAAATCCAGTCAGTTGCCGGTACTGTGAAGAAAGTTACAAAAATTAAAAGTGGAGGTCTGTTGAATGTACAAGACAGCAGCAATCTAAAAATCTTTTGTCTATGACGACAATTATGGATCTTGCTGTCTCTGCAACTCCACATAGGACACTAAACTACTGTCAATGTATCATCCGAGACGGTCTCTCAACATATATCAAAAGTAATACGTTTCACTAAAAGATCTGAAGACAAAATTATTAAATTGAATACCTACCTGTTAACATTTGAACTTCCAAAAATCCCAGATCAGATCTACATTGGACCTTACAGGATACGTGTTGACCCTTTCGTTCCTAACCCGACCCGATGTTTCAAATGTCAAAAGTTTGGACACGGGAAGAGTTCTTGTAGAGGAACGGAGAAGTGCGTCAAGTGTTCTGCTGAGGGACATTCCAGTTTTGAATGTGAAGGGGAAATAAAATGTACAAACCCTGGCGGAAATCATATGGCTAATTCCAGAATGTGTGATGTTTATAAAAAGGAACTTGATATTCAAAAACTGAAAGTAGATAAAAATGTGAGCTACCAAGAGGCTCGCAGAATGTTCTCTATCTCGGATAATACAACTCCAAATACTTCTTACGCTGAAAAAGTTAAAAGGCCCTCCAACCTCCAGATCACCGAGTGTTCAAATAGTATTTACGTGGCCACACGAAAAAGAACTCCCAGTACTCGTTTCTGAATTTACTCCATCCAAAACAAATTCCAACACTTCATTGCAGTCCTCTACATCTTCACAAACAGCAGCTTCATCTCTATCATTTAATCATTTCGAGATGGCCGACATCTACATCAACTCTGATGTTGACAAAAAAATGCGCGAAGATCTAGGGAGAAAACTCCAAACATCAAACAAATCTGCAAACGCTCCGAATACAAAATCTCAATCCTCAACACAAAAGTCCTCAACTTCCGCCAATAAACAGTCTTCACCTCAAAAGTCCTTTAATAAACAGTCCTCACCCCAAAAGTCCTTCAATAAACAGTTTTCAACGCAAAATTACAAGCAATATTCGTCATCACAACAGAAAAATAAGCGTTCGTCTTCAGCGGAAAAATTTAAAGAGAACACTGGCCGTTTGAAAAAAGCAGAAAAGCACTTGGTAAAATTTCAGACGCTGTCATCGAAATATGCCAACGATGACAGCGTAATGGAAGTAACCCCAGATGATTATTCTGAATCAGTCTGGGGTGACCCCATTGCAGACGTCTCTGTGCGGAGGAATAGGAGCTTTGCCCCACACGCGGGGCATAGTTCCAAATTTTCTCCTATTCGTCCGCCCAGAAAATGAGTAATATTATTCAATGGAATTGTCGGGGTTTAAAAACTAACCTTATCGAGCTATCGTTGCTAGTACAAACATTCCTTCCTGTTGCACTTTGTCTTCAAGGAACTCACTTAAAAGAAAACGATTCTATAAATGTTAAAAACTATACTCTATACAGTACTTATGTTGGAAAGGACGAAAGAGCCGCAGGCGGCTCTTCGATCCTTATTAGAAATAACACCATTCACAGTCAGGTTAATCTAACAACACTACTAAAAGCTGTTGCTGTCCGAGGTTCTTTTGGAAAAACTGTTACCATCTGTTCAATATATATTCCTCCAAATTCTACCTTGGATTCTCAAGAACTCAGATCTTTAATCGGTCAGTTGCCAACTCCTTTTCTCCTGCTGGGAGATTTTAATGCTCACAACCCCATTTGGGGTAGCCATTTGCAAAATGATAAAGGCAAGAAAATAGAAGATTTACTAAATCAGGAATGATTGTGTGTATTTAACGATGGTTCTGATACCTAGCTTCATCCGGGGAATGGTTGTTACTCGGCTATTGATTTAACAATCTGTGATTCTTCGTTATTACTGGACTACTCGTGGCGCGTCCATGATGATTTATGTGGAAGTGACCACTTTCCAATTATACTGGAAAATCTGTTTCCTACTTCATCCGAGAGAGTTGCTCGCTGGAAATTTGACAAAGCCAACTGGCGTTTGTTCGAGCAACTCTGTCGAGATGAACTTAAAATAGGTGATTTCGATAATGTTACTGATCCAGTCCTTAAATTTAGCGAAACGTTGGTATCGATGGCCGAGAGCCATTCCTAAAATCTCGACAAATCCAAAACAACCGAGCAAACCGTGGTTTCATGATGATTGTGAGGAAGTGAAGAAAAATAGGAAGAAGGCCGAACGACGATTCAATTTGCATCCAACCCAGGATAATTTAAGTTATTTCAGAAAATTCTTTTGTCGAACATTTAAACAAAAGAGACCAAAGTCTTGGCAAAATTTTGTCGCAAAAATAAACGCTCATACTCCTATGAACAAAGTTTGGAATTTTATACAAAAAATAAATGGAAAAAACAAGAAAGCCAATCTTCACCACCTGAAAGATGGTCAGACTCTATTAACGTCAGAAAATGATATCTCCCAAAATCTTGGAGAAACTTTTTCGAAAAATTCATCTACAAATTACTCTCAGAAATTTCAACGTAATAAAACCCGAACCGAAAAAACCAAACCTAACTTTCGATCAAACAATTCAGATGACTACAACCGCCCTTTCTCTATGGATGAACTAAACAATTCTTTGGCAAAAGCTCATGATACAGCTTGTGGTCCTGATGACCTACATTATAAGCTTCTTAAACATCTTCCTGATACATCATTACAGACGCTTTTAGATATACTAAATAACATTTGGGAAACTGGTGAATTACCCTCTTTATGGACGCTGGCCACAGTTGTCTCTATTCCAAAACCTGGGAAGGATCATTTTGAATCTTCGAATTATCGGCCAATTGCCCTCACAAGTTGCGTATGCAAGACTATGGAACGGATGATCAACGACCGCCTTGTCTGGTTCTCCTGTCCAATATACAGTGTGGATTCCGACAGGGCAGAAGCACGTTAGATTATCTTGTTCGCTTCGAGTCTTTCATGCGCAACGGGTTTGTTAAAGGTGAACATGTGGTGTCGGTCTTTTTCGACCTTGAAAAAGCATACGACACCGCTTGGAAATATGGAATTTTAAAAGACTTGAATGATATGGGATTGAAAGGTAGGTTACCTAACTTTATTGATAACTTCTTATCAGCCAGACAGTTCAAGGTCAAGGTATATACTACCATGTCTGACCCTTTTGAACAAGTGCTTGTCGCAAATGCGGCAAGCATACATCGGTTTGGTGCTGCTCCGAGGTGGGCGGGGAGCAGCAGTGACGAACCATTATGCTCTCACCATGGCAAATACACAAAATCAAAATTTAACATGTTCCAAAAGAAGGCTGACAGAAAGTGATGATGATGGTCTAAATCGAAAATTACAAAATTTAACTGCAACAACTTTTTATAATTTTTTGGTATTGACAAGTCTTGAAGAGGAGAAACCACTTTCAAAAATATTCCCCTTTATGTTACAGAAAACGATCCAAGGTTGCGCTGGATCAGTGTTCATAATTACATGACTTTGTGCAAAAACAAAATAATCTTGTATAAACCAAAATAATGGTTAACATGTTCTTTGTGTACACATCCAAAGATCAGCCTTAACCCCTTTCTTCAATTTAACCCGATGATGTGCCTTCTGAAGACCTACACAAAGATCAAACATGCGCCTTAAAAGTGCTCTACCTGGCCTTATCACTTGACAGCAAAAATTAATAACCCACATAAAGATTGATTTTCATTTAATGTAACTTTTTTTCTCATCATGAATTCATTGATCAAGTCTAAACATTTGTTATTTTTTTCAAAGGGAAGCCTTGCAATCTGATGCACCGTGTCCAACTCAATCCCTAAAAATGTCAAACAAGTCACAGGCCCCATTGTCTTTTCGGGGGCCATTGGTACCCCGATCATTTCACATATTGACAAAAATGTATGCATATATTCTTGACAAAGGTAAACATTTATCGAAATAATACAACTCTTTCCATTTAAAACCAAGTAAATTGTAGTCTGAAGGCCGTATAGGTAAATTGCGATAAGCATTAGAAATGTCTGTTTTAGCTAAATAACATTGTGTTTTGAATTGTTTAATTCCTAGTATCGCATCTGTAATTGTAGTATATTGTACTGAAGAACAGTCATCCGGAATGAAATCATTGACAGAATTGCCAGATGGATATGACAAATGAAAAATGAGTCGAAACTTGTTTTTCTCTTTTTTGGGGCATAAACCAAGGGGACTGATATGTAAATTGTCAAAAGGTTTCCTCAAAAAAGGGCCTGCTACTCTACCAGCTAATAAAACTCCTTATTAATGTTTTTCTGACACAATGTTTGGTTTTCTAAAACAGACTTCAAATTTTTACAATCATTCTGGAAGTCATTTTTATCGCAACAAATTGAAAAACCATTTTTGATAATGTACTTTCCTTTGCATCATAACTACAATACTGCAACAGGTATCCCAAAGCATGTACTCTTATTGGCGAAGGTAAGTAAGCGTTTTTGTCTGATTGAATTGGGCTCTGATAACCTGAACATGGAACGGGGGGTTCTTCCATGAAACTGATGAGTGGAAGGTCCTCTGGTGACTTGAAAGGCCTGGTTCTGAAACCTTGAGGGACGAAAATTAGAACGTGGAGGTGGAAACCTTGTAGGACTATACATGTGGTTTGCAATTGCCCCCATTTGATTTTGATTATAAAAACACTTAGTTGCTGGATGTGTCAAATTTTAACATAACACCTATGATTATACACACAGGGTAAGTAACAATAATTTCCTGTATGATAACGTATACAATATCCCATAAGTACATGCATTTGTGGACTAAAATTTTTACCACCTGTAGTATTTGTTAAAGAATTAGCTCATCATATGTGTTAACACAAATTCCATAAATCACAAGCCAGTTGATGGAATTGTCAGACTTTATAGCCAGAGTGGTAATAGATATAGACCACACGAGTACAAGACAATACAGTAACAAACCTCATTCATTCTAATGCCTTCAGTCAGAGATAAACTAAAGTTAAAACTTAGTAAGAAAAAAATGGATTTAAACCGTTTAAACTCAGACGAAACCACTAGTGATGTCAATATGCCACAGTCGGCTCAAAGAGAAATATGCAGGCCTAAATTCTCCGAGGAAATACAATTGATTTCACAGGAGGAGCCTTACACTACAGTGAAACTAGTCATTGAAGAGCTTAGGACTCTTATGGAGGTGAAACACAACTTGAACACCATCCAAGAAGGGCTAAGGCTGGCCAAGGGTTCAAGAATACTGCCTCCCTACATGAGTGTGGATGTTAAATTCACACCTAGATTGATGGAGCATCCGTCAAAAGAACAACTCAAAGATAAAGTTCGAGACTTACAACAGAACTTAAAAACTGTTGCCTTAACACAATTATCAGAAGCACTCGCGAAAGGCATTCGTGAAGTGTCTAAACAGCTGGATGATATGTTACAGGAAGCAGACATAAAGCTGCAGAAGTCAGCAAAGTATGATGAAAGAAGGGAACTATTTAAAGCGGCACAAGAGTTAATCGAGGAGTACAACAGAAAACTCCAGAGCTATAAGGATTCTTTGGCTAGGAAGCCAACTATAACTAAGCCAAAAGACAGATTTAATAAAAAAAGATTTTAGTGGGACTTAAAGTCAGATATGTGGACTATAAAGATTCCCTGTAACTAGTTTTAGAAAGTCGGACTTTATATGTGAACTTGATGGATTTTCGTTTCTATGTATTGTAGGATTAGTTTATTAAATAGTAGTTAATCTTTATTGAAGTATGTTGTCATTTTCTAGTGGGCTGTCCTAGTGCGTACGCATGTGCAGTTTAGATTAATCAGAGTAAGTTATTTCCTTCTTTACAGTTATGTTCATTATCAGCATGGGTTGCAGACGCTTTAGAATATCTTATAGATTAGTAAATCGCAAGAGAAGGGTTAATTCAAAAACCCTAAGAAATAAGAGAACTCGAGCTGAGTTCAATAAGAATTTTATTCTTAATTTTACTAGAACAAAATTATCTAATGAAGAGATCCTCCTACTGAGCAAAGGAACTAAATTTGTTCCGAGCCCTAATACATTTCACATCAGAAATAATATTATGGCAGATTTTTTAGAATTAGCCAGGAAAATGAGATGTAGATTTTGTTATTTTGATGCATTAGAAAACAAAGAACTTCATCCCTTATACTTGAAAACAGGACATGTACCTCCTAGGTGCAACGATGCTCTTGAAAATTATATAACAGACACAATGTTGGCTATATCTAGCTTGGAGGTGAACACATTTAAAGACAATCTGTCGAAAGTAGAACGTAAATCACTAGCTAAATTTACTAATAATTCTGAGATTTATATTTCTAAAGCAGACAAAAATAACACCACAGTATTAATAGATAAGAATAACTACACAAAAGCAGGAGAAAATCACCTACGTAGCATATATTACGTGGAACTTGAACAACCTAATACTGCACTTATTAGTAAAAAAATAGAAGAGATAATTACGAAATTGTTTTCTCAGAAAGAAATAGATGTGAAAACATATACTTTTCTGACACAAAGAGATAACCCAAAACATGGGCACATGTATTTTCTACCTAAAATTCACAAAATCAACCCAGAGGTAGTTAAAAATATCATTAAACAAGGTTTTAGCCAGTCAGATATTGAGATTACATATAGACCCATTGTCAACAAAAGCAATTCCCCAACTTGTAGAATTGAGAAATTCTTAGATCTAATTTTTAAACCTTTATTGAGAAAAGATCCATTCTTCATTCAAGACTCTAAAGATTTTATTGTAAAATTAGAGAAAGAAAAGATGGAAAACAAATGTTTTCTGATTGCCTATGATGTTACTTCGATGTATACAAACATGCAAATAAAAGATTTGCAAGAAACATTAATCAACAATCTAGAAAGAATTGACAGACTATCATATGATATTCAAATCCCCAATTCAGCAGATTTAGCTCAGCTAATTAAAATAGTATTAGAAAACAATGAATTTGAATTTAATGGATACATATATAAACAGATAATAGGCGCCCCCATGGGAGGAATTTTATCGCCTACATGCACAGATTTACATCTGGCCTCTATACTAAAGATGATATTAGATAAGTTCCAGTACAGAACACTCATTAAATTACACTGTCAATACAGAGATGATGGCTTTATGGTCTTCACTGGTAATATGTTACAAATTGAGGAATTTTTTAGCATTGCTAATAAGATCGACCTTCTGTTAAGATTTACATATGAAGTATCTGAAGAGTTAATGACCTATCTAGATTTAGAGGTTTATAAAGGTGATAGATTTCGTATAAATAGAATCTTGGATGTCAAATCTCACATTAAGAAGACAGAAACTTATCAATATTTGCCACCTAATAGCTCACATCCACAGAGTACTTTTAAAAGTATCACTGTGGGAGAAACTATACGGCATATTAGAAACAATAATAATGAAATTGATTTGAACAAGCACCTGTTTAACCTTGAACAAAAATTAGTAAACAGAGGATATAATGAACGCATTACTAGAGATCTAATTTCAGACACCCGCAACAAAGTTAAACGTTGCAATACATTAACTAGAAAGACCAATAAGAAACATATACCTTTGACTCTTATAACTAAATATAACCCAGCAGTTAAAGGGCTGGGTAGAGCATTAAGAAAGTCCTGGGATAATTTACAGTCAGATGAGTTATGCAGAAAAATATTTAAACAAGTGCCTATCATTGCGTACAAACGCGGCAGAAATCTTAAAGAATATTTTGCCGAAACCCGGCATTAGTTGGGAGACTTTTGAAAAGGGACCCAAGATAGGCCACTTATAGAGTGAGCCAATCTAAAAATCCCGAAACACCGTTATTAAAACTGAATTCATACCGTAGGCAATCAGAAATAAAGAAAAACGGTGTAAAGTCTTGAGTTTAGCTATGTATGTTGGTTGAGGGAACTCTTGTTTATAATGATTATACACACAGGGTAAGTAACAATAATTTCCTGTATGATAACGTATACAATATCCCATAAGTACATGCATTTGTGGACTAAAATTTTTACCACCTGTAGTATTTGTTAAAGAATTAGCTCATCATATGTGTTAACCAAAGGTGATGGTGCATGCTACCCCACGACATTTGTAACTGCAGTTTTGATTGTCTAAATTCCATGTCATATTGGTTCCTAACGATGTCCATATATTTGAGCATATCCTGACCAACATATTTAAATTTCTCAATGTATATGGACATATAAATTAAAAAGGCTGAAATCCATTGATCAATGGTCTTGATTTGTTTAATAGATCCCTGAACAGCTAGACATGGCTGGTCCCCATCCTTGACTACCACAGTTGAAAGTT
The DNA here is from genome assembly GCA_028015205.1 of Mytilisepta virgata. Lineage (NCBI taxonomy): Eukaryota > Metazoa > Mollusca > Bivalvia > Mytilida > Mytilidae > Mytilisepta > Mytilisepta virgata. The sequence goes on along the minus strand of CM051513.1, from coordinate 37,989,202 downwards.
TTTTTGAATACTTGGACAACAATTGCCCTAAATCGATATAATCATTTGACCATATCTTGTTCTTCAAAATATCATTAATAGTGGAACCCAATGGTAACGAGTCTTGATAATTTTGACCAACCGTCGAAGTTCTGACTGCGACTGCTGAACTGGTTGAAGGCAAATTGGTACTGGAACTTGAAGAAACTGCTGAATTTTATAAAATAGAACACACCGTGAGATGCACGAGATGGTCCACTGTCCAGTAAATTTTGTGATGAAGTTTGTGTAATTGTCGATTCCTCCCCATTTTGATTGTTGATATTTGATAATTTTTGGTTTACTTCATGAAGTGACTGTTGGGTTGAATTTAAAGATTGTTCCAGAGCCAACACCTTTACTTGTAGGGAATTTCCTTCAGTATCTGTATTTTTTGTGATCGTCCTTGTCCTTTTTCTTGTCTGGATACACGCAGACCTCCTCTCCCGATTGGGACGAGAAGGCTACATGCTGAAATTAAAATTGGACAAATAAATAGAGGATTAGTACGACATCCATCAAAAAGGGAACAATACCTGTACACAACTTTTTTGCACACACTATAGACATTATAGATATTTTTATTTTTTTTATACACCATATATTCAATATCTCTTTTACATACTTATACTTTATATAAACTACTATTAGTACTAGTATTGACATTTTTTTTAACAGTGTATGATGGTTTATAATTGTAATATAAAAATGTTATATTAAAATTTTGATTTATTAATACAAACTTTTACTATAACAACCGGTTGCTATAGTAAAAGTTTGTATTAATAAATCAAAATTTTAATATAACAAAAAGATGAGCATACCACTATTTTTGTTTGGCAAACAGTATAGCACCACGTACACTTATAGATAATCTCCTATTTCAAACATTATTTAAATGGATTCCATCTGGCCTGAAGATTCGGACCGATGGACACATCAGACCCCTATGTTTCCAAACTATCACATTTGAGTCGTATTTGGAAGCCAATGTTTGTAACCCTAAATTTAACAGATCTACTCGTTCATTATATTCCATTAAATTGATTCCTTTACATTTTTTAGCTGACAATCGATGAAACAGTAAGCCAATAAATATCCTTGGAATATTGGAAATATCAAAACTTGAATAAAGTTTTCTAGTGATTGCAACACCAAACCAACAGAGACACTACCATTACACAAGTCATTACTGCCTATTTGTAAAAATATCACATCGGGAGCAAAGTGATAAATATCTTCATATGAGTGACTTGGCCTCCACTGATACCTTTCATTCGGATCATTATGTCTTGAATCCGCCAGTCATGTCCGTTATTTACAAAGTTTTTTAACGAGAAATGTGAGAACTGCCCTAAATATATACTTTTATCTTATTAGCCATCACTCAATTATTGTAAATAATAATAATCGTAACTTAAAATTAAAACCACACACCTGATTATATTCTTGTCTGTTTGTTTTCTTTATTTTGCCTCACTCGTTTCCGCAGCTTCCGGTAAAGATCACATGATGATCACATGTTCGTCAACCGTTAAACAGTTGAAGTTATAAATAAAATTGTTGCCTGGTTTCAGTCAAAAATTAAAGTTGTTACAAAAATACGATAAAATGTGTTTTAAGAAATGACCATAGTCCACAAAATGTCAAACAGCATACACAATAGTCCAGTTCACAGATAAAGCGTAATACAAGTTAACATTTCACTTAGAATATTAGATCTACATAATCTATAATCGATCAACGTGACCACACAACTTTTTAAAACAACACAAAGTAACAAACGAATGTCTATTCAGTTCCAACTTTTAAACCAGCAAATTGGGATTTCAAAACATCACTCCGCAAACTACTCAAACGCTAAACAGAAAATTTTTTCCATGATAAATTTAAACTTGCACTTCTTTCACAAAACATTATGTCATAATATAAACACGTGAATTATAAATGTGGATGACAAAATGGACTGTTCCATAAACAATGAAAACTAAAAATGGACTGTTCCATAAAAACAATGAAAACTATAGAATAATCAAATCAAATCAAAATTCGCATAAAAGCTTTATTTTCAATAACTCGAATATCTCTTACATCCATTTCGGACGTCAAAATCTCCATTACTGCCCATAGATCCTTAAATTTACGTCAAGGAATTATTCGTGACAGAGACCGCGATTTACTAGAACTCTCTTAAGCAGAAATTTGTGATGAACTGAAATCTCAACATGTCTCCAAGGTCAAAAGATTTAAAAAAAAATAGACAACATCAAGTTAAACACTTACCTCTTAACATTTGAGCTCTCAACATTGCATAAACACATCTACGTTGGACCCTATAGAATTAAGGTTGACACATAGGTACCAAACCCTACTCGTTGTTTCAAATTCCAGAAGTTTGGGCACGGTAGGAGTTCGTGCAGGGGTACTGAAAAGTGTGTCAAATGTTCTACAGCGGGACATTCCAGTTTTGATTGTGACGGCGATGTTAAGTGCTCAACCATATGACAAACACACGGAATTGTGACTTTTATAAAAAAGAATATGAAATTCAAAAGACAAAAGCACAGCAGGTACTAGCTATCAAGAAGCCCCCAAAATAGTCTCTGCCACGAATAATTCATCTCAGTCTACATATGCTGACAAAGTAAAAAATTCCATAACATACAAGTCATCTGAAACACAGACTGTTTATACCTGGCCAAACAACACAAAATTTCCATACTGTTACCTCAGTCTCAATCCACAAATTTCCAACAGTCAACATCACAAAAATCTTCGTCATCCATTTCTTGGCAGACACAAAGTGTAACCACAAACTCTCTGGCTTCTAACTCTATCACATATACTACTAAATACTTCTACTTCAACCAACAAGCCCTCATCCTCTCCACAGAAACCTAAAAACTCATCTCTGCGGAATCAAAAGACTTCAGCTTCTTCCAACCAGAAATCTTAATCACCAATAGAATTGTCGGGGTTTAAAAATAAACTTAATTGAATTAACCTTATTAGCCCAAACTTTCCTTCCTGTTGCTTTTTTTCCTTTAGGAAACTCATTTGAAGGAAAATGATAACATAAATATAAACAATTACTCTATTTACAGCACTCAAGTTGAAAAGGATGCTAGAGCTGCTGGCGGCTCTGCTATCTTTGTTAATAACAACTTTATTCACAGTTGAATAAATTTAAACACTGATTTGCAAGCAGTTGCTATTCGACTCTCTCTATCTAAAACTATTACATTATGTTCTGTTTATATTCCTCCAAATACAACGCTGGTAACTAATAAACTCAAATCTTTAACTGGTCAATGAGCTGTCCAATGTCTGCTTATTGATGATTTTAACGCGCATAATCCTATTTGGGGCAGCCGTTCACAAAATGATAAAGGCAAAAAGATCGAAGATTTTTTAAATCAGGAAAGTTTGTGTGTTTTTAACGATGGATCGGACACCTACCTTCATCCAGGGAATGGTTGTTACTCGGCTATCAATCTAACGATTTGTGACCCCTCTTTGCTGATGGACTATTCATGGCGAGTCCATGATGATCTGTGCGGAAGTGACTATTTCCCAATCATTTTGGAAAACTTGTTTCCCTCGTCGTCAGAAAGAGTTGCTCCCTGGAAATTTGACAAAGCCAATTGGCTTTTGTTCGAGCAACTCTGTCGAGATGAACTAAGATCAGATTTTTTTCATAATGTGAACGATCCAGTTCCCAAATTTAACGAATCGTTGGTATCGATAGCTGAGAGAACCATTCCAAAAACCTCGACAAATCCAAAACAATTCAACAAGCCCTGGTTTGATGATGATTGTGAGTAAGCAAAGAAAAATAGGAAAAAGGCCGAACGACGGTTTAACTTGCATCCAACCCAAGATAATTTAAGTAGTTTTCGAATATTCCGTGCGAAAGCACGTAGAACCTTCAAACAAAAGAGACGAAGTCTTGGCCAAACGTTGTCTCTAAAATAAAATCCCATACACCAATGAATAAAGTTTGGAATTTCATACAAAAAAATTAACGGCAAAAACACTATCTTAAAGATGGCCAGACTCTTCTAACATCCGAAAAGGACATCTCCAATAAACTTCCAGACACATTTTCTAAGCACTCCTCCACTCAAAATTACACTCAGGAATTTCAACAAATCAAAAATCGCACTGAGAAAACTAAACTTAATTTTAGATCTAAAACCACAGAACACTACAACAGCCCTTTCTCTTTGGATGAATTCAGAAATTCTCTGTCAAAGGCACGACACGGCAGCGGCCCTGATGATATTCATTATAAACTTCTGAAGCATCTTCCTGATACATCATTACAAGCGCTTTTGAATATACTAAATAACATTTGGGAAACTGGTGACTTGCCTTCTATATGGAAGCTGGCTACAGTTGTCCCTATTCCAAAACCTGGGAAGGATAATTTTGAACCGTCGAATTATCGGTCAATTGCCCTCACAAGTTGCGTCTGCAAAACAATGGAACGGATGATCAACGACCGCCTTGTTTGGTTCCTAGAGACAAATGGTCTCCTGTCCAATATACAGTGTGGGTTCCGATAAGGCAGAAGCACGTTAGATCATCTTGTTCGCTTTGAATCTTTTATACGCAACGGGTTTGCTAAGGGTGAACATGTGGTGTCGGTCTTTTTCGATCTTGAAAAAGCATACGACACTACATGGAAATATGGTATTTTAAACGATCTAAATGATATGGGGTTGAAAGGTAGGTTACCTACCTTTATGGACAATTTCTTGTCAGACAGACAGATTATGGTCAAGGTAAATACTACAATGTCTGACCCTTTTGAGCAAGAGATGGGTGTTCCCCAGGGAAGCATTCTCTCTGTTACTCTCTCTAGCATTAAAATAAATAGTGTGGCTAAAACACTACAAAATAACGTTGAGGGCTCCCTTTATGTTGATGACTTTTTGATTTGTTTTAGAGCCAAAAATATGAACACTATTGAACGACAACTACAGCTGTCTCTTAATAAAATTGAAAAGTGGGCTACGGAAAATGAATTTAAATTTTCCAGCTCCAAAACGGTCTGTATGCATTTTTGCAATAAACGAAAAATGCATTTAAACCCCGAACTAAAACTTTATAATACGTCCATTAAAGTTGTGAAAGAAACCAAATTCCTTGGCCTTCTGTTCGACAGCAAACTCACCTTTCTTCCCCATATCAAAATGCTTAAAGGCATTGGATATTTTAAAAGTTGTTTCCAGCACTGACTGGGGTGCTGATAAAAATATTTTGTTAAATTTATATCGATCTCTAGTGAGATCGAAACTTGATTACGGTTCAATTATATATGGATCTGCTAGGAAATCTTACCTCAGGGTTTTAGATACTGTTCACCACCAAGGCCTACGTTTGGCCTTGGGGGCGTTCAGAACGTCTCCTGTGGAGAGTTTATATGTAGAGGCGAACGCGCCGTCTCTTTTTAACCGTAGAATTAAACTTGGTTTACAGTATTTGACCAAGTCAAAAGCATATCCTTCAAATTCTGCCTACGACTGTGCTTTTAATCCTCTCTATGGGGATATTTTTGAAAAACATGAAAATAAAATTCCCCCTTTTGGCATACGTATGAAACCACACATTTCAGCCTCTAGTATCAATCTTGATGATATAGCTTCTATAGATTTTCCTCAATCTCCCCCTTGGCTAATACCAAAACCTAAATTTATTTTTGACCTTCGGAAACATAAAAAATCGGACACATAAAAACGCGTTTGTAATGATGTTGAAATTTAACAACACTTTGCTGAAATAAAATCAAATTTGAACAGTTTGAAACTATCTGTACTGATGGAGCAAAGGACGGGGACAAAGTAGCTTCTGCTGCTGTTCATGGGCAGCAACAGCTACTCTCCGTCTACCATCCTCCAGTTCAATTTTTACAGCTGTTATACTTGCTCTGAAGTTCATTAAATCCTCAGATAACAAGAAGTTTTTAATTTGTTCATATTCTCTTTCATGTGTACAAAGTATTGAATCCAAAAAATATAAAAATCCTTTAATATCACATATAATTGAATTTTACAAAAGACTTGCATTGTCTGGTAAAGATATCATATTCTTCTGGATACCAAGTCACATCGGTATCCGAGGAAACACAGTCGTAGACCAGGAAGCGAAGATTGCTTTGAATAGCCCAATTTGTAACGTGTCAGTGCCATACACAGATTTTAACAACAAATTACATGAAATCGAGCCTATTGTTGGGAAAACTTTTATGAAATCTGTAGGCAAAGGCCGAAGAGATCAAGTTGTTTTAACCAGATGTTGCATTGACCACACCAGCACGACCCATTCTTTTATTTTGGAGAATGAGCCGCCTCCTGAGTGTATCCCTTGCCAATGCCGACACACTGTCAAACACCTTTTAATAGACTGTGTAGATAAATCCGACATCATTAGTCGGTACTACACAGTCGATAATATTAAAGAATTGTTTACAAAGGTCGCTGGCGACCGTCTTTTAAAATATTTGAGGAATGTTGGGCTATATTCTAGAATATAGTCCACATCACTAATTTAATATGCTCATAATATTTCAAGTTTATTTGTTTAATCTATTGTTTGTTGATATTGTTTTTTGACTGTGATAATGTATATTTCTTCTTTTCAAAAGCTTAAACTGTGATATTTTTTATATAATCAGAGAATGAGCCGCCTCCTGAGTGTATCCCTTGCCAATGCCGACACAATGTCAAACATCTTTTAATAGACTGTGTAGATAAATCCGACATTATTCGTCGGTACTACACAGTCGATAATATTAAAGAATTGTTTACCAAGGTCGCTGGCAACCGTCTTTTACAATATTTAAAGGGTGTTGGACTATATTCTGTATCTAATAGGTTGATGTTTCGGTTTCTGTGTCTTGGAAGATGACCACTGACGGAAACACAGAGAAGGCAGTGGCTCATAGGGCAAGGCTTTCTCGGCTTTATGAGGCCACATGTCTGCCTTGTGTGGATGCCCGTAAGGATAGAGGACGGGATCCTGGTAGGTAGATGCGAACGAGTCGTCTCTTTATAACCGTAGAATAAAACTTGGTTTACGACTGTGTTTTCGTCCCTCTCTATGTGGTAAGGAACCTACCAAAAATATAAATTTGAATTCGAAATCACGAATTTAAATCATCACGAATTGGAGAATTCGTTATAAGAGATTAAATTCGTGATAACGAATTTTCGGAATTGGTTATAACAGTTTTATTCATTTGTAATTACGAATGAAATTCGTTATCACAATTTTGTGTAGTTCGTGATAACGAATTGTTATTATGGATTAAACTCATTATAACGACCCCCGTGTGGGTCCCGGGGACACAATAGAATAGGCCCACAGCTCCTCGGCTTGGCGTAAGAGGCCCCTAAAGAGGCGACATGTTTGCCGTGTGTCGCAAACCCGTGTCGGTAATAGGGAGTGTTCCTGGATGGCCGGATAAACGGTTCCGATCACCATCTGGGGCACAATCTTTACCTAGACGGGAGGCCGGATGGACCCGATTCGGTCAATCGGCTGGTCACACCAATTCCTTTTGTTACATTAAATATTTATTTTTATATATCATAAACATTCTAAATTCTAAATTTCTGATTTGATGGATTGGTGTTGGCTTATGGGTCACATACCTCAACAGGCTCATAATTATTTACTTTTTAAGTTCGGCATTTTATTCTTTATCATTATTTTGTTTTGTTTTTTATTGGTATTACGTCTAAAATATTATATTTCGGCTTTTGAAGAACTGCTTACATTTTCATGTTGTTTTGATGTCTTTTGAATTATTATTTCCAACACCCAGTTCACAGACTGGCTGGATGACCCCGGTCCAGCCAAAACTGGTCATGACTTGCCCTCTTCTATTTTCTCGTGATTATTTGAAAAGATCCAAAGGAACCCTCAATGACACCTAGATACAAGGGATGGGATGGGTGGAACGCATGTATCACATAGGTTGATGTTTGGGTTCCTTAGTCTTGGAGACTAACCACTGACGGAAGCGGGGAGAAGGCGGTGGCCAATGGGGCAAGTCTTCCTCGGCTTAATGAGGCCACATGTTTGCCGTGTGTGGATACCCGTAAGGATAGAGGACGGGATCCTGGTGGCTGAAACACGCCACTTTGGCCCTTACTTTATCTTAAACGGGCGGTCGGATGGGCCCGGTCATGATCAATCGGCTGGTCACGCCAAGCCCTTGAACTTGACCTGTTTCGAAAATGTACAACAATAGTACCATTTATATAGGTTGGGTTCAAGAAGGCGGTGGCTCATGGGTCAATCGTGTGGATGTTACCTTGGGCGGTTGTCTTGCCGGGCAACCCCTGGCACAAGGCTTGCGCCCATTTAAAGGTACTCCATGCGAGTATCTTGTTCTTGTAGCCCTGGTGCTTGTCGCAAATGTGGCAAGCATACATCGTTTTGGTGCTGCTCCGAGGTGGGCGGGGAGCAAGAATAACGAAACATCCAAAATAACAATGGCGTTCCCAAAAAAACCAAACCAAAACCAATCAACCAAAAGAAAACTGCAAGATACCAGCGACGATGAAGGCCTTCCAGTGAAATTGCCTAACACAGAATCCTCAACATTTTCTAAATTTTTAGTTCTGACAAGTTTAAACGATGAAAAGCCACTGACTAAAATTTCTCCCTTTGTTTTACAAAAATCGATTCAAGGCTGTGCCGGTGAGGTAAAAAAGTTTCCAAAATGAAAAATGGTAGTGTTTTAATTGAATGTGTTAGGCAACAACAATCTAAAAATCTGCTTTCCTTAACTAAGATTTCAGATGTACAAATTTCTGTAAGCCCCCATCGTAGTCTAAACTGCTCTCAGGGAATTATTCGAGATAGGGACCGTGATCTTGCCGAACTATCTGAAGAAGAAATCTCAGCATGTCTCTAAAGTTAAAAGGTTTACCAAAAAAGTTAATGACAAAATTATCAAATTAAACACATACCTCCTTACTTTCAACCTTTCAAACAAGCCTGAGCACATCTACATCGGCCCTTACAGAATGAAAGTTGACACTTTCGTACCCAACCCTACCCGTTGATTCAAATGTCAGAAGTTTGGACACGGTAAGGGTTCATGCAGGGGTACTGAAAGATGTGTCAAATGTTCTGCAGAGGGCCACTCCAGTTTCGATTGCGAGGGCAAAACCAAATGTTCAAACTGTGGGCAAGATCACATGGCAAATTCTAGGGAGTGTGAACATTACAAAAAAGAAATGGAGATCCAGAAAACTAAAGCAGAAAAAAACATCAGTTACCAGGAAGCACGTAAATTAATCTCTACCTCGAATAGTTCCCCGTCCTCCACATCATACGCTGAAAAGGTTAAAGGTTCTACTGCAACTAGATCATTTGAAACACAAACTTTGTTTACTTGGCCTAATGGTACTGACTTTCCCGTTCTTTTGTCTGAACTAACATCCACAAAACCTCTATCTTCAACATCAAAATCCTCTTCAAGCTCTCAAACATCACAATCTTCATCTCCGAAAAATACACAAACCTCTTCTCATAAACATAAGAATCCCACATCCTCTAAGCAGAAATCTCCGCAAAAGCCTTCATCGTCACAGAAACCTTCCTCGAGTGAAAAAGTTATTAACAAACAATCCTCAAGCCGCCTTTCTAAGGCAGAAAAATCAAAATTGTTTAAATTCAAAGATTTGTGCTCAGAGTTCGACGATGAAGTCGAGGACTCAGAGCAGATAGATACCACTGAGATAGAGTCAATCTGGGGGGATCCAATAGTACCATCTGTGGATTCCACACGCCCAGTAACCGACTCCAGAGCTTCGGATGGACGACACAGAAGTTCTTCGCGTGAACACCTAAAGAAGAACTACTCTCCCATCCGTCCTCCAACAAAATGAACAACATAATACAATGGAATTGTCGGGGTTTAAAAATCAACTTAATAGAGCTATCGTTACTTGTACAAGCTTTCCTTCCTGTTGCCTTTTGTCTTCAGGAAACACATTTAAAAGAAAATGATAATGTCAACATTAAAAATAACTCGATTTACAGCACTCAAGTTAAAAAGGATGAAAGAGCCGGTGGCGGTTCATCAATCCTGGTTAAAAATTGATTGATTGAATATTGTTTAACGCCGAGTTGGCGGTATTACAGCCAATATCACGGCAAGAACTAATATGAAGTGGAATGGTTATTGATTAAAATTAAATATAGCATCTAAAACCAATAGACTATTTACAAATAGAATAAATTCCAGTATAAACAATAAAATACATAAAAGTAACAAAAAATTTCCAATATCACAGACATGCAAAATATCACAGAAAAGCTATCAGACAAATACAATCAATAAATTAATATTATACAAAACAATAACAAATTAAAATTCTGGATAAGGACTATAACCAGGAATACAGTCAGACAGACTATATTCTCGAGTATAGTCCTACGTCCTTCAAATATTGCAACACACGGCTGCCAGCAACCTTTGTAAATAAATCTTTCATATTGTTGACTGTGTAATACCGACAAATAATGTCGGATTTATCTACACAGTCAATTAAAAGATGTCTAATACTATGTCGACATTGGCAAGGTATACACTCAGGAGGCGGCTCACTCTCTAAAATAAAAGAATGAGTCGTCCTGGTGTGGCCAATGCGACATCTTGTTAAAACAACTTGGTCTCTTCGGCTTTTGCCGAAGAAACAAACACTCTTGCCAACAGTTGGCTCTATAGAATGTAATTTATTGTCTGTAAGCAGATCCCACTGGGACTGCCACAGACCTAAAATATACTTAAAAATTAAAGGTTTAAAATCAGTATACGGCACTGACATATTAGTAATGGGGTCGTCTAAAGCATCCTTCGCTATCCTATCTACAACTGTGTTTCCTCTTATACCAATATGACTTGGTATCCAGATAAATATTATTTGTTTACCCATATGGGCAAGCCTTTTATAGAATTCAATTATATGTGAAATTAAAGGGCTTTTATACTTTTGACTTTCTATAGCCAGTAAACATGAAAGAGAATCTGAGCAAATTAGAAAGTTTTGTTTATCAGAAGATCTTATGAATTTCAAAGCAAGAATAATAGCTCTTGCTTCAGCTGTAAATATAGAACTGGAAGATGGAAGACGACGAGTCGCTGCCCGTTGTCCATAAACAGCAGCAGCAGCTACTCTATCTCCGTCTTTTGATCCATCAGTATAAACTGTATCAAACTCTTGAAAATGTGATTTAATTTCAGCAAACTTTTGCTGAATTTCAATCGGATTAGTCTCAGACTTTTTATGTTTTCTGATGTCAAAAATGAATTTGGGTTTTGGTACAAGCCAAGGTGGCGATTGAGGTACATCAATAGGAGCTATTTCATCAAGGTTGATGTTACATCCAGAAATGTGTGGTTTTATCCGGATACCAAAAGGGGGGATTTTGTTTTCATGCTGTTCAAATAAATCCTCATAGAGAGGGTTGAAAACACAGTCGTAGGAAGGATTTGAAGGATAGGCTTTCAGTTTGGTTAAATATTGTAGACCAAGTTTTATTCTACGGTTATGAAGAGACGGCTCGTTCGCCTCTACATATAAACTCTCCACAGGAGAAGTTCTGAACGCCCCCAAGGCCAAACGTAGGCCTTGGTGATGAACAGTATCTAAAATTTTTATATAGGATTTGCGAGCAGATCCATATATAATGGAACCATAATCAAGTTTTGATCTAACTAAAGATCGATATAAATTTAATAAAATATTTTTATCAGCACCCCAGTCAGTGCTGGAAACAACTTTTAAAATATCCAATGCTTTCAAGCATTTAGCTTTAAGCATTTTGATATGGGGTAGAAAGGTAAGTTTACTGTCAAACAGGAGTCCAAGGAATTTGGTTTCTTTGACCACTTTAATTGGAGAATTATAAAGTGTAAGTTCGGGGTCTAAATGCAATTTCCGTTTATTACAAAAATGCATACATACTGTTTTAGAGTTGGAAAATTTAAAACCGTTTTCCGTAGCCCATTTTTCAATTTTATTTAGAGTCAATTGTAATTGTCTTTCAATATTGTTCATATTTTTAGCTCTATAACATATTAAAAAATCATCAACGTAAAGAGAGCCTTCAACATTCTTTTGTAGGGTTTTGGCCAACCTATTTATTTTAATGCTAAATAAAGTAACAGAGAGGATGCTTCCCTGGGGAACACCCATCTCCTGTTCAAATGGGTCAGACATAGTTGTATTAACCTTAACCTTGAACTGCCTGTCTGACAAAAAATTGTCAATAAAGGTAGGTAGTCTACCTTTCAACCCCATATCGTTTAAGTCTTTTAAAATACCATATTTCCAGGTGGTGTCGTAGGCTTTTTCAAGATCGAAAAAGACCGACACCACATGTTCCCCTTTAGCAAACCCGTTGCGTATAAAGGATTCGAAGCGAACAAGATGATCCAACGTGCTTCTGCCTTGTCGGAACCCACACTGTATATTGGACAGGAGGCCGTTCGCCTCTAGGAACCAGACAAGGCGGTCGTTGATCATCCGTTCCATTGTCTTACAAACGCAACTTGTGAGGGCAATTGGTCGATAATTCGACGGTTCAAAATGATCCTTCCCAGGTTTTGGAATAGGGACAACTGTAGCCAGCTTCCACATTGAAGGCAAGTCACCAGTTTCCCAAATGCTATTTAGTATATTCAAAAGTGTTTTTAATGATGTATCAGGAAGATGCTTCAGTAGTTTATAATGGATATCATCAGGGCCACATGCCGTGTCATGGGCCTTTGACAGAGAATTTTTGAGTTCATCCAAAGAGAAAGGGCTATTGTAGTCTTCTGTATTTTTAGATCTAAAATTAAGTTTAGTTTTCTCAGTGCGATTTTTGATTTGTTGAAATTCCTGAGTGTAATTTTGAGTAGAGGAATGCTTAGAAAATGTTTCTGCAAGTTTATTAGAGATGTCCTTTTCGGATGTGAGAAGAGTCTGGCCATCTTTAAGATGGTGGAGATTGTTCTTTCTGTTTTTTCCATTAATTTTCTGTATGAAATTCCAAACTTTATTCATTGGTGTATGGGAGTTTATTTTAGAGACGAAGTTTTGCCAAGACTTGCGTCTCTTTTGTTTAAATGTTCGACGTGCTTTAGCACGAAATATACGAACATTACTGAGATTATCAGAGGTTGGATTCATGTTGAACCGTCGTTCGGCCTTTTTCCTGTGTTTCTTAACTTCCTCACAGTCGTCATCGAACCAGGGTTTGCTTGGTTGTTTTGGATCTGTCGAGGTTTTAGGAATGGTTCTCTCCGCTATCGATACTAAAATTTCAGTAAATTTTAGAATTGGATCGCTTACACTATGGAAAATATCTGTTCTAAGTTCATCTCTGCAGAGTTGTTCGAACAAAGGCCAATTGGCTTTGTCAAATTTCCAGCGAGCAACTCTTTCAGAGGTCGATGGAAATAAATTTTCCAAAATTATGGGAAAGTGGTCACTTCCACATAAATCATCATGGACTCGCCATGAATAATCCAATAATAGTGAAGGATCACAAATTGTTAGATCAATAGCCGAGTAAGAACCATTCCCCGGATGGAGGTAGGTGTCCGATCCATCGTTAAAAATGCATAAACTTTCCTGATTTAAGAAATCTTCAATCTTTTTGCCTTTGTCATTTTGAGAGCCACTGCCCCAAATAGGATTATGGGCGTTAAAATCACCCATAAGAAGAAAAGGGGCAGGCAACTGATCTATTAAAGATTTAAGTTGGTTTATTTCTAAAGGACAGTTCGGAGGGATATAGACAGAACATAATGTAATAGCTTTGTTATGTGTTATACGAATAGCAACTGCCTGTAAGTCAGTTTTCAGGGATATCTGACTGTGAATGATGTCATTATTAACAAGGATGGATGAGCCGCCAGCAGCTCTTTCATCCTGTTTCACTCGTGTGGTGTAGAGAGAATAATTTTTAATATTTATATTATCGTTTTCTTTTAAATGAGTCTCTTGAAGACAAAAGGCAACTGGAAGGAAAGTCTGAGCAAGAAGAGATAATTCAATTAAATTAATTTTTAAACCTCGACAATTCCATTGTATGATGTTTTTCATTTTCTAGGTGGTCGAATTGGGGAATATTTTTTTCTAGATCGATCTGACGAACAACTTCTGCTACGATTTTCAGAAGGACCAGAACCCTCAGGTGGAACTATTGGGTCCGGCCAGATCGACTCCAGACATTCATTTGTATCCATCTGCTCAGAGTCTTCATCGACATCATCGTCAAACTCTGAGCAGAGGTCTCGAAACTTGTTGAATTCTTGACTTTTTTCAGCCTTCGAGAGGCGATTTGAAGAGTTTTTGTTTTTTGATTTGTCTTGTGATGAGGAACGTGCAGCTCTCTGTGATGGTGACGGTTTTTGAGGCGATTTTTTGCTTGAAGATGTAGAAGACCTTTGTTTCGGAGTTGGTTTTTGTTGATTACGGACATTTGAAGAAAAAGAAGTGTCAGACGTTTGTGAAGAATTGGATGAAGACTGTTTAGGATGAGAAGATTTTCCACTTGCTTGGTTGGTTTTGACCGTGAGAACCGGAAATTCTGTTCCGTCAGGCCAAGTGAAATCAGTTTGAGTTGAAAAGGATCTATTGGTTTTAGGTGATTTAACTTTGTCAGCGTATGATGTCGTAGGAGTAGAGTTGTTAGAGGCAGAGACCATTTTTTTTGCTTCCTGATAGCTTATTCCTTTGTCTACTTTAGTTTTCTGAATTTCAAGCTCTGTTTTGTAAGATTGGCAGTTTCTGGAATTGGCCATATGATCTAGTCCGCAATTTACACATTTAACGTGGCCGTCACAATCAAAATTGGAGTGGCCCTCTACAGAACATTTGACACACTTTTCAATACCTCTGCATGAACTCTTACCGTGCCCAAATTTCTGGCATTTGAAGCAGCGGATAGGGTTAGGTATGAAAGTGTCAACTCTGATTCTATAGGGACCTATGAAGATATGTTCAGGCACACGGGTAAGTTCAAAAGTGATGAGATAAGTGTTCAGTTTAATAATGTTACCTTCATGTCGTTTTGTAAACCTTTTAACTTTAAAAACATTTTGGGATTTCAGTTCTTCACGTATTTCTTCTTCTGTCAATTCAGCTAAATCACGGTCTCTGTCTCTAATCACACCTTGGCATGAATTCAGTGACCTATGAGGTGTAACAGAGATGTGGACATCAGAAATTGTTGTAAGAGAGAGTAAATTTTTGGCCTGTTGTGATCTGAGACATTCAACTAGCAGATTTCCGTTTCTCATTTTTGTTACTTTTTTAAGTTGACCGGCACAGCCTTGTAGTGTTTTTTGGATCACAAAAGGAGAAATTTTGGTGACAGGTTTTTCAGAGTTGACTGATGTAATTACTAAAAATTTTGGAAAATTGTCCGAAAAAGTATTTGGCAACTTAGCTGCATGCTCCTCATCATCACTGGTGTCTAATTTTCGTTTGTTTGTGGATTGGTTTTGTTTTTTATTTTGAAATTCCATGGTGATATATATATGATTCGTTACTCTAGCTCCCCGCCCACCTCGGAGCAGCATCAACACGATGTATGCTCGCCACATTTGCGACAAGCACGCATCGCCCTGATGCACTCAAGCATCCATGATGGATACGAGAATACATCAAAACGACGCACGCCCGCCACATCTGCGACAAGCACCAGGGATACTAGAATAAGATACTCGCATAGAGTACCTCTTAATGGGCGCAAGCCTTGTGCCAGGGGTTGCCCAGCAAGACAACCGCCCAAAGTAACATCTACACGATTGACCCATGAGCCACCGCCTTCTTGAACCCAGCCTATATAATTGGTACTATTGTTGTACATTTTGGAAATAGGTCAAGTTCAAGGGCTTGGCGTGACCAGCCGATTGATCAGGACCGGGCCCATCCGACCGCCCGTTTAAGATAAAGTAAGGGCCAAAGTGGCGTGTTTCAGCCACCAGGATCCCGTCCTCTATCCTTACGGGTATCCACACACGGCAAACATGTGGCCTCTTTAAGCCGAGGAAGCCTTGCCCCATAAGCCACCGCCTTCTCTGCAATTCCGTCAGTGGTTACTTTCCAAAGACCCCGGAACCCAAACATCAACCCATATGATACATGCACTCCACCCATCCAACCCATTGTATCTGGGTGTCATTGAGGGTTCCTCAGGATCTTTTCAAACAACCACGAGAAAAAGCAGAGGGCAAGACATGACCAGTTTTGACTGAACCGGGGTCATCCAGCCATTCTTGAACAGGGTGTATATAACAAACAATCCAAATATAGTTGAAGGGGGTGAAAAACTAACCAATTTAACAAAAAATCTAAATTTCAATATTCATATATAAAATAAAAATAACAAAACAAAAATAACACTAAAATATTAAATTCCCAAATTCAAAAGTAAAATTTTGAGCCTGTTGAAATTTGTGACCCATAATCCAACACCAATCCCGCCAAACAGCAAATTAGAATTTCTATTAATCAGTCTTGGAGGGAAAAAAATAAATATATAGTGTGTTACAAAAAGAGATTGATGTGACCAGCCGATTGACCGAATCGGGTCCATCCGGCCTCCCGTCTAGGTAAAGATTGTGCCCCAGATGGTGATCAGAACCGTTTTTCCGGCCATCCAGGAACACTCCCTATTACCGACACGGGTTTGCGACACACGGCAAACATGTCGCCTCTTTAGGGGCCTCTTACGCCAAGCCGAGGAGCTGTGGGCCTATTCTATTGTGTCCCCGGGACCCACACGGGGGTCCTGGTTAAAAATGGTATTATACATAGTCAAATAAAACTTAATACCAAATTACAAGCAGTTGCTGTTAAACTCTCCCTTCAAAAAACTATAACATTGTGTTCTGTCTATCTTCCCCCTAATACGTCCTTGGAAATAAATCAACTTAAATCTTTATCAGATCAGTTGCAAGCCCCTTTTCTCATTATGGGCGATTTTAACGCCCACAATCCAATATGGGGCAGTAACTCCCAAAATGATAAGGGGAAAAAAGTTGAAGACTTCTTAAACCATGAAGGCTTGTGCATTTTTAACGATGGCTCAGATACATATCTCCATCCGGGAAATGGTTCTTACTCGGCTATCGATCTAACTATTTGTGACCCTTCGTTATTACTGGATTACTCGTGGCGGGTCCACGATGATTTGTGTGGAAGTGATCACTTTCCAATTATTTTGGAAAATCTTTTTCCCTCTTCCTCTGAGAGAGTTGCTCGCTGGAAATTTGACAAGGCCAATTGGCCTTTGTTCGAGCAACTCTGTCGAGATGAACTAAAGAAAGAGACTTTTAATAATGTTATTAATCCAGTCCTAAAATTTAATGAAACGTTAGTATCGATAGCTGAGAGGTCCATTCCTAAAACCTCGACAAATCCAAAACAACCAAGCAAACCCTGGTTCGATGACGACTGTGAGGAAGCTAAGAAACACAGAAAAAAGGCCGAACGACGGTTTAACATGAATCCAACCTCTGACAATCTCAGTAATGTTCGTATATTCCGTGCAAAAGCACGTCGCACATTTAAACTAAAGAGACGTAAGTCTTGGCAAAACTTCGTCTCTAAAATAAACTCTCATACACCTATGAATAAAGTCTGGAATTTTATCCCAAAAAGGTCTTTTTCGACCTTGAAAAAGCATACGACACCACTTGGAAATATGGTATTTTAAAAGACCTAAATGATATGGGGTTGAAAGGTAGGTTACCTACCTTCATCGAAAATTTTCTTTTAGACAGACAATTCAAGGTCAAGGTTAACACCACCATGTCTGACCTGTTTGAGCAAGAAATGGGTGTTCCTCAGGGAAGTATCCTCTCCGTCACTCTATTTAGTATAAAAATAAACAGTTTAGCTAAAACGTTAAAACAAAATGTTGAGGGCTCCCTCTATGTAGATGACTTTTTGATATGTTATAGGGCTAAAAATATGAACAATATAGAAAGACAACTACAGTTATCTTTAAATAAAATTGAAAAGTGGGCCACAGAAAATGGTTTTAAATTTTCCAACTCAAAAACCGTCTGTATTCATTTTTGTAACAAACGAAAACTGCATTTAGACCCTGAACTAAAGCTCTACAATGCACCCATTAAAGTTGTGAAAGAAACTAAATTCCTTGGAATTCTGTTTGATAATAAACTCACCTTTCTACCCCATATCAAAATGCTGAAAGCTAAATGCTTGAAAGCATTGGACATTTTAAAAGTTGTTTCCAGCACTGACTGGGGAGCTGATAAAAGCATTTTGTTAAATTTATATAGATCTTTAGTGAGATCGAAACTTGACTATGGTTCTATTATTTATGGATCTGCTCGCAAATCCTATATAAAAATTCTAGATACTGTTCACCACCAAGGCCTACGTTTGGCCTTGGGGGCGTTCAGAACTTCTCCTGTGGAGAGTTTATATGTAGAAGCGAACGAACCGTTCTCTTTATAACCGTAGGATAAAACTTGGTTTGCAATACTTAACCAAGCTAAAAGCATATCCTTCAAATCCTGCCTACGACTGTGTTTTCAACCCTCTCTATGAGGATATATTTGAAGAACATGAAAACAAAATTTCTCCTTTTGGTATCCGGATGAAACCACACATTTCTGGTTCTAACATCAACCTTGATGAGATTGCCCCTATTAATATACCTCAATCACCACCTTGGCTTGTACCCAAACCAATGTTTATTTTTGACCTTAGAAAACATAAAAAGTCCGAAACAAACCCTATTCTTATTCAGCAACATTTTGCTGAAATAAAATCAAAATTTGCATTTCATGACTCTATTTACACTGATGGATCTAAGGACTGAGTCAAAGTAGCTGCTGCAGCAGTCCACGGACAGCAGGCAGCAACTCTCCGCCTTCCATCTTCCAGTTCAATATTTACTGCTGAAGCTAGAGCCATCATTCTGGCTTTAAAATTTGTCAGAACGTCTGAAAAACTTAAATTTCTTATTTGCTCAGATTCTCTTTCATGTTTATTGGCCATAGAAGGTCAGAAATATAAAAATCCTTTAATTGCCCATATTATTGAGTTCTATAAAAGACTTGTCCAAATGGGCAAAGAAATAGTTTTTATCTGGATACCAAGTCATATTGGTATCCGAGGAAACACAGTCGTAGATAGTATTGCGAAGGATGCTTTAGATGACCCAATTACTAATATGTCAGTGCCTTATACGGATTTTAAACTTGTGATCTATAAATATGTTTTACGTCTGTGGCAGTCCCAGTGGGATCTGCTGACAGAAAATAAATTACATGCCATTGAGCCAACTGTTGGCAAAAATGGTTTTTCCTTCGGCAGAAGCCGAAGAGAACAAGTGGTTTTAACTAGATGTCGCATTGGCCACACCAGGACGACTCATTCTTTTATTTTAGAGAATGAGCCGCCTCCTGAGTGTATCCCGTGCCAATGTCGACACACTGTGAAACACCTTTTGATGGACTGTGTGGATAGATCCGACATGATTCGTCGGTACTACACAGTCAACAATATGAGAGATTTGTTTACGGTGGTCGCTGGCGACCGTCTTTTACAATATTTGAAAGACGTAGGACTGTACTCCAGAATATAGACTATTTTACTATGTTCTTGAGTATAGTCATTGGTCATTATCTTAAACTTTGTTATTGCTAATTGACGTGTTTTTATATAAGATGATATCTTTTACTGAATATTTTATGTATATTGACATTGTTTGACGAATAGTGTATCTGTGATATTATTAGTGTATCTGTGATATTATTTCTAAATGAAAGTTCGACTGTGATATCAGTTTTACTGTTTATTATGCCCTCAATATTTTATTTGTAAATATTCTATTGATTTTAGGTATTGTTTGACATTTTAATCAGTTCGAGTCTAATTAGTTCTCGCCGTGATATTGGCTGCAATATCGCCAGCACGGCGTTAAACAACAATTAATCAATCAATCAATCAATTTATCCAAAACATTAATGGTAAAAACAGAAAGACCAATCTTCACCATTTAAAAGATGGCCAAACTCTTTTGACTTCAGAAAATGACATCTCGAATAAACTCGGTGAAACATTCTCAAAACATTCTTCTTCTCTGAATTATTCCCAGGAATTCCAAAGGATTAAAAACCGAACTGAGAAAAACAAACTCAATTTTAAATCAAACAATTTAGAAGATTACAACCGCCCTTTTTGTTTGGACGAGCTGAAAATTTCTCTGTCGAAAGCCCATGACACAGCATGTGGCCCAGATGATATTCACTATAAACTTTTGAAACACCTTCCTGACACTTCTCTTAAAACGCTTTTAGATCTTCTTAATAATGTATGGGAAACTGGCGACTTGCCTTCCATTTGGAAACTTGCCACAGTTATCCCTATTCCAAAACCTGGGAAGGATCATTTTGAACCGTCGAATTATCGGCCAATTGCCCTCACAAGTTGCGTTTGTAAGACAATGGAACGGATGATCAACGACCGCCTTGTCTGGTTCCTAGAGGCGAATGGCCTCCTGTCCAATATACAGTGTGGGTTCCGACAAGGCAGAAGCACGTTGGATCATCTTGTTCGCTTCGAATCCTTTATACGCAACGGGTTTGCTAAAGGTGAACATGTGGTGTCCGTCTTTTTCGATCTGGAAAAAGCCTACGACACCACATGGAAATATGGCATTTTAAAAGACTTAAATGATATGGGGTTGAAAGGTAGGTTACCTACCTTCATTGAAAATTTTCTTTCAAACAGACAGTTCAAGGTAAAGGTTAACACGACCATGTCTGACCCTTTTGAACAAGAGATGGGTGTTCCTCAGGGAAGTATCCTCTCCGTCACTTTATTTAGTATAAAAATAAACAGTTTAGCTAAAACATTAAAACAAAATGTTGAAGGCTCCCTCTATGTAGATGACTTTTTGATATGTTATAGGGCTAAAAATATGAACAATATTGAAAGACAACTACAGCTGTCTTTAAATAAAATTGAAAAATGGGCTATGGAAAATGGTTTTAAATTTTCCAACTCGAAAACAGTATGTATGCATTTTTGCAATAAACGAAAACTGCATTTGGACCCCGAACTAAACATTTATAATTCTCCAATTAAAGTCGTCAAAGAAACAAAATTTCTAGGTATTCTGTTTGACAATAAACTTACCTTTCTACCCCATATCAAAATGCTTAAAGCTAAATGCTTGAAAGCATTGGATATTTTAAAAGTTGTTTCCAGCACTGACTGGGGTGCTGATAAAAACATATTGTTAAATTTATATCGATCGCTTATACGATCAAAACTTGATTATGGTTCCATTATATATGGATCTGCTCGCAAATCCTACATACAAATTTTAGATACTGTTCACCACCAAGGCCTACGTTTGGCCTTGGGGGCGTTCAGAACGTCTCCTGTGGAGAGTTTATATGTAGAGGCGAACGAGCCGTCTCTTTATAACCGTAGGATAAAACTTGGTTTACAATACTTAACCAAGCTAAAAGCATATCCTCCAAATCCTGCCTACGACTGTGTTTTCAATCCTCTCTATGAGGATATATTTGAACAACATGAAAATAAAATTCCTCCGTTTGGTATCCGGATGAAACCACATATTTCTGGTTCTAACATCAACCTTGATGAAATTGCCCCCATTAATATACCTCAATCACCACCTTGGCTTGTACCCAAACCTATGTTTATTTTTGACCTTAGAAAACATAAAAAGTCCGAAACAAACCCTATTCTTATTCAGCAACACTTTGCTGAAATAAAATCTAAGTTTGAATTTCATGAATCTATTTATACTGATGGGTCGAAGGACGGGGACAAAGTGGCTGCCGCTGCTGTCTATGGACAGCAAGCAGCAACTCTCCGTCTTCCATCTTCCAGTTCCATTTTTACTGCTGAAGCCAGAGCCATAATTCTTGCTTTAAAGTTTGCAAGAACATCTGAAAAACTTAAATTTCTTATTTGTTCAGATTCACTTTCATGTTTATTGGCTATCGAAGGTCAGAAATATAAAAACCCTTCAATTGCCCATATTATTGAATTTTATAAAAGACTTGTCCAAATGGGCAAAGAAATCATTTTTCTCTGGGTACCAAGTCATATTGGTATTAAGGGAAACACAGTCGTAGATAGAATAGCGAAGGATGCTTTAGATGACCCCATAACTAATATGTCAGTGCCTTATTCTGATTTTAAACCTTTAATATACAAATATGTTTTACGTCTGTGGCAGTCCCGGTGGGATCTGCTTACAGACAATAAATTACATTCTATAGAGCCAACTGTTGGCAAGAATGTTTGTTTCTTTGGCAAAAGCCGAAGAGACCAAGTTGTTTTAACTAGATGTCGCATTGGCCACACCAGGACGACTCATTCTTTTATTTTAGAGAATGAGCCGCCTCCTGAATGTATACCTTGCCAATGTCGA
The DNA here is from genome assembly GCA_028015205.1 of Mytilisepta virgata. NCBI lineage: Eukaryota > Metazoa > Mollusca > Bivalvia > Mytilida > Mytilidae > Mytilisepta > Mytilisepta virgata. Next base: position 37,966,711 of record CM051513.1, on the reverse strand, counting down.
CATAGTATTCAACATCTTTTAATTGACTGTGTAGATAAATCCGACATCATTAGTCGGTACTATACAGTCAATAATATGAAAGATCTATTTACAATTGTCGCTGGCGACCAGATTTTAAAATATTTGAAGGACGTTGGACTATATCCGAGAATATAGTCTATGACTGTATTCTCGAGTATGGTCCTTAACGAATAAATGTTTACGTAATTCTTTTATATTATTATGTCATTTTATAAATATGTGATAGCTTATCTGTGATATTTTTTGTTTTGTTTTGTTTTGAAAATAATACCTGTGATAGTGTCATTGTATTTTTCAAAAAGTTTGTGATACTTGTTTTACTGTTTACTCCTGTCTTTTATTTGTAAATAGTCAATCCATTTTATATACTATTTGTTTTAATACAATCGTATTCTAATCAGTTTTCGCCGTGGTATGGCTGCAATACTGCCCTTACGGCGTTAAACAGCAATCAATCAATCAATCAACCAAAGGATTAAAAACCGAACTGAGAAAAATAAACTCAATTTTAAATCAAACAATTTAAAAGATTACAACCGCCCTTTTTGTTTAGATGAGCTGAAAATTTCTCTGTCGAAAGCCCATGACACAGCATGTGGCCCAGATGATATTCACTATAAACTTTTGAAACATCTTCCTGACACTTCTCTTAAAACGCTTTTAGATCTTCTTAACAATGTATGGGAAACTGGCGACTTGCCTTCCATTTGGAAACTTGCCACAGTTATCCCTATTCCAAAACCTGGGAAGGATCATTTTGAACCGTCGAATTATCGACCAATTGCCCTCACAAGTTGCATTTGTAAGACAATGGAACGGATGATCAACGACCGCCTTGTCTGGTTCCTAGAGGCGAGTGGCCTCCTGTCCAATATACAGTGTGGGTTCCGACAAGGCAGAAGCACGTTGGATCATCTTGTTCGCTTCGAATCCTTTATACGCAACGGGTTTGCTAAAGGTGAACATGTGGTGTCCGTCTTTTTCGATCTGGAAAAAGCCTACGACACCACATGGAAATATGGCATTTTAAAAGACTTGAATGATATGGGGTTGAAAGGTAGGTTACCTACCTTCATTGAAAATTTTCTTTCAGACAGACAGTTCAAGGTAAAGGTTAACACGACCATGTCTGACCCTTTTGAACAAGAGATGGGTGTTCCTCAGGGAAGTATCCTCTCCGTCACTTTATTTAGTGTAAAAATAAAAAGTTTAGCTAAAACACTAAAACAAAATGTTGAAGGCTCCCTCTACGTGGATGACTTTTTGATATGTTATAGGGCTAAAAATATGAACAATATTGAAAGACAACTACAGCTGTCTTTAAATAAAATTGAAAAATGGGCTATGGAAAATGGTTTCAAATTTTCCAAATCAAAAACAGTATGTATGCATTTTTGCAATAAACGAAAACTGCATTTGGACCCCGAACTAAAAATTTATAATTCTCCAATTAAAGTCGTCAAAGAAACAAAATTTCTAGGTATTCTGTTTGACAATAAACTTACCTTTCTACCCCATATCAAAATGCTTAAAGCTAAATGCTTGAAAGCAATGGATATTTTAAAAGTTGTTTCCAGCACTGACTGAGGTGCTGATAAAAACATATTGTTAAATTTATATCGATCGCTTCTACGATCAAAACTTGATTATGGTTCCATTATATATGGATCTGCTCGAAAATCCTACATAAAAATTTTAGATACTGTTCATCACCAAGGCTTACGTTTGGCCTTGGGGGCGTTCAGAACGTCTCCTGTGGAGAGTTTATATGTAGAGGCGAAGGAGCCGTCTCTTTATAATCGTCGGATAAAACTTGGTTTACAATACTTAACCAAGCTAAAAGCATATGCTTCAAATCCTGCCTACGACTGTGTTTTCAATCCTCTCTATGAGGATATATTTGAACAAAATGAAAATAAAATTCCTCCGTTTGGTATCCGGATGAAACCACATATTTCGGGTTCTAACATCAACCTTGATGAAATCTTCCCCATTAATATACCTCAATCACCACCTTGGCTTGTACCCAAACCTATGTTTATTTTTGACCTTAGAAAACATAAAAAGTCCGAAACAAACCCTATTCTTATTCAGCAACACTTTGCTGAAATAAAATCTAAGTTTGAATTTCATGACTCTATTTATACTGATGGGTCGAAGGACGGGGACAAAGTGGCTGCCGCTGCTGTCTATAGACAGCAAGCAGCAACTCTCCGTCTTCCATCCTCCAGTTTGGAAGAACATCTGAAAAACTTAAATTTCTTATTTGTTCAGATTCACTTTCATGTTTATTGGCTATCGAAGGTCAGAAATATAAAAACCCTTTAATTGCCCATATTATTGAATTTTATAAAAGGCTTGTCCAAATGGACAAAGAAATAATTTTTCTCTGGGTACCAAGTCATATTGGTATTAAGGGAAATACAGTCGTAGATAGGATAGCGAAGGATGCTTTAGACGACCCCATTACTAATGTGTCAGTGCCATATACTGATTTTAAACCTTTGATTTTTAAGTATATTATACGTCTGTGGCAGTCCCAGTGGGATCTGCTTACAGACAATAAACTTCATTCTATAGAGCCAACTGTTGGCAGGAATGTTTGTCTCTCTGGCAAAAGCCGAAGAGATCAAGTTGTTTTAACTAGATGTCGCATTGGCCACACCAGGACGACTCATTCTTTTATTTTAGAGAGTGAGCCGCCTCCTGAGTGTATACCTTGCCAATGTCGACATAGTATTAAACATCTTTTAATTGACTGTGTAGATAAATCCGACATTATTAGTCGGTACTACACAGTCAACAATATGAAAGATTTGTTTACAAAGGTTGCTGGCAACCGTATAGTACAATATTTAAAGGACGTGGGACTATACTCGAGAATATAGTCTGTCTGACTGTATTCATGATTATAGTCCTTACCCAGAAGTTTGAATTTGTTATTGTTTTGTCTTGTATTAATTTATTGATTGTATTTATCTGATAGCTTTTCTGTGATATTTTGCATGTCTGTGATATTAGAAATGTTTTGTTACTTTTGTCGTAAATGTATTTTATTGTTTATACTGGAATTAATTTTATTTGTAAATAGTCTATTGGTTTTAGAGGCTGTATTTAATTTTAATCAGCTCCATTTTATTTCAGATTAGTTCTCGCCGTGATATTGGCTGTAATATCGCCAAATCGGCGTTAAACAATATTTAATTAATCAATCTTTATAACGAACCTGTAGAAATGGTTATCACAGTTTTTTTGTAATTCGTGATAACGGATTAAATTCCTTATTTCAGATTGAATTTGTTATAACAGATTTTTTTAATACGCGATAACGGATTAAATTCGTGATAACGAATTTATGGAGTTATTTATCACGAATTATACAATTTGTTATAACGAATTTAAATTAGTTATCACGAATTATAAAAATATGTGCGAATGGGGGTAATCACGAATTACAAAAAAACTGTGATAACAAATTACACAAATTCGTGATAACGAATTATACAATTCCGCCCGCCCGTCTGTCCCACACAATTGGTTTCCAAGTAATAACTTGAGAAGCTAGATTTAGTATATAATTTGTTTCCAGACAATAATTTGAGAAGCATTTACATTCTTGGATTAAAACCGCAGATGTTAAGTATATGCCCATAATATAGGATAAAAACCCTATTGATTTTAGGGTCAGTAGTTCAAACATAATCTTAAGTATAAGTGCTGCATAAGTTTTATAGTGCAGAATATGTAATTTGCATTTCTTAGATCTGATTCGATCTGTAAGTGAGCAAGTTACTTATATTAATTAAAACCACTTCATATGGTAATTTGTAATGGAAACGAATATTCTGATTAACATGAAATATAATCATTACTTTTTCAGGGTCTTCTGTCTGCACACGAGTCGTGCAAAAGTATATCCGGTCCATGAATTAGAAGACCCTACATCACCTGCTCAGAGGTTCCCATCTATTACGCCTGTTTCTGTATCAAGCATACATGTTGGGTAATTTTATATTCATTAGAATCTTATAGTAAATTATATCTTCAGTGTAATTCTAGAGGAAATTATTTCCTCCTTGTAAATTTTAGAGCACACTCACAGACCTATTAACATATAATGTCTTTTGGGAGCATGTTCAATATAAAATACCCCCGTGTGGGTCCCGGGGACACAAATAGAATAGGCCCACAGCTCCTCGGCTTGGCGTAAGAGGCCCCTAAAGAGGCGACATGTTTGCCGTGTGTCGCTTACCCGTGTCGGTAATAGGGAGTGTTCCTGGATGGCCGGGAAAACGGTTCCGATCACCATCTGGGGCACAATCTTTACCTAGACGGGAGGCCGGATGGACCCGATCCGGTCAATCGGCTGGTCACATCAATCCCTTTTGTAACACAATATATGTTATTTTTTTTCACTCAAATTGTTAATCGAACTTTAAAATTGCTGATCGGCGGGATTGTTGCTGGCTTATGGGTCACTAACCTCGACAGGCTCAAGATTATTTACTGTTTAAGTTCGGCATTTTATTCTTTATCTTTGTTTTGTTATATTTTTTGTTGGAATTACGTCTAAATTATAATATTTCGGCTTTGGATAACTCCCTTAATTCTCATTTTGTTTTTGATGATAATAAATATTGTGTCCTTATTTTCTACACCCAGTTCCACGAATGGCTGGATGACCCCGGTCCAGCCAAAACTGGTCATGACTTGCCCTCTGCTGTTTTCTCGTGGTTGTTTGAAAAGATCCTAAGGAACCCTCAATGACGCCTACATGCAATGGGATTGGATGGGCGGAATGCATGCATCACATAGGTTGATGTTTGGGTTCCTTGGTCTTGGAGATTAACCACTGACGGAAACGGGGAGAAGGCGGTGGCTGATGGGGCAAGGCTTCCTCGGCTTAATGAGGCCACATGTTTGCCGTGTGTGGATACCCGTAAGGATAGAGGACGGGATCCTGGTGGCTGAAACACGCCACTTTGGCCCTTACTTTATCTGAAACGGGCGGTCGGATGGGCCCGGTCCTGATCAATCGGCTGGTCACGCCAAGCCCTTGAACTTGACCTGTTTCCAAAATGTACAACATTAGTACCATTTATATAGGTCGGTTCAAGAAGGCGGTGGCTCATGGGTCAATCGTGTGGATGTTACCTTGGGCGGTTGTCTTGCCGGGCAACCCCTGGCACAAGGCTTGCGCCCATTAAAAGGTACTCCATGCGAGTATCTTATTCTTGTAACCCTGGTGCTTGTTACATGTGTTGCAAGTATACATCGTTTTGGTGCTGCTCCGAGGTGGGCGGGGAACAAGAGTAACGAAACATCACAAATCACTATGGCTACTTCAAATGAAAACAACAACCAAAAAACACCAATTTCAATTAATAAAAGAAAATTGCAGGATTCGAGTGATGATGAGGACATTCCCAACAAAATTTTAAATACTAATTCGGACATTTTTCCTAGATTTATAGTTTTGAACAGTTTGAACACAGAAAAACCTTTAAATAAATTATCCCCATTCATTTTACAAAAGAAAATTCAATCAGTAGCAGGCACAGTAAAGAAGGTTACCAAAATGAAAAATGGAGGTCTCCTTGTGGAGTGCACCAGACAGCAACAGTCCAAAAATCTTTTGTCAATGACGGCAATCATGGACGTTGCTGTTTCTGCAACTCCTCATAGGACTCTTAACTATTGTCAAGGTATTATCCGAGACAGAGATCATGATTTACTTGACATGTCAGAGGACGAAATTTGTGAAGAACTTAATTCTCAACACATCACAAAAGTGAAACGTTTCACCAAAAAATCTGAAAACAAAATTATAAAGCTCAATACGTATCTCTTAACGTTTGAACTTTCAAAAATCCCCGATCACATCTACATAGGACCTTACAGAATACGAGTTGACCCTTTCGTCCCCAACCCTACCCGTTGTTTCAGATGTCAAAAGTTTGGACACGGGAAGAGTTCTTGTAGGGGGACTGAAAGGTGTGTCAAGTGTTCTGGCGAGGGCCACTCAAGTTTTGAATGTGAAGGGGAAACCAAATGTACTAACTGCGGCGGTAGCCACATGGCAAATTCCAGAAATTGTGAATTGTACAAACGAGAACTTGACATTCAAAAAATCAAAGTGGATAAAAATGTGAGCTACCAAGAAGCTAGAAAATTGGTCTCTGCCTCGGATAATTTAAATTCAAATACTTCTTACGCTGAAAAGGTTAAAGGTCCTCCAACTACCAGACCAATCAGTATGCAAACAGTATTTACATGGCCACAGGGTACTGAAATGCCAAAACTTATTTCTGAATTTACTCCACCCCAGTCCTCTAGTTCTTCGCAAACAACAACTTCATCTCTACCATTCAACCACTTTGAGATGGCCGACATCTACCTGGACTCAAATGTTGACAAACAGATGCGCGAAGATCTAGGAAGAAAACTTCAAACATCAAACAAATCTGCAAATAATGCTTCAAATAGAAAATCTCAGTCCTCAACACAAAAGTCCTCAACTTCAACCAATAAACAATCTTCGCCTCAGAAGTCCTCAAATAAACAGTCTTCACCGCAGAAATCCAATAAGCAATCCTCATCATCACAACAACAAAATAAACGTTCATCTTCAATAGAAAAGTTAAAACAGAACACTGGTCGCATAAAGAAAGCGGAAAAACACTTAGTTAAATTTCAGACGCTGTCATCCGAATATGGCGATGATGACAGCCAAATGGAAGTAACCCCAGATGATTATTCTGAATCAGTCTGGGGTGACCCCATTTCAAATGGCTCTGTTCGTAGGAATGGGAGCTGTTCCCCGCAAGCGCGGCGTAGTAACAAATTCTCTCCTATTCGTCCGCCCAGAAAATGAAGAAAATATTACAATGGAATTGCCGGGGTTTAAAAACTAACTTCATCGAACTATCGTTACTTATACAAACATTCCTTCCTGTTGCTATTTGCCTCCAAGAAACTCACTTGAAAGAAAATGATTCTATTAATGTTAAAAACTATACATTATACAGTACTTACGTCGGAAAGGATGAAAGAGCTGCAGGCGGTTCTTCTATCCTTGTTAAAAATAACATTATTCACAGTCAGGTTAACCTTACAACAAATCTGCAAGCTGTTGCTGTCAGAGTTTCTCTTGTAAAATCAATTACTATATGTTCAGTATATATTCCCCCAAATTCAACCTTGGATTCTCAGCAACTCAGATCTTTGATCAGTCAGTTGCCAGCTCCTTTCCTACTGGTGGGAGATTTTAACGCTCACAACCCTATTTGGGGTAGTAATATGCAAAATAATAAAGGAAAGAAAATCGAAGATGTCCTAAACCAGGAAGGATTGTGCGTATTTAACGATGGTTCTGATACTTATCTTCATCCGGGAAATGGTTCTTATTCGGCTATCGATTTAACAATATGTGATCCTTCTTTATTGTTAGATTACTCGTGGCGAGTTCATGATGACTTGTGCGGAAGTGATTATTTTCCAATCATTTTGGAAAATTTGTTTCCTACTGCATCTGAGAGAGTTGCTCGCTGGAAATTTGACAAAGCCAATTGGCCTTTGTTCGAGCAACTCTGTCGAAATGAACTTAAAATAGATGATTTTGATAATTTTATTCATCCAGTTCTCAAATTTAATGAAACGTTAATATCGATAGCTGAGAGAACCATTCCTAAAACCTCGACAAATCAAAACAACCCAGCAAACCATGGTTTGACGATGATTGTGAGGAGGCGAAAACAAGTAGGAAGAAGGCCGAACGACGATTCAATAAACATCCAACACAAGATAATTTAAGTAGCTTCCGTATATTCCGTGCAAAAGCGCGTCGAACATTTAAACAAAAAAGACGAAAGTCTTGGCAAAACTTCGTCTCAAAAATCAATTCTCATACACCAATGAACAAAGTTTGGAACTTTATACAAAAGCTTAATGGTAAAAACAGGAAAGCCAATCTTCACCATCTAAAAGATGGCCAAACCCTTTTAACATCAGAAAATGAAATCTCTCAAAAACTGGGTGAAACCTTTTCTAAAAATTCTTCTTCTCAAAATTACTCTCAGGAATTTCAACGTATTAAAACCCGAGCCGAAAAAACCAAACTTAACTTTCGATCAAACAATTCAGAAGATTACAACCGTCCTTTCTCTCTTGATGAACTCGAAAATTCTCTGGCGAAGGCCCATGACACAGCATGTGGCCCAGATGATATTCATTATAAACTTCTGAAACACCTTCCTTATACATGTTTAGAAACTCTTTTGGATCTCCTCAATAAAATATGGGTTACTGGCGACTTGCCTTCCCTCTGGAAGCAAGCTACAGTTATCCCTGTTCCAAAACCTGGGAAAGATCATTTTGAATCGTCGAATTATCGGCCAATTGCCCTCACAAGTTGCGTATGCAAGACGATGGAACGGATGATCAACGACCGCCTTGTTTGGTTCCTCGAGACCAATGGTCTCCTGTCCAATATACAGTGTGGATTCCGGCAGGGCAGAAGCACGTTAGATCATCTTGTTCGCTTCGAGTTTTTCATACGCAACGGGTTTGCTAAGGGTGAACACGTGGTGTCTGTCTTTTTCGACCTTGAAAAAGCATACGACACCACTTGGAAATATGGTATTTTAAAAGACCTAAATGATATGGGGTTGAAAGGTAGGTTACCTACCTTCATTGAAAATTTTCTTTCAGACAGACAATTCAAGGTCAAGGTTAACACCACCATGTCTGACCTTTTTGAGCAAGAAATGGGTGTTCCTCAGGGAAGTATCCTCTCCGTCACTCTATTTAGTATAAAAATAAACAGTTTAGCTAAAACGTTAAAACAAAATGTTGAGGGCTCCCTCTATGTAGATGACTTTTTGATATGTTATAGGGCTAAAAATATGAACAATATAGAAAGACAACTACAGCTATCTTTAAATAAAATTGAAAAGTGGGCCACAGAAAATGGTTTTAAATTTTCCAACTCAAAAACCGTCTGTATGCATTTTTGTAACAAACGAAAACTGCATTTAGACCCTGAACTAAAACTCTACAATGCACCCATTAAAGTTGTGAAAGAAACTAAATTCCTTGGAATTCTGTTTGATAATAAACTCACCTTTCTACCCCATATCAAAATGCCGAAAGCTAAATGCTTGAAAGCATTGGACATTTTAAAAGTTGTTTCCAGCACTGACTGGGGCGCTGATAAAAGCATTTTGTTAAATTTATACAGATCTTTAGTGAGATCGAAACTTGACTATGGTTCTATTATTTATGGATCTGCTCGCAAATCCTATATAAAAATTCTAGATACTGTTCACCACCAAGGCCTACGTTTGGCCTTGGGGGCGTTCAGAACTTCTCCTGTGGAGAGTTTATATGTAGAGGCGAACGAGCCGTCTCTTTACCACCGTAGAATAAAACTTGGTCTACAATATTTAACCAAGCTGAAAGCCTATCCTTCAAATCCTGCCTACGACTGTGTTTTCAACCCTCTCTATGAGGATATATTTGAACAGCATGAAAACAAAATTCCTCCTTTTGGTATCCGGATGAAACCACACATATCTGGTTCCAACATCAATCTTGGTGAAATAGCCCCTATTAATATACCTCAATCGCCACCTTGGCTTGTACCCAAACCCACATTTATTTTTGACATCAGAAAACATAAAAAGTCGGAAACTAACCCAATTATACTTCAGCAACTTTTTGCTGAAATAAAATCAAAGTTTGCATATCATGACTCAATTTATACTGATGGATCCAAGGATGGGAACAAAGTGGCTGCTGCAGCAGTCCATGGGCAGCAGGCAGCAACTCTCCGTCTTCCATCTTCCAGTTCAATATTTACTGCAGAAGCTAGAGCCATCATTCTTGCATTAAAATTTGTCAGAACGTCTGATAAACTAAAATTCCTTATTTGCTCAGATTCTCTTTCTTGTCTATTAGCTATAGAAGGTCAGAAATATAAAAACCCTTTAATCGCCCACATTATTGAATTTTATAAAAGACTTGTCCAAATGGGCAAAGAAATAATTTTTATGTGGATACCAAGTCATATTGGTATCCGAGGAATATGTCGTAGATAGTATAGCGAAAGATGCTTTAGATGAACCAGTTACTAATATGTCTGTGCCTTATACTGATTTTAAACCTCTGATTTATCAGTATGTTTTACGTCTGTGGCAGTCCCAGTGGGATCTGCTTACAGACAACAAATTGCATGCTATTGAGCCAACCGTTGGCACAAATATTTGTTTCTTCGGCAGAAGCCGAAGAGAACAAGTTGTTTTAACTAGATGTCGCATTGGCCACACCAGGACGACTCATTCCTTTATTTTAGAAAATGAGCCGCCTCCTGAGTGTATCCCTTGCCAATGCCGACACACTGTTAAACACCTTTTAATAGACTGTGTAGATAAATCCGACATCATTCGTCGGTACTACACAGTCGACAATATGAAAGACTTGTTTACAAAGGTCGCTGGCGACCGTCTTTTAAAATATTTGAGGGATGTTGGGCTATATTCTAGGATATAATCCACATTACAAATTTAATATGTTCGTAGTATCTTAAATTTATTTGTTTAATCTTATTGTTTGTTGATATTATTTTTGACTGTGATAATGTATATATTTCTTTGTTTCAAAAGCTTAAACTGTGATATTTTATATAATCAGATTTTTGAGGAATTTTATTGTTTAGCTCTGTTTTTATTATTTTCTGTTTTATTTGTTAATATGAATTTTGTTTTATCAAGTTTGATCTTAATTTGTTTTAAAAGAAAATTAGCTTTCGCCACGATATGACCATTTGCGTCGACGTGGCGTTAAACAACATTCAATCAATCAATCAATATAAAATACATGTAATAGCTTTATCATGAACATTGATTGCATTTTATAATATTTTGAAAAATATGAATTCATATTCGTTGTAAGCAGCTAGACACAACTATTTTGTGGATTTATTTAATTGAAAGTATTGATTTTTTATGTAGTTTTGTATATTTTAGAAATCATATTTTTGATTCGAAGGAGCGCGCAACTAGAGCAAAACCAAAGCGAAAATCAGGAGAAATAAGCAGGCCAGCCATGCCAAGTAATGGAGCGCAACCAGTTCGACAACACCATCGATGTGATGAGACAAAAATACTTCCACATGTGCGGGTGGGAATGCCTCTAAATGACACATGACTCACAATAGAACTACAAACCAAAATTATCAAAGTGTATTCATGTCATGTTATGTATAGTCATGTTATGTAGAATTTCGCTTTATGTACTGACAGTAGTAAAATATCAATTGTCATAAAGCAGATTATTAGTTTTCTCCATGATCGTTTGGCATAATACCTATCCATTTGATATTTTACTTGCTTTGCTAGGAAGGCGCATAACTCGCTTTGCAGTTGGTGTCGTCTTGTTAAATATTGTGGTAACCTCTGTGCGATCTTTTTGATGTGTTGATTTGAGTCTTGAATTTGCCGTCATAGCAAAACTCCTTATCTGTTCTTTGTTTCATATATGCATCACCCACGCTTGCTTATCTCTCTCTTGCATAACAATTGATCATGTTTGATATTCTTATTACTCTGTTTTATTTAAAAAATTCCAAGAATAAGATTCGCTATAATATCATTTCCTAGTTTGTTCATTTAATTCTGGTTAATAACATACCAGTAAAGGTGCAAAATCTGCTCTGAACTGATTTTCAATCTCTTTCATAGCCGTATTAGCTTGGAACAAATTTTTCAACAATAATTGTATATTTATAATTATGTTAAAACACAAGCATCAAACGGAAACTATTTCGTCGAATCACATCGCCCAAACTTTAAAATTACTCAGCATTTTGCAAACATTTAACCTTAACCAATTGTTATGAATTTGAGAGATAAATCGGCGTGTCACATAAACAGAAACGTTAATTTTCAAAAGAAGTTTCCATTCGAAATCATGTTTTGGAAACCATAATGGAAAAGGTCAAATATCAAAGACATGATCGGCAATAGTTTATGATGCACTAGAAGTTTTTTTTTTTCAGTTATTACACTCTGAAGCTGATTTCATGTCAAACCTTGACTAGATACTGAAATATGAACTAATGAAAATTCATCAAACACCTTATATGTTCCGAATTTATCATGACTTTTGTTGTCAAGCTCAATTGTGTTTTATATTACCTTTTTAGTGGTATTCGTTGTGTTGTCTTTTTATTTTAAATATAGTCTATGACTCATGGATAAAAACTTGAATCTAGGTTTCTTTTATTTTTCATTTTAAAGTTGTTTAGTTATAACGCTATTTTGAAAACCCAATGGGTAATATATGGCTGTTAGTTTATGGTGAAGGATGCTGGAGAGAACCACTGTCCTTGAATTTTATATGAAAGACTTTATTTCAATAAACGTCAACAATAGTAAATTATAAAGGGTTAATAACTTTAACCTGTGTAAAAATATAAAAAAAGTAGTAAAAGAAACAAAAACAAACTATAAAAAGAGTAAACTGCTTAAAATGCTGATTCAATAAGATATCCTGAAATTTGTTTTATTCCAGTACTCCATTGCAGATTCTCTCATGATAACTGAGACTAGATCGCCAACGATATCTTTTCCCACACTTTGGGCAGGACGGCATTCTTCCTTCGTGCATAGCATATGTGTGTTCCCTGAGGGCATCTTTTGACTGGAATGTCAAATCACATATTTCAAATTTCTGGCTTTCTGATAAATTAGATATATTAGTATTCTTTTTGGAACAAATTTTCAAATGTTTTATCAAACTTTTCTTGTACTGAAAATTAGCATGGCATTTGCTACATTTTTCTCTAATTGCTGCGTCTTGGGAAGCTAGATGACCTTTGTAGTTATACAAAGTTCCAAACCCTCTACTTCAAACGGAACATGTAAATCTAAATGTCTTCTCATGGTGAGTTTTAACATGTAGTGAATGTCCATATTTTGAACTGAACGTTTTCCCGCATTTTGCGCACACATGCTTCACATCTGCCAAGCTGGAAGACTTGTCCATTTTTAGCTCACCTGGACCAAAGGTCCATGTGAGCTTTTACCATCACTTGGCGTTCGTCGTCGTCGTCGTCGTCGTCTGTTAACAATTTTTCAAACGTTAACTTGTCCGACACCATAAGTCCAATTGCAACCAAACTTGGTACATTTGTTTAGTGGCATTATGTGTACAAAAATGTCGTTCGGATTTTTGATTCGTAAAAAAACATGGCTACCATGGCTAAAAATAGAACATAGGGGTCAAATTACAGTTTTTTTGCAAATAACTTAAAAACGATTACAGATATCAAAATTCTGGCAAGGGTAAAAGTGATCAGCATGTCAAGATCTACCAGCACTGAAATTTTCAAGAAAATCCAATAACCCATGTAGGAGTTATTGCCCTTTTCCGAGTTTTTTCTAAAATTTGCACTTTGTATACTCAATATCTTGAAAATTATTAAAGTTATTTGAGAAATTTAAATTGCATATTTGTTCAGCACATCAAGATTTACAAAAAATGTAATATGGTCAATGCTGTAGGACCATTCCATAAATGTTTAGCTCATTAATCTCTTCAAAAGTGTCCATTGGGTCAAGGTAAGAGATATTGCAAAACTGTTTGACAAATATAGGCAGAAATTTTCACAAGGATTTTTTTTTCGGTGTTTTGTTTGGTGAAATGAATACTATTGCAGATAGAGAAAAGCTGTAAGTTTTTAAACTAAAGTGCTACAAAGATCTCAAATGGTCAAAGTTGTCTGGTGTTCCCTTTTAGGCGTTATACACTGTAGTTCATAGAAAACACTATTATGCCTTAAGGACCAGGTGAGCGATTCAGGCTCCTGGGAGCCTCTTGTTTTCCTGTGCTTTGGTCGAATGTGTCTTTGTAAATTCTACTTGTACGCAGACATGTAATCACACTGGTCACATTTACGTTTTCTTTTTGTTGTTTCAATTTCCACCTCATAGCCTTCAATTTTAAATGAATCGTCCATTGCATTGATAGAAACAGCCTAGAAAAAATCAAATATGTTGCATTACCAAATTAATATAAAAATGCTTAAAGTTAAAAGGTGTATAATTCCGTAGGGCGATTCCCATAACCAAACCTGATAAATCTAGTATCAGAAAACAAACAAATGTCTATTATTTTTAATCAGTTATTTCAGTTTTAATATTTTTTTATGTATAGATTTGGAATTTTATATCTGCATTTCCCGTGTAAGTAAGCGTGGTGATCGGTCACACATAATAATTATTTAAGGAATGTTTCCATTTTTTTAACAGGTTATACGATATAACCTGGTTTGGGTCAATTTAAGCATAATAAAGCAGTGGTTTATGAATGCCATAAACTTACCAAAACCAGGTTATTGAAGTTTAACATGTTCAAAAATTGGAAACATTCCTTATAATGTAATAGAAGTACAATGATTCCTTGATTTTAATTTACATGTGGCAGATTAATCTGGTATCACAAGACCAAACCAGGTTATACAGTATAACCAATGTTGGTCTATGATGTTCATCCAATCAAATTAAATAAAAAGACACTAATGGTTTTTGATACTGGCTTTATCACGTTGAATATCGGTCGAGACGAAGGCGAGACATATATTCAAATTGACGAAGTCAATATTTAGTACATTAGTGTCTATTATTATTTATCGGCGAGGCATCCGCTTTTGACGTCATAAAGTAGTGCATGATATTTTCGAGTGTCATGTCATGTACATGAATAATGAAAATGTCTGAATATTACATCAAAGGAAAAAGTAATTACAAAATTTCTCGACCTGTAGACATCAAAAAAATGTTACTCAAATAACTGATATCTTTATTTGCAAAAATACGCCCATGAGTAGTATGTATGCGGTTTTCAGTTATTATTTGAGGTGGTGCTACCGGAAGTGACGTGACCGGAACCGGAAGTCAGGTGACCGGAACCGGAAGTGATTTTTGCGCGCATGCGCAACCGGAAGTGGGTAGTTTTCCCGCCCTTTGTTGCCGGAAGTGACGCAAGTCACGTGGTAGGACCCGGATGTGTGTTCTGCGCATGCGTAGGCGGAACCGGAAGTGGTTTGCGCGCATGCGCAACCGGAAGTAGGGTGTTTTTTCCGCCATTTGTTGACGGAAGTGACGTAAGTCACGTGGTAGGACCCGGATGTGTGGTCTGCGCATGTTCGGGCGGAACCGGAAGTAGTGGGTTTTCTCCATTGACGGAAGTGACGCAAGTCACGTGCAGGGACCCGAATGTGTAGGTGGAAGTCCATAGAGACCTCCTCCAAGGGGGAGATAACTTTTCCCCATAATCTCCTCCAACAATACAAGGGGAGACAAAAAAAAAGCTGATCTGCATTTAAACAAGGCTGTCAACTGTCAACATTCGAAGCAAACCATTATGATGGCTTCAAATGCAGGCTGCATTAACTTTTTTTTTTTTTTTCTATTTTTTTTTGGTTATAAGTCTGGTCCATTTGGTTGACATTCACTGCAAAACATGGCACTTTCCACGTTCTGGTGGGTTACTGCACAAGGTAAGGTTTTCCTCAACTCGGGAACGAGTTCTGGGATGACTTTGTCCACCTCCTTTAATTTTTCGTACTGTTCAAAATCCAAACTCACTCCTTGGTCTGTCGGATGTAGCTCTTCGTCCAGAGGCGATAGAGAGTAATGGCGAACGTCTAACTTTAATTCCGGACTCTGTGCCGTGACGTACACGTTTCCACCGAGGTGTTTGTGTAGGGACGCGTATCTGTTGTGTTCCAAGTAATGAACGGCCTCGTCGATATCGTCCAAGGTATATTGGAGTTGTATCCAGCGAAACAGTGGGAAATACACTTCCATCCTCCCGTCAGTTAAGGTGATTCCCTCCTTTTCAACCTTCAGGTGTAAGCTGCCTCCCAGATGAAAGCTGGACTCTTCCGGGAAACAGATTTCCATGTCCTCTTTGTCGGGATCTGTCAGATCGTCCCTCCTATTCACCATCAGGGCGTGACAAAAACCGTTAAATGCATCCGGACCTCTTCTGGGTAGTAATTGTAGTAAGGTACGGGTCCGCATCTTCCTGGTTGGTTGATGACAAATGAATTCTCTCTGGTCCTCGTCCACTATGCCTCGTTGTACCAATACATCGACTACTTCGTCTACCGGCGTTTCGTTCACCAAAAGAACGTAATTCTTGAGCAAGGCTTGTCTGTGCTGTGGTTGCATCTCGACGTCTGTAACGTTCGAAGGAATAAGACGATATATATAGCCAGAACGCGGACGTAAAAGAGAGCACCAAGGGTGTCTACGATCAGGTCCGCGTCCACGACATGTTGCAACATGTCTGCATGACGTCATGAAACATGGCGGCGCCCACATGTCGGGAACGAGAGAGAGAGGTGGGTCACTCTGCATTTATCCAGGCTTGTGACTGGCTAGTGATAGGCTGCATTACCCCCCTTCTTTTTTTTTTTTTTTTTATATTTTTTTTTTTTTTTTTATTATTTTTTTTTATTTTTATTTTTTTATATATTTTTTTAACGATTCGTAACACGAATCTATTCACAGTGTCCGTGGCCTCTTTTGGATCCTCCAATAGTCTAGTGATATCCTTCATGACATGTCCCATACTCCGATGTATCAGATAAAAAATGCAGTGCTGGCCGCACACCGTTGAACCTTCTTCTTGTACTCTGACGGTGTTGTATGTCCACATTCGACAATGTCGATTCATGAAGTTAAGGTAAGCGATCGAGTGAGGTGGTATGCCGGTAGGATCGTAGTATTCTCCCATGGAATTGGCATCGATGTATATAGCTATCCAATGTTTTCCCTCTCGACTATCAGGATCCGTGTTCCCCACCAAGGCCGAAGGCACGTTCATGTGTCTGGGTAATCTATTTCTGGCGTACACTCCTTTAAACACCGATCTGGTCCCAGGATGATCTTTTAAGACGCCTTCGATCTCTAAAGTGTTCATCAGGCACTGTAATCAAACAGGACTTGTCTATTTCTGTCTATTTCGATGACGTTGTCGAACTCTGCATACAAAACCACGTTGATGGTAGCAGGAAGTGCTTCGGCAAAATGAATTTCTAAACGTAAGTTGCCTTGTTTTATCAGTTGAAATGTACCCACTTCAGACATATCGGGAGTCAAATCGAAGCCAAACAAGGTGTAGCCTTTAGAAAAGTCTTCTCTGGAAATGGCGTTTCCTTCGTCTTGAAACATCTTTCCGGTGCTGGTATAGAGTCCCATGTAACTTCGAATGTATTCTTCCCCACCGAAATCCGGCAGCAGGGGTTTGCTGGGTATCTGTTTTCCGTCCACGTTGAGCGCGACAAAGTTTATCTTGAAGTGTTTAAAGTTAAACGGGTTTTTCGTGATGTTTCCGTTCAAAGCATCGCTTTCTACACATCCTTTGACCAATCGCTTGGGCATCTGTCCCAGGAACATGTTGTCTTGGACGTAATTGGTGTTTCCTCTAGGTACAGTGTCCACCACCCGTCGTATGGGGTATTTGCTGCTCGTTTTTTCCAAAGCTTTGATGTGGGCCATGCGAATGGCCGGGCTCAACTGCACCTTTCTGACGAATAGACCTAAATCTCTAATCTTAACCTTGAAAGCATTGGCATGTCCCATCAAAGCAAAGACGTCTCTGCTCCTCCTCAGTTTGATTTTCAGTTCAACTTGATTTAATAAGTATTTATCTTGACAAAATAAGTCTACGTGAAGTTTTCCCATCATCTGGACTTGTCTGCTTTCGGCAATCAATGCCTTTCTGCTGGAGAATCCCACGTTGTCGTCGGTTCTAGCCTCTATGTGTTCGGGTGTGTCTTTGTACCACATGACTCCGGTCAATTGAGATTCTTTGGCACCGGGTCCGTAGCTGAGCAAAGTTTCTATATAGGCCCGATGCGGGTAAACACTCGTGGGCGGGGACACCAATTTCTCGTTGAGACTCACACTGACATCGCTAAAGAGCGAATGCATCCATAGATTCACAGGTCCCACGTCCGAATCGTTGGCCAAATTGCTTCCGTCCGCTTTCACGATCTGTGCCTCTACGAATAGATACGTGTTGGCCAAGTCGATGTAGTCTTCTCCGGCCCCGCTTACGACGAATTCGTAAGGTCCTTGGTCCGTCAGAGCCGATGTCACACCTTTCTGTTCCCAATATCCGTGTTCAACACTGGTCTGGGTGGGTGGCACCCCAAACAAGTCCAATTTCGATTTAGTGCATTCGCACGAGTGTGGATGTACGAGTGACATTATCCGAAAACGTCTTGCGATGTGGTCCGTTGCTTGGTCAGACGACGTCTGATACGTTTCTTGGGTGCAGGTCTTTTTATAACTCGTTCTCCGGGTGGGCCGGCATACCCGATGGCTTTCTTGAACATGTTTTTGCCTGCCGTTTTCAATCTGGACTTGGCAGCTTGTTTCAAATTCTTTCCTTCTACGGCGTCTCCGGCAATGCGTAGTCCCGTTTTCAACGCTTGGCGACCCAGTGTCTTGGCTCCTTTTTTCAGTAACGGCATGGCCGCCTTAAACAATCCTCCAAACACGCTTCCCAATCCGTGTCCCTTTTGAAATCGACTTCCCCCATAGACGGGATAACCACTCCCCGCTTGATGAAGATAATAGTCTTCGTAAGACTTGGCATCACAACAATGACGTGTTTTCATGTTAAAAACTTCTTTTTTCTGCAGTGAAGTGTTACTACCACTCGTCCACGTTCGAATGGCACGATTCCTCCCGTGTCGTCCCTTATATCTATTTCGATGTCCTGGAATTGGCGCTGTACGAGGGTACAGTATTGAATGGGATCGAACACATGCGTGTACCCTTTCGGTCTGAATTTATTAAGACCTCCATAACTCCCGGGATCAGGAACATGGTAATACGTCGAGTCCATGTCCTAAACTAACAGCGGTTGGATGTGACATTTCTTTTTAATACGGTGTCCACGTCAATGCCTTGGGAGTTTTCGGTGTTTGCCATCGTTTCGGAGACGGACTTTGTTGTCGTTTTCGAGCTCTCGGTGTTCTTTTCGTTTGATGAATATGTCTCCATCTTTCTTCGTGACCTATCAAATCTTGTGGGACGTTAGCTTCTCTTAACGCGTCGCCAAACCTTTCCCATCCTTCCGGGTTAAAATATTTCCTTTTACGCAAGACGTCGTTGACTAAATCCACCACATTGCTTCCCTTGATGGTTTCTCCTTTAAACGTTAATTCTCCCTTCTCGTTCCACGTGATCTCTGGACTGGCTTTCATTTTCTTCCATAAAAGTTCTGTTTTTCCTTTGAGTGTTTTGGGAACACTGTCTATGACCTCTTTCTCCAAGGGATCTTCGGAAGTTGTCGGGAGTTCCGGGACCACAGGTCTGGGTCTATAATCATCGTGTATATTCATATAACGATAAAGAGACTGATCATATAATTTCAATCGCTCCTCGGTCGGTAGTTCCAAGATATCGTGCATCTTTCTATCTAAGGTATCCATGGCTCGGATTCGCTGATCGACCGGAGGTTTGGGTCGCTGTGGGATCTGAGTAGACGTATTCAAATACAAGATCTTCATTGTAACAATCCGGAGAGTAACGGTCCCACGACGGATGCAATGGGTGCCAAGAGAGAGCCCAAGAATCCTCCTTTCTGTAAAATGACTTTTTTCTTTTTGAGGCTGACCGTCTTTTTCGCCAGTTCTCGGAGTCCGCTTTTATTTCGTTTCAATTTATCTTTCTGTGCACGAGTTAACTCGACGTGTCCTTTCAAAACGTTATCAGCACACTCGCACAAACACTCGATGAGACTTCGATCGGCTTTCCGTATGAGATGTTTTTGAACGCAAGGCTTTGCGTGTCGTAAATATACTAGATCGTTGGCGTGTTTTCGGAGACGTGTCGAGACCATGTTCTCTCTTCCGTTTTCTGGTTAAGACTGACGTGACGCTGTATTCATCGACGTATTTATGCATCCACGTAAGCACTCTGTACTTCTCCCGGGAAAATATGGCTTCTCAATCTCAGTCGATCTGGAGTCTGTTGTTTCATGTCGATGATTAAATACCCGTGAGGTTCGGCCGTGGCGGCAGCATAGGCATCTAATAAAAGATCCCCTTTCCGAGGAAACATTTGTCGAGCCAAACTATGAATCTGAGAAGCGTCTCTATGTAATGAGCATTGAGACTGATGGTCCTGTGGTGTTTACCCTGATGAAAGATGTTTTGTACGATATACATGACGCTGATGTTTCGATGATGACTCTTTTTAGTAAATAAGGAAGCCACTTGGTCATCGGTTTCTGTCATCAAATCATCGATGATAATCAAGTGTCGCCTACTCGAATCTAAACTATCGATATCGGGTAGTCCTTGTATAAATTCTACACCGTCCACGGTACCATAAAGCGTTTGGTATTCGCTATAACACCATAAAATTCGAGCAGGAAAAGGGCACATCATATGGTGGATATTAGCCACGAATCGTTTGACAAAGACCGATTTCCCACTTCCCGTAGGACCGGCAATCAAACAGGTAAACGGGTGAATCCAAGGCATGAAATGATTCGGATCGAATCCATCTGAACAATAAAAGATATTGGGGTCTTTGGTAGGATTACAATAGTAAGGTTCTTCTTGCTCAAGGAATGGGGTTTGTTGATCGGAAGGCCACTCGGTACTCATGTTGTCGGTTTGAGTGCTAGATCAAGACTGATCGTGGTGATTGTATACTGTTATATTTATCGACGACCAACACAAACGAAACAGTTTCATATTTTATTTTACATTTTTACAAAATCTACATCAGTCAATGTTTTGAGTTCTGGTTCTTTCTCTTCAAACAGAGGTACGATCTTCTTCAGTTCTTGCCATTCGTAGGAACTCAGTGTTATACCTCTCTTGGTCGGTTGTAAAGTCCATTCTCCGTTAGGCACGAAATGTTTTCTGACGTGAATGATAGGCGAGGGTGCTTTAATGATGACATAAACATCTTCTCCCAGATGATATCTCCAGTCCACCGGTTCTTTGTCCTTGATTCTGGTGACCAAGTCGTCCACCACTTCTGTGGTACTGCACAACATTTTCCACTGCATTAACGACAGGCTGACTCCGGTCTTGGTGGGCACCGTTTCACTTTCCCAAAATCTGAGATCTACTCTTTTACTGCCATTCCATTCTGTCAGCTCTGCATAACGTCCTCCACCCAATGGTACTTTCAAAGGAATATCGGAATCTGTCATGGCGTCTTGGACGATATCGCTCTCGGTCTGGTCTTTGGTTTTCTTTTCTTTACGTGGCATGTCGGCTGACTGATTCTTTTTCTAGCTGGTCTATTTATATATATATATTTGTAAAGATGGACTGGATTGGTTCTTATATCATGAAACTCGAAACAGGATTGGCTATCTTTAAGACATCTTGATTTGTTAACTTCTTCCGCTCCGATTGGTCGAAAATCTGTCATTTTCATTGGTCAATTCCAACCTTTTCGATAGATCAACACGATGATACATTGTCCAAATATGCGGCGCCCAATCCGGAAACTGTTCACAATAGGTACGAGTAAACACCGACAATACGACCAGTCTTCCTTGGTTCACCACACCGTCTTCGAACATGGCAGTGACGATTCTCTCGTATGCTTGGAAGGGGTCCATCGTACGAATGACTTCTCTGATTATCTTCACTTCCTTTTATGACACTAGGCATTGACAGGCACGTCTTTCCTCTATAAATAGAAAATGAGTGTAAATTTAGAAACATAGTTTTTTTTTCCAAACACCCACTATGGTCCGCGGTCAGGGCTTTTAACGACCTGACAACCCTCAACGAGAGGGGGTCCCCTATCCACCACCTGGGGGACGCGCTAGGCAGCTTTTTTTTGTTATCGGTTAACAGACGACTCAAAAAAGAGTGGTCTGTTCATACATCAAATGAAAAGCTTTCCCACTACATAAAGTACATATGTACAATCGAGTCGGTCAGCCGTTCATCCGATTAAATATCTAAGGGTGTCGTAGACACCCCGTCCGCCAAAACTTTACGTTTTGGGTAAAAGTACGAAAAACCAGCTCGCTCTTGCAAGTAGGTATAGATTTGATTGTCTACAGAGCGAAACCCTCTGTTGGTTCCGGAGCCAGAGTTCTTCGACAGGAGAACGTCCATGTATTTCTCCTTGTTGATGTCGTTTGTTCTCCTGTTGACTCCTTTACAGCTGAACTTGGTTTCGTCTCCAAAGCAGAAGTACGTCTTGCTACACAGGGCAATCATCCCGTCACCACTGAATTCTGTCTTGAATAGTCCTGGAGTCCTCTTGTCCCAAGCAGCCAGTTGTGGTGTGTCAGTACGGGGAAACCAATTCTTCTTCTCTGCTTCAAAGCGCCGACGCAACTCCGGTTTGATCACTTCCTCCAAACTATCGCCAGAGAGAGCCATGTAGGCACTGTCGGTGTCCATTGCACAATATTGATAATCACGGCGATCCACAAAAACGTCCATAAAATCGTAATAAAATTCCAACATCCGAAGCTTGGCGTACTGGTAAACGAAACACCCAATGTGCATGGGCAGGTCCAGGTGTATGGTCTTCTTACTCATTTCCACTTCGAAAGTTTTGTCACTCAGCTGGTTGCACCGGCGGAAAGAAGGATCCACGAGGTAGCGACTGATCTGGTGTTCCTGGCAGTAAATCACATCCGTGTGTCTTTCCTTGTTGGTCACCGTCTTGCCGTAGCTGGAATTTCCCGTCAGTTTCTCGTTTTCGGCAATTATCTTCTTATTTGGGTCGGTATCTCCGGCTCGCCTGGCATCACTGACTTGATCTCCGAAGGCTCTGAAACACGCCGACGGTGTGTACTCCACCACTTGGTAAATCTTGGTGACTTTCAGTCCGTGGTTGACGTACCATTTCAGCAACGGGGATATCACCATGATCTTCTCTCCAAACATGCTGCCGATTAAAGACTTTCTAGGCTGGGACATGATTCCTTTTTCTTCTGCATAACTCTTCATGTGGTCCCCAATGTCGTCTCTGGACACGTCCACGTTCTTGAAGACTGGAGGCATTTCTGCAAATTTTGACATTAGGTCCTCAGGTACGTGCAGGTCCACTTCTAAGGCACCAAACAACTTGTCCTCCATCACGGCTCTCATGATGTCGTCTTCGGTCATGGTGGCGAAACGATCGCAGGGTCTCTGTCTCTGAGACACGAAGGTCTTGATTCCTTGGTCTTCTTTCTTTAACCGATCCCATTCGCACTCCCACATCTGTTTCACTTGGTAGTCGTTTTCTGTAATGTACTCTATTTTTTCTCGGGTAGTCTTGTTTAATTCTTCCAAGCTCTTTCCGTTCAACGGGTTTTCTGTCTTTCCCCGAGTCAGGCGACAACAATGTCCGTGCCACAGGCAGCCCTGGAACTCGTAAACTGTATTAGTATCCTTACAGTAGCCGTCCACGGGAAGGCGCCGACGTCCGATCAGTTTTTCCGTGTCGTTCCCCTGGTGACGTATGTGGTGTCCTGTCTTCTTGGCTTCCCATTCCATCCACTCGATTGCCATTCTTTCGTACCTTCGCGGTGTCTGTCTTTTAAAATGGTCCTCGCTCTTGCGTCGGACGAAGTGACCCGTTGGCATATCCTGCATGATGCTCCACAGGTACAAAGCATTGGCGTCCACACCGTAGATCTTCTTGCACGGTTTTGGGTCTTCGTATTCAGCAGGCCGGATGAAGGTCTGGTCTTTCTCGTGGTATCTGTGGAAGACGATGCTGGGTCCGCCCACTATGTTTTCTTTGTATAACTCGTACAGATCTTTGTTCTTCTCGTCCGGAACGGTGAAATAATCGGATAGACCATCGAACATGGTTTTCAGTGTGAGTCCCGGTACGCTGATGCCGTGTTTAAACATGTCCACCTTCAATCCCTTGTAATATACAAACATCTTCTCGATGGCTTCCAGCATGGGCTCCACGTCTTTGTTGTTGTACCATATCAGGAACTCTTTCACGTTCTTCATTTTCTTTTCCTGCCAGACTTGGCGACACAGCTGGTACTCTTCGGGTGCAATGTTCTCGTTTTTCAGCGTACTGAAAAATGCCTGGTGTGGTGGTAACTCCGTCACTGCCAACTTGTCTAAACCCGTCATCCACTCGTATGGAAAAAATCCTTTCTCTTCCGCACAGCCGTAGGCTTTCAAAAACTGTGAGTAACTAAAGCCGGGAGCCAGGTAGTTGGTGATGTCCAAAAATTTCAACTTCTCCGTCTTGATACACATGAAATTGTTATTGCGCTTCACTGTATACTTTATCTTGTGACTTTCCACCAGACGAGTGAAGAAATCTATCTTCATGGCGTTCACGTCGTATTTCCCGGTGTTGAACCCAATCACGGGTAATTCTTGGAGATGTCGTTCTAGTTGCTGCTTCAACTTGTACAGGTGATGTTTCTTTTCCTGGCGTTCTCGCTCTTCGTCGTCTTGGTATTCTTCCAGGTCCCGGTCCAGTCTCTCTTGGATCTCTTCAAATACACCAGCATACCTGGGCATCAGTAGGCGAAAGGCTTTGTCACTTATTTCTGTCAAATGTATCAAACACGAATCAACTGTTTCACTGCTATCGCCTTCGGACACGAAACAAATTGGCTCTGTAAACTCCGGTACGTTGGAACACACGGAAACGCTGAGCAAAACGTGTTGACTGGTCCATTCCAATTTATCCGACCTCGGTTTGTCTGTAGGTTGAAGCATCGCCTCTATATCGTAGGTGGCTCTGTACGGATAATATCTGTCTTCTACCGGAACTTGGATTCCTTCGTCCTCCAAACGTTCGAACACTGTCTGTGGTGTATGGTACACTCCGCCGGGGTATTTGTAGAGTACTTCGCCGGTGCAGGTTCTCTCGTGTCTATGAAGTTCATATGCTGACTTCCACAACTTGTCACATTTTGAACACAGGTAACTGTGACTGTATTTCTCCATGTTGCTGACATAACTAAAATGGTTGTCGTACAAATTCAAGTTCATGGTGTCCTGGAAACTGTAAGGAGAACGTCGTACTAATCTCGCCGCTACGTCGCCGTCTTCTGTCTCTTGAAGATCGTACACACAGATGTTGAGTTGGAACAGTGGTTCGATGTACGCCAAATCGTCTAAACAAATGCCTTTGAAATCACCGCCGGCCATTTCTGTCTTCTGCAAATATTGGCGATGGTAAGTCTTGGCAGGTACTTCTACGTCTTTCACGGGAGCTCCACCGTGGACGGCCAAACACCGGAAAAAACACAAATTGTCATCATATGGCCCATTGGATCCAGCAACCAGTGCGACAACACCACGGTTTTTCAAAATGAAGTCTGGTAACATAACTCTGGCTCCTATCGGGTGTTCCACCAACTTGTTGACATAAAACGTGGCATTTGTCAGTAAATGCACCACCCACTTGGTATCTGGTCTCTGCTGCCGGATGAACTCCAAAATGTCGTGACGGCTCAATTCTTCCAAAAACTTCTCTATGTCTTCTTCGTTTCTAATCAGGTGTGGTATGTTGAAAAACCTGGCGTTGTTCTGGCTGGAATGGAAGTATCTAAGTTCTCCGGTCTCTACGTTCCTCAGTACAAAGCCAAACGACACGTTGATCTTGAAGGCCGTGGTCTGCAGTTCGAACATGTGGCGAACCATGTCAGAAAAGGTACCAGTTGTAATTTCGTTCAACGTAAAGTTGAACCGATCCTGGACACGGTTGCCGGTATTTTCTTCTGTCCGGATGGACTGCCAGTGCCTCAGGTACAAAACCCTGGTATCGGGATCTTCTGGCAATACGTCTGGCTGAAGGTTGATGGCTGTCTTCACTGGTAGGTTGTCTGGTCTGCTCATCCTGCGTCTTTCCGCACTGGGGCCAGGTAGTGGCGAGGCTGGTCTCTTGACTGGTTTCATCATCCTGGGCTTGGCATCTGGCTTGGTATGCAACAGTCTGTGGCGAGCAAGGTTGTCCGATCTGTTAAAGTACTGCCCACAGTCTGGACACTCCAGGGTGTACTGGTGGGACTCCTGGTGGCGATTCCTGACATCTGCTCTGGTAAACTCCTTTCCACATACCTGGCATGAATACGTCTGGTCCGCAACAGCATGTGTCTTCTGGTGGCGAAGCAGGTTTCTCTTCTCCGTAAACGTCTTACTGCACTTCTCGCAAGAGAACATAGTCGTTACCTTTTCAAAGGTTCAAGACGATATGTATAAATTTTCATCTGTATATATAGCCAGAACGCGGACGTAAAAGAGAGCACCAAGGGTGTCTTCGCTCAGGTCCGCGTCGACCAAAATTTTCGATTTTTTCCTGAACGCGGACGGAATAGAGAGCACCATGGGTGTCTACGATCAGGTCCGCGTCCACGACATGTTTCAACACGTTTTCTAATGGAAATTTCCATGACGTCACATTAACGGGATCCAACATGAACGCCAAAAAATATAAAAAATAAAAAATAAAAAATAATAAAAAATTAAAAAAAATTAAAAATAAAAAAATAAAAAAAATAAAAATAATAATAATAAAAATTAAAAAAAAAAATAATAAAAAATTTAAAAAATATGTAAATATATTAAATAAAAAAAATATGATAATATAAATAGAAAAAAAAATTAAGAAAATAATAAAATACTTACCTAACCCTAAAATAATCTTATCCCTAACACTAGTACCACTTCAAAGTCATAAGGGATTGAGACCAATCCACCCTTTGAAACATGACTTTGAAGCAGGCTGCAAAGCAGAACTAGTGTTAGGGTAAACGATTGTCTTTAGGGTGCTTTCAGGTCTGAGTACAGAGCAGCGTTGAGCAGCAAAGAACAAGAGAAGAGCAGCGATGACGAACAGCAACAAGCCTGAGTAGCCATGAGCAGCAAAGAACGGGATGGGGCAAGAGAAGAGAAACTAAGTGAATGCAATGAAATGGACCGCCGTTGCTAAGGCGGTTGCTAAGGATACCCCTCCATTGGTGACAAGCATCACTTGGAGGTAAGGGGACATAATCCAATCCTAGTCCTCACAGAAAACAGCACCCCCACAGTTGAAAAGAGCGGGATAAGAGGAGATAATCCAATAGTGTACTTCGTATACTCTCGGACATAACAGTGAGAGTATCAGACCGATGAAAGAGCCAGAGACGACCGAGAAGTGCGGGAAAAGGGGAGATAATTAAATCTGGTCAAGCATGGCACATCCGGGTCCGTGACTTGCGTCACTTCCGTCAATGGAGAAAACCCACTACTTCCGGTTGCACCAACCACTTCCGGTTCCGCCCGAACATGCGCAGACCACACATCCGGGTCCTACCACGTGACTTACGGCACTTCCGTCAACAAATGGCGGAAAAAACACCCTACTTCCGGTTGCGCATGCGCGCAAACCACTTCCGGGTACTTCCGGTTCCGCCTACGCATAACACACATCCGGGTCCTACCAAGTGACTTGCGTCACTTCCGGCAACAAAGGGCGGGAAAACTACCCACTTCCGGTTGCGCATGCGCGCTAAAATCACTTCCGGTTCCGGTCACGTCACTTCCGGCAGCTCCACCTCAGCTCCACCTCAAATACGACTTGAAAACCGCATACATACTACTCCCATGTGGGCCAAGAAAATACAAACACCGAACAAAGAAACAAACACAAAGTCAATGGTACAAATTATTTATAAATATAAAACTCAAGTTACTCGATTAGAATCCGATCGACACACTTGCAAATTAATCTAAGAGATTTTCTGGAAATAATAGATTAGGAGGTGAGAAGGAGTGAGCTATCTTCAGCAAATTTTAAGACCCGGGTCTTTGATTTTAATTATCCTAAGCGTATTCATACGTACTTTATAAATGTATTTTGAGCTGCCTGCTGTATCATTAAGATTCAACTTGTATATGTGTTGTTTTTTTTAATACTCAGAGATCATAGTATTACACTTACAAATACACGATATGTGTTGCGAGCAACCTGATACCTTGATTGTGTTTCATTTTATGCCGAAATATGCATTAAACTTTTCACACAAGATGTCAAGCAACTGTACAGTGCTATCGAAAGCCACTATACAGCAAATATTTTTTGTCTTGGCAAGCACCTATACAAACCAAGTTAGTATTGTTTCACATTCATTTCAATATAGGTAATTAACGAGGCAACATAGGAAATTCGTATTTAACCTGAAGATTAAGTGATCATTGTAGTATTCAAAATAAATATTATTGATAGGAAAAGAAACAGAAAGTCAGGTTTACAAAGCATTTGAAGAAGCCGTGTTGTACCAACAATAGATGATTTCGAAGCATTTTTTACTTGATATGTCTTTTATAATGAATAAATGTAGGTTTTAACAAGCAGGAATGAATAACATCTTATTGTTTTAAATTCTTATCGATTGATTTAATTGAAAAGTATTTTTGTAAACATGGAAAATTGTCAAAAGCTTACCTTCTCCAACTCGTGTATCCTGATCTACTGCTTGACGGAATCGCAACTCAAATGCTAAAAAAAGTACTGTACACTTCCGCTCCCACACTGTGTATATAGTATTTTGAATGGAGTGTAAACATGTACTGTATGGGTTTTTGTATAATCAAAAATGGCTTCTTAAGTAAAACAAGATGATTTGATGGCTTATTCTAATTCACTACCTTGCTGTTTGATTGATTTATTATAGTGTATAAAACACAATGAACATCGAGACAACAGTGTTTTTATAAATGCCTGTGATTTATTTTGTGCACGAAATTAAAACAAATTACTAGACTAAGAATGCTCCGAAATCTGAAAAAAATATAATAACGAGGCATAATCAGATATATTAAAAAACACAAAACTAATATTAGATGGTAGCAATGATATATTTCATTCTTTATAAACAAATACCAAATGTATACATATTTTCTACCTAAAATACCATTCTAAATTTTATTCAAAGTAATAGTGAAATACAAGTAAATATTTTGCACATTTGACTTCCAGCTAAGATTGTTAAGGAGAGTCTAGATCTGTCCCTAAAAAAGAGAAAAGAAATGAATCATTAACGTGAATTTAATTTATATGATTATCCATGTTTTTTAAATAAACTCGTTCGCCGCGACAACAAATGTATCCGCCGCGAAAATATCTCGTTTCCCGAAAATTCGCGGCGGAAACACCACGGATTTAGCGCGTGAGAAAAGAAAATCCGACGCGGTACACCGCGAAAGCATATGCGCCGCACCCCCCGCGCTGACCGTGCTGTAACAGGGTCTAACAGAAGTTTTCCAGAATGTAGTCCAAGGATTCTTTCATTTAAATCAGATTCAGGTCTATCCAATTTTTTTTGGATATCATAACAAATGTTATTATTTTAGGATAATTTCGGGTATGTAATTTTAGCTTTCCTGGATATTTTCGGGTCACAAATTCGATATAACGTGGATAATTTCGGGTAGGGGTATCAAGTTTACCGACGCACCCCCTGTCATAAAATGGTCAAGTTACCCACCCCGAGGATTTACACACACTTTGGTACTAATTTGGGTCTATTATTTCGGGTATTATTTCAAGAACATGTGCTGTATAATGTGTGTATGTGCCATTTAATTGTACATTATACACATTTATCATCTGGTCAGATTGAGTGCTATATATATATATATATATATATATATTCAATTCCTCAGATTTTTGCATATAAACATCAGTATTAGTTCGGGTGTTCGGTGTGCTTTTTCGATATTGCTGATTAATTGGGTAGGTAATTTCATCAAAATTATTTTTTCCTGTATATTATTCACATGGACCCTAGCATTTGCTTGGGTGACTTTTCTTCAATTTCAGAAATAATATAAATAGTAATGTTCAATGTCCGTACGCCCCCGTCAAAAATGCAGAGAGCCCCCCCCCCCTTTATCCTTATCATTGAAGGGAGTACCCAACACTTTGACTAAAATAGATTTGGCTCGTTTAATTTTCATAAAATTTTGACAAAATATTTAATTTGACCTGTTGACAAAAATATAATAATTTCAAGAAATTTGAACCACACAATTTACGGGAATAATTTCATTGGATATATAGTAGTTTGACAAACACTAACCTTGATCATTGAGAAGCTTATTTCTCTTTATTAATAATATGTGATTAAAACGTTCAGCTGATTTTTAAAGAGTTACCTCCCTTAGGTGTTCTGTAACCCCTTAATAAGACATTTATTGACTTTTCATGAGGAGTATTCATGACTATACGGATCTGGTCAGACACTGGTCAACCTCTGCCGTTGGCCTCGGCCAACCAATGTCTGACCAGGTCAGTATAAACATGAGTAGACCTCATAAAGTTAATATAGTGTGTACATATAGCTGCTAGAGCAGAACTAGCTCAATACCCTATAGATATTTATATAAAACTTCAATCACTGAAGTATTTAGCGAGAATATCCAGTAGTGATAATAATCCATTATTATATGATGCCCTTTCACTCTCTAAAAATCTGAATTCAATTGGTACATTTGCTTGGTTTTCATATGTTAAAAATATATGCGAATTAAATAATTTAGATGTAATCGATGTTATGAAAGTGGATTATAATGCAAATAAGGTAGACAAATTTATTCTGGAGAGTAATTTTGAGATCAAGAAACCAATGTGTAAAATGAGAATCAGTGACCACTTCCTAGACATTGAAAGAGGATGATACGCAAGATTAAACGGGAAAACCGTATATGCATACAATGTAATTTAGAATTAGAAAATGTGAATAATTTTTTCCTAACTTGCCCTAAATATAAATCTCTTCGGCAAATTTTAGAAACTGAAATCGATAAAATATGTCCATAATTTAAAAACTTTGATAAAAAAAAAAACAAACACTTCTTTCTTCATATCAAATTATGCAATTTACAGCTCCATTCATTAGAAAGTCTTTAATACTGAGGAGAGTGGACCCTGCTATAGCTACAATAATGTAGCTCCTGTGACAGCTTTTGTCTCGGCGGAGCTACAAAGCGGACCCGTTAGTCGTAATAGAGCAGCCGGGTGTGATTCACACCCGTAGGTTTTATGCATATTTTCCACCTGTTTTTGTTCAAAAACTTTAAAAATATTATATTATCATTATCAGTTAATATAAAGTAACATACCATGACCTAACGGGAGATTTCCAATCCAGAAATCCGGCATATTTAAAATTTTCATCCATGTTTTGAATTATGTTTAGTTTTCAGGTCCCGGTGTGATTCTCGCTAAACAGGACAAATATAACTAAGGAGCAAATCAAAAACGTAATCCATTGGACAGACAAACCCGGGAAGACAAATGATTAACCACAAGCACAACAAATAAACACTGAAAACTGAAAAAAAAACAATGAACACGAACTTGCATAAAAACCAGGACTGAACCTAGGTGCTCCGGAAGGGTAAGCTCTTCCTGTTCCGTATTTGGCACCGTCGTGAAGTTCAACAAAGTCAATCCGGTGGAAGTCACAAATCGGTGGAGGCACATGAAATGTTACGACTGCAGTCGGAACAGGTCCAACATCATCTTAGATATTGGAACACTGTAAAGGTCAATCCAATTGTGATGACGACAGTAAAATTTTCTAAGTGATGACATCAACTTATCCCCGATAAAACCCTGGTTAAGAAGCTTTTGTGACAGCAGTAACCCTTTTATTCGAAGTCAGGGTAACTCACGCATGCCGTTGAAAATCGGAAGTGACGTTCCAAATAAGGAAATTTCCATTGACAAAATACTAGTTCCCGCATATGGTCAGTCATAGTCGTAGTAAAGATATCCATTTAAGGTCAGGCCACGCCTCCTGCGCTATCGCGATGTCTGTAATGGCGGAAAGAAAATTTTTAAACCGATAATATGACAAGATATGCAAAACAACGATTTCAAAATTAATAATGAAGAACATTTACATTTAATACTGGAAATTGTACAGTTCAATGATATTTCAGTTAAACACGACATCTTATTGCATTACCTAAAAGGTATTTTTGCTCCATTACGAGTAATGAGATCGCTTTGTAGCTCCGCCGAGTCAAAAGTTATCACATGAGCTACACTGATTATTGTAACTAGACCCTGCTACTGCATAGTTTATAGTACATGAATTAATTTTCTTGATTTAATGCTTGTTTGTTTAGTTTATGATTTATTGACATGAATGCCATCAACCCTATAATTGTACATATAAAGATATTTCATACATTTCAAACCTAATGTTAAAACCCTTTTAAACTTTTTCGATTACACAATCAAACCAATTTTATTATACGGTTCAGAAATTTGGGACAATTTTCTCAAAACAAATTACGATCTAAAGGTGATTTTTATTTTTCACAACTTTATAAAAAGACTTAAGGTGGTACCTAACACTACAGGGAGATAACTCTGTAAAATCAGCTAAACGTTTTAATAACGTTGTGTTGTTAA
This sequence comes from Mytilisepta virgata, assembly GCA_028015205.1. Classification (NCBI taxonomy): domain Eukaryota; kingdom Metazoa; phylum Mollusca; class Bivalvia; order Mytilida; family Mytilidae; genus Mytilisepta; species Mytilisepta virgata. Next base: position 37,934,240 of record CM051513.1, on the reverse strand, counting down.
GGGAATATTAAGCTTTTCAATGATCAATATTAGTGTTTGTCAAACTGCTATACAATCAGTGTAATTTTTCTGATAAATTGGTTGGTTCAAATGTTTTGAAGTTTTAAAATTTTTGTCAATGGGTCAAAGTAAATACTTTGTCAAAATTTTATGAAAATTAAACGAGCCAAATTAATTTTAGTGAAAGTGTTGGGTACCACCTTAATTATTGAAAAAACACATGTCAAATATTGCAGGTACCAAGAAGGACTACAAACATAGTGGGCATTACCGATTGTTTCTTGAAGTTCTCCTAAACAGAACTTTTGGATAAGATTATCAGAACAAACTGAAGCATTTGAAAATCAAAAAAAAATATCTAACAAAAGTAATGATTGTTGGTATGGAAGCATTAAATCAATTCTAGAGAATTTAGAAATACATGAATCCCCAATATCTGTGAAACCACAAAACTAGTTTAATAACATATATTTTGCGGAAACTTAAGGTTAAATAGGACTCTATGGGAAATTCATTTAAAAATCTTCTTGTCTGAAACTAATGATCCAATTGCAACCAAACTTTGCAGCAATGGTCCATAAATGGTCCTCTTTCAGAATTATGCCCGATGAACCAGACGAGTTATAACCAAGATGGCCGCCACAGCCGAACTTAGTTTAACATAGGACCCTATCGGAAATTCTTTACAAATCTTCTTGTCTGAATCAGTGATAAATGATATGTGACTGATTAGGATAACCTAAATTGATAATGTAAATACATGTAGTGAACTGTTTTTATGATGACATGTACTAATTAAGTGTAAATTTTCTACGTGCAAATGACGTGGTGTAGTGTTTCATTGAAGATGGCATCCACTTTTTACTTCAATGTCCATCACTTGAAACTGAAAGATTTGAATTTATTACAAATATATCCTCCAAATCCAAGAGCTTAATTGGCTGGCAATGTGTGACCCACGGCTCTCCTGTCGGACGTTAATTGATACATTTTTTAAAAATGTTATAATAGTATATTTTTCTGTCTGTTGTGTTCACCCAATAAAGCTCTGTATTTGTTGTCTCCCTTTTCACACGTTCATCTCTGCAATAAATATTAAATTCAATTCAATACTTTATTAAAGTCTCATCTCTCCAATATACAATATAATAAAACATCAATACATAAAACGTATTAACTGTATATAAGTATAAAAAGAGAGCCATTCTTTACAGAATTATAAGAGACTATATAACTTAAAACACGAAAAAGCATCTGACATAAAACATACATTGTATTTGTAATTATATACATTAGTTACAGTATAAAACATGTCTACGTCTATTTAAAATAAGATAACAGGCTTTGGCACAGTTTCGTATAATATTGGCATCTGTGAATAAAAACACTAATTTCTGCATATCGTTAAACGAAATAAAACCTTGATTAATACGTATTGCTTCATTAAATAAATCTTGTCTAAAATCGTTATATAAGGTACATGATAAAATTACATGAGCTTCATCTTCTAAAACTTTACAATTATCACAGACTCTATCAAGTAAAAGTAAGTTCTCAAATCTCCGCCTTTCTATTCTTAACGGTGCTAGACCACATCGAAATTTAGCAAATGCACTTCTATGTAAAAATAACATTGGAATTTTACAATAAGTTTCAGTTTCATAACTTTTCTTAAATAAATTATAAGTACGGAGTTTATTATGACCTTTGCCTGATAAAGATCTTTCTGACTGTAAATTTAAATGCCACTCATCAACATATTTACTAAACATTCTAGACATAATAGTTTTAACAACAGAAGAAGAAGAATCAATATATTCCGTAATATTACACAAATGTTCTACATTGTACAAAATGTTTTCCTTACACAAAAATTCCAATTTATAAATTTATGATTTCTACTCATAACATCTGCCCATATAAAAACCCTTCTATTTAACCGGTTAGAACTCATATTACTCAAATGACACCAATGACGAATAGTGCATTTCCATTGTTTTTGAAAAATAGGTGTCAACCCCATATCACCTGCAATTGCAGCGTTTGGAGTATATTTACCAACTCCAAGAAAAAATCTGCAGGCTTTGTTTTGTATAGCATTAATAAAAGAAAAATTTCTACAACCCCAAATACCAGCACCATATTCAATAATTGGGAGTACCAAACTTTCATAAAGTTTAAAAAATACATCATAAGTAACACCACCTAAAATTTTTTAGCTATAACTAGTCCAAGTGCTCTGTTTGCAGAAGCCGCAACAACTTTAGCAGTTACATTATAATCTAAACATTCACTTAAAACAAGACCTAGGTAAGTATAGGTAGTAGAATATTCAATGACATTATTTCCACATTTAAATACAAAACGTGACTTATCAAAAGAAGGTGTTCTAAAATGAATGATATTACTCTTCTTGGCATTAATATTCATACAATTTTCACTCAATCATTTATCTAATGCATTTAACAACGTTTGTAGTTCATTTTCATCGTTTGCTAAAATAACAACGTCATCAGCATATAACAGAATACAAACTTTTCCATCATTTATATCAACACCACAATTAAAGGATTTCAATAATGACACTAAAGCATTGATATAAACATTAAATAGCGTAGGAGATAGCGGACATCCTTGTTTAGGGCCGCTATTGACACTAAACCACTTTGATAAATTACCATTTAATCGTATTGAACATTGCACATTTGTATATATAGACCGTAAAGCAGCACAAAAAGTTTCTGTAATACCCATTACATTTAACTTTGACCATAAAACATTTCTATTGATAGTATCATAAGCTTTCTTAAAATCGATGAAACCACAAAAAGTAGATTTACGCAGCTTCTTTCGGACATCAATTATATTGGTAAGTGTAGATAAATGATCTATTGTACTTCGATTTTGACGAAAACCATTTTGCTCATCTGCTATCAGGTTATTATCATCTACCCGTTGCCTTTCATTTAAGATATTACAATAAAGCTTATATGAAACACAGGCTAATGCAATACCCTTGTAAGCCAAGGGATCACGTGCATCCGCCATGTTCGCTTTAGGTATAGGATTAATGATAACTTTATTCCATATATCTGGAACTCTCTGAAACCTAAAGCAAAAATCTAATTAATGATATAAGAATAGACTGGAGCAATGATTATGCAAAACTTCAACGGGCAAATTATCAAATCCAGCAGATTTGCCTTTTTTTTGCTTTATCAATAGAATAAACCGTTTCACGGACGAAATGGGTTCCGTCAATGAAAAATCGTTGAAAGTATTTTTCGTACAAATATAACTTTGTGTCTCGAAAACCTTGGTTGAATTTTGTTGATTCAGCAAATTACTATATTCCGATTTCCATCTATCTAAAACATCAGTAAGTTTTGAGTTAACATTCCCATTTTGGTCTATAACCTCCATGGGAATGGCTGATTTCCGATTTTCAGCTACTCCAATCTTACCAATTTTCCTCCAGAACTACTGTTCGTTTCTTCTCGATTCCAACAAGTTCCTCCTGCATACTATACCAGTGCCTTCGCTTACATTTTTGTACCTCCCTATCAAAATTTCTTCCCCCGTGTGGGTCCCGGGGACACCATAGAATAGGCCCACAGCTCCTCGGCTTGGCGTAAGAGGCCCCTAAAGAGGCGACATGTTTGCCGTGTGTCGCAAACCCGTGTCGGTAATAGGGAGTGTTCCTGGATGGCCGGATAAACGGTTCCGATCACCATCTGGGGCACAATCTTTACCTAGACGGGAGGCCGGATGGACCCGATTCGGTCAATCGGCTGGTCACACCAATTCCTTTTGTTACATTAAATATTTATTTTTATATATCATAAACATTCTAAATTCTAAATTTCTGATTTGATGGATTGGTGTTGGCTTATGGGTCACATACCTCAACAGGCTCAAAATTATTTACTTTTTAAGTTCGGCATTTTATTCTTTATCATTATTTTGTTTTGTTTTTTATTGGTATTACGTCTAAAATATTATATTTCGGCTTTTGAAGAACTGCCTACATTTTCTTGTTGTTTTGATGTCTTTTGAATTACTATTTCCAACACCCAGTTCACAGACTGGCTGGATGACCCCGGTCCAGCCAAAACTGGTCATGACTTGCCCTCTCCTGTTTTCTCGTGGTTATTTGAAAAGATCCAAAGGAACCCTCAATGACACCTAGATACAATGGGATGGGATGGGTGGAACGCATGTATCACATAGGTTGATGTTTGGGTTCCTTGGTCTTGGAGACTAACCACTGACGGAAGCGGGGAGAAGGCGGTGGCTAATGGGGCAAGACTTCCTCGGCTTAATGAGGCCACATGTTTGCCGTGTGTGGATACCCGTAAGGATAGAGGACGGGATCCTGGTGGCTGAAACACGCCACTTTGGCCCTTACTTTATCTTAAACGGGCGGTCGGATGGGCCCGGTCCTGATCAATCGGCTGGTCACGCCAAGCCCTTGAACTTGACCTGTTTCCAAAATGTACAACAATAGTACCATTTATATAGGTTGGGTTCAAGAAGGCGGTGGCTCATGGGTCAATCGTGTGGATGTTACCTTGGGCGGTTGTCTTGCCGGGCAACCCCTGGCACAAGGCTTGCGCCCATAAAAAGGTACTCCGTGCGAGTATCTTGTTCTTGTAGCCCTGGTGCTTGTCGCAAATGTGGCAAGCATACATCGTTTTGGTGCTGCTCCGAGGTGGGCGGGGAGCAAGAATAACGAATCATCAAAAATCACAATGGCGTACTCAAAAAAACAAAACCAATCAACAAAAAGAAAACTTCAAGATTCCAGCGACGATGAAGGCCTTCCAGTGAAATTACCTAACACAGAATCCTCTACATTTTCTAAATTTTTAGTTCTGACAAGTTTAAATGATGAAAAGCCTCTTACTAAAATTTCTCCCTTCGTTTTACAAAAATCGATTCAAGGCTGTGCCGGTGAGGTTAAAAAAGTTTCCAAAATGAAAAATGGTAGTCTTTTAATTGAATGTGTTAGGCAACAACAATCTAAAAATCTGCTTTCCTTAACCAAGATTTCAAATGTACAAATTTCTGTAAGCCCCCATCGTAGTCTAAACTGCTCTCAGGGAATTATTCGAGATAGGGACCGTGATCTTGCCGAACTATCTGAAGAAGAAATATGCGAAGAACTGAAATCTCAGCACGTCTCCAAAGTTAAAAGGTTTACCAAAAAAGTTAATGACAAAATTATTAAATTAAACACATACCTCCTTACTTTCAACCTTTCAAGCAAGCCTGAGCACATCTACATCGGCCCTTACAGAATGAAAGTTGACACTTTCGTACCCAACCCTACCCGTTGTTTCAAATGTCAGAAGTTTGGACACGGTAGGGGTTCATGCAGGGGTACTGAAAGATGTGTCAAGTGTTCTGCAGAGGGCCACTCCAGTTTCGATTGCGACGGCAAAACCAAATGTTCTAACTGTGGGCAAGATCACATGGCAAATTCTAGGGAGTGTGAACATTACAAAAAAGAAATGGAGATCCAGAAAACTAAAGCAGAAAAAAACATCAGTTACCAGGAAGCACGTAAATTAATCTCTACCTCGAATAGTTCCCCGTCCTCCACATCATACGCTGAAAAAGTTAAAGGTTCTACTGCAACTAGATCCTTTGAGACACAAACTTTGTTTACTTGGCCTAATAGTACTGAATTTCCCGTTCTTTTGTCTGACCTAACATCCACAAAACCTCCACCTTCAACATCAAAATCCTCTTCAAGCTCTCAAACATCACAATCTTCATCTCCGAAAAATACACAAACTTCCTCTCATAAACATAAGAATTCTACAATCTCTAACCAGAAATCTCCGCAAAAGCATTCATCATCACAGAAACCTTCCTCAAATGAAAAAATTAATAAAAAGCAATCCTCAAACCGCCTTTCTAAGGCAGAGAAATCGAAATTATTGAAATTCAAAGATCTGTGCTCAGAGTTCGACGATGAAGTCGAGGACTCTGAGCAGATGGATACCACTGAGATAGAGTCAATCTGGGGGGATCCAATAGTACCATCTGTGGATTCCACACGCCCAGTTAGTGACTCCAGAGCTTCGGATGGACGACACAGAAGTTCTTAGCGTGAACACCTAAAGAAGAACTACTCTCCCATCCGTCCTCCAACAAAATGAATAACATAATACAATGGAATTGTCGGGGTTTAAAAATCAACTTAATAGAGCTATCGTTACTTGTACAAGCTTTCCTTCCTGTTGCCTTTTGCCTTCAGGAAACACATTTAAAAGACAACGATAATGTAAACATTAAAAATTACTCGATTTACAGCACTCAAGTTAAAAAGGATGAAAGAGCCGCTGGCGGTTCATCAATCTTGGTTAAAAATGGTATTATACATAGTCAAATAAAACTTAATACCGAATTACAAGCAGTTGCTGTCAAACTCTCCCTTCAAAAAACTATAACATTGTGTTCTGTCTATCTTCCCCCTAGTACGTCCTTGGAAATAAATCAACTTAAATCTTCAACAGATCAGTTGCAAGCCCCTTTTCTCCTGATGGGCGATTTTAACGAACACAATCCAATTTGGGGCAGCAACTCCCAAAATGATAAGGGGAAAAAAATTGAAGACTTCTTAAACCAGGAAGGCTTGTGCATTTTTAACGATGGCTCAGATACATATCTCCATCCGGGAAATGGTTCTTACTCGGCTATCGATCTAACTATTTGTGACCCTTCTTTATTACTGGATTACTCGTGGCGGGTCCACGATGATTTGTGTGGAAGTGATCACTTTCCAATTATTTTGGAAAATCTTTTTCCCTCTTCCTCTGAGAGAGTTGCTCGCTGGAAATTTGACAAGGCCAATTGGCCTTTGTTCGAGCAACTCTGTCGAGATGAACTGAAGAAAGAGACTTTTAGTAATGTTATTAATCCAGTACTTAAATTTAATGAAACGTTAGTATCGATAGCTGAGAGGTCCATTCCTAAAACCTCGACAAATCCAAAACAACCAAGCAAACCCTGGTTCGATGACGACTGTGAGGAAGCTAAGAAACACAGAAAAAAGGCCGAACGACGGTTCAACATGAATCCAACCTCTGACAATCTCAGTAATGTTCGTATATTCCGTGCTAAAGCACGTCGCACATTTAAACAAAAGAGACGCAAGTCTTGGCAAAACTTCGTCTCCAAAATAAACTCTCATACACCTATGAATAAAGTGTGGAATTTTATCCAAAAAATTAATGGTAAAAACAGAAAGACCAATCTTCACCATTTAAAAGATGGCCAAACTCTTTTGACTTCAGAAAATGACATCTCGAATAAACTCGGTGAAACATTCTCAAAACATTCTTCTTCTCTGAATTATTCCCAGGAATTCCAAAGGATTAAAAACCGAACTGAGAAAAATAAACTCAATTTTAAATCAAACAATTTAGAAGATTACAACCGCCCTTTTTGTTTGGATGAGCTGAAAATTTCTCTGTCGAAAGCCCATGACACTGCATGTGGCCCAGATGAAATTCACTATAAACTTTTGAAACACCTTCCTGACACTTCTCTTAAAACACTTTTAGATCTTCTTAATAATGTATGGGAAACTGGCGACTTGCCTTCCATTTGGAAACTTGCCACAGTTATCCCTATTCCAAAACCTGGGAAGGATCATTTTGAACCGTCGAATTATCTCACAAGTTGCGTTTGTAAGACAATGGAACGGATGATCAACGACCGCCTTGTCTGGTTCCTAGAGGCGAATGGCCTCCTGTCCAATATACAGTGTGGATTCCGGCAGGGAAGAAGCACGTTAGATCATCTTGTTCGCTTCGAGTCTTTCATACGCAACGGGTTTGCTAAGGGTGAACACGTGGTGTCGGTCTTTTTCGACCTTGAAAAAGCATACGACACCACGTGGAAATATGGTATTTTAAAAGACCTAAATGATATGGGGTTGAAAGGTAGGTTACCTACCTTCATTGAAAACTTTCTTTCAGACAGACAGTTCAAGGTAAAGGTTAACACGACCATGTCTGACCCTTTTGAACAAGAGATGGGTGTTCCTCAGGGAAGTATCCTCTCCGTCACTCTATTTAGTATAAAAATAAACAGTTTAGCTAAAACATTAAAACAGAATGTTGAAGGCTCCCTCTATGTAGATGACTTTTTGATATGTTATAGGGCTAAAAATATGAACAATATTGAAAGACAACTACAGTTGTCTTTAAATAAAATTGAAAAATGGGCTATGGAAAATGGTTTTAAATTTTCCAACACAAAAACAGTGTGTATGCATTTTTGCAGTAAACGAAAACTGCATTTGGACCCCGAACTAAAAATTTATAATTCTCCGATTAAAGTCGTCAAAGAAACAAAATTTCTAGGTATTCTGTTTGACAATAAACTTACCTTTCTACCCCATATCAAAATGCTTAAAGCTAAGTGCTTGAAAGCATTGGATATTTTAAAAGTTGTTTCCAGCACTGACTGGGGTGCTGATAAAAACATATTGTTAAATTTATATCGATCGCTTGTACGATCAAAACTTGATTATGGTTCAATTATATATGGATCTGCTCGCAAATCCTACATACAAATTTTAGATACTGTTCACCACCAAGGCCTACGTTTGGCCTTGGGGGCGTTCAGAACGTCTCCTGTGGAGAGTTTGTATGTAGAGGCGAACGAGCCGTCTCTTTATAACCGTAGGATAAAACTTGGTTTACAATACTTAACCAAGCTAAAAGCATATCCTTCAAATCCTGCCTACGACTGTGTTTTCAATCCTCTCTATGAGGATATATTTGAACAACATGAAAATAAAATTCCTCCATTTGGTATTCGGATGAAACCACATATTTCTGGTTCTAACTTAAACCTTGATGAAATAGCCCCTATTAATATACCTCAATCGCCACCTTGGCTTGTACCCAAACCTAAATTTATTTTTGACCTCAGAAAATATAAAAAGTCTGAAACAAACCCAATTATAATTCAGCAAAATTTTGCTGAAATCAAATCAAAATTTGCATTTCATGACTCAATTTATACTGATGGATCCAAGGACGGGGACAAAGTGGCTGCCGCAGCCGTCCATGGGCAGCAAGCAGCAACTCTCCGTCTTCCATCTTCCAGTTCAATATTTACTGCAGAAGCTAGAGCCATCATTCTTGCTTTGAAATTTGTCAGAACGTCTGATAAACTGAAATTCCTTATTTGCTCAGATTCTCTTTCATGTTTGTTGGCTATAGAAGGTCAGAAATATAAAAACCCTTTAATTGCCCATATTATTGAGTTCTATAAAAGACTTGTCCAAATGGGCAAAGAAATAGTTTTTATCTGGATACCAAGTCATATTGGTATCCGAGGAAACACAGTCGTAGATAGTATAGCGAAGGATGCTTTAAATGACCCAGTTACTAATATGTCAGTGCCGTATACTGATTTTAAACCTTTGATTTATAAATATGTTGTACGTCTGTGGCAGTCCCAGTGGGATCTGCTTACAGACAATAACTTGCATGCTATTCAGCCAACTGTTGGCACAAGTATTTGTTTCTTCGGCAGAAGCCGGAGAGAACAAGTGGTTTTAACTAGATGTCGCATTGGCCACACCAGGACGACTCATTCTTTTATTTTAGAGAATGAGCCGCCTCCTGAGTGTATTCCGTGCCAATGTCGACATAGTATTAAACATCTTTTAATTGACTGTGTAGATAAATCCGACATTATTAGTCGGTACTACACAGTCAACAATATGAAAGACTTGTTTACAAAGGTTGCTGGCAACCGTATTTTACAATATTTAAAAGACGTTGGACTGTATTCGAGAATATAGTCTGACATTCTTGAATAAAGTCCAATAATTTTTAATTTGTTCATATGTTTTGAATGATGTTTATTTAATAGCGTATCTGTGATATTATTTTCCAAATTTTGTCTGTGATAGTATCTTTGATTTTGAGTGTTTCTCTTGTATTGTTTTATTGTTTTATTTTCTCCTTAAATATTATTTGTAAATAGTTCATTCGTTTTACATAGTATTCGTTTTAACATAGTACTTAATTTAATTAGTTCTCGCCGTGATATGGCTTCAATGTCGCCCATACGGCGTAAAACAATAATCAATCAATCAATCAATCAAAATTTCTTCTCTTCTGAACATAGAGCGCCTTATGTTCTCTAGCGCGTCGAATATTATTAGACTTCTTCCAAGTTTTTTCGTCCTTGCACATTTCGACCCATAGTTTGTTTAAATCATCATTCCACCAAGGTTTTTTTTTCTCTCTATGTTTTTTATTTGTACGATTACTACCTATGTATATAGTGTTACAAGTTAATTTATTCATCATTTCATCTTCTACAGTTTCACAAAATTGTGTATAAATGTCATTTACACATATTTGTTCTTGATTTTCCCTCTCAAACTTATCAATAAATGATTTTATTTTTAAACATATATCATTTGTACTCATAAAATCTGCAGGTACATTTTTACAGTCATATTTTACAAAACAAAACGTTTCTGATTCTTTTTGTTTAGCAAATTCTTCTGAAATAAACGCGCTAAGATCAAAGTTCCATTTAATCAATGAATGGTCAGAAATCAATTTCAAATCAATACCTGATAAATCATAACCCGCAAGGGTCACCAGATCACTTGCTCTTATCACTGCAAACTTATCGAACAAGTTTAAATAATCATACGGAACAATACAATAATCTACAACTGAACAACCTTTTGTTGACACGCATGTATAGTCATAGTCCTATAATATATGAACTCGGGGACATTATTTTCTATTTCTATTTTCTTTTTACTGATTTTGCTATTTTTCTTCTTTTTTTTATTATCAATGTAAAAAAAAATAAAAAATGAAAATATCAGCATAAAAACGTTAAATAGTGAATATATAATGCGAAGGCATATATTATAGGACTAGTATAGTCATTGCTAATAAAATTTCTACAGTTCACACTTATTAAAAAGTCAATAAATGTGTTACAATAAGAGTTACATTTAAAATCAACTACATTTCTTTGGCATATATCATCAACACCAACAATATAATAATAAATAAGCAGAAATCATTTGTAAACTTTAATTATAACTGTAATTGCTCTGCTCCATAGGGGCGTCATAATTGACAAATAAATATTTGTTGTTGTTATTAGTGTAGCAATTTATCATAAATTCAATCCGAGTCACCCTGGTCGGGTAAATGTTAAATAATGTTGTAATGATTAAATCTTTTGATATTAATCTGCATTCTGTAAAGCTCCTGCTGGCCAGATGTGACATTTATAAAGCGAAGTTTAAAGTTCGAAGGCTGAAAAAAAAATCGTAATTCAGATTGATTATTATCTCCCCTTTCAAATTTTTAAGAAATTATATTTCATACATTTTGCAAAGTAAAAAAGCTTATTATAAATTATTTTTTTCCTTGAGAATGAAAATTAAATAAATATTTTACATACAATATTCTGTTAAAAGAACCCATCGATATAATTTGAAATTCAAATGAAAAACTTATAAAAATATACCTGTGCTATAAAAAAAGTACAGATTATACTCAAGGGGTAAAACTCTATATTACTTTTGATTTGAACGAAAATCGGATTGTTATTTTGAACTTTTTGATGAAACGGCAAGGCCCTGTGCTCTTGGATATCGAGGAAACCGTTGTGGAAATGATGGAAAGGTTCAATTCAATTCATTTTAATGCTATCTTTGTCATATAGTTTGTGACAAATAAACAAAAAGAAAAAAATATGTATTTGTGATTTAGCATACGGTCTTTTATTGCGAGATTGGACAAAAATATCAATTAGTTTAGTTCTATTGACAAAGCATGGTTTGATATAGAGGATCTAAAAGATTATTTTATTTTGACCCAAGGACACTAATACAACACAGAAACACATGTTCATAGCTAATTTGAAATCAGTTCGAGTCTCAATTAGTTCTCGGCTGATATTGATATTGGCTGAAATACCACCAGTGCGGCGTTAAACAACAAACCATCAATTTATCTAATTTTAACGTGATAGGCAAGTAACCATTCACATTTACACAAAATGGCTCTTAATAAAAGTTTGCGGTGTTTTTCGGACTTTTGTATGTTTAGTATTATGTAGTTTAGATAAAGAAGATGAAAATTATTTTTTCCTAACATGTCCTAAATATGAAAAATTTTGGAATTTCTGGAATATTCGGCAAACTTAAGAAACTGAAATCGATAAAATATATCCTGAATTTAACAACTTTGATAGAAACAATAAACCAGAGGCTCACAGGAGCCTGTATCGCTCATCTGATAGTGCATTCTGAAAGAGGACCATCTAAGGACCATTGCTGCGAAGTTTGGTTCCAACCTCTCGGTATTTTCAGACAAGAAGATTTTTTAATGAATTTTCCATAGGGTCCAATGTTAAAGTATATTTGGTTGTGGCGGCCATCTTGGGACCATTGCTGCCAAGTCTTGTTCTAATTAGCTCTGTTGTTTCAGAAAAAAAGATTATTTTATGAATTTTCCCTTAGGGTCCTATGTTAAACTTAGTTCAGCTATGGTGGCCATCTTTGTTGACATTCCCGGTCAACGGACACAATTCTGATGTCGGGACCATCGGACATAATTTTGGAAATGGACTTCCCAGGGATCATTTCAGCAAAGTTTGGCTGAGATTGGCATAGTAACTTCAGAGGAGAAGATTTTAAAAATTTTGACCCCCTTTTTTCTATTTTCAGCTTGGTCGCCATCTTGGTCGAAGGTCAGGGACACCAGACACAATTTTGTAAGGTGACCACCCAATGACAATTCCAACAAAGTTTGGTCCCAATAGGCCACAATGGTTTCTGAGGAGAAGATTAAAATGTGGAATGTGGACGACGGACGCCATGTGATGACAAAAACGGAAACACTTCTTTCTTCATAAGGATGGTATTTTCACTTGGTACACTTCTGCAAAAGAGGTATTTGCCGAATTTCATTTTGAAGAAAATGAAATAGAATTCTGTAATAGGCCGTTTCATCTTGCTAAATCTACTTTTAAAAAAATATTTAAAAAAACTGTTCATTAACATTATGGAAAGCAGCTACTGGGAAAAAAATTCTTTGACTAATGCTTCCTCAAAACTTTTTCTATATAGTAAATTAAAATATGAAATCAAACTTAAAGAATATTTCCCGGGGAATATTTAAAAAGGGAGAGAAATTTCATGAGTCGTATAAGCGATCATAATCTGAAAATAGAACTCGGACGATACAAAAATATTCCACGGAATCAACGAATTTGTAAAATTCTGGACGATGAATATCACTTTTTATTTTATTGTAAAACTAATGATAATTTCCGTTCTCATTTTATCGATTTTATGAAAGCTAAGTCAGTTCATTGGTCCGAAAGCTCAATAGTCCGTTAGAATTGACGCTAATTTATCCAATTTATGATGTCGAGACTACCGTCTCGCTTCTCCGATGAAATAGCGGATAAAACAGATGAAAAATCGCATATTTTGTCTGATCATATACTCATTTAGCAGTCACCCGAATATCCTACAATGTATATGCTCCAGTGTTGCTAGAGGAGGCTGAATTATTCGAGTTACTTTAAAATATAAGTACACTATAGAAAAGCAGATTATCGCTTTCATTGATACGTTACCGCCAGATCGGATACCTATTGTGATTGTGTTTTAATTGAATACTAGTATTTGATTTTATTCCTTTTTTTCTTATTATTAAGGTAAAGGCATTAGACCCCACCCCCCCCCCCCCCACAAAAAAATGAAATAAATAATATTTTGCTAACAAAATACTGGTTAATATGTAAAATAATTTAATTCAAATTAGAAGAGCTAAATTGCCTGGCAATGTGTGACCCACGGCTCTCTTGTCGGACGTTAATTGATACGTTTTTTAAAAATGTTATAATAGTATATTTTTCTGGCTGTTGTGTTCACCCAATAAGGCTCTGTATTTGTTGTCTTCCTTTTCACACCTTCATCTCTGCAATAAATATAAAATGAACAGAAATCATTTGTAAACCTTAGTTTTAACTTTATTTTTTTGCAAACAATACCCATTTGGGTCATAGCAATACAAATGCCACATACAAAAAAACATATTTGAACATCAATTTATTATACATGTATAAACAGATAACTAATATAGTCAAGAGTCTCCTTTTCTCAGTTCTAATGACTGTTTTATAAAAGAAACTACCCTATTAATATCTTTGGGCGTTGACGGGTTTAATATAAGTTTAAGTTTTGCAATGTCATTTAAATCAAGGAAGTTGTCGTATACTTCCAAGAAGTATTCTAACATTTTTTGTCTATAAATATTATTACTATTGCATTCTAGGAAGAAATGTTTTTCATCGTCAAGTTTCTGCAACGTACGACATAGTCTTTGATTTCTGGGAACTTTCTTATATCTCACGGAGTTCTATTAATAATTCATGGTCACTCAGTCTAAATTTAGTGAGAATTTTACGTGTTTCTTTATTAGGATGGGAAAAGTAGTATTCCATTTTATATTCTGATTTTATAAATGTATATAAGTATATTTTATTTTGTTCATTTAAATCATTAATTTTATTTTGGATCAAATCCAAATAATACATATTAGTATTAGTTTTCACACTATTTCTTTTTTTTTTGGTCTCTTTTAAAGTTTTACATTTATGTACTTCATTAACTTTATTATTTGTTTCATCTGTTATAGAGTTTGCATATGTGTACCAGGAGTTTATACCTTCATTATCTAAGATTTTTGAAAGACTCAGTGCTTCCTTAACAAGGGGATTTAAAGTTTCATTGTGAAGCCTTGAGAGATACATAATAGATTGGGATTTTATGAAGGATTCAACAGGAATTACCCCAAATTCGGCCCTAATAGCAATATTTGTTGCACTTCTTTTAGTATAACTGCAATTGCTCTGCTCCATAGGGGCGTCATAATTGACAAATAAATATTTGTTGTTATTATTAGTTTGGCTATTTATCTTAAATTCAATCCTAGTCACCCTGGTCGACATAGAGTTGTAGAATAAATGTTAAAGAATGTTACAATGATTAAATCTTTTGATATTTATCTGCATTCTGTAAAGCTCCTGCTTGCCAGATGTGACATTAATAAATCGATGTTTAAAGTTCGAAGACTAAAAAAAAATTGTAATTCAGATCGATTATTATCTCCCCTTTCAAATTTTTAAGAAATTATATTTCAAACATTTTGCAAAGTAAAAAGGCTTATTATAAATTATTTTTTTCCTTGAGAATGAAAATAAAATAAATATTTTACATATAATATTCTTTCAAAAGAACCCATCGATTTAATTTGAAATTCAAATGAAAAACTTATAAAAATATACCTGTGTTATAAAAAAGTACAGATTATACTCAGCGGGTAAAACTCTATATTTCATTTGATTTGAACGAAATTTGAACTTTTTGATTCAACGGCAAGGCCTGTGATCTTGCATATCGAGGAAACCGTTGTTGAAATGATGGACAGGACACGTATATATTTTCCTACTATATCTAAGTGTATTGTTGACATTTACGAAAGTAAAAAGAAATATTTATTTTGTGCGAGATCTCCTGAAACAAATCCGGAAAACCTTTTCTGTATTCAAAGATCTGAATTACAATTTATACCAACTTATTGGTTTCATGTGAAGTAAGTAAGTAAGTTAAGTACAATGAAGTAAGTAATTTTATTGAATTAAAGACCAACAATTCAATTCGATTCATTTCAATCCTATCTTTGTCATATAGTCATGATAGTTTGTGACAATTAAACAAAAAGAAAAACAAATATTTACAAGGTATTTGTGATTTAGCATACGGTCTTTTATTGCGAGATGGGACAAACATGTCAATTAGTTTAGTTCTATTGACAAAAGCCTAGTTTGATATAAAAAATATGATTCCCACCCGGAGGCTTTTAGCATATTTTCGACCTGATTAGGTTCATAAACTGTACAAATATTATATTTTTATCATTATCTGTTAAAATAAAGCAAAATACCATCCCGTAACGGGTGATTTCCAATCCAGAAATCTGGCATTCAAATTTTCTCCCATGTTTTGAATTCATGGTTTGTTTTCTTTTCAACTCCAAGTGCGATTCTCGCTAAAGTCACGTTCCAAATAAGAGTTTCCATTGACAAAATACAGACCTGTTTACCACTACGATTTTGGCGTAGTTTCTACGATTTTTTGTACTCAAATTACGCTCTACGCCCAAATAGGTCATTTCTACGCTTTCAAAGATGTTACAGTAAAAAAAAATCGGCAGTATGTAATTTTGTGTCTAAAGGAAGTTATCCGAACGCAAAACGGAGTCTTTGTCTTTTACGCGCTTGATAATGAATATATAACTATGTATTACAAACGCTCTGGTGATCGTTGATTGTCAAGTTTGACACATGGCGCGATGCCGAAACGAAAGAATAATGTTGTTGAAGGTAACACTGACAAGCTGAAGAAGCCATGTCAGCGTTTCAGGCAGGAGTATGCCGAAATGTGGAAATGCCTTGATTCTTCACAGAAAGGGGACCAGTATGTTCACTGCAAATTGTGTCAGTCGGACTTTTCATGTGCGCATGGAGGAAAATATGACTGTGATGCCAGACATATTTCAAAACGCAAATACGAGCAAGAGGTCAGAGAACATAAATTTTTTGATGTTTGGACCAAGGACAGACCATGGTTGTATCTTTGGATTTACAAGAGAATGACTTAATAAAATTTAGGAAGAAAACATATATCATTATTGTATTTAATATAACTAATCCTATTGAATTTATATATTTGGTATCTTCAAAACATGACTCTAAAAGCTCTCAGAATGCAGGATTTTGCATCTAGTTTTTCAAAAAATTTCCCAGACCGCCCTAACAAGTTCGCGGCGCGTTGCGCCGCTCATCGGTGATAGTAATTTTTAGGACTTGTAAAATCTAAAACTACACCTAAATATTGAAAACTACACTTTCTAAATTTATAAACTACACTACTAGCTTAAATGGGGTAAACAGGTCTGCAAAATACTATTTCCCGCGACACGTATGTGTCAGTCGTAGTCGTAGTAAGGATATCGATCTATATAAGGCCAGGCCACACCCTCCTGCGATCTCGCGAGAATCTGGCATGGCGGAAATAAAACAATTTCGAAACCGACAAAATGACAAGATGTGCAAAACAAGGATTTAAAATTAATAATGAGGTAATTTTACATTTAATATGCTGGAAATTATACAGTTCAATGATATTTCAGATAAACACGACCTCTTATTGCCATACGTAAAAGTTATTGTAGCTCCATTACGTGTAATGGGACCGCTTTGTAGCTCCCACGAGTCAAAAGTTGTCTCAGGAGCTTCATTATTGTATCCATTCTTCCTAGTTTTCAGACGAAGTCATGATCCCCAGATTCCCCGCACGAATTGAGAAAACGCACGACAGAGCCGGCGTAAATATTTTTTACAAGGAATGGTATGCACATGAAAATACGTAGCTACAATAATGTAGCTCCAGTGACAACTTTTGACTCAAACTTTGGTATTGATTTTGGGTCTATTATTTCGGGTATTATTTCAAGAACATGTGATGTATAGTGGATTTGAAATCGAGAGAGGTCGAAGAAATATTATGCAAAATTTGCAAAGTTATTGAGGACGAGAACCACGCACTTCCTATGAGATTGTAAAATAAATCAAAATTTGCGAAAGGACCTCTTTACTAATATAGATAATCTTGCAGATAATATTAATTTTAAAATTTTGGATCGAGATGAACAAATTTCATATTTAAATCCATCTTTATTCAGCCGTTAGAATTAAAACCGTCATTAGAAGTGAGGTGAGAAGTCTCTTCATCTAAACATGTACTACATTTTGTACTTTTAAGTGTTTGTGTATATATTCGTTTTGTATTGTGTCTGCCCCAAACAATATTATTAATGTTTATATAATGACAATAAAGTTATAATTTAATTGTACATTATACACCTTAATCATCTGGTGTCAAGCTACAAACTAAGTGCTATATTTAATTCCTCAGATGTTTGTATATAAACATAAGTATTAGTTCCGGTGTGCTTTTTAGGTATGGCTGTTTTTCGGGAAGGTATTTTCATCAAAATTATTTTTTCCGGCATATTATTGACATGTATTCTAGTATTTATACTCGGGTACCTTTTCATAGTCCATTTACGCCCACATCCGTCAAAAATCCAGATCGAGTCCCTTGAGCAGACAAATGGTCAATGTGTCGAGAGGACAAATAAAATGGATATATCCCGAAATTACTGTTAAATAAATGTTTTACTATACCGAAACTCTATACCGGTCATTAGTTTCCAGTACTATTTATCTGCAGTTCATTTTAATATAGGCAAAACATACAGAGGTGTAATAATCATAATTATTATACCTTATTACAAATGTAGTATGTAGGGACAATAGTTCGAAAGTAGCACACATTTTCCCGCGCTTTTTATACCTCGTACGACTTCGGTACAATAAAACACCTATTTACTGGCTATACGAACAATAACAAGTTTATTGTCCCCCTTGACACCAACTATTTCCCTCCGCGTTGCCTCGGGAAGTGGTGTCTCGGTGGACAATAAACTTGCTATTGTCCTCATAGCCGTAAATAAGTGTATATTTAATATTTATGACCTTGATTCCGCGTCATATATATTATTTTATTTTAAACATTGATGACATTTCAAAGTTGTTGAATATATATTATGAAAAAAAATATAATTCCTAATTATTTAATGAAACGGTTAATGGCGTTTCCTGAGGTCTACTCATGACAAGACATTGGTCAATCTCAGTAGCTGGCGTCGGTCGAACAATGTCTGACCAGGTCCGTATAGACATGAGTAGACCTCATGAAGTCATTATAATTGTATATTAGTGTAGCATTTAGCATAAATACAATCCGAGTCACCATGATCGACTTAGATTTGTCGTGTAAATCTTGAATACTGTTATAATGTGTAAATCTTTTGATATTAATCTGCATTCTGTAAAGCTCCTGCTGGCCATGTGTGACATTTATCATGTTTATAAAAAAAATTGAAAATGTTACTGTGTTATCTTTTATTTGTATTGTTTGTAATTGTAATGCTTGGCCCATACGGGCGTAATATACATTTAAAAAAAATAAAAATATAAAGCGAAGTTTAAAGTTCGAAGGCTGAAAAAAAAACTCGTCATACTGAATAATTATGTTAATTTTGATTATGATATATTTTGGTTCACCACAGACAATATATTGTCAGATTCACATATAGGTTTCATATTTTTTTCTTATTATGTTGTATTGTACTCTATATATTTGTACTTATATATGTTTTCAACCCTTAGGGTATAATTATGCATTTCTAAATAAAGAGTTATTATTACCTCCCCTCTCAGATTTTTAAGAAATTGTATTTCAAACATTTTGCAAATTAAAATGGCTTATTATAAATATTGATTTTTTCCTGGAGAATGAAAATTAAATGAATATTTTACATACAATATTCTATCAAAAGAATCCATCAATTTAATTTGAAATTCAAATGAAAAACTTATAAAAAATATACCTGTGCTATAAAAAAGTACAGATTATACTCAAAGCGTAAAACTACCAGTCACAGTGGATTTTAACCAAATTTGGACTTTTTGATTAAACGGCAAGGCCAGTGATCTTGCATAACAAGGAAACCGTTGAAGAAGTTAAGTAAATGATAAGTAACTATTCTGCCAGTAATTCTAAGTTTACAGTTGATATTAACGAAAGTAAAAAGAAATATTTATATTGTGCAAGATCTCTGAAACAAATCCAGATAACCATTTCTCTATTCAAAGACTGAATACTTATTAAACAAAAAGAAAAAAAAAGACTTACAGGTCAGTATTTGTGATTTTGCATACGGTCTTTTATTGCAAGAAGGGACTAAAATTTTAATTAGTTTAGTTCTGATCAGTTCTATTGACAAAGCCTGGTTTGATATAAAGAGAACATTATCAATTTTATTTTGACCCAAGGACACTAATACAACACATAAACACATATTCGTTGCTAATTTTAACGTGAAAGGCAAGTAACCATTCACATTTACACAAAATGACTATTAATAAAAGTTTGCGGTGTATATTGGACTTTTTTGTGTTTAGTATTATGTAAGTTCGATTTAGAAGATGAGAATCATTTTTTCCTAACTTGTCCTAAATATGAAAAATTATGAAATTTCTGGAAAACTCGGCAAAATTAAAAAATAAATCGATAATATATGTCCAGAATTTAACAACTTTGATAGAAACCAAAAAAAAAAAAAAAACCCCGGAAACTCTTCTTTCTTCATATCAAATTAAACTTTAATTACAGCTCCACTCATTTGAAAGTCGTTTATACTGGGGAGAGTGGAACCTGCTACTATTATACATGTATTTTATATTACATCAAATAATGTTCTTCATTGATTGCTTATTTGTGTGTATGCCATCAACCCTTACGGATATAATTGCATTTATAATTGAATAAATTATAACTTTTAAATCTATATTACTAAATAAAGATTCGAATTTCTGTGTCGATTCTTCTTTCGAGTAAAATCCAAGGATATATATTTATAACATAAATTACATATCGGGTATTGTGGATTTGGCCAAATAGAGCCAAACATAAAGTTTCTATGATTGATATTTAACAAAAATCTACTGAACCGCCTGAATGTTCCTCATAAGGTGCTGACCAAGTTTTTTTTATACTTTGGTGCCAATCCCTCATTCAAGATGGGCACCAGCAGAGGACTTAAGTTAACATAAGACCCTAGGGAAATACATGCAAAAATCTTATGGAAAACGGCCAAATTTTAGAATTTTAGACCTGTAGACGAAGAAAATATTGGTCCCTACAAGGCTTACAACATTTCATAACGATAGGGAGAAGTAACTTCTGTCTTTGAGGTACATCAATAAAAACGGCTTTCATGCCAGCCAGGTAAGCGATACAGGCTCAGACCTCTGAGCCTCTAGTTTTTCTAGAGGACTAGATTTTTTTCAGGCGAAGATCACGTCCGGCACAAAATATTGCAAAAAATCTAAGAAACCCCCATTTATTACCAAATTTTAGGAGCGAGCGAACACTTTTCATTTTAATTTCTTGGAAATTGAGGAGTTTTGGGCAAAATTTTCAGCATTTTTTTCAAAATCGGAAAGGCGAAATCCAAAGAACTAAAAATCAATTTGGTGTATGCCTTAAGAATTCCTGTAATTTGTGTAATATACTAGTGTTTAAAACTTGTTAATATATACATGATATATGATGAAAAATGCATTCCGATGGTACATGTAAATGGTCAAAATCGTGCACCATGTAAAATATGAGAATGCTTTAAAGAAGGGGAAAATACGGCACTGAAATGGATGTTTCTTTTCCCTTGAATTAATCACATCTTCATTTGTTCTAATTATTTAATACATAATACACCTCTCTATAGCACGCTATTTCATCTGTCAACTCTTTTTTAAATGTAATCTAGTAACGATGATATTTCATTAAATATCGACTCGTCACAAATCATCCAATTACGGTTATTATACTCGTTATATCAAGTTGTTATTTTATGATTTGCTTAAATAATTTCAATATTCTGATACGTGTAGTTCTTTAAAAGTGTAAGATAGTAACTGCATTTTACTTGTCAAAGAATCCCAGAAATTAGGTGTTTTGTGTTTCAGGGTGTGCATGTATTTAAGGTGCGTTAGATTATTCAAGGCTGAAAATGGGCAATTTTTTCGCTCTTTGACATTTGCACCATCTGAGGAGAAGAATAGGCGTTTTGTGATTGAATTAGATAAATGCATTATTTGTAGGAGTAAATAAAACGCAAATATTGCGTGTGCAACAGAATTGGGTGTATATAAAGTTTTATTCTCCTGCAGTACGTTAGGTTAATTTTGCACCCAGCTCTTCATAAGTTGGCGGAATCCAAAATATATAAAGCAGCACGCATAACTGGATCGTTGCCAACACTCGTGCTCAAAAATATATTCCAGGAAACAGAATTGCGGAGACAATAAACACATTTTAGTCAAAATAAAGTGATGTTTAGGAGTAGGAGTTAAGGAGGGACTAGTCGGCTTGGAGTCAGTATAATATGTCAGAGTGTGGCAATATGTCTTTCTTCGGAAAGATACCTCGTGAGTTAGCATGTTTGCTTATCCCCCAAGCGCGCATTTCAGATTAAGAACATAGATCGAATAGTTGGCCCGGGGTCGGTACAGTGTGACATGTTAGGTTGTCCTCCTGCAGAGAGTTTACCTCGTGAGCTACATGTAGCATGTTAGAAAATCTGGCTTTTGTATTTTATTGTAAATAGATCAAGAGGCTCACCTTCGCCATGGGGCACCTCATGTTTAATTAAGTTTCTATCCATGTATTCCCTTGTTCAATATTACACTATGTACAGTTCACTTATAATATGATTTGAGCATGGCCTGATTTCTTTTTCTTTGTCAGTCCATAAAGGACTCACTGTCTTGTGTGTGTTCCTTGTGTTGAAGACTACATGATAACCTCTGGATGTTAATCCTTTTCATTGCTTTTGGTAGTATGTAGGCGCGAGAGCGTTTACAATATCAGACGGACGCACTTGCAGGTGCACAGCATTTCTATGTCTAGCACCACTTTGCAGCGGGGGACAATAAAATCGGTTAAGATTTAAAGCAGGAGACTGCTTACAAGAAAAAATTCCGAAATTTTTGTTCAAAGGGCAATACCTCCAACAAAAATAATGGTACGGCACTGAAATTCGAACTTGACCGATATAATACTAAATCACATCAATCTAATAAATTTTATAAAAATTCATTGAGAAACGAAGGCGTGACAGACGCCCGACATTTCTAAATTGCCGCATCGCGTTGTGGCGGGGACAAAATTGTTAAACCAAGTCCAGCCACTATCTGCAAGAAAACATAACTTTTGTAGCAGACATTTATCCACGGTTCTCCATGTAACAAAAACATTTCAATTGGCTAAGTATTTTCTGACAAGAAGACCTTTGTACAAATTTCCCCAAAGGGTCCACTGTTAAACTAAAAATGTAATTTAATCTCTAGGTAACAGGAACATAGGTGTAAAAATATGTCCTTTAATTCTGACCTCAAAAGGAAGCTCAGAATTATACAAAATTGTATTCTGACGTTGAAATATTTTTTATTTAATAAAAAGATTTTTTACAAATGTTTATCTTAATTTAAAATTGTTCGGACAAAAGTCTGAAACTACCCAGGCATCTTGAATATTTAGCACGATATTTAAATTTTCTGCACCTCTCTTGATTTACATATTAAAATTTATGAATTAATTTGTGATGGTGTGATGCATTCACCAGCACCATCTTTAAATTAAAAGATTAAATGAGAGAAGATTGAAATATAATTCAATAGCAAGAAAATTCTGACTGATTTTAATCAAACTTATTTTTTAAATTTTGAAAAATTTATATACAATTTTAAATTCTTTCTTCCAAAAGTGAAGATGTGTATTCCAACTGCACCACCCTTGAAATGTTAACTGTGGTGATCCCTGATACCCTTAGGATGATTGTAAGTTTGGTTCCAATTGACCCAGTGTTTTGTTTTCAATTTTCTAGTCAAAGGACTGTAATTAGGTCAAAAGTAGGTCAACATAAAAAAAGACTGTTACTACTCATTACACAACTATAAACTAAAAATCAGCTAAATATTTACATGTAAAGCCATAAAAGATTGCCATTTTGCCTGTTTTACATCCATGTTCTATTTATAGTAATGGCGGTCATGCTGGTTGGTCATCAGAGATAATTTTTAAACTATACACCCATAGGATGATTGTGACTAAGTTTGGTTTCAATTGGCCTAGTGGTTTAAGAGGAGAAGATATATGAAATTGTTTACAGACGACAGACCGATGCCAAGTGATGAAAATAGCTCTCCCCTTTGGGGTTGAGTGAAAAATATTCATGTCAAGCCCTGCTATTATGTTTTAAAAGTATATTTTACCAACCGTTGGCATCAATTTGTATAGCATAAAAATAGTACCAATTTGTGAATTAATCACACCATTACAAAATTGATTCATAACATTTTAACATTTTAATGAACATTTTATTTTCACCTTTGAACAAGTTTATTTAGGTGAACTAAAAGAAAACTTTTTTTTCGAATACACCCCGCAACAGGTGGGATTCGAACTCACAATCCCAATGTTGACAGGCTAGTGATCATTAGTAGTCATGACGAACTACATAGACCACTCAGCCACCGAGGCCCCTGAAAACTTTTTGACAATCATAACATTTACTCAGGTTTGTAACAATAATTAAGTTTGCTCTGTTGTTAAAAAGACGCTACTGACAGATTTTAGAAGCGTTTCTGTGAAGCGGTATTTGCCAGCAAATTTAGGACCAGAAAGTGTTATATTAATATCCCTTGTCCTTCGTTGTACAACTGGAAGTTCTTAACAATCTAGAATAATATATATTCTAAGATTAATTTTCATTGTAAGATTTTTATGAAAAGTGCAGGCTGAAATTGTTTTTTCATTTTTATTGTTTTTAAAATTCCCTTCTGTAATTCAGGGGACAACTGAAGACCACGTGAATTTCTTAATTTATGAGTCATCTCACTTGATAGCTGGGGCTTGATTTCTAAATGGTTCAAAACCATCCAAATCATTATTATAGATGACAAATTTAATGTAGGTTCTGGAAACTCTAAATCTTTTGGACTTGAAAAGCAAGGTTCATTCCACAGAGAAATTTGATCAGCATTCCTCAACAATATATCATTTTCACAATCATACAGATATATATCAAAAAAGTTTCCACTTATAGCAATGTGTGGAATCAGAGAGACAAAATCTACTTCTTTTCTCCCCTGCCTTTTCTGAAAAGCTTTTTGATAATAGGCAAATGTAATAGCCTTTGCAACCAACTGTGTCTCATTACGATGAAACCTCAATGCCTCTGACTGTCTTTTAACTTCGTATATCTGCTTTTCTTCATAATCTAATTCATTTATCATTTCCTTGTCCTCGAATTCATTTTCACATGTCTCTGGTATGCCAATGCTGTTACTGTCTCCATTACTCGTAAAAACCGTTATATCAGGTCTACCGTACCAAAGCAATTCACTTCCTGAAAAAAAAAATCTTATCAAGAGATCAGTATATACATCATAAAGAAATTCAAACTTGTCAAGGAAAATCAACTTAGGCTATTCTGAGCTAATATTCATTTAACGGTTCATTCTAGCTATTCCCACTTTTTGATGATTAGGTACAGAACTAATAATATTCAAGTGAGAATACTAATAGGTGGAATACTTGTATAAACATTGTACAAATACTCTAAACATAGAAAAGATTGCTACACTTAGCCATATGTCCCCCGTTGCTGCAGAATCGGCAGAGTAGGCACATCTACACTTCATAACAATAAATCCTACTTAGTATGGAAGCTATCCACCAAGCAGTTTTAGAGGAGATGTGTCCACAAGGTCTTCTCTATTGTTGAGAAATGTTGATTATAGTCTAGGTCCCATAACTCCTACAATGTGTGTTGAATTAAAATGGCGGTATAATACATGTATGCACAACTAGCCTTCATAACAATAAATCCTACCAAATATGGAAGCAATTGCCAAGTGGTTTCAGAGGAGATGCATCCACAATGTATTATGGATGGACAAACAGACGAACGGATACAATTACCATGTCTGTGACAGCTCCAATGTACTATGTTATGTAGTACACAAGGGCCGCCCTAGTCTTGAATGTTGGTAAATACCAAAAAATCAATAGATACGAGTCGCTATATGTCATGCATATAAATATGTTTGTTGTGAAAATGTATGAGTGACATAAATGTTACCTTGCAAGGTATTCAAAGGCTTTCCATTTAAAACAGTTTGCATATAAATATATAGATTTTTTAAATGAATTTTCTAATTTTAAACTATGTTCGGCTGTGGTGGCCATCTTGGTTGACTTTCTGGGTCATCGGATCTAACTCTGAAAGACGACCATTTGAGGAACATTTCTACGAAGTCTGGTTCCAACTGTCTTTGTAGTTTCAGACAAAAAGATTTTTTAAATGAATAACTATGTTATGCTGTGGCAGCCATCCTTGTTGTCAGTCCTGGTCATCAGACACAATTCTGAATGAGAACCATTGCTGCCAAGTCTTGTTCCGATTGGCTCAGTGTTTTCAGACGAGAAGATTTTTAAAATGAATTTCGAATAGAGTCCTATATGATAAACTAATTTCAGTGTAGGCGTCCATCTTGGTTGATCCTCCAGGTCATCGGACACAATCCTGCCAAGTCTGCTTCTAATTGGCTGAGTGGTTTCAGACAAGAAGATTGTTAAATGAATTTCCCATAGGTCCTACATATATGTAAAACTAAGTTGGGCTGTGGCAGCATTAAGGTTAATGCACAGAGAAAGTTTCATCAAATTACTTTGAGCGGTTATGGAGTAGTTGAGGATAAAGTTTTGACCCCCCCCTTTTTTTGCAAAAATGTCAATTTTTACCAAAAAAAATTAAAATTTTCTAAAAATGAAATATATATGCACACCTGTACATTAAGGTTAATGCACAGAGAAAGTTTCATCAAATTCCTTTGAGCGGTTTACGAGTAGTTGAGGATACAAGAGAAGTGTGACGCCACAAGACGACAGATAGTGATCACCATGAGTCGACCATGCGTTCCGCAGGCGACACAAGAATGAAAAACCTCAGTTCACATGCTTATACTTACAATTTTTGAAACTTGACCTGAGTGGGCCCCAAGTTAAAAAATCAACAAGGTTTCAGAATTTTATTCTCTAAAATTAGGGCCTACAGGGGTCAAATTTTGAAAAACTATCAAATTAAGCTTATGATGTAAAATGTAAATTTGTCTTTTGTTTTTAAATTTATGCATTTTATTTCTATATAGTATAGTCAAACACTGTAATGCATATGTGCAATAAGTTTTAGAATTTTAACTTTCTAAAATTTGGGACCACAGGGGTTGAAATTTGAAATTTTCAATTTAAGCTTGGGATCTAAACTTATCTTTCATTTTGCAATTTATGAATTTTGCTTACAAATGTATATATTGTATATTTGGATTGAGAATATAAATGTTTAAACCAGGGGCCCACTCAATTTAAGTTTAGGCTTGTAAACTATAACTTTTTTCATTTTTAATTAGGTTTATTGATTTAATTTCTTTATAGTATGATTGCATACTGTTTTGGATGGGAATACGGTTTTGCACTAAGGTTAATGCACAGAGAAAGTTTCATCAAATTGCTTTGAGCGGTTATGGAGTAGTTGAGGATAGAAGTTTTGACTCCCCCCTTTTTTTCAAAAATGTCAATTTTTACAAAAAAAAATTTTAATTTTCTAAAAATGATATATATGCACACCTGTGCATTAAGGTTAATGCACACAGAAAGTTTCATCAAATTCCTTTGAGCGGTTTACGAGTAGTTGAGGATAGAAGAAAAGTGTGACGACGCAAGACGCAAGACGACAGATAGTGATCCCTATGTGGCGACCATGCGTTCCGCAGGCGACACAAAAATAATTCAATCTCGTCATCATTTCAACTCTGAATTATTGAATAATGACCATCAAATCCAACTTTGAAATTTTATCGATGTATGTTGGCCATTTTAGGGCCTTAATAAACATACTCCTTCAGTGCCCTTTTTCATGTTTGTGATAAACATTTTGTTTTTTGCTTTACCTCACCGAGGTCACTACCACTAAAACTGGGTGTCACGAAAATGTGATGTTAAACCTCATTAACCATGTCAATCAAACAAATAATAAATACTGATGGGAATCAGGAAAAATTTCATAATCAATCATCACCTTATACACACCAACTGATGATCGATTAATAATCGAAACAATATGAAAATAGTTTTCTTCAACTTTAAATTTAAATGTGCATCTTTAACAATTCTCAAATTCAAAATTAAAAGATTCTGGACGCAAATTCAGTCTTACTTCATATTTATTTCATCTGTAAACACTTTATCACGGTCAAATTGTTTTAAGAATTGCTCTTTTGCACATTTTCAATGAGTTACACTCAACTTTATGACGTCAGCCCAAACAGGAATCAAAGGTGAAAGGGAAAGTACAAAATTTCCGATTAATCAGATCATAACATTTTATAATCGATTGCTTAAAATAAGGCCACAATCAACTGATTTTCGATTATAATCGACCATCGTGACAGCAAAAATAATAACACTTACCAATTCCAATATTATCATACAGTATTATATCTCTACATCTGCTACATGGACATCGGGTGATTTTCCTAGGGTTATCATTTGCTATGAAGAAGGATGGCATAGTCAGTTTTGAAAAAAGATGATTGGCTAGAACTGCAGTGACAAACGATTCTGTTTCTATAAAATGTTCTGATATATTGTCACGCATCTCTCGCAGAGACTCTTCGTGGAAACCTGAAAATACCAGAATATCTGATGATAAAAAAATTTCAACCAAAAAATATACATTTAAAACTAAGGATGTCAAATCAGTCAGAATCATGTTACCATTTTAACGTTTATGTTTACTATCACCCATGTAGTGATCATGAAAGGTTGAATCAAGGAATGATTAGCTAATTATTAAATATAGATTCTCCTTCAGGTACGAATGAGTTATGGAATTTCTCCACCCGAGATTATTAAAATTTCGATTTTCAACACACGAGCCTTTAGCGAGCGTGTTAAAATCTTAAATTTAACTATTGAGGGTAGAGAAATTCCATAACTGAGTAAATTTTGCACTACTGGATAAATAAAACAATGTAAAACAAAGCTTATCAATAGGATCTTTAAAAAAGGTGTGCTTTATTGATGTTTAAGGTTGTGGAAATAAAATAAATAATTATGTGTCCAAATGACAAACATTATGGCCAAAATGTGGTAAAATGTAATATAAATCTGTATTGTTTAAAGATAGAAATGGGACAAAGCAATTAGTGCATTCTTCTGGGGTGATAAAAAAAAGAACCAATGAAGATAACTTCATTCTTTCAACTGTACAATGTTGAAATAAGATCAAATAGTAGTTTTTCAGTCAATTTAATGAGCTATAGATCGGTTTTATTGACAAAATTTAATCATTTGCAAACGAATGTTGTACGTAACATTTAATGTCCAAAATGATATCTGACAAAAGGAAGATATAAATAGAAATAATCATCATCAATACCCATAATGTTGTGTTTATGAGTGTCATATATTCTGAGGTTTACAAATAATTCTTTTATTTAGAGGAAATTATAGACTGGTTACTACAATTTTAATTTTTTCTCGACTTACTCCCAAGCCGTCCACTTGTTACGTACAACATCTGGAACCGCAACAGCAACCTAGCGCGTACCGAATTCGGTTTGCATACTATCAACTTTTGCGCATGTACAATACGGTTTAATTGACATTATTTCCGCCCGTTTGCAGACGCTAGTTTTTCAACTCGACTGAGTGCATGAATCTGGTCATGGGTACAGCACTACCTGTGACTGAAAAGAATTAAATTTCTATTTGTTCCTAAGGTTGTTATCTGAATAACTGTATATAACATTAAAGATTATGAACCAAGCAATCTAATATAACCAGAGATGGGAGATGTAAAACATCGGTGGATATTTAATCAAACATTTTTTTCCTAAAAGTAGGTTGAATTTCAGACCGGAAATGTTACATTCTGCCATCGCTTATATTGAGATGGCTCTGTATTAAATGTTTTTGAGAACATTGTACTTCTTTTCATGAAAATGAATTAAACAGACTCAAAAATAAATACTCATAGTACAATATCCCTATACAACCGTTATGTTAAGTCAGAAACGATCGTCAAAAAATACAATAATGTTCATAACATCGGTGTCCAACAAAGAGTGAAGAAAACTGTCAATCATTTTATTACTTGTGTAAATGTTATTGGGGCTAAAACCAGGTTATAAATTCTTTTGGGATGGAATATTATTTCTGGCAGTTGGATTTACACGTGTAAGTCTTCGAGGACCAGTTTCTCGGCACATATTGACGAACAGGTTTTCGTAGTGTCCAGTTTTTATGAACGAAAGCATAGTACGAATGTCATATGATGTCTAAGCAAAGCATAGTATCTATTTAATATAATTGATGTGATTTTATGGGTTGTCATCGTTGTAAAACGCAGAAACTCCGTTTTGAACACCGACTTGGCGGAAAAGAGCATGGTTTCCATAGTTATGAACAAGACATTTCTTTTTACATTTTAATGAAACAAAATTTGTTAAATGCCGATGAAGTCGAAAAAAGTGTCATTCTAAAGTCTACATGTTGATCTTGTCGAAATACTTAGTTCCAGTTGCACAAAAATCTTCAAATCTGGTGAATTATGGCGTTCATAATTCTGACATCAGAATACAGGTTCAATGTTATGAACAAATATTATAAATGTGTTTGTTACTATGCAATGGATTACGAATTCCAACTTTTAAACAAAATATAAAACATTTCACATAACGATTTTATTTTATCTTGTCACACATTAAATTACTTTTGGGATTTAGGGTAAACTTTCAATATCAACATTGTTCATAACAGGGACCCAATATTTCTGTGTCTGTTGTTATGAACAATATTGATTAAGTTCTTCATTTGTTATTCTAAGCAATGATTAATAAATAAGTAATAAAATTCAGAAAAACTTCTTGCATTGTTTAAACAACAGGAGTTGTTAAAATTGCCTAAACCTGTAAAGTTTTCTTTATCTAAATTAGTGGAAAATCTTCGTGTTCATAACTATGGAAGCACAGTTTTGACATATTGTTATGAACATGTTTTTTTAGTTAAAATATTACGCTTAATGATTATTTTCCTGGATACAAATAAACAAATCTAGAAATCATTCATATCACAATTTTTTATATCGTGTCGCACATTAAATTACTTTTCGGATTTCAAGTAAACTTTAAATATCAATATTGTTCATAACAGGGACCCAATATTTCTGTCTGTTGTTATGAATAATATTGATTTAGTTCTTCATCTGTTATTCTAAGCTATGATTATAATTAGTAATAAAATTCAGAAAAAAACGTCTTGCATTATTTTAACAACAGGAGTTGTTAAAATTGCCTGAAACCTGTAAAGTTTTATTTATTCAAATTAGGGGAAAATCTTTTTGTTCATAACAATGGAAGCAAAGTTTTGATATATTGTTATGAACGTTTTCTTTGTAGTTGATACATTATGTTCAATGATCATTTACCTGTGTGCAAATAGCAAAATCTTCAGTATTTCATAAAAGATTTTTTTTATCATGTCACACATAAAATTATTAAAGTTCCATTGTATTATATTGCTACATTAACATATTAGAAATGTTCAGTTTTTGATCCACAAGGTGTGCATTTTTACAAATTGTATCATCACCGAAGCTGAAGGCAAAACACATGGAACGTATACAGAGAAGAATTAAAAGAACAAAAAGGTACAGCCACACCATCTTGCGCAAAAATATATGTGTAGAATGTACTCTTTAATTTACAAAAACAATTTTATCATGGTAAATCAAAGTTAAAATCAATCTTCCCAACTTCATCACAATATCAGGGATCCTGTGTCCACAATAGGCTGTGGTCAGGGATCCCATAGCCAAGTGTGGGGACAGGAGCCCTGACATTGTGAGGAAGTTTTCCAAAGTTAGTAAACATTAAACTAGTATAATAGTTGTATGTCATATAGCGGTGTATATATTATTTACAGATGATGAGTTAATGGATACTGATGAAAGTTTTAGCCTTTCAACCTTAACAGTTCATCATATTCTGGAACTACTCTCAGAAAGTCCTCCTGAACCAAGGTGAATATGTCTTTCATACTAGATACAAATTTTCAACGGAATGAAAAAAATCTCAATAAAAAGGAGAGTCAATTGAGAAGAGTGCTAATTTGTCATTGTAACAACTACCATAATGCTATCGATTCATAACGGTATAACTTTCATTCTCTTGATATTAAAATTATTGACTGACAATTTAAGGTTTAAAGTTGGTGAATATGTAACTGTTTCTCTACCAATGGGGAAAAAAGAAATGTTTTGTAGCAGAGGTATAATTGTTCTGTTGATGAATAAGTTTTGTTTTTGTTCTCATTAGCTCACATAGCAATAGCCAGGATGAGCTTTTGCAATCACTGTGTGTGTCCGTCGTAAACTTTTCAGCAGGTAACCTACTATAACATATGGGTCTATTGAATGATCTAATCGGGAGCCATCATGGTTCTGATGGGCGATACAGGCTCT
Organism: Mytilisepta virgata; assembly: GCA_028015205.1. Lineage (NCBI taxonomy): Eukaryota > Metazoa > Mollusca > Bivalvia > Mytilida > Mytilidae > Mytilisepta > Mytilisepta virgata. The sequence continues at coordinate 37,901,877 of CM051513.1, read as the reverse complement.
TGAGAGCCTATTGTTTAAATACTGTTTATTTTGATTAGTTTGTATACTTAAATTGTATTTTATAGCAGAGGTATATTCAACTGTTCTGTTGGAATTTAATCATATCCTTTATTTCTGTTTTTGATTTAAATATTGTTTGTTTTGAACAATTTGAATACTTACATATGACTTAAGTTATGCTTCATTCAAGATTGAATAACGTCTAACTGATCAAACCTGATATCACTTCCGGTTTTTATTGAAGTTGCATTATTTTCAGTGTACAATCCTAGTGGTACACATATAGTTTTCCCGTCAGTCTGTCTGTCCGTTTTATGTAGGGTTAAGATTAAAGGTAGTTTTTGTGTTGTTCAAATTATACATGTATCGTATTTTCCAAGTTGCCAATATTGATATAATTATAGTTTTTTTTGCAGTTTATTTAAGTTTTTAGCATTTATTTACTTGTGAACATGAGGAATCAAAATCTAAAAAAAAGGTGTTCATGTATTTAAAGCAATATAAATATGCACTCAAGTCGTTTTCATTTTGATTCTTTAATATGATATAACAAATCTGTTACATGTTTTTAAAGGCAATCATATTTTTTCTTAGATTTTGGAGGTTAAAGAAGAGATTGAGGAATTGTGCCTGAAATACATGAAAGAATGTTCTGGTGGACTCTACCAGTGGCCTGCAAAGACTGACTGTAGCTGGGAGAGTTTTTCAGCCATTACTAAATCGATGCCAATGCCAGTGCTCTCAGAAAAAAGCACCAACATGAGACAATTATATAAATTCATAGAATATTAAAGCTTATTTCTTCAAAATGTACATTGTGTTGCTTCCATCTAGTGCAGGATGGACACATAGGGATCACTATCCGTCATCTTGTCTGCCTCCGTCCGTATGAGGTCTAAATTTGAGCATTATTTTCTACTCCTCCTAAACCGCTTGGTACTTTTCAACCAAATTTTAAGGAACTCTTCATTATATGTTGCAGATGTACACCATGCATTTTATTTTTAATTATTCCAGATTTTTTTCACTATCTTAGACTTGGCCCTTTTCATCTTTTTAAAGCTTAATGGAATCTAAGGAGTGTATGCTTCCATTATCAGCCTTTCCTCCTAAACTGCCTGGTACTCTTCAACCAAACTTGCAGGAACTCCTCGTAATTTATTGCAGATGTGCATCATGCATTTGATTTTTCTTGTTTATCGTAAAAGTGAATGTATGCATGTGTAATTTATCCATCATAACCTTTGAATAATCACTTTTGATATGTAACTCAACATTGTCGTGTCCTTCTTAGTGTCTGTATTCATGGTTTTATTTGCATAATAATTATTTTCAAGTCTTAAACATGTTGTATGGTATTGTTTGACTCAATAACTTCACCTATGAAGTGACTGAAATATTTCCTCTTTCACACAGGGAACATAATGACAACTTTCGAGAACAAAATTTCTGTTCATAACCATGTCCAAAAATTTTATGTTTCTTATTTGTCATTGTTTGCAAATAACATGACAAAATGGATAATTGTGTGTTCAGGTAGTTCTTCGAAATAGTATAAAAACCATTTATTCTAATAACTTGACTTGGTATTGGTTCTGTTAAGCACAAAAGGACACTTGTTATGAACAGAAGAAATTTTTATGACATTGATTTAAAGTGTATTACAGAAAAAACTTAATTATCCACAGCTCTATAATTTTGAAAATAAAAACTTTGAATATTGGGTTAAATAAATAGCCCATAATAGTTGTGTTTGAAGAACTTTTATTTTCCAGTTATTCTGTAACATTATGTGACCCATGACCAGATTTGTGCACATGAAGTTTCCTCAACTGTCCACGTTTCATGGGTAAGTTACGAACAACATTGGTGTTACGAATAACATGAAAAAAGAAATATTGTGGTCCAACGCCCCAGAACATATAATAAGGACCAAAATCATTGTGTAGCACATAAAACATGCGATCGCTACAACGAAAAATGAGCCCACTGAAATGAATGTTACGCTAATATGAGAAAGAAATTGAGCAATTAGGACATTTATATTCCGTTCGTACGTAACGAAGAGACCGTAATTTTTCATGTTGTATTAACATGAGACTGGTTTAAAATGTTGTTTGTAACAAAAGGACCAACTTTTTCTATATCGTACGAACAAAAGACGTTGAACTAACGCAAGTTGTATGAAATTGAATAAACTTTCCTGGACATAAAAAGAAATGATGAATTATTGAAATATTAATTGTTTTAAAGTCCCAAAAAGTTTTAAAGTAGAATGTGTGGAATATTTCAGGAATATTTCCAAAGTTCAGTCAACCCCCCCCCCCCCCCTTTCCCCAATCTGATTTTTATACCATTATGGTATCCCAACAAGCTCCAAATGGTTTTTATGCCCCCGCGACAAAATGTCAAGGAGCATATTAATTTACACCTGTTCGTCCGTCCGTCCGGATTAGGATACATTGTTTGTCCGGCTATCTCCTCCTACAGTTTTGGAGGTACAGCTTTAATATTTTGTAGGACGTTCATACACATAATGGCGGTGTGCATGGCCACAGGATTTTGATTTTTTTTTTCAAATATTCTGAAAATGACAGGTAGTTGGACTTAGTCATTTTTTTGGTACTAGCTGCATAAAGAGATCATGGTTTGTCCGGCTATCTCCTCCTACAGTTTTGGAGCTACAGCTTTAATGTAGGATGTTCATACACATAATGGAGGTTCAATCTTAGACCTAGTGTTTGTTCCTGACAACAGATATCATTATAAAGTTGATGTATTTCCTACTTATTTCTCAGACCATAAAATTCTTGCTATTGTTCGTCAGTAATTCAGTGAGTATATTTAAGAAAAACTTGTAGCCGACAGTATTCTTGAAAGTTGAAACCTTTTGGCTAGACATTCAGTCCTCCAAGTGTAGCCTTTAGCATAAGAATAAAACATAGATCATCATACATAATGTTAAATTTATAATTTCCTATGGTCAGGCGGGGGCATCATTTGTGTCTTACAGACAGCGTAACAATTTCAAGTTGCATGCCAACATCACTGTTTGTCAAATCTAAAATATGTGGAACTATACTCATGCATATGGCAGAGCAGAAAATGGGGGGGGGGCATTGTCCATAACTAGTTTTTTTTTTTGACCAGACATGGATTTTATCCAAATTTCTTGAGTGAGCAAGCAAAGAATATCAGATCCTTTTTTTTTTTATCAACGTTTGTATCTCAAATTTTTGGGAAGTTTTTTTTTGAAAAGTTGTTTCCAATCAAACAAAAACGAAAGGCAGTGTGAGTTTTTGTCATCACTTGGCGTCTGTCGTCCGTCGTCTGTAAACTTTTACGTTTTGATCTTCTCCTCTGAAACCCGTGGGCTGTCTAGGCAAAATTCGTCGGACCATCGGTCAAATCTGATAAAGTCTCTCTCGGTCTGGTAATGTTTTCATATGGACATATTTTCACTTCACGAAAGGTCATGATCTGACCGGGAACCAGGTTACCTATAACGTAAGATATGACTTCAACTTTCCTATTGTTAATTTTCCCTTCTTAAGTAGCAATATACCAGCATCGCCTGCATATGGCGTCTACGTTTCTCAGCTTATCCGATTTTCAAGGGCATGCGTGAGTTACCCTGACTTTCGACAAAGAGGATTACTGCTGTCACAAAAGCTTCTTAACCAGGGTTTTATCAGGGATAAGTTGATGTCATCACTTAAGAAATTTTACGGTCGTCATCATGAATTGATTGACCATTACAGTGTTCCAATATCTAAGATGATGTTGGACCTGTTCCCACTGTCGTAACCTTTCATGTGCCTCCTACGATTTGTGACTTCCACCGGATTGACTTTGTTGAACTTCACGACGGGTGCCGTATACGGAGCAGGAACTGCTTACCCTTCCGGAGCACCTGGGTTCACTCCTGGTTTTTATAGGAGTTCGTGTTGTTCATTGTTTTCAGTTTTCTGTGTTTATTTGTTGTGCTTGTGGTTGTTCGTTTGTCTTCCCGGGTTTGTCTGTCCAATGGATTACGTTTTTTTGATTGCTCCTTAGGTATATTTGTCCTTTTTATATGACCAAAAGAAGTCCCGAATTATATTGATGAATTCTAATTGAATTAGGCCTAAAACAAATATTCTGTGTTTCCGGTAACATCTTCTCAGCGGTCGTGTTAACGCAAAATTATGTGTTTTTCACGCAGAATTAAAAAAACATACGCAGAATAAATCAAGCGCCGCGTTATTTCCACACAGAAAAAATAAAACCGTCAACGCATCATTGACTCTTTTTTGATTGCTGTATTCATTGGTATTAACAATTTTAGTAAGGTTAATCTTATTAGTAAATTGTGATATTGCATACATTAGCATATTGACAGAAAATTGGCTGCAGCTCTCCATATGGTAGGGATACATCCATAATTCCAATTTCTGTAGAATCATTCTTTATTAATAACTAATTGAAAAAAAAATAACATGCACAAAAACAAAAATTGCAGGCCAACCTATATGAAATTTCCTTGATTTTTTTTTTATAATCAAAATTTTCAGAGTAGGTTAGACTAAAACTATAACAGAAACTGGAAACAGGATAAACAATACATGTACATCGACCTGTTGTTACACTGACATATTGTGTGTTCTCGTTGAGCTCCGCATCAATAATTATATATACTTGACAACCATATCAGCGTTGAATGGATCCGAAAATTATTATGATCATTATTAAAGAATTGTCAGTCACAACAACTATCGATATTCATGCGTAAATTGCATAATATGTGATTCTGTTTTCACCTGCTTCTTTTTTCTCGTTCCTTATTCATCTTCGTAACGTTGTCAAGAATCTATAAATATATTATAACGCAGACCTCGACGAGAACACCTAAACAAAGCGCAAGCGAAGACAAAAGTCAATTCAATCGATACCAACTTGTTTTACGCACCGATAGCACAGTTTTATTTATTTTTTATTTTTATTTGGAAACGCAATTTAAACCGGCGATTTCCTTAATTTGAAAAGGGGGAATTTCGCTGGGTGCCGGTGCTTATTGAAAACCCTGAGTAGTCAAGACAATTTCACCGAAACAATAGTTCTCTAAAATGCTACTATTGTTGCATTTGTATATTCTTGAATGTCTAAATTTTCATAATTTTTATAGCTCGTAGAAGAAGAGACATATCTACCAATGCGGACAGATGCCGCAGATACAGGCAAAGTCTGTTGGCCACTGACCCAATATTCTTGGAAAGGGAAAAAAAACGACAAAAGCTGATTAGATTAAAAAGAACACCTTTTCAGCAGGCACAAGATCGTCAGAAAGCCAGGGACAGGATGAGGAAATACAGAAAACATAAGACAGAAATGGCAATGAAAGAATAAAACACAAAACATCATGACAAGAAAACAAAAAGAAAAGCGAAGAGAGAGGTGGAAAATTTCCAAAAGAAAATATAGGTATAAAACTGAAAAAAATATATTGAGCTGAAAAATATTGCAGGATTAAATCAATGTCTGTACAGTAACACTGTCAAAATATATAAAGTTTACTATAGAATTAAATACGATTTTGTAGCAGTTTATTGATGTGTAAACTCGGCCTTTTCACTCACAAACTCTACATAAAGTCCAAAGTTTGGAATTTAATTAGTTTCTGAGTGAGTCAGCTAAGTTTACACATCGATAAACTCATACAAAGTCGTGTTTAATCATTATAATTCCATTTCAAACATCAAAAGTTATTCGAAACCAAAATAAAAAAATTGAAGTTTGCCCTTCTCAGGCCACATCCATTTTAAATCTGGCTCTGATTTTGGAAGCTAAACATTTGAATAAAAACGTCACATAGTTATTTACAAATACAAAAAACCACTCCGTGGCGCAATGGTTAGGGTGCTCGCTTTAAGTAGTGGGAGACCGAGGTTCGATCCTCGGTCGGGTCAAACCAGACTTTTAAAATTGGTACTTGCTGCTTATCCGCTAAGCACGCAGCACTCAGGTGTTAGAGCAAGGACTGGTTGGCTCGGAGTCAGAATAATGTGTCCAAGTGGTGTTTCTGTCTAACTGCGGGCAGTACTCCAGTGTGCTAGCACTCTAAAAACCCAGTTCAGCGTGCTGGTCTAGCCAAAGCAGACAATTTCAATGCACTACACATTGTTCTCGTCATGATATAACTGAAATATTCTTCATTTGACGTTAAACAACATATACATACATACAAATACAAAAAAAAACAAAGAAACTTACGTTTTGATAGATTTTAACGCAATTTGAAGCGTACAGAATCCATTCAATGAACGATTTTTTTCGTTTAACGAATCCAACTTGCAATGTTAACAAATATGACGATTCAATCTCGACTGTGACTTTTTGTAGTAACTTTTTGCAGAATTTTTTGAAAATATAATTTTAATCAATATTAAATCCTTATTAAAATTTAACTGTTTTTGTCTTCATCATCCTTAAGATTTTAGTCTTTTACAGCATTCTCTGCATTCAATGTCTCATTTGAAACTACAGATATGCAAGACAGCGCATGAATACGTGTACTTTCGAAATACAGATTTATCAATGTATAAACTTTTACGATTTTGCCCTTTTGACCAATGAAATACTTGGATTTTGTCATAAGGGAATTAAAATGGAATTATTTGTTCTTGGAGTCTCACCAAGAAAGAGCCTCTCATTTATACCTATATCTAAGGCTTGACAAATAATCTTGATATTTTCCAACATTGTACAAATATTGTTGATTAATTTACAATTATCTTTGTTTATATTTTTCAGGGCAGGTCTGAGTTCTCAGAAGAAAAGAAGAATCCGAGAAAGAGAGAACTTAAAACGCCAGAGAAATAAAAAACAGCCAGAACAAAATTTGAAGGAAAGTAATCCAACAAGCATTGAAGAGGACAAAGGCTTTTGTAGTCCTGAAGCTTCTAGAAAAGCAATATATAGAGCAAAAATAAAACTGCCATACCATCCAAAGAAATATGCTACTGTTGTTGAAGGATTGATAAAAACTGCAAGTCCTAGAAAAAGGAGGGCCATTGATGCAAAAATTGAAGTCTTAACTCCAACCAAGAAAAAACGTTTGACATTCCTTGAAGAAACTGTTAAAAACTTTAAAACTACTTACACCGACCTTAAAAAGGCAAGATCAAGAAGAGATGAAAATAGAAGACGGCTTATGGGAAACCAACTTGCACGATTAAAGAAACTAAGGATGATGAAGTCTGCCTCAATAGAATTAGGAATCCGTTACAAATCCCTATTGAAGTGGTCACAATTAGACGCATCCGTATGTGATACCAGAGTCAAACGATCTGACGCTTTGACAGATGAAGCCATAGAATGTATAAAAGACTTCTATGTTAGTCCAGATGTAGCTGTCACCCATGCAGGCAAGAAGACAGTTCTAAAGAAATCAATGGTGCAAAAACACACACTTAATGAGACATAAGAAGACACATATAAAAAATTTAAAGAAAAAAATCCCTCAACTAAAGTAAGCTTTAGCAAATTTGTGGCATTAAAACCCAAACATGTGGAGCCAAGCACAAAGAGACAATTCAGAGGCTGTCTCTGTGAAAAATGTACCAATGTTGAGCTGCAATTGAAATCAATTAACAACAATCTTGATAAGGAGGCTAGAATCACCAATAAGTATATTGCTAATAAAATGACTTTATGCCATAAGAAAGAGGGAAGTTCAAATTCAATTCATGAATTATCACCAAATGCTTACAGAGGGATTGTGCAGAATGTGGAACCAAAAAAATGCAAGAGTATCTGAATGAGCACAAAAAGAAAGATGATATAATAAGTCAAGACTGCAGCTGGTACCAGTGGGAAACTCAGACATTTTCTCAGAATGGAAATTCAAAGTCGAAAAGAAACATGCTGGTAAAACACTCAGGGACATTAGATAAGTTGATTGAGGCATTTTGTGAATCTTTGGAACAATTTTCACTCCATTTATTTGAAGCAATGTGGCAGCATGAACAATTTAATGAGGCTAAGAAAGATATACAAGAAGGAGAGATTGTTTGTGTTTTGGACTTTGCAGAAAACATTACTCTTAAAAATCAGGATGAATGCCAATCAGCACATTGGTTCTCACAACAAGTGACAATCCATCCAATTGTGGCTTATTATTTGGTCCCAAAGGAGGAGAGGTCAGATCAGAAGAAAATGGTAACTCATGAGATGGTTTTTATCAGTGATGATCTTACCCATGATTCCCAAATAGTAGAATATTTTGTTGAAAGTATGATCAAAACCCTAAAGAGTGAATTTGGAGAACAAAGCTTATCCAAAATAATACAGTTTACTGATGGCTGCAGCGCTCAGTACAAGTCAAAACGACCATTTCTAGATATAAGTGAGGCACAAATAAAAACTGAAAGAAGTTTTTTCGGCAGTGGACATGGAAAGGGTCCTGCAGACGGATGTTCAGGTGTAGTTAAGGCAGCAGTCACAAGAGCCCTTATAGGAGGAGAAATTCTAAACACTGCCCAAGATGTGTTTAATTATGTGTCTCAAAAGCTGACAAAATCAGCCACGGATGGAAACTTTCAAAGATCATTTTATTTTTGTGAATCAAGTGATGTTAAGCGCACCAACCAAAATGCTGCAAACCTACTCACAGTAAAAGGAACCAGACAGCTCCATGCTGTGAAAGGGATATGTTCAGGAATTATAGAATGTAGAAAACTGTCATGTTTTTGTCAACACTGCAAGTACGGCATTGGTGAGTGTTCAAACAAGAAATTTGTGGACAATTGGGAAGTCAAAACATTGATTACTGGTAAAAATAATTCTGGTAAGATTCCAAAGAAGAAAGTTGGGAAAATTGATCCAAAGACCACAAAACAGACTGACGCAAAAAGTAATCAGAAGACACAAGATACAACACATCAACAAAAGAATGAATCTGTGAAGATTAATGATCCACAGACCTCAAAACAAACTGCTTCTGAAGATGATGAGAAAGATACACAAGATACAACTCATCAACAAGAGAATGGTCCATTGTCGTGGGAAGCAATACGGTTAGTCCGATCAAAAACATATGAGGATCTCCAGGACAGGATAAAGAATTCATCTTTAAATCCAGTTCTAAGAAAGGAAGAACTAGCTACCAATGTATGTATCTCAGGAAGAAATATTGATGATCTGTCAATGAAAATAATGCCAGATATTAAAGACATGACAACTGAAGATGTATATCCTGTTCAAGTAATGGCTGATGGTAATTGCCTACTACGCACAAATTTCAAAAAAGGTATATAGACGAGAGGTAATGGAGATTTTAAAGTCCGGCACCTACATGGGAATGTGTCAAATTTGTGCACTGGCAACAGTCATGAATGCACCAATAGCATCAGTATACCCAGAGAAAGGCTCAAAAATGGTGCGGAAAGATGTACATAGATTTATTCAACCATTACCACAGGAAAATAAAGACATCAACAGCAAATTATTTCTAATGTGGACAACCACAAGATTAGACATGGTTGATAAAAACTGGATTCCCAATCATTTTGTTCCGCTATTACATGCTCCCATAGAAACAACGATCATAAAGATGTTTGACGATGAAGAGACTGTGGATCCAGACTACGTTCATGACATTATCGATTGAGTGGGGTTATCCGTCAATTAGAAGATGACCAAGATCAGTTGATAATCCATACATCAGGGTATCAGATAGATGAACAGGATGACTTCAGTTTCAGTCTTGATGATTTAATGAAGTCTAAAGATTTTCTTCGATGTGATGATATGTACATTGATTTGGACAAAGTTGTAAGAGCTGATAACCTAGGACTATATGGAAAACCAGAAACTATGTTGTAAGTTTACCCATAATTTTAATTAGCTAATCATTTTTACTACTGAGCCAAAGTCAAATTCAAATGCACAGGCAGAAAAGAGTACAATACAGACAACAAGAAATTAACAACAAAGACAAATTCAAGAGAAGCTGAAGAGATCCTAAGCAGTAATCAAGATGCCAAAAAAAAAAAAAAAAAAACAGACAATGCCATGGCAAACACAAAAACATTACAAGAAGAAGCAATAATGAACATAAAAAAAACACTGAAAACTTAAAGACTGAGTAACTCGGACCCCTATAAAATTTGGATGAAATCAGGTCCTGTGTAATGGTAAGTATTTCCTGCACCGGATGCGGTACCTGTGAGAAACCCAATATGCACAATCAAATAATCAACATGTGGTCTTGATACTTTATTAAATAAAAATCCAATCGGCACTTAAAAGAGCTAATCAAAAACAAAGTTTCAAGGGACTAGACCAGTCCAAAGAAACATTGAAAAAAAGAGACAAAACACAAGATAAAAAAAAATTACACAGAAAACCAATATCTAGATATTTATGATCGTATACTTTCTTTTCCAGTACTCAGTCCACTCAAATAGATAACAACCAAAGACCCTCTGACAACACTGAAGTTAGCAGCAAAACACAATTAGACATGGCCGAAGTTCATGACAACATAGAGCCTGACAACACTGAAGTTGACAGCAAAACACAATCAGACATGGCCAAAGTTCGTGACAAAACAGAGCCTGAGAACACTGAAGATAACAAAACAGTCGGACATGGCTGATGGTGACGACAAAACACAGTTTGACAATGGCAAAGATGACAAGGCCCTGATTGATATAAATCATGAAGAAAAACAAAGGTATTTTTAATCAAGTTTTTGTTCTACAAACGATGTAAGGGCTATTCCAAGAAAAAAAAGTGTCTCCTGGGGGCAGAACGCCCATGAAATTTAGGGGTACCACCAACACATTAAAATTAATTAGATACAATATTTGTGTAACATAGAAAATTTTGAAATTGTACCCCCCACCAACAGAATAATTAACTAATGGCGTTCTGCCCCCTGGCGGCACTTTTTTCTGGAATAGCCCTAATGAAAAGTAAACATTATGATCCAAAGTCAAAAAAATTCCACCAGACAGGCAGAACAGACAACAACAACACATATAGAAGTGGCATAAAACTCTAATTAACCTATTAACATGAAACAGGCCTAAAATGAAAATGTTATTTTAGCTCACTAGAGCCGACGGCTCAAGTGAGCTTTTGCCATCACTTGGCCTCTGGCGTCCATCCATCTGTAAACTTTTTACATTTTAATTTAATCTTCTCCAGAACCACTGAGTCAATTAAAACCAAACTTGGCAGGAATTGTACTTGGGTGGTCCTCATTCAGATTTGATAATTTAGTGCCGACGGAAAATCCAATATGGCTGCCAAATGCCAAAAACGTTTCTGAATGGCTGATTTTCAAAAATCTCCTTGTCAGAAACAACTGTACTGATTTGATTGAAACTCTGCAGATATGATCACTGGTTGGTCCTTTACTTAATTTGTTAATCTGGTGTTGATTGGAAATTTAAAATCTAAATTATTAAAGATTCAATGGGAAAAATATGTAAAAATCTTCTCCTCCAAAACCACTAAGCTGATTGGACTGAAACTTGGCAAGGATGTACAATAGATGGTTCTTTACTCAAATTGTATTTTTGGTGCTGATTGGGAATCCAAGATGGCAGTCGCTTAGTTTAACATAGGTTTATATTGGGAAACCACTGAGCGAAGTGAACAAATTCTGTAAAAATAATCCTTCAGTTGTTACAGGTCCCATTTGAAGTTTATCAGATTATTTGGTCAGTATTGCGTTCTAGCAAATGGTGCAGTAAGATTTCTGATGAGCGACTACAGGCTCCCGGGAGCCTAATTTTTTAATTTTCATGTCTGTAAAATTGTCCATTCAATAAATTTTATTATACCCCTATGTGCTTTCGGTTTCAGTGCAGGAGAATATGTGTCAGTTTTTTATGGAAAATGTACATTACCAGCTGTGGTGAGAACGAGTTGACTTTTGTTGTTTTTGTTTGTTAATTCATTAATTCATTGTTTTATTATCATAGTGAACAGTCATCCGATAGTTTCCTTGAACATCTTGATGGCTTTTTAAAAAAATAATAAGACACGGGTAATGATTGCCCTTTGAAAGCACCTTGTCACTCAAAAACTTGCCCTCACTTTGAAGTGGGTTTTTATTGTTCATCTGTTCATAGTTTTCTATGTAACATTTATCAGTTACAAGTTAATTATAAGTATTTTTCAATCTTGACCTATATCTCTCAGTTTTGATTAATTATATTATATTTGATCATATTATATTCTCTATCATAAATGAGCTTTATTTCTATATTTACAGGTTGACCATTGGCCTTACATACGCTATTTTAAGCAGCACAAAAGCAGTAAAGGGTGGGTACCAGAAGCTGTGTTGCACAGTATTATACCAGAAGACATACATAAAAGGTTTAAGCCACCAGTTCTTATTCAAGAAGGCAGAAGAACTATTGTATACATATTTGATGGTGAGTCTTATGTTTTGGTTATCAGACAGGTCTCTTAGATTTGGGTGGTGCTATTTTGGTTAAAGCCTGTTTGTCCTGAACAAATTTCTAATTCATTCAATAAATAAAACCTTTTCTGCATTTTGGCTTTCCTGTTTAGTTTTATTGCTCACAATGTTTTTAGTATTTTTTGGCTTCCAGTATTGGTAACGAGCGTTCCTAAAGAATGTTAACCCAGAAATGCGCATCGAAACAAGAAATTTGGTATCTGGATTTATCGTACTCATTGTTTTTTGTATGCAATCTGTTGGGGTTGTCTCATTGACTTACCGTATATCCTTACTTTTTCATATGAATTTGAGATCATACAAACCTGAGAGTTTGTACATGTCTTCATTAGGCCATTTTTTTATTAGTTGGTTTACTGGAAAATCCCTCAAAAATATTGGGTAGGAGGTCATAAAAAATAAAAATGAGGTCTAGCTTTTTGTCACTTCAATTCTTGATCAGTATTTCCATTTGTTGTTGTTGCTAGAATAGATAGACATTGGCCGATACCAATTTTGATGCAGTGTACCGGCACACTTCTGCAACTTAATATGTATCATCAGCAGTGCTCAAAGACGAAAATATTGAAATCCAAAACAAAAAAGCAAATTCAGATACCAATATGACCGAAAAGCCCAGAGCCAAAAATCATCTAAGGATCTATGCACAAGGGAGATGATGCTCATTAGCTTCCAAAATATCATAACTGTGGCTGTAAAAATATTATTGCTAAGCTCAGGACCTCGCCTTTTGAGGGATTTCTCACAATCACTTTGAAGAAAATCAGCCTTCTGTTGACCTCCATTTTTAAAATCCGTAAACCAACTAAGAAAGAAAATGGCCTTATTGTAACTTTATAACCTATGCATGAATTTTGGTTCTGATTGAGGGTAGACTAATTGTTGGTTTTTTTTCAGAGATGGATGAATAGAAGATGATGGTTGGAACTTGGAGACGAGAAACTAGAAACTTGTTTGTTTGAAATAAAATTTATTGTTGGAACCTTAAAAAATTATTATAAATGTGAAATGGTGTCAGACTTGTTTCCCTTGTCGTTAACATCTCATGTCCCTATAACGATTTGTGACCTTTATTGGATTTACTTTGTTGAACAGCAGGACAGGTGCTGTATAGGGAGCAGGAACTGCTAACCCTTCTAGAGCACCTGAGTTCACCCTGGTTTTTGATAGTTCATGTTGTTCAATGTTTTTAGTTTTCAGTGTTTCTTTGTTGTGTTTGTATTTGTTCGTTAATGTTCCTGGGTTTGTCTGTTCTATGGTTTTACAGCTTTTGGATTACTCCTTAGGTATTTTATTCTTGTTTCCGAAAGAAATAAAATGAGATATGGGGTTAATGTCAATGAGACAACAACTCTGAAAAGGAACCTCAGAAAGTCTCTTTTGGAATTATGCAAATGGTTTAAATAAGATTCCCCATAATAATGCATCTGTATTAAAAATTAACCTTTGGTAGATGCATGCAAAAGAGAATATATTATTTAGCTGTCTCTTTTTCATACAACAGTCTATGGGTTGTCTGGTGTTTGTACAACATTAATTAGAGGTTGTCGTTTGTTCATACAACATTCATCAGAGGTTGTCTTTTGTTCATACAACATTCATCACAGGTTGTCTTTTGTTCATACAACATTCATCGCAGGTTGTCTTTTGTTCATACAACATTCATCACAGGTTGTCTTTTGTTAATACAACATTTTTGAAGGTAAATGTTTTTTCCAATATTGCTGCTGGTGTCCAGATAAACTGACGTTAAACGGTTTAAAGACTTTAATATGATTTTAATGTGTCTACTTCAAGCAAAAACTTCATGATGTAATGTGTCATAGCGAAGTAATTCACTCTTAGTCATGTCTCTGTTCATACAACATATATTCAAAAATATCTTCATGTCGTCTAAACAACGACTCAAATGAAGAATCTGAAAAAAAATATTGCAAGTGAAATCAAATCTTTTTCTTAATTGACAAAAATAAACCCTTTACATACATTCAAGGTAAAGTTATCACCAATCTTGTGTGTCCTTGTTTGTACAACATTTTGCAATTAGGGCTGACTTTAAAAGTAAAAAATGAAAAAAAGATCATCTATTTATCTAAAATGAGTGAAAATAAAACAATTTAGATATTCAAGAATATAAAAATACAACAAAAACAGTATTTAAATGAACTACTTTTTTCAATGACATTGTCCTGACTACTGTGGCACCCAAGTGAATAAGGACCCAGACATAAATAAGTTATGAAATAAACCGGCAAAATTTTACACATTCTTCAGGATGGCCATACTGGCTTCGAATTTGCACCAAAATCTATTCCATAAAAACCATTTATTTTTGTCCTTTTTTCATCAGATATTTTCAATTTTTTGTTTTCAGTTAAATAAATGCAAGATTTTTTACTGAAACCAATTTTTTTTATGCAAGTTCCAACTAACTAGAATACTGTGATGTGATCATCACAAAGGGGCCCCCACTGCATATATATTGTTGTACACAAGAGAAAAATATTTCAGGTGACTGATAGCATTCGTTTTCGAACTTGATCAAGGTACAAAATGTATTGCCAATTTACACCTTCCATATATATTTGGATGAAATCCTTTGAGAAATGTAGAATTTAGAGCGCTGACAAGAATTTGATACAGAAATATTAGTCAAGGGCAGTAACTTCCACACAAACTATCCGATAGCACTCCTTTTCAAATTTGGTCAAGGTATTGCCCATATACACATAACATATAAATTTAATTGAAATCTGTTGAGAAATATAGAATTGAATTGGCTAATGACAATTGTTGACGGAGGGTCAGACAGATGCAGTGTTGATTGAATGTTTCAGTAAATTTCTACTATGTATCTTTGTAAACAGTGATAATAGCTCTAACAGTTACAATCATTAATGTCTAAAATATGTCAAAAATTAACTTACCATTCGACAACTCATTTGCATAGCACTTGCACTTGTTAATTTATTTGAATTGAAAAAGTGCACATACAACAATGTATTGTGTAGCTGTTTTAAGTAAGAGTACTAGATAGGAAGCAAAATTTCTGTAGAACTTCCAGTTAAAAACTTCATTGTATTTGTACAACTTAGAATTACTAAAAATGTATAGCAGTTTTTCAGTAAGAGGTCTAGATGATCAGCAAAATTTTTATAGGATAACCAATTGAAAACAATGGGTTCAAAATCTTTCTGCCAATCCTTAACTTCACGTCACCTCCAAAAGATACTACCTCTTCGTCGCCTACATGTATTAAGGAAAATCAAATCATAGTCTTCCACGATGGGTTTACATTATCTTTATATAAACTTGCACAATTTAGATGATTTAGCTACAACGCATGCTGTAGAAGTTCATAATAAATGCATGGTTGTTTTGTGTTTGCTCACAGCTTTAGTAATTAAGTGGTTTATGTTGGGCTTGATGTGCTTCAGAGAAGTATGTCCCTGCTTGTACTGTATCTTTTTTTAGTGAATGAAGATAGTACTTGTTTATAGGAATTTTTTTTCTAAAACTGAAGTGTTAGTGCCTTTTTCACCCAATTTTGGGAATTCTGCATGATTTTTAAATAATTTCCATTGGGAAAGGACCTTATAAAGGACTAAATTTTGGTCTAAAAAATTACTGTATATTTATTGATTATTATGCCCATAACTGCCCTGTGATAAGGAAAGGATTGATTGTTGATTGTTGCTGTTTTACGCAGGGGCAGCAAGAACTGGATATATTCAGGCAATGGACATGTAGTGTATTTGTGAAATTAACATGAATGAATCCTGCCTTTTACTAGTCCAACACGATGAGCCGGTTTATCGTGCTAGCACACAGCGTACATGTAAGATATGTCACCGTATTCGTACACATTATTCTTACTCCACCAGTTTGCTCTAACTTATATATGCCGCTGGCTTGGCAGAAAAGCAGTAAATATCAGTTTTGTTTTGACCAGGCCAGCGGTAACTCGAATCACCGAAAACCTCAATAAACACCGAATACCTGGTATAATATTACCTAAACCCCATAAAATGTTGCCAAAACCACATCTATTCGATCGGTATGCAAATTTTACATCTAGAAAACATAATTTTATTAATACATGTATTGTGTAAGAAATAATACCCCTATCCTAGACCTTTATTTTGGCTGTTAAAGTATTTTTTAAATACATT
The DNA here is from genome assembly GCA_028015205.1 of Mytilisepta virgata. Classification (NCBI taxonomy): domain Eukaryota; kingdom Metazoa; phylum Mollusca; class Bivalvia; order Mytilida; family Mytilidae; genus Mytilisepta; species Mytilisepta virgata. The sequence continues at coordinate 37,885,227 of CM051513.1, read as the reverse complement.
TATTAATTGATAACTATGTTTTATTTGATTAAACTTTTTAAATTGGTTAATGATGGTATCTTAAAAGTTATTATCTATGAAAAACGATAATTTATTATTTTGTTATATTTATTTTATTTATACGATTTATTTCAAATGGAATGGTTAAAACTACTAAGATATCCTGCGTAAGGCACAGGAATATCTTATTTCAAGCCGAATAATGTTTACCGGGTAGGATATGAGCGTGAGGATGGTGTTCACTTTACAGAGGAAGCTTACTATGCTTTTCTTGTTGCTTTAAGAAAATCGATTAGTTGATTTATTAAAATGATTAATAATGAACTAAGAGGTGTTCTAAAAGTGAAAAATACAGATAGAAGTATGTAAGTATATTTAAATATATATATATTGTCAATCCAGATTTTTCTAATTAATTTTCTTTCTTACATTTTTGGTGAAGGATCATCAAGTTATTAACTCATTATTGATTTGTTTTTATTACAAGTCAAACAGATGGAAGTGGACAGCAACAGAAGTGTGACCATCCCAATTAATAATTTAACAGACGTGTCAGAAATCAACGAACTGTATAATACACAATATAATCGATGATAAATGTCAGAAAGATTTGATAAAATTACTGATGTTTTGTTTAAATAAAAATTAAAATAATAGCCTATTTATAATTTGTATTCATCTAAGAAAAACAAAATATTTTATCTAATAAAAATTTAAATTTAAGAAAACATGAATTAGATTTGCGCATTTTTTTTTTATAAAAACACAATTTTTGAGAAACATTTTTTCTAATTTTAAATTTATGCTTATTAGCTTTTAACCACAGTAATACACTACTTTCTGGTTTTCTTTCATTTTTAATTGGCAATTAAAGTAGATTAAAACCATTTACTGAGTACAAATATTGGTTTATAATATACACAATAATTAATTTTAATTTACCTTCAGGCACTAATCGATACTTTGATTAGCCATTTCTATTTCACATAGAATGCACTGTAGTATAGTTAGGGTCGGACAGACGTTTTGTGTGTGGTTCGGCCATGGATGGGCCGAGGACGGAATGGGACGAGATGGGACCGGAAGCTACTGTCGAGAGTGATTTTTGGAGAAGGTGAACAAGAAGCACGCCATCCTCTGTCGGATTCCCCAAGCTATTACATCGGTGCCATTACACAAATACAAGGATAAGTGGTGAGTAGTATTTATATATTCTCCATTTATACTTCACTGGCGCTGCGAGCACCGATATTTCTGCCGCGGGGATTGTTTTAAAATAGTTTTTTAAGACTTCAAACGGACTGAGTTTGGTGATGACGTCATAGGCCTGTAAAGCAGAATTTTCTAAATTTTCTCGGTAATTACAACCGATTGATTTGGTTTAGTTAATATTCAAGGCTTTTTAAGTCCATGTGATGTAAATGCAATAATGCAATAGTGATTTATTAATAGAATTTTGTTTGATTTTCTGAAAGTCAAAAACCACGTGGTTAAAGGAGGTAAATTTAAAGGACACAGAGTTTTGTGTAAAGTGATTTTGTTGTCAATTTTGATTAAATTGAAAATTTTAAATTGTTTTGTGAATATTTTGTCACTAATTTTTCATTTAACTGGCCCAAATTTCAGTAATTTAATTTTTATAATTTTTTTTACTTCAGATTGCAATACAATCCCCGGATTGCAAGTGCTAGTGGGCCAGTAGAGTATTAGTATCTGAAACAATGGAGACGGTTAATATAAATACTTGCTCTTATCAGGAGTTGATCTCATTACCTGGTATTGATCGGTCAATGGCTGACCGGATATGGGAACGTAGACGGAAAGGTAATATTACTGTTGATGATTTTATCACAATGCCAGGGCTGAAATTATCATCTGAGCTAGTAGCTCGTATTGAAATTGGGTCATTTATAGATCAGGGTGATGCACAACCCGAATATGAGGAAAATGGTGATTTTTTAGGGGGAGATGAGGCCCCAGAGTATGAGGACAATAATCCATGGGATACATCACAAGAATATCTGACAGTCCCAAAACAATTTTTGGCGGGATTATTTAAAACAGGTACTGATAGTAGGGTCCCACCAAATGTTGAAAACCCTTGGGTGGAAAACCCCCAGGCTAGAAGGTCAGTATCCCCAGATCCAGATAAAAATAAAATTACGGAATATTTCGTGGCGGAAAAATTCAGCAGCCCTATATATGTCGAGGATCAGCCGATAGCAGGTTTAAGATATGACAGCGCACCGCCTCATGATGGTATAACCCACGCAAGCCAAATCGGAGTTTTTCGAACGCCGACATCCGGTGATTTTCTGAGGAAGATAATGAGCAGCACTCCGGCGCCAAACCGACCTTCAAACACACAACAGCTTCCGGTTACTAGTCCGGTACAAGTACCGCAACCACAACAACACCTTCCGGTTACCAGTCCGGTACCGGTACCGCAACAACAACAACATCTTCCTGTTACCAGTCCTTTACAAGTACAGCAGCCACATCTTCCTGTTACCAAAGTAGTACCTGCACAGCAACAGTTGCATACCACTGCACAATCACAATCTCAGCAGCAACCACTCTTCCAGGTGTCTAGCACTGCTCCGACCAACACATTTTATCACCATCAAAATGTGCCTATACCGAGTAGCGTGCCAGTGCAGTCATCATATTTACATCAGCACCAGGTCCCTGTTTCGAGTGCAATGAGTTCACAGTCACAATGTAATCCACAACAGGTTTTGGCTCCAGGCGGTGGTCTACCCCAACTGCAGTATTTGCAACAACAAAACATTCCGGCAGTTACACCTATGCCAGTGCAAACGCAATTTCCAATCCAGCAACACATGCCAGCTCAACCATTGACCCAACCAACAAAGCAAACAATGTCGGTGACTACCGGAACAGGAAACCAAGCGGATTCCAGGGTAAGACCGATATTCTTACCGAAATCACTTAAGTATGATGGTTCAACAAATTGGGCAGCATTTTTTACCAAATTCACAAAATACGCAGATCGGTCACAATGGACAACACAGGATAGAAAGGATCAGTTATGTTGGTGTCTTGATGGTAAAGCCCGCGAGTTTTATACTACTTTAGTCAGCAATAATGCAGGGATTGATTATTTTGATATTGTGCGCAAGCTGGAAAAACGCTTTAATTTCCAGGATTTACCTGAAACACTACAAATCCAGTTCATGGGGTCTCGGCAAAACCCCAGAGAATCTTTGGAAGATTGGGCTGACCGTCTACTATCTTTGGCAACAAAAGCTTTTCGTGACCTTCCAGAGGAGCACTCATACTCACAGGCCATATGGAGATGTTCGGACAAGGAAGCTGGACAACATGCAGCAACCAGACGTCCCAAAACAGGGGAGGAGGCAATTGATACTATTAAATGGTACCAACATACAGCAAAAGCAATATACGGACGACCTGTCCGAAGACGAGATTCATATTCAGACTCTGAAGATGAGACGGTCAGACAGCCGACATTTAGTGCGGCAAAACCAAGCCCAATACCAGAAAATGCAGCTATTAAATCCATGGAGGCTCAAATAAAAATGTTAATGGACTCTATGCAAAATGTTCAGACAAGCCTAAATGATCTAAGGGCGCAACAGGACAAGAGTCCTCAGGGGAAAAATTCGGAAGGGAGAGCATATTATCACTGGCAAGGCCAGGCTTATGATGGGCAAAATGGCCCGAGACAAGGTTATAGTGGGCCAAATGGTGCAAGGCAATTTTATGGTGGACAAAATGGTCCAAGGCAATTTTATGGTGGGCAAAATGGCCCAAGACCAATATACAATGGACAAAATGGTCCAAGGCAATTTTATGGTGGGCAAAATGGCACGAGACAATTCTACAATGGGCAAAATAGATAGAGACAGGTAAACGATCAGAACTGCCATTATTGTAGTGAGTTCGGACATTGGGTCAGGAACTGTCCCTACAAAAACACGAGAACTACTGGTAATGAGGACAAGTCTAAACAACAATTATCGGCAACAGGGGAAAAATCTGAAGTAAACCCTTTAAACACGAACGGGTCGAAGTAGAGGGCAAACCTTCGACCCATATCCATAAAGGCCCAATAACAAAAGTTGCAGAATCGACGAGTGACACTGAAAAGGTGTCAACTACCAACAAAGCACGTCGTAATAAGTCAAAGTGGAATAAAAAGAAAAAACAATTTGAGAATACGGTTAAACCGAAGTCAGATTCACCAGAGCCACCCAAAGAGGGGTCCGTGAAAGACCAGTCATCGGAAAACCTAGATATTGATAGCACCATGACTATTTTACAGCTTGGGTTAGCATCAATGCTGAGGTTAGGATTAAGAATAAATAATAAACCAACAGTTGTAGTGGTGGATACCGCAGCAGAGGTCACTATCATTTCAGACAGGGTGTATGGATTGCTTCAGAACAAACCACCTGTTAAACGATATGGATCCATGCATGGCGCAGGGCGAGACATGAACATGGAAACTTCCGTTACAGGACCAGTTAATCTACAAATAGAAACCAAATCTTATGTAACGGATGTGTATGTAGCCCCGATAGATGACGACATGTTACTTGGCCTGGATTTCCTTGAGAAAAATAACGTCATCCTTGATTGCAGGAAAAATGTTTTCTTTATTAATGGGGAAGCACTTCAGATGACTTACGGCAAGGCTAAAGAGGTCCCTACAGTATCGAAGGTAACTGTCAGGACCAGGACGGTGATCCCACCGAATTCAGCGGTACATGTAAATGGCAATTTGGAGGAAAAACTGATAAATTATATTGTTGAATCCTCAGATAATGATGCCAAGATGTTTATATTACAAACAGGATACACCAAGGTTGTGTTTGGTAAATGCAAGCGACAGACCATATACTATTAGAAAGGGAACGGTCATAGGGACAGCACTGGCAGCAGAGGTACTGAAATCAAAAGACCTAGATGATTTGTATGTTGCTCACAATACATGTACACCAGATTTGACAGTGGAACTTGTTTCTCCGAAAATGGAGACATTAATAGAAAATTCCAGTTCAGAGTTGGATAGTGAACAAAAACAAAAGTTGAGGGCACTTGTTACAAGCTATTCAGACATCTTCGCAGAAAATGAATTTGATCTTGGCTCATTCTCTGAAATAGAACACTCCATAGACACTGGGACAGCGTCACCTATCAAACAAAGGATGAGGAGAACACCTCTTGTTTTCGCTCAAGAGGAGGAGGCTCATTTGCAGAAGATGCTGGACGCCGGCATTATAGAGCCATCCATTTCAGAGTGGGCGTCTCCGCCCTATTAATTAGGAAGAAAGATGGTAATGTTCGGTGGTGTATAGACTACCGTAAATTAAATGCAGCAACAAAGAAGGATGTCTATCCTCTGCCTCTTATTGAGGAATGCATTGACACGTTGTCTGAAAACGAATGGTATTCAAAGTTGGACGCAAACTCTGCGTACTATCACGTCAAGGTCAAAAACGCCGACAAGGATTGATTGATTGATTGTTGTTTAACGCCGTAAGGACAGTATTGCAGCCATACCACGGCGAAAACTAATTAGAATACGATTGTATTAAAACAAATAGTGTATAAAATGGATTGACTATTTACAAATAAAAGACAGGAATAAACAGTAAAACAAGTATCACAATGACACTATCACAGGTAATATTTTCAAAACAAAACAAACAATATCACAGATAAGCTATCACATATTCATAAAATAACAATCATATACCAGAATTAGGTAAGCATTTATTCGGTAAGGACCATACTCGAGAACATAGTCATAGACTATATTCTCGAATATAGTCCAACGTCCTTTAAATATTTTAAAATTTGGTCGCCAGCGACAATTGTAAATAGATATTTCATATTATTGACTGTGTAGTACCGACTAATAATGTCGGATTTATCTACACAGTCAATTAAAAGATGTTTAATACTATGTCGACATTGGCAGGGAATACACTCAGGAGGCGGCTCATTCTCTAAAATAAAAGAATGAGTCGTCCTGGTGTGGCCAATGCGACATCTAGTTAAAACAACTTGGTCTCTACGGCTTTTGCCGAAGAAACAAACATTCTTGCCAACAGTTGGCTCTATCGAATGTAATTTATTGTCTGTAAGCAGATCCCACTGGGACTGCCACAGACGTAAAACATACTTGTATATTAAAGGTTTAAAATCAGAGTAAGGCACTGACATATTAGTTATGGGGTCTTCTAAAGCATCCTTCGCTATTCTATCTACGACTGTGTTTCCTCGGATACCAATATGACTTGGTACCCAGAGAAAAATAATTTCTTTGCCCATTTGGACAAGTCTTTTATAAAATTCAATAATATGGGCAATTAAAGGGTTTTTATATTTCTGACCTTCGATAGCCAATAAACATGAAAGTGAATCTGAACAAATAAGAAATTTAAGTTTTTCAGATGTTCTTGCAAACTTTAAAGCGAGAATTATGGCTCTGGCTTCAGCAGTAAAAATGGAACTGGAGGATGGAAGACGGAGAGTTGCTGCTTGCTGTCCATAGACAGCAGCGGCAGCCACTTTGTCCCCGTCCTTCGACCCATCAGTATAAATAGAGTCATGAAATTCAAACTTAGATTTTATTTCAGCAAAGTGTTGCTGAATAAGAATAGGGTTTGTTTCGGACTTTTTATGTTTTCTAAGGTCAAAAATAAACATAGGTTTGGGTACAAGCCAAGGTGGTGATTGAGGTATATTAATGGGGGCAATTTCATCAAGGTTGATGTTAGAACCCGAAATATGTGGTTTCATCCGGATACCAAAAGGAGGAATTTTATTTTCATATTGTTCAAATATATTCTCATAGAGAGGATTGAAAACACAGTCGTAGGCAGGATTTGAAGGATATGCTTTTAGCTTGGTTAAATATTGTAAACCAAGTTTTATCCGACGATTATAAAGAGACGGTTCGTTCGCCTCTACATATAAACTCTCCACAGGAGACGTTCTGAACGCCCCCAAGGCCAAACGTAGGCCTTGGTGGTGAACAGTATCTAAAATTTGTATGTAGGATTTGCGAGCAGATCCATAAATAATAGAACCGTAGTCAAGTTTCGATCTCACTAAAGATCTATATAAATTTAACAAAATACTTTTATCAGCGCCCCAGTCAGTGCTGGAAACAACTTTTAAAATGTCCAATGCCTTCAAGCATTTAGCTTTCAGCATTTTGATATGGGGTAGAAAGGTGAGTTTATTATCAAACAGAATTCCAAGGAATTTATTTTCTTCAACAACTTTAATGGGTGCATTATAGAGTTTTAGTTCAGGGTCTAAATGCAGTTTTCGTTTGTTACAAAAATGCATACAGACGGTTTTTGAGTTTGAAAATTTAAAACCATTTTCTGTGGCCCACTTTTCAATTTTATTTAAAGACAACTGTAGTTGTCTTTCTATATTGTTCATATTTTTAGCCCTATAACATATCAAAAAGTCATCTACATAGAGGGAGCCCTCAACATTTTGTTTTAATGTTTTAGCTAAACTGTTTATTTTTATACTAAATAAAGTGACCGAGAGGATACTTCCCTGAGGAACACCCATCTCTTGTTCAAACGGGTCAGACATGGTGGTGTTAACCCTTACCTTGAACTGTCTATCTGACAAAAAATTTTCAATGAAGGTAGGTAACCTACCTTTCAACCCCATATCATTTAGGTCTTTTAAAATGCCATATTTCCAAGTGGTGTCGTATGCTTTTTCAAGGTCGAAAAAGACCGACACCACGTGTTCACCCCTAGCAAACCCGTTGCGTATGAAAGACTCGAAGCGAACGAGATGATCTAACGTGCTTCTGCCCTGCCGGAATCCACACTGTATATTAGACAGTAGACCATTGGTCTCAAGGAACCAAACAAGGCGGTCGTTGATCATTCGTTCCATCGTCTTGCATACGCAACTTGTGAGGGCAATTGGCCGATAATTCGACGATTCAAAATGATCTTTACCGGGTTTTGGAATAGGAACAACTGTAGCAAGCTTCCACAAAGAGGGCAAATTCCCAGTTTCCCAAATGTTATTTAGTATATCCAAAAGTGTTTGTAATGATTTATCAGGAAGATGAGTCAGAAGTTTATAATGGATATCATCTGGGCCACATGCTGTGTCATGGGCCTTTGCCAGAGAAGTTTTGAGTTCATCCAAAGAGAAAGAGCGGTTGTAGTCTTCTGTGTTTTTAGATTTAAAGTTAAGTTTAGTTTTTTCAGTGCGATGTTTGATTTGTTGAAATTCCTGAGAGTAATTTTGAGAAGAGGAATGCTTAGAAAATGTTTCTGCAAGTTTATTCGATATGTCCCTTTCAGATGTTAGAAGGGTCTGGCCATCTTTCAGATGGTGGACGTTGGTTTTTCGGTTTTTACCATTAATTTTTTGTATGAAATTCCAAACTTTGTTCATTGGTGTACGAGAATTTATTTTAGAGACGAAGTTGTGCCAAGAGGTTCGTCTCTTTTTTTTGAATGTTCGACGTGCTTTTGCACGGAATATACGGAAGTTACTTAAATTATCTTGGGTTGGATGTATATTGAATCGTCGTTCGGCCTTCTTTCTATTTTTCTTTGCCTCCTCACAATCATCATCAAACCATGGTTTGCTTGGTTGTTTAGGATTTGTCGAGGTTTTAGGAATGGTTCTTTCAGCTATCGATACTAACTTTTCATTAAATTTAAGGACTGGATTAATAACAGTATCAAAAGTTTCTTTCGTCAGTTCATCTCGACAGAGTTGCTCGAACAAAGGCCAATTGGCCTTGTCAAATTTCCAGCGAGCAACTCTCTCAGATGACGTGGGAAATAAATTTTCCAAAATAATGGGAAAGTGGTCACTACCACACAAATCATCATGGACTCGCCATGAGAAATCAAGTAATAAAGAGGGGTCACAAATGGTTAGATCGATAGCAGAGTACGAACCATTCCCCGGATGGAGATAAGTATCCGATCCGTCATTGAAGATGCACAAACTTTCCTGATTTAAAAAATCTTCGATCTTTTTGCCTTTGTCGTTTTGTGAGTTACTGCCCCATATAGGATTATGAGCATTGAAATCACCCATAAGAAGAAATGGGACAGGTAACTGATCTGTTAGAGTTTTAAGTTTACTAATTTCCAGGTTTGTGTTAGGAGGAATATAAACAGAACATAGTGTAATAGTCTTATTAAGAGAAAGGCGAACTGCAACTGCCTGCAGATCGGTGTTTAAATTTATTTGACTATGAATAACGTTGTTTTTGATAAGGATTGAAGAGCCGCCTGCAGCCCTTTCATCCTGTTTAGTTCTTGTGCTGTAAAGAGAGTAATTTTTGATGTTTACATTATCGTTTTCCTTTAAGTGAGTTTCTTGGAGACAAAAGGCAACTGGTAGGAAAGCTTGGACAAGTAAAGATATTTCAATTAAATTAATTTTTAAACCCCGACAATTCCACTGAATTATATTGTTCATTTTAAGGGTGGGCGGATTGGGGAGTAGTTTTTCCTTAGTTGTTCACTTGAACAACTTCTGCGCCTGCCACCAGAAGCGCTGGAATCTCTGGCGTTACGAGAAGAATCCCCGGCAGGAACAGAAGAAACTCCCCAGATGGATTCGTCTGGTTCATTTGAAGTATCCATCTGCTCCGAGTCCTCGTCGACATCATTGTCGAACTCTAAACAGAGGTCTCTAAATCTATTGATTTTTGAATTTTTTTCTGCCTTTGAGAGGCGACCGGATGATGGTTTGTTTCTAACTTTTTCATTTGAAGACGATCGTGTAGTTTTTTGGGACGATGAGGAAGATTTTTGGTTTGAAGGTATTGAAGTTCTTTGTCTGGCAGTCGGTCTTTGTTGTTTACTGGTAGTGTCTGAGGTATTTAAAGAGCCAGAAGTTTGAGAAGAGTTTGATGTAGAAGACGGTTTAGATTGAGAAGTTTTATCTTTAGCTTGAGAAGGTTGAAGTAAGAGTGTTGGTAGTTCTGATCCATCAGGCCAAGTGAATTCAGTTTGGGTTGCAAAAGTTCTGGTTTGTGATGTTTTGACTTTATCAGCATAAGAGGTTTGAACAGAGTTATTCAAGACAGAGACCATTCGTTTCGCTTCTTGATAGCTTAATTTTTTTTCAGTTTTGGTTTTTTGAATTTCTAATTCCTTTTTAAAAAATTCACAATTTCTTGAATTAGCCAAATGATTCAGTCCACAGTTTGCACACTTTACTGTACCGTCACATTCAAAACTTGAGTGGCCCTAGAACATTTGACACATCTTTCAGTACCACGACATGAACTCCTACCGTGTCCAAATTTCTGGCATTTGAAACAACGAGTAGGGTTAGGTGTGTATGTGTCAACTTTCATTCTATAGGGTCCTATGTAGATATGTTCAGGTACAGTAGTGAGGTTGAATGTAATGAGGTATGTATTCAGTTTGACAATTTTTCCTTCGGATTTTTTTGTAAATCTTTTAACTTTTGAAACATGTTGAGATTCCAATTCTTCCTGAATTTCTTCTTCAGACAACTCGTACAAATCACGGTCTCTGTCTCGAATAACTCCCATGGAAGAATTGAGTGTTCGGTGTGGGGTTACCGAGATCTCAACATCAGAAATACAAGTTAAAGAAAGGAGATTTTTTGCCTGTTGTGGTCTAATACACTCTATAAGCAGACTTCCACTTCTCATTTTGGAGACTTTTTTAACTTGTCCAGCGCAGCTTTGAATTTTTTTCTGTAGTAAAAAAGGAGAAAGTTTAGTCAAAGGTCTGTCAGAATTTTTACTTGTCAAAACTAAAAATGTAGGGAATTTGTCAGAAGTTGTGTTTTGTAATTTTGAAATTCGTTCCTCATCGTCACTATGATCACATTTCCGTTTAGATGGTGTTGGTTTTTGGTTGTTTTCTGAATTCTTCATGATGATTTAGTATGTTTCACTGCCCTTGCTCCCCGCCCACCTCGGAGCAGCACCACAACGATGTATGCTTGCCACATATGCGACAAGCACTAGGGCTACAGGACAGGATACTCGCATAGAGTACTTTTAAATAGACACAAGCTTCGTGTCGGGGGTTACCCGACGAAACAACTGTCCAAAGTAGAATCTACACGATTGACCCATGAGCCACCGCCTTCTTGAACTAATCTTAAAGATGGTGCTATTGTCGCACAGTTTTATATAAGATCATGTTCAAGGGCTTGGCGTGACCAACCGATTGATCGAGACCGGGCCCATCCGACCGCCCGTTTCAGATAAAGTAAGGGCCAAAGTGGCGTGTTTCAACCACCAGGATTCCGTCCTCTATCCTTACGGGTATCCACACACGGCACACATGTGGCCTCATTAAGCCGAGGAAGCCTTACCCCATTAGCCACCGCCTTCTCCACTGCTTCCGTCAGTGGCTATCTTCAGAGACCCCAGAATCAAAACATCAACCTCATGTGATACATGCATACCACCCTAACCCGACCCATGGTATCGAGGTGTCATAAAAGGTTCATATGGGTCTCTTCAAACAACCACGAGAAAACAGCAGAGGGCTAGACATGACCAGTAAGTGGCCAGACCGGGGCAATCCAGCCAATTTTGGAGCTTGTTGTTTAAATATTTCAAAGACATTGCGAAGCCAAAAATTGTGACCAAGACATTTTAAACAGTTGATACAAGTGAGAGGTATAATTTAAATTTGAATATTAAGAAAATAATAAAACAAAAATAATGGCAATAAATAAAGATCCAATTCAAAAGTAAAGAAATTTTTAGCTTGTTAAAGTGTGTGACCCATTAGCCAACACCAATCCCGCCAAACAGCAATTTGGAATTCGATTAATCAATTTGGGGAGAAAAAAAATAAAAAAATAATATAAATATGTGTTACAAAAAGGAATTGGTGTGACCAGCCGATTAACCGAATCGGGTCCATCCGGTCTCCCGTCTAGGTAAAGATTGTGCCCCAGATGGTGATCGGAACCGTTTTTCCGGCCATCCAGGAACACTCCCTATTACCGACACGGGTTTGCGACACACGGCAAACATGTCGCCTCTTTAGGGGCCTCTTACGCCAAGCCGAGGAGCTGTGGGCCTATTCTATTGTGTCCCCGGGACCCACACGGGGCCGCCGACAAGGACAAAACAGCAATTATTACAAAGTACAGGCTATTTCAATTTACCCGCATGAGCTTTGGATTATGTAATGCCCCTTCGACATATGCCAGGGTCATGAACCTGGTTCTCCGAGGCCTTACCTGGAACATAGTATTGGCATTTCTAGACGACATATTGGTCATGGGTAAAAACTTCGAGGAACACATGGATAACCTGAAGTTGGTATTTGACCGTTTTAGGCAGTACGGATTAAGGTTAAAGCCACAAAAGTGTGAACCATTCCAACGGGAAGTTCAATTTCTTGGGAGAACCATAAATAAAAACGGTATGGCAATTGGAGAGGATTATGTAAAAGTAGTAGCAGACTGGCCACACCCGAAAACAACAAAGGATGTCGAAAGATTCCTCGGATTTGCAAATTATCACAGATCCTTTATCAAGGATTATGCAAAGCTAGCCACACCTCTACACAAACTGACTGGAAAGAAACCATATGTTTGGGAGTCAGAACAGCAGTCTTCATTTGATAAGCTTAAACATGCATTGACTTCAACACCAGTTTTGGCACTACCAAACCCCCAAGACAAATTCATACTGGATACAGACGCATCTGATTTTGCAATTGGCGCAGAGTTGATCCAAGTGCAAAAAGGAAAAGAGAGGGTCATAGCTTATGGCAGTTTCTCGCTAGCCCCGGAACAGTGGCGTTATTGTACAACGCGAAAGGAACTACTAGCGGTAGTACGGTTTACTAAACAATTCCAGCATTATCTTCTAGGCAGGGAATTCGAAGTAAGGACCGACCATAGTAGCCTGACATGGCTCCTAAATTTCAAAGACCCCCAGGGCCAGTTAGCCAGGTGGCTGGAAGTTCTTAGCCAGTTCAACATGAAAGTAACCCATAGGCCAGGCAAGAAACACATCAATGCCGATGCATTGTCCCGTATTCCAGTGGAACAGCCTTGTACGGGAATGAAAGTAGACATGGATCCATCAGGGCTACCATGTAGTGGGTGCAAGTACTTCACCCGCACCCGCACACACCAGAATTGGGCAAGATTCAATAATGAAGTTGACGATGTAATACCACTCCCACCAAACCGGAGTCGCAGAGCATATGAAATTTCAGCTGATGTTTAAGCAGCAGTCTCGAAATTGTTTGAAACTAGAGAGACAGATGGTACAGTAATAGCGATATACAATGACTTGTGTTGCTCATCAATTGATCTTAATTTTCAAAATGATCAGGCAGTGATAAGCTCTTCGTTGGATAACATACAAGTTCAGGCTTTGGCAGATAAGACAACATTTGCTGGTATAGAATATGCCAGTAAGGACATTAAGGAGTTTCAGGAGAAAGACACAGATCTTGAGTTAATTTTGTATTTCCTTAAGAATAATGAGGAGCCTTCAGAAGAAATGATGTTTCGGTGTGGGAAAGCAGCCAAGAAATATTGGATAAATAAGGAGAGGTTCTACCTAGATAATGAGGGAGTTTTGAGAAACCTATCCAAGAATGATGGTCCGACAAGACTAGTAGTACCTAACAACCTAGTACAGGAAGTATTGAGTCTTTGCCACGATATTCCAGCATCAGGACATCAGGGAATAGTTAGAACATATGAACGAGTTAAGGGAAAATATTACTGGTACAATATGTATGATCGAACATTTGATTTTATTAGGTCATGTGATGTATGCAATCATCATAAAAAACCGACCAGGAAGGCAAAGTGTCATATGACAAACTACCAAGCAGGTGAACCGATGGAGTGCATCCACCTTGATTTTTTGGGTCCTTTGACCGAAACAGGACAAGGAAACTCAAATATATTGGTAATGGTTGATCAGTTTACGAAGTGGGTTGAGTGCGTTCCGTTACCATCGCAAACGGCCGAAGTAACTGCAAGGGCTTCCGTGAACGAATTTTTCTCAAGATTCGGCTATCCGTTCAACATTTTTACTGACCAGGGTCGGAACTTTGAAAGTCGGCTTTTTGCGGAAATTTGCAAAATCCTACAGATTCACAAACAGAGAACAACACCATACCGACCATCTGCAAATGGCCAGGTAGAACGCTTCAACAGGACTTTGATGGATGCAGTCCGTTGTTTTGTAGATAAAAGTCAGGAAAATTGGGATGAGCATTTGTCACAATTAGCGGGAGCTATCAGATCTTCCGTTAACAGGAGTACCGGGTTTACCCCGAATAAACTTATGTTGGGCCGGGAGGTTAACCTACCAGCTGATTTGGTTTTCCGCCCAGCAGATGAACAGCATGAGGAAACAAAAGATGAGTATGTGGGTCGCCTGAAAGAGGCAATAAGGACATCGCATGAGATAGCCAGGGACGCATTAAAAACAACCCACGTACACATGAAAAGGGATTATGATATCAGGATTAGACAGACTGAATACAAGCCCGGTGACTTAGTATATGTTTTAGACACGGCTAAAGTCAAAGGCAGAGCAAAGAAACTGGACCCTCCCTGGAAAGGTCCAGGAATGGTAGTGCAAAAGATTTCATCCTACATTTATAAGATCAGGCTGCAATCAGTGACCTTTACTACAAATCACGACAGGTTGAAGCCATGTCGGGATAGAAAAATCCCTGCCTGGCTGAAGCGTTGCCAGCATCGTTTGGAGGAGACTTATTGTGTATTTGTAGAAAACCAGATGATGGTAAACTAATGGTACAGTGCGACGAATGTGACGATTGGTATCATGGAGCGTGTATAGGAATAACGAAGGAACTCGCCGATACCCTGGTCACGTATATCTTTCCGCGCTGTCAACGGTAAACAATTGTGTAATCTTCTGCTTCTCTTTTTTCAGGTACTATGGATGTAAACAACAACACTACGAAAAATGTAGAGGAGTGGCCAACTCCAGCCGAGAGTTATGGTTCACACCTAATGCCATTTAGATCTGCGGAGGAAATCCGGAGTGAGGCAGCTGCTCGGGAGCCAGTCCCGGAGACAGAACCGTCCGAGTTGGAGGAGGGCGAAGTTGCCATAGAGGCTGAAGAGGAGCAGGAGTCCTACACAAACTGGGATAAGATCCCGTATATAGACTGGGAAGATCTAGTGGTCAAGGTCGAGAGGACAGAGGAGAACACTTATGAGGCAGAAGAAGAGCCTCGAACACGGTACGATCCCAGGGCGTCAGAGAGGAAGGTCAGTCTAAAAAGAGATCACCAGGTCGACGATGAGGGACAAGTTAAAACCTCAGAATCCGGGTCACCGACCCAAGTGAAAAAGGTTCATTTGTCATGTGAAAAACGGCAGGAGGCAGTAAGAACCAGAGGGCAAGGTCGGGATGATTCCCGAAATTCTGTATGCCCAGTACCGGGATGTAATTGGTATTCCCGCCATATGAAACACCATGCGTGGGAGTGCCATGTACCAAGAATATTTTGGGACAACCCCCGAAGTGAGCTTTTACAGGAAGAGGAGTATCACAGAGCAATGGCAGAAGTTTTAAGGACCCTCGCATCTTGGATAGTAGGAGAGGGTGCCTTGCTCTTCGATTTGGTTCGGTATGTGAATCAACATAACCTTTTACCTCGAGCGTGTCCAATCATGGAAAGGACCAGGTGGCAGACGGGTAATCTTACACGAGTTATGAAATGGAGGGCCCCTAAGGATGGAAACTATGGATTGTACCCATTGACCTTGCCAGCGATATTAATCCGTTGGAGGGTTTTGTTAGCCCTAGTCTGTCGTCTTTCCTGGAGGCAGAGGCAGCAGTTCCGGACAGCTGGGGATAATGCGCTCCAGCAGATCCAGGCGGCTTTAGGTCGTAGGCAGCATGGCGGTGAAAACCGTAGTCGTCCAGGCAGGGAAGGTTACATTCCTGCCGGCATGGAAGCTGAAGAGGAGAGTTGGGATGTTGACACGCGGAAGGAGGTCCCAGTACAGCGGGAAAAATTACCTCAAACCATCAGTTTCCCAGAACCGGAAGAAGGTCCTGAGGAATCTACAGAGATCGAGTGGACAGTCCTGGATGAGTATGTGGCGGATGACTTTCCAGACTTCTCAACAAGACAGGTGGTCCTAAAAGAAGAGTCAGTCCCGGATGCGTTTGATAGTCATTTCCATCTTGACAGGGCCAGCATCTTGTTACAAGGCAACATAAACCTTACTATGGAGGAATGGGTGAACACCCGACCTCAGGTTACATCTCGTATATTCGAGAACTCGTCGGCATAGATGGTGGTATCTGAAATGGTACAGGGGTACCATTCCTTTTTCAAAGGGGAGGGGGTGTAGTATAGTTAGGGTCGGACAGACGTTTTGTGTGTGGTTCGGCCATGGATGGGCCGAGGACGGAATGGGACGAGATGGGACCGGAAGCTACTGTCGAGAGATTTTTGGAGGTGAACAAGAAGCACGCCATCCTCTGTCGGATTCCCCAAGCTATTACATCGGTGCCATTACACAAAAATCATTCATAAGTCTTATTTCTTACACAATATTAATAAAATGATGTTTTCAAGATTTAAAATTGGCATACCGATCAAATAGATGTGGTTTTCACAACATTTTATGTGGTTTAGGTAATATTATAACAGGTTTTCATGAGGTTTTCGGTGATTCGAGGTACCACCAGGCTGGGGATCGAACCCACTAATTTAATATGTAGCTAAATTTATGAAAAAATTGATATACCTTTCTTCCCAAGAAACCCTGCCTTTAAAGCATATATTGAATCCTCAAAAGTACTTTGTGTATCACCGGTAATGCTGAGTTTTAATTGCTGAAATCCATTTTCAAAAATTGATCGGAAACTTTCACTTGCTTCGATTGATACAAATGTTTCTAAACCTTTTTGTACAACTTTTCTGTCGACTTCTTCAATCTCAATGGCAGGTCTAGTAAAGGAACGTCCCAAACGATGTCCGGAAAGTAAATGGTATGGTACAAATGGGACATCTTCAAAACTATTAACAGCACGCTCAATTAATTGGGATGCTGTTTGAGGCTGCTTATCTGTATTAGGATGAAATGAAAAGTGTGTGCAATTACTGTAGAACACTGATCTTTGTTTTTGAAAAGGACTTAAGACCGTGGATTTTTTTTACTAAAATTAAACTCGGCCCTCGATATAGATACATCCTGACCATGTTAGAAAGCAGGGGATAACATAGGGAGGGGGAGGGAAAGTCATTGAATTAAGCTTATAAGATCAATTCGGAAAACGCGAAAACCATGTGATCCAAGTTAATTTTGTCATTGGTTAAAATTGATATGATGTCTATAAGCAATTGTAAATTTATGCATATGAACTTTAATTTGCATATTTTACCAGGGCAACTTAACTTCCAACTTGGTCTACTGAAATATACAACAATTTTTCTATTTTATTTTGTAATTTTTTTTAAAATACAAGGTGTGAAATACAATACTTTTACTTATTTTATTATTTCGTATATTTTCAACACTTGATTTATCATTAAGCTATTAAAAAATGAAATTAAAAGATTGAATTTTCATTTTAATTTGATGAATACAAATACGAATACTTTATTTATCCAATCATCGGATCTTAGAGAGCATTGTTACATAAGTTGATTTTATTAAAAACTGTCTTATATAATTGTTCCCGATTCTCCCCGTATTTTTTATTAAGAAAACTGTCTTATATACTTGTTCCTGATTCTACTCCGTAACTTTTATTAAAAACTGTCTTATATAATTGTTCCTAATTCTACTCCGTAACTTTTATTAATAAACTGTCTTATATACTTGTTCCTGATTCTGCCCAGTAACTTGGCTTTTATTTTAAAAAAAAACCGGTCTTATATACTTGTTCCTGATTCTACAATGACATACCAAACAATCAAAGCAAACCAATTGTCAGAATGCCGGAAAAAAATATAACATCAAAGAGCACAAAACACAAGTATGAACACAATTAAGTTATGTTATGTAATGTCTTGTAATGATTAGCCCCTTTTTATTTGTTTTTAAACTGATTAATCCATCTCTTGGTTTGCGTGAGAAATTTGCGACAACGAAGAGCAACAACAAATACAGTCCATTAGAATATCTGATATTCAAACGATTTTGTATGAAATTGTCTCAAATTAATAAATACTTTTTTTTCAATAACGTCTAGCTGAAAATCAAGACTTTAAGGGCACAACCACTTGAACTTAAGGGGTGTAACAAATGACACAAGACCGAACTAAATTTCCATGCACCATATAGACATTTCGGAAACTAATTTTCTTTTCTATAAGACATGTTAAAATTAAAATGTTTTCAACAAACAATATATGTGAATCACAACTATGAGAATATGGATCTCAAAATAATTTATTATAATCACGACACATGTGCAAATATTCATTTTTTAGCTGTGTTCTGTTATCTGAAAAAAAAATAATAAAATAAGACAATGTTAATATATGCGATATCAATCGATTTATGCTTTAAAGCATTCTTGATAGGTGTATATTTTTATGATACTGATTATTTACATAGTACATAAATATCTAAGATAAATATAATGCTAATTGATATACATGTATATATTCTGACATTCTTATAGAAGGGTTTTCTGATGTTATAATTAGGAAAGACAGATCAAATTTTGGCGGAGGGATTCTGATTTATACATCTCAGGGTATTTGTGTGAAACGAAGGCGAGATTTGGAATTTCAAATTGGTGAGCTTATATGGGTAGAAATTGTTATACCAAATTTTAAATTGATTGATTGATTGAATATGTTTTAACGCCGAGCTGGCGATATTGCAGCCAATATCACGGCGAGAACTAATTTGAATGGAAGTTGTTAAAATTTAACATAACATCTAAAACCAATAGACTATTTACAAGTAAGATATGGCAGTATAAACAATAAAAAACAAATATCAGACAAAACGTTACAAAACATTTTACAATATCACAGACTTGAATAATATCACAGAAACGCTATCACATAAATACAAACAGTGAAATAAAATCAGTCACAACATATAACAAATTAAAATTATGGTTCAGGACTATAATCAGGAATACAGTCAGACTATATTCTCGAATATAGTCCCACGTCCTTCAAATATTGTAAAATACGGTTGCCAGCAACCTTTGTAAATAAATCTTTCATATTGTTGACTGTGTAGTACCGACAAATAATGTCGGATTTATCTACACAGTCAATTAAAAGATGTCTAATACCGTGCCGACATTGGCAAGGTATACATTCAGGAGGCGGCTCATTCTCTAAAATAAAAGAATGAGTCGTCCTTGTGTGGCCAATGCGACATCTAGTTAACACAACTTGGTCTCTACGGCTTCTGCCGAAGAAACAAACATTCTTGCCAACAGTTGGCTCTATAGAATGTAATTTATTGTCTGTAAGCAGATCCCACCGGGACTGCCACAGACGTAAAATATATTTGTATATTAAAGGTTTAAAATCAGAGAAAGGCACGGACATACTAGTTATGGGGTCATCTAAAGCACCCTTCGCTATTCTATCTACGACTGTGTTTCCCTTAATACCAATATGACTTGGTACCCAGAGAAAAATTATTTCTTTGCCCATTTGGACAAGTCTTTTATAAAATTCAATAATATGGGCAATTAAAGGGTTTTTATATTTCTGACCTTCTATAGCCATTAAACATGAGAGTGAATCTGAACAAATAAGAAATTTAAGTTTTTCAGATGTTCTAGCAAACTTTAAAGCAAGAATTATGGCTCTAGCTTCAGCAGTAAAAATGGAACTGGAGGGTGGAAGACGGAGAGTTGCTGCTTGCTGTCCATAGACAGCAGCGGCAGCCACTCTGTCCCCGTCCTTCGACCCATCAGTATAAATAGAATCATGAGATTCAAACTTTGATTTTATTTCTGCAAAGTGTTGCTGAATAAGAATAGGGTTTGTTTCGGACTTTTTATATTTTCTTAGGTCAAAAATAAACATAGGTTTGGGTACAAGCCAAGGTGGTGATTGAGGTATATTAATGGGGGCAATTTCATCAAGGTCGATGTTACAACCAGAAATATGCGGTTTCATCCGGATACCAAACGGAGGAATTTTATTTTCATGTTGTTCAAATATGTCCTCATAGAGAGGTTTGAAAACACAGTCGTAGGCAGGATTTGAAGGATATGCTTTTAGCTTGGTTAAGTATTGTAAACCAAGTTTAATCCGACGATTATAAAGAGACGGTTCGTTCGCCTCTACATATAAACTCTCCACAGGAGATGTTCTGAACGCCCCCAAAGCCAAACGTAGGCCTTGGTGGTGAACAGTATCTAAAATTTGTATGTAGGATTTGCGAGCAGATCCATATATAATTGATCCATAATCAAGTTTTGATCGTACAAGTGATCGATATAAATTTAACAATATGTTTTTATCAGCACCCCAGTCAGTGCTGGAAACAACTTTTAAAATATCCAATGCTTTCAAGCATTTAGCTTTAAGCATTTTGATATGGGGTAGAAAGGTAAGTTTATTGTCAAACAGAATACCTAGAAATTTTGTTTCTTTGACGACTTTAATCGGAGAATTATAAATTTTTAGTTCGGGGTCCAAATGCAGTTTTCGTTTATTGCAAAAATGCATACATACAGTTTTAGAGTTGGAAAATTTAAAACCATTTTCCATAGCCCATTTTTCAATTTTATTTAAAGATAACTGTAGTTGTCTTTCAATATTGTTCATATTTTAGCCCTATAACATATCAAAAAGTCATCTACATAGAGGGAGCCTTCAACATTTTGTTTTACTGTTTTAGCTAAACTGTTTATTTTTATACTAAATAAAGTGACGGAGAGGATACTTCCCTGAGGAACACCCATCTCTTGTTCAAAAGGGTCAGACATAGTCGTGTTAACCTTTACCTTGAACTGTCTGTCTGAAAGAAAATTTTCAATGAAGGTAGGTAACCTACCTTTCAACCCCATATCATTTAAGTCTTTTAAAATACCATATTTCCACGTGGTGTCGTAAGCTTTTTCAAGATCTAAAAAGACCGACACCACATGTTCACCTTTTGCAAACCCGTTGCGTATAAAGGATTCGAAGCGAACAAGATGATCCAACGTGCTTCTGCCTTGCCGGAACCCACACTGTATATTGGACAGGAGGCCATTCGCCTCAAGGAACCAAACAAGGCGGTCGTTGATCATCCGTTCCATTGTCTTACAAACGCAACTTGTGAGGGCAATTGGCCGATAATTCGACGGTTCAAAATGATCCTTCCCAGGTTTTGGAATAGGGATAACTGTGGCAAGTTTCCAAATGGAACCCCCGTGTGGGTCCCGGGGACACAATAGAATAGGTCCACAGCTCCTCGGCTTGGCGTAAGAGGCCCCTAAAGAGGCGACATGTTTGCCGTGTGTCGCAAACCCGTGTCGGTAATAGGGAGTGTTCCTGGATGGCCGGAAAAACGGTTCCGATCACCATCTGGGGCACAATCTTTACCTAGACGGGAGGCCGGATGGACCCGATTCGGTCAATCGGCTGGTCACACCAATCTCCTTCCAATACTTTATTTATATTTTTTTTCTCTTTATAAACTGAGTAATCTAAATTCTAAATTTCTGATATATGGAATTGGTGTTGGCTTATGGGTCACAAAACTCAACAGGTTCAATTTTGCTTTTCAGTTTGGAATTCCATTTTTGTTATTGTTATTGTTTTTTTATTTATTATTTATGAATATTAAATTTTACAGTACAGTGTTTAACTTCTGCAACTATTTTTGTTACATTCTTGTTTGGTCTTTTAATTTGGAAAAATATACACCCAGCTCAAAGAATGGCTCGATGGTCCCGGTCCAGCCATTTACTGGTCACGTCTTGCCCTCTGTGTTTTCTCGTGCTTGTCTGAAGAGACCCAAATGAACCCTCAATGAAACCGAGGTGCAATGGGATGGGATGGGTGGTGTGCATGTACCGATGTAGGTTGATGTTTGGGTTCTGGGGTCTCGGATGATAACCGCTGACGGAAGCACAGAGAAGGCGGTGGCTCATGGGGCAAGGCTTCCTCGGCTTAATGAGGCCACATGTTTGCCGTGTGTGGATACCCGTAAGGATAGAGGACGGGATCCTGGTGGTTGAAACACACCACTTTGGCCCTTACTTTATCTTAAACGGGCGGTCGGATGGGCCCGGTCCTGACCAATCGGCTGGTCACGCCAAGCCCTTGAACTTGCCTGTTGCCAAAATGTACAGCAATAGTACCATTTATAGAAGTCGGTTCAAGAAGGCGGTGGCTTATGGGTCAATCGTGTAGATGATACTTCGGACGGTTGTTTCGTCAGGTAACCCCTGACACGAAGCTTGCGTCCGAACAGAAGTGCTCTATGCGAGTATCTTATCCCTGTAGCCCTAGTGCTTGTCGCATATGCGGCAAGTATACATCATATTGGTGCTGCTCCGAGGCGGGCGGGGAGCAGGGGTAACGAAACATTATACAATCACCATGGCTTCTACAGAAAACCCCCCAAAACAAACAAGTGCTAAAAGAAAATTTAATTTCAGTGATGATGAGGAACATTTGACCAAACAACCAAATACAGATTCTGGAAATTTCTCAAAATTTTTGGTATTAACCAGTACAAATTCTGATAAACCGTTAACCAAAATTTCTCCGTTTTTACTGAACAAAACAATCCAAAGCTATGCCGGCCAGGTTAAAAAAGTGTCCAAAATGAGAAGTGGCAGTCTACTTATTGAATGTTTTAGACCTCAACAGTCAAAAAACCTCCTCTCCCTTACTTGCATATCTGACCTTCAAGTCTCAGTGACTCCACATCGAACACTCAATTCTTGTATGGGAGTTATTCGAGACAGAGACCATGATTTATATGACCTTTCAGAGGAAGACATACAGGAAGAACTACAATCCCAACATATATCAAAAGTGAAAAGGTTTACCAAAAGATCTGAAGGGAAAATTGTAAAATTAAACACTTATCTTCTGACCTTCAACCTTTCGACTGTGCCGGAACACATCTACATAGGTCCCTACAGGATCAAAGTTGACACATACGTACCTAACCCTACTCGTTGCTTCAAATGCCAGAAGTTTGGGCACGGTAGGAGTTCATGCCGAGGTACGGAGAAATGTGTTAAGTGTTCTGTAGAGGGCCATTCCAGTTTTGAGTGTGACGGCACAGTTAAATGTGTAAACTGTGGTTTGGGCCATCTTGCCAACTCCAGAAACTGCGAATATTATAAAAAAGAAATCGAAATTCAGAAAACAAAAGTTGAAAAAAATATAAGCTATCAAGAAGCTAAAAGACTGGTCTCTACCTCGAATACCTCAAAAGTTCCTCCCTCCTATGCAGATAAAGTTAAATCATCTCAACCAACAAGATCTTTCGGAACCCAAACTGAATTTACCTGGCCTGATGGGGCACAAATGCCGACACCTTTACCTTCATCAAATCAATCAAAACCTCAAAGCTCCCAAACTAAACCATCAAATTCTGTTCAAACATCTGAATCTCTACCTACTCAAAGGTCAGGTAAAAGTCAGCAGCCATCATCATCCAAAAAAACGTCATCATCTCAGAATCAAAAAACATCTCAGAAACCCTCATCATCCAAAAAAGATACAAGATCTTCATCAATTGACAAAGCAAAAAACAGACAACCTTCTAATCGTCTCTCAAAAGCTGAAAAAAATCTTATACTTACTAAATTCAAAGACCTCTGCTCAGAGTTCGACAACGATGTTGACGAAGACACTGAGCAGATGGATACTACTTCAAATGAAAATATCGAATCTATCTGGGGAGATCCTTTAGTATCTACTATTGAATCCTCTCCCCATGTTTCAGAATCCTGTGCCACGGGTGGTCGACACAGAAATAGTTCACGTGAACGACCAAGAAAGAATTTTTCTCCAATCCGTCCACCTAAGCAATGAATTCTATTATACAATGGAATTGTCGGGGCTTAAAAATAAATTTATTGGAGCTATCGTTACTTGTACAGGCTTTCCTTCCTGTTGCCTTTTGCCTTCAGGAAACACATCTAAAAGAAAACGATAATGTGAACATTAAACAATATTCTCTCTACAGCACTCATGTTAAAAAAGACGAAAGAGCTGCAGGCGGCTCATCAATTCTTGTTAAAAATGGTATAATTCATAGTCAGATTAAACTGAATACTCAATTACAGGCAGTTGCTGTCAGACTTTCTCTTCAGAAAACTCTAACATTATGCTCTATCTATCTACCTCCTGATATGCCCTTGGAAATTAATCAACTTAAATCTTTAATAGATCAATTGCCAGCCCCTTTCCTCATAATGGGCGATTTTAACGCTCACAATCCGATATGGGGCAGTAATTCACAAAATGACAAGGGGAAAAAAATTGAAGATTTTTTAAACCAGGAAAGCTTGTGCATTTTTAACGATGGATCCGATACCTTTCTCCATCCCGGGAACGGTTCTTACTCAGCTATCGATCTGACTGTTTGTGACCCTTCGTTATTACTTGACTACTCATGGCGGGTCCATGATGATTTATGTGGAAGTGATCATTTTCCAATTATTTTGGAAAATCTATTTCCTTCTTCGTCTGAGAGAGTTGCTCGCTGGAAATTTGACAAAGCCAATTGGCCTTTGTTCGAACAACTCTGTCGAGATGAACTTACAGCAAATGGTTTCCATAATGTTGAAGATCCAATCCTTAAATTTAACGAAACGTTAGTATCGATAGCTGAGAGAACCATTCCCAAATCCTCGACAAATCCAAAAAATCCTAGCAAACCATGGTTTGATGATGACTGTGAGGTAGCGAAGAAAACTCGAAAAAAGGCCGAACGACGGTTCAATATGCATCCAACTCCTGACAACTTAAGTAATTTCCGTATATTCCGTGCGAAAGCACGTAGAACATTTAAACAAAAGAGACGAACTTCCTGGCAAAACTTTGTTTCTAAAATAAACTCTCGTACACCTATGAATAAAGTCTGGAATTTTATACAAAAAATTAACGGAAAAAACAGAAAGGCCAATCTTCACCATCTTAAAGATGGCCAGAATCTTTTGACATCTGAAAAGGACATCTCTCTTAAACTTGGAGAGACTTTTTCAAAGCATTCTTCTTCCCAAAATTACACTCAGGAATTTCAACGCATCAAAAAACGTATGGAAAAAACTAAAATTAACTTTCGATCAAACAATTGTGAAGACTACAACTGTGCTTTTTCTTTGGATGAACTCAAAAATTCTCTGGCAAAGGCCCATGATACAGCATGTGGTCCTGATGATATTCATTATAAACTTCTGAAACGCCTCCATGATACATCATTGCAAACACTTTTGGATATACTTAATAACATTTGGGAAACTGGTGACTTGCCTTCTATTTGGAAGCTGGCCACAGTTGTCCCTATTCCAAAACCTGGGAAGGATCATTTTGAACCGTCGAATTATCGGCCAATTGCCCTCACAAGTTGCGTATGCAAGACAATGGAACGTATGATCAACGACCGCCTTGTTTGGTTCCTCGAGACAAACGGTCTCCTGTCCAATATACAGTGCGGATTCAGACAAGGCAGAAGCACGTTAGATCATCTTGTTCGCTTCGAAAGTTTTATTCGCAACGGGTTTGCTAAGGGTGAACATGTGGTGTCCGTATTTTTCGATCTAGAAAAAGCCTACGACACCACTTGGAAATATGGTATTTTAAAAGACCTAAATGATATGGGGTTGAAAGGTAGATTACCTACCTTTATTGATAATTTTCTTTCAGACAGACAGTTCAAGGTAAAGGTTAACACCACCATGTCTGACCCTTTTGAACAAGAAATGGGTGTTCCTCAGGGAAGCATCCTCTCTGTTACTCTCTTTAGTATTAAAATTAACAGTCTTGCTAAAACTTTACAAAACAATGTTGAAGGCTCTCTTTATGTTGATGACTTTTTGATTTGTTACAAAGCCAAAAATATGAACACTATAGAACGCCAATTGCAGTTATCACTTAATAAAATTGAAAAATGGGCAATAGAAAATGGATTTAAATTTTCCGAATCAAAAACTGTCTGCATGCATTTCTGTAATAAAAGAAATTTACATCCAGACCCTGAACTCAAACTCTACAATGTACCTATTAAAGTAGTTAAAGAAACGAAATTCCTTGGATTACTTTTTGACAGTAAACTAACCTTTCTACCCCATATCAAAATGCTTAAAGCTAAATGCTTGAAGGCATTGGATATTTTAAAAGTTCTTTCTAGCACGGACTGGGGTGCTGACAAAAACATTTTGTTAAATTTATATCGATCACTTGTACGATCAAAACTTGACTATGGTTCCATTATATATGGATCTGCTCGCAAATCCTATATAAAAATTCTAGATACTGTTCACCACCAAGGCCTACGTTTGGCCTTGGGTGCGTTCAGAACATCTCCTGTGGAGAGTTTATATGTTGAGGCGAACGAGCCGTCTCTTTATAACCGTAGGATAAAACTTGGTTTACAATACTTAACCAAGCTAAAAGCATACCCCTCAAATCCTGCCTACGACTGTGTTTTCAATCCTCTCTATGAGGAAATATTTGAACAACATGAAAACAAAATCCCTCCTTTTGGTATTCGCATGAAACCACATATTTCTGATTGTGATATCAACCTTGATGAAATAGCCCTAATAAATATACCTCAATCGCCACCTTGGCTTGTACCCAAACCTAAATTTATTTTTGACCTCAGAAGACATAAAAAGTCTGAAACAAACCCTATTATAATTCAACAACATTTTGCTGAAATAAAATCAAATTTTGTATTTCATGACTCTATTTATACTGATGGATCTAAGGACGGAGACAAAGTAGCTGCTGCAGCAGTCCACGGACAGCAGGCAGCAACTCTCTGCCTTCCATCTTCCAGTTCAATATTTACTGCTGAAGCTAGAGCCATCATTCTGGCTTTAAAATTTGTCAGAACGTCTGATAAACTGAAATTCCTTATTTGCTCAGATTCTCTTTCATGTTTGTTGGCTATAGAAGGTCAGAAATATAAAAACCCTTTAATTGCCCATATTATTGAGTTCTATAAAAGACTTGTCCAAATGGGCAAAGAAATAGTTTTTATCTGGATACCAAGTCATATTGGTATCCGAGGAAACACAGTCGTAGACAGTATAGCGAAGGATGCTTTAAATGACCCAGTTACTAATGTGTCGGTGCCTTATACTGATTTTAAACCTTTGATTTATAAATATGTTGTACGTCTGTGGCAGTCCCAGTGGGATCTGCTTACAGACAATAAATTACATGCTATTGAGCCAACTGTTGGCACAAGTATTTGTTTCTTCGGCAGAAGCCGGAGAGAACAAGTGGTTTTAACTAGATGTCGCATTGGCCACACCAGGACGACTCATTCTTTTATTTTAGAGAATGAGCCGCCTCCTGAGTGTATTCCGTGCCAATGTCGACATAGTATTAAACATCTTTTAATTGACTGTGTAGATAAATCCGACATTATTAGTCGGTACTACACAGTCAACAATATGAAAGACTTGTTTACAAAGGTTGCTGGCAACCGTATTTTACAGTATTTAAAAGACGTTGGACTGTATTCGAGAATATAGTCTGACATTCTTGAATAGAGTCCAATAATTTTAAATTTGTTCATATGTTTTGAATGATGTTATTTATTTAATAGCGTATCTGTGATATTATTTTCCAAATTTCGTCTGTGATATTATTTTTGATTTTGAGTGTTTGTCTTGTATTGTTTTATTGTTTTATTTTCTCCTTAAATATTATTTGTAAATAGTTCATTCGTTTTAGATAGGATGTTTTAATCATACTTAATTTAATTAGTTCTCGCCGTGATATGGCTTAAATGTCGCCCACACGGCGTAAAACAATAATCAATCAATCCAAATGGAAGGCAAGTCGCCTGTTTCCCATACATTATTAAGAAGATCTAAAAGTGTTTTAAGAGAAGTGTCAGGAAGGTGTTTCAAAAGTTTATAGTGAATATCATCTGGGCCACATGCAGTGTCATGGGCTTTCGACAGAGAAATTTTCAGCTCATCCAAACAAAAAGGGCGGTTGTAATCTTCTACATTGTTTGATTTAAAATTGAGTTTATTTTTCTCAGTTCGGTTTTTAATCCTTTGGAATTCCTGGGAATAGTTCAGAGAAGAAGAATGTTTTGAGAAAGTTTCACCGAGTTTATTCGAGATGTCATTTTCTGAAGTCAAAAGAGTTTGGCCATCTTTTAAATGATGAAGATTGGTCTTTCTGTTTTTACCATTAATTTTTTGGATGAAATTCCAGACTTTATTCATAGGTGTATGAGAGTTTATTTTAGAGACGAAGTTTTGCCAAGACTTGCGCCTCTTTTGTTTAAATGTGCGACGTGCTTTAGCACGGAATATACGAACATTACTGAGGTTGTCAGAGGTTGGATTCATGTTGAACCGTCGTTCGGCCTTTTTTCTGTGTTTCTTAGCTTCCTCACAGTCGTCATCGAACCAGGGTTTGCTTGGTTGTTTTGGATTTGTCGAGGTTTTAGGAATGGACCTCTCAGCTATCGATACTAACGTTTCATTAAATTTAAGGACTGGATTAATAACATTATTAAAAGTCTCTTTCTTTAGTTCATCTCGACAGAGTTGCTCGAACAAAGGCCAATTGGCCTTGTCAAATTTCCAGCGAGCAACTCTCTCAGAGGAAGAGGGAAAAAGATTTTCCAAAATAATTGGAAAGTGATCACTTCCACACAAATCATCGTGGACCCGCCACGAGTAATCCAGTAATAACGAAGGGTCACAAATAGTTAGATCGATAGCCGAGTAAGAACCATTTCCCGGATGGAGATATGTATCTGAGCCATCGTTAAAAATGCACAAGCCTTCCTGGTTTAAGAAGTCTTCAACTTTTTTCCCCTTATCATTTTGGGAGTTACTGCCCCATATTGGATTGTGGGCGTTAAAATCGCCCATAAGGAGAAAAGGGGCTTGCAACTGATCTGTTAAAGATTTAAGCTGATTTATTTCCAAGGACGTGTTAGGGGGAAGATAGACAGAACACAATGTTATAGTTTTTTAAAGAGAAAGTTTGACAGCAACTGCTTGTAATTCGGTATTAAGTTTTACTTGACTATGTATAATACCATTTTTAACCAGGATTGATGAGCCGCCAGCGGCTCTTTCATCCTTTTTAACTTGAGTGCTGTAAATCAAGTAATTTTTAATGTTTACATTATCGTTTTCTTTTAAATGTGTTTCCTGAAGACAAAAGGCAACAGGAAGGAAAGCTTGTACAAGTAACGATAGCTCTATTAAGTTAATTTTTAAACCCCGACAATTCCATTGTATTATGTTGTTTATTTTCTTGGAGGACGGATGGGAGAATAGTTCTTCTTTTGGTGTTCACGGGAAGAACTTCTGTGTCGTCCATTCGAAGCTCTGGAATCAGTAACTGGGCGTGTGGAATCCACAGATGGTATTACTGGATCCCCCCAGACTGACTCTATTTCAGTGGTATCCATCTGCTCAGAGTTTTCATCGATATCATCGTCAAACTCTGAGCAGAGGTCTCGAAACCTGTTGAACTTTTGAGTTTTTTCAGCCTTCGAGAGGCGATTTGAATTGTTTTTGTTTTTTGATTTATCTTGTGATGAGGAACGTGCAGCTCTCTGTGATGGTGACGGTTTCTGAGGTGATTTTTTGTTTGAGGATGTAGAAGACCTTTGTTTCGGAGTTGGTTTTTGCTGAGTATTGACATTTGAAGGAAGAGAAGTGTCAGACGTTTGTGAAAAATTGGATGTAGACTGTTTAGGGTGAGAAGATTTTCCACTAGCTTGGATGGGTTTGATGGTGAGGACCGGAAATTCTGTTCCGTCAGGCCATGTGAAATCAGTTTGAGTTGCAAAGGATCTATTGGTGTTAGGTGATTTAACTTTATCAGCGTATGATGTTGTAGGAGTAGAATTGTTAGAGGCAGAGACCATTTTTTTTGCTTCCTGATAGCTTATACCTTTCTCTACTTTAGTTTTCTGAATTTCAAGCTCTGTTTTGTAAAATTGGCAGTTTCTGGAATTGGCCATATGATCTTGTCCGCAATTTACACATTTAACGTGGCCGTCACAATCAAAATTGGAGTGGCCCTCTACAGAACATTTGACACACTTTTCAATACCTCTACATGAACTCTTACCGTGCCCAAATTTCTGGCATTTGAAGCAACGGGTAGGGTTAGGTATGAAAGTGTCAACTTTGATTCTGTAGGGACCTATGAAGATATGTTCAGGCACACGGGTAAGGTCAAAAGTGATGAGATAAGTGTTAAGTTTGATAATATTACCTTCCTGTCGTTTTGTAAACCTTTTAACTTTGGAAACATTTTGAGATTTCAGTTCTTCACATATATCTTCTTCCGTCAACTCAGCTAAATCACGGTCTCTGTCTCTAATCACACCCTGGCATGAATTCAGTGATCTATGAGGTGTAACAGAGATTTGGACATCGGAAATTGTTGTAAGAGAGAGTAAATTTTTGGCCTGTTGTGATCTGAGACATTCAACTAACAGATTTCCATTTCTCATTTTTGTAACTTTTTTAAGCTGGCCGGCACAGCCTTGTAGTGTTTTTTGAATAACAAAAGGAGAAATTTTGGTGACAGGTTTTGCAGTGTTGACTGATGTAATAACTAAAAATTTAGGAAAATTGTCCGAAAAAGTATTTGGTAACTTAGCTGTATGTTCCTCATCATCACTATTATCTAATTTTCGTTTGTTTGTTGATTGGTTTGTTTTTTTGTTTTGAAAGTCCATGGTGATATATTTATGTTTCGTTACCCTAGCTCCCCGCCCACCTCGGAGCAGCATCAACACGATGTATGCTTGCCACATTTGCGACAAGCGTGATGCATACATCGCCTTGATGCACTCTAGCATCCATGATGGATACCAGAATACATCAAAACAACGCACGCCCGCCACATCTGCGACAAGCACCAGGGATACTAGAATAAGATACTCGCATAGAGTACCTCTTAATGGGCGCAAGCCTTGTGCCAGGGGTTGCCCGGCAAGACAACCGCCCAAAGTAACATCTACACGATTGACCCATGAGCCACCGCCTTCTTGAACCCAACCTATATAATTGGTACTATTGTTGTAAATTTTGGAAATAGGTCAAGTTCAAGGGCTTGGCGTGACCAGCCGATTGATCAGGACCGGGCCCATCCGACCGCCCGTTTAAGATAAAGTAAGGGCCAAAGTGGCGTGTTTCAACCACCAGGATCCCGTCCTCTATCCTTACGGGTATCCACACACGGCAAACATGTGGCCTCATTAAGCCGAGGAAGCCTTGCCCCATAAGCCACCGCCTTCTCCGCAATTCCGTCAGTGGTTACTTTCCAAAGACCCCGGAACCCAAACATCAACCCATATGATACATGCATTCCGCCCATCCAACCCATTTTATCTGGATGTCATTGAGGGTTCCTCAAGATCTTTTCAAATAACCACGAGAAAAAGCCGAGGGCAAGACATGACCAGTTTTGGCTGAACCGGGGTCATCCAGCCATTCTCTGAACTGGGTGTATATAAAAAACAATCCAAATATATTTGAAGGGGGTGAAAAAACTAACCAAGTTGACAAAAAATCCAAATTTCAATCTTCATATATAAAATAAAAATAACAAAACAAAAATAATACTAAAAAATTAAATTCCCAAATTCAAAAGTAAAATTTTGAGCCTGTTGAAATTTGTGACCCATAAGCCAACATCAATCCCGCCAAACAGCAATTTAGAATTTATATTAATCAGTCTTGGAGGGAAAAAATAAATATATAATGTGTTACAAAAAGGGATTGATGTGACCAGCCGATTGACCGAATCGGGTCCATCCGGCCTCCCGTCTAGGTAAAGATTGTGCCCCAGATGGTGATCGGAACCGTTTTTCCGGCCATCCAGGAACACTCCCTATTACCGACACGGGTTTGCGACACACGGCAAACATGTCGCCTCTTTAGGGGCCTCTTACGCCAAGCCGAGGAGCTGTGGGCCTATTCTATTGTGTCCCCGGGACCCACACGGGGGAAATTTTAAATTACTTCTATGTGTTGTGTATAGACCACCAGGTACAAGCAACCAATTTTGGGATAACATGGAGTATTCCATAGGTGAAGCCTTAAATTATACACAAAATATTATTGTTACAGGTGATATAAATGTAAATCTTCTATCAACAACAAACAACAGGCTGACAGACATTATGACATTATTTGATTTAACCAATGTGATAACGGAACCTACAAGGATGGGGTCTCTACTTGACCAGTTATAGTTTCAAAAACTGACATTGTTATTGACTCTGATGTTATCGATATTGATAGAAATATTAGTGATCATGACGCAACAATTGTTAATGTAAAAACACCAACTATGATTAATCCAACAATTTTGCATAAACATGGTTGTATAAACAAGCAAACTGTGCAGAATTAAACCGAGAAATATTGGAATTTCAATGGGAAGTTTTTTTTATCCGAAAGTATTGATATTGACGAAATGTCTGATCGTTTTACACACAAATACCTTGAGATGGTTGAGAGGAATATACCATCAAAAATGGTGCGAATACGAAAAAATGACAAGCCATGGTTCAATGGCGAGATTAAAAAACAAATAAGAATTCGTGACAGATTGCATAAAATAAAATGAAGAAACCCGTCTGTTGAGAATATTTTAAAATTTAAAACTCAAAGAAACAAATTAAATAACATGATCAAATTTGCTCGGGAACAATTTTTTCTAAGTGCAAATGAGATTATAGACTCATTTTCTAAAACAGATCCCAAATCATACTGGTTACTTATTAGAAAATTAATGAAAGGTACCGGTAATGATTATACTATTCCTCCGTTACTCAACAACACAAAAGGAGAATTAATACACGACGAGAAAGGAAAAGCAAATTTACTAAACGAGTATTTTTGTTCAATATCTTCAATAAATGATGAAAATCATAATCCGCCAAATTTTCAACGTCGATCTGAATTTCTATTATCAAATTTAATAGTTAGTGAACAAGATGTAAAGGATGTTCTAAAAATTCTTACTTTGGGAAAGGCATCTGGGAACGACTTAATAAGCCATCATATGCTTAAATTTACAGCAAACACAATTTGTAAACCTTTAGCTCATATTTTCAATTTTTCTTTGCGAACAAGTAAATTCCCGTCCAATTGGAAATTTGCACGTGTAATACCAATCTTCAAGAAAGATGACAAAAGTATCCCTGGAAATTACAGACCTATCTCATTACTAAGTTGTGTTGCAAAAGTGTTTGAACGCGTTATATATAAATATGTTTATAATCATATAGTTTCAAATGAATTATTGTATGAATACCAGCCAGGCTTCTTAAAAGGACATTCGACTGTTTTTCAGTTGATTGAAATTTTTCAGAGTTTGTCAAAATCTTGACGAACGGAAATCGAACATATTAATTTTTTGTGATATTTCAAAAGCGTTTGACATAGGGGTTTAATAACAAAATTGAAAGCATATGGGATATCTGGGGATTTACTGGAATGGTTCAAAAATTATATAGAAAACAGAACTCAAGCTGTATTTGTTGAAAATGAAATGTCAATGCCTGGTACTGTCAAGGCTGGTGTACCTCAAGGCTCTGTTTTAGGTCCCTTATTATTTTTGTTGTATATCAATGATATTGGGGATGATCTTGCTACTTTAGCAAGATTATTCGCTGATGATACTTTTTTGTCGTACTCTGGGGATGATTATCAATTAATGCAAACAGATATTAATGGGGATTTAAGGATATTAAGTCAATGGGCAAAAACATGGTTGGTCGATTTTAATCCAAAGAAAACAAAAGCTCTGATCATTTCAAATGTCCAAGCACAGGATATTAATATTCTGTTTGATAATGAAACTGTTGAAATTGTAAAACAACATAAACATTTGGGAATAACCTTCTCGTCGGATGCAAACTGGAAAGAACATATAGAAAATATTGTCAAATCAGCATATAAAAAAGTGAATGCTCTTCGTAAATTAAAATTTGTTTTATCTTCTAAAATATTGTCTAATATTTATATTACATTTATCAGACCAGTAATGGAATATGCATGCGAAATATGGGATGGGTGTTCACAACAAGATATAGATAAACTGGAAAAAGTACAGCTTGAAGCTGCAAGAATCGTAACAGGTCTTCCAAAATTCGACAGTAAAGATGCACTTTACTTTGAAACTGGTTGGGATAGTTTATCAAACCGAAGAAAATATAGGAAATTAACAGTATTCTATAAAATGCACAACAAATTGTGTCCAGACTACCTAAATAGGTGCCTCCCTCCTCTGTCATCTAATATGAATGAATATAATCTAAGAAACCAAAATAATTATATACCAATTAGATGTAGACTGCAGTCTTATGGGAAGTCTTTTATACCTTCTACTGTTACAGATTGGAATAAACTTGATCTGTCTATTAGGAACTCCCCTTCCTTTTCTATTTTTAAATCAAGAATAAAGGGCATATGCGCTAAAGCCCCAGAGTACTATTCCGAAGGACAGCGAACTTTAAATATTTTTATTGAGACATCAGTGTAGCTCTCTTAAAGCAGACTTGTTGAAAATAAATGTTGTATATGATAAATTTTGTACCTGTGGACATCCATTTGAAGATATTATACATTACCTTTTTGAATGTCCTTTATACATGGAAGCAAGAGAAATCCTTTTTGGGAGCCTGACTGATGAGGATAAAGACCTAGAAACTTTATTATTTGGAAGTGATAACTATACTTGTGAACAAAATTCAATAATTTTTGAAAAGTGCGCATATATATTAAACATACGAAACGATTTGGGCTTCTATGTCAGCATTACAATTATAATTAAAATTCCAATTTCAGCTTATTTTTTTTTACTACCCTCTGATTCATACAGCAGTGCAATTCTTTTTCCTTACTCTTTAGTATTTCTTATTATTTACTTCTTTTTATGTTTTGCCGCCATCAGATATAATGTATATGTGTATATTTTGTAAGGAAAGGACTTGTACTAAGTTGTGATAACTTGTGTCTAATCCTAATAAATATGTTTAATCTTTGTAAGTTACATGTATAATTAAATAAGACTGATGAATTTCACAAAAAATGAGAAAAGCTGATATGAAGTAGGATCTACTGCGTTTATGAATTTTGAGAAATTGAATGAGTATAATGATGAATTAGGTTGTCGTACCCTTTTTATAAGCTATATAAGGCCACTTTTTTTTGATTTGTTGGTTTACGGATCCGCCGACCCTGTTTTTCCCGATTTTGAAATAAAAAAAAAACGATTTTGAAGATTTTTTTTAATACCGCCGACCCTTTTCAGTTTGAAGAAGTACAAATAAAAATAAAAACATAATGAAAAAGATCGGCCTTTCTTCCTCCAGTCGGAATACCCTCGGAGTGGATTTGAAAATCCCGTGCGGTTCCCTGTTCAGTCAACGTTTCATCATGATCTAATGCGGTGAAAAGGAACCAGTTGAAAATGGAGGTTGACGGCGGGTCATTTTTTTTTCAAGTGTTGATAAGAAACCCGTCGAAAGGGGATGTTTTAGGACAGTTTGTCCGCACAAAACCATTACAGACTGTAAAAGACATTATTCTTGAATGTCTTAGTGAAAGCGTTTTTGTAATTGACACCGTGAAAGCTTCCAAGAAAGACAAATTGACTGACGATGCCAGCGTTGACATTGGACTCCTTGTAACACATTAATTAAAACAGCAAGAATTAATACCAGTTCATGAAACGATCTGCATACATGGTTAGTATTATACTATAGAGTAATGTCATTGTTTGTTTCTCGATTTTTGGTTAAAAAAACAGTATTAGTTCCAATTTTTATTTTTTTTTTTTCGACCTCCTACCCTATCCTTTTTCATTATTTTTATTTTTATTTTTTTTTTCGACCTCTTACCCTTCCTTTTTTTAGAAGAATCCCGTAAACCAACTAATAAAAAAAGTGGCCTAAGACGTCATGTAAAATTCTTATAAGTGTAACGTGTATACTCACTTCTAAACAAATGAAATAGTATTGTATCTCTCTGTCCTCAGTCAGAGTTAGCAATCATCCTGAAAAGATGAATTGTTAAACAAAATTTGTAATATTCGTGTACTTTATTTTTAACAATACTATGTATATGCAATCATGTAAAAGAAAACACTTTAGGAATATTTTTTAGTTTGCAGATATTGTATTTTTATTGTATTGTATTGTATTGTCTTGTCTGTTCCATATTTTATAGTACTGTGCTGTGCAAAGTTTTCTTTTCACACGATTCAGGCCCTTATTTGACAACCTGACCAAAATAGAAATTTTGAAATATACTCACTGTACGTTTGAGTGAACAACCATTTAATTTTTGTTTGGACGGGGCTATGGATTTTGAATTTTCAATTTTTTTAGTACTCGCTTTTGAACAAACCATTTTTGTCACAAACTTTTCTGGAGACTGCTTTTATTTTTTTGCAATTTACCGCCTATACCACATGCATCTCCTAATGAAATATAGGTTCTGTCATAATTGATCTATACACGAATGTTTATAATTTGAACTTCAAGTCCACAGGAAGTGGAAAATCTCTATGTAATGTCAAAAATATGTATATGTCTGTCATAAGTTATTTAAACTTATAAAAAATATGACTAAATTTATAAACTGTTAAACTAAAAAAAGTATAAAGTGACCTTTTTTCTAAAAATATTTTTTTTAGATCTGCGCCGCCAAAAAATTCTGCACCCACAGCAGTCCGTGAAACACAGTATTGAAAAACCGCGGCAATTTACATCTTCCTTAATATTATTTCGGGGCTCAGTGGCCAATTGGTCTAGGTAGTTCGTCATGACTACTACTGATCACTAGCCTGTCAACGCTGGGGTTGTGAGTTCGAATCTCACCTGTGGCGGGGTGTGTTCGACTCCGATCTTAATTGACATGGATTGCCAATTTTCCTAATATCAAATTTACATCGGTATAAAGAGAAACTAAAAGGAAAGCGTGGAAAACAGAAGGAAGAATTTGAAAATGAGTTGTTTTCCGTTCCAGTAGCTACTAGCACTTCTGCAGCTGCATCAAAAGGGAAACTTTATAAAGATGAAATTTCCTCTTTTCAAATAACATGCTCAGCTTTATCAACAGAATTGTCAGAAGAACATAAAAAATCTGGAGAAAAATTTAAAAATATCAAATCTGAACATGCAATAAAAACAAAAGAATATGAAACCAAACATAAACAAGAACTTGTCGGATTAAAGAAATCGCGATCACAGACCAAAAAGTTAAAATTAGAAACTAGAAGGATTTCAGAAACAGCAACAAAAGTGTCAAAAGAAAAAGAAAAAATAGAACAAAAACTGAAGGATGTCACAAAATCAAAACAAGATTTGAGATATGAAAACAGTTTACTGCCTAGAAAACTTGCACGAAATAACATTATGAAAGAAACAAAGAAACAACAAAGCTTAAAGAAAACTCTGATTTCAGAAACAAATAATGTTTCCAATTGTCTCCATGAAATAAGAGTATTAAAACAAAACAATTCAAAACTTGCTTTACAGTTTGAAATGGAACAAAAAACGTTTTAGAATTAACTGAAAGATTAAAACAGATCAGCCTGAGCCATTAAATACACTTAAAATAGATTTACAAACTGTGACTGAAGAAAGAGATTATTTATATGCAAGATAAGGAAGAAATACCGCTTTTTGATCCAGTAAAACAGTCATATACACCAGATACAAGACAGTGTAAGTGTATTATGAAGATGACAAGTTACAATGTATCTTCCAATAATGTAGGACCTGTTATCAAAGAAGTCCTTAAACTTGCCAATAGAACCCCAAATGCAATACCTACAAGAAAAACGGTGGACAATATTATAATTGAAAAAGTAGCCATTGGCCAGAAACAGCTTGGATTGACTGTTGGTACACAGCAGGATACATGTTTATAATGGGGACGAGACAAGAAAATTTGGCAAGACATACCAGACATTTTTATTAAGTGATGAACAGAAACAAGTATACTTTTTAGGACTGAGGGATATGCATGATTAGGCTGCCAGCACAACTTTGGATATGTTTACAAATATTTTAGATGACATATCGGACATCTGTGAAATGTATAGAAACAACGACATAACATCACATGGACACAGCATTCTTTCTAATATAAGAAATTTTATGTGTGATATGGCCCAGACAAATATAGCATTTACAGAACTGCTGCAAAATTATCGGACATAGATAATGCCTACATTTTTACAAAATTGGAATGAATTAACAATGGGAGTGCAAAGAGCTACAGTTAAAGTGAACAACTGTTTTTGTGGTCTTCATTTGTTAGTCAACTTTGAGAATGCCTGTCACCTATCCTTTTACAATTTGAATAGATGCAAGAAAAAGAGACAGAAATTCCAGAGACATTGGATGATGAGGACAGACAGACCTGATTTACAAATATATTCCTTTTATGCCAAAACGATATCTTTTTTACGTTTCTGTGGAAAATGTTTTGGCCGAGGAGTCGACGAAAAGAGTGGCTGTTATAGGGCTTTTAAAACTTACTGTGAAAGAGAAAATGAAAATGTCATGTTTGTAGATTTCAGGGGAAATCAATTCAATATAATCTTTTTTATGGGACAAATTGCATTCTATCAACACGACAGAATTAAAGCATTTTTTGAAAATGTACATGGAGCAAACAATAAACTTCACAAGTTGACACTACAACTGGTTAGAAAACAGTACATTCTGGCATGTTGCAAAGTTGTTGGGTTGATTTCAAAATTAATAACTGCACCTTTGTGGAGGCCCATAGAAAGTAATATGCATGTGTTAGATATGAACTACCTTTCACTGCTGACTTACCTAGACAAAATGAGTAAGGACTCCACATATTTCCTTATTGGTGAATACTATCCATTCCCAAAGGAACTTTTAGAAAAGGATAAGATGTTTGAAAAGCTAGTGAAACCAGAAGAAGGAACAGACGACAAAGCGTGTGCATTTGCACAACTAGCTTTTAAATGATTACATCA
Organism: Mytilisepta virgata; assembly: GCA_028015205.1. Lineage (NCBI taxonomy): Eukaryota > Metazoa > Mollusca > Bivalvia > Mytilida > Mytilidae > Mytilisepta > Mytilisepta virgata. The sequence continues at coordinate 37,846,048 of CM051513.1, read as the reverse complement.
AGTTTTGGCTAAAGCAATGAAGGAGCAATTGCCAGGGGGAGCTTACTTCAGCCCTACAGAAGAACGCAGAGGACAAACAAAGTCAGTAAAACCTCATAACAAAATTCCAGAGCGCGTTTTTGGTCTCCTGGACTTTTTCTTGCGATATAGACCAAATGCTGCAACAATATCTAATGAGGCTTTCCTGATGTTTGTATTTAATAAGAGTGGTTAGAGTGTCAAGGAAAGGAACAAAATGTTAGAAGACAGTATTAAAGAAGGTAGATAAGGACGAAATATCAGAAGCGATTGAAAGAAATAGAAAACAAGAGGAAAGAAAAACTGAAAGAAAAGCAACTTGCCTTGGAAAGAAAACAGAAAGCCGCAATCAAAACTAAAACTAAGCATACACGTGATATTATCTACTATGGTTTGTGGCAAAAACCAAACGAAGTGGATGACATTCTAACTGAAATAACATCTGTGGCAGAGAAAAGGAAAGCATTGATATCACAAATAAGATTCAGACAAAAAGTGCTCAACCAATTTGTAAAGGATAAAAAGTTGTATTTTGTTACTGAAAAAGGATTAATTGATTGATTAAATATTGTTTTACGCCGAGCTGGCGATATTTCAGCCAATATTACGGCGAGAACTTATCTAAACGGAGCTGGTTAAAATTGAACACAATTAAAACCAATTGACTATTTACAAATAAAATATTAACAACAGTATAAACAATAAAACAAATGTGAGACAAAACCTTACGAAACATTTTATAATATCACAGACCTGAAAAATATCACAGAAACGCTACAAGAAAATATAATCAATAAAATAACATCAGTCAAAACATCTAACAATTTAAAAATCTGGATAAGGACTATAACCAGGAATAGTCAGACAGACTATATTCTCGAGTATAGTCCTACGTCCTTCAAATATTGTAATATACGGCTGCCAGCAACCTTTGTAAATACATCTTTCATATTGTTGACTGTGTAGTACCGAGAAATAATGTCGGATTTATCTACACAGTCAATTAAAAGATGTTTAATACTATGTCGACATTGGCACGGAATACACTCAGGAGTCGGCTCATTCTCTAAAATAAAAGAATGAGTCGTCCTGGTGTGGCCAATGCGACATCTAGTTAAAACAACTTGGTCTCTGCGGCTTTTGCCGAAGAGACAAACATTCTTGCCAACAGTTGGCTCTATAGAATGTAATTTATTGTCTGTAAGCAGATCCCACTGGGACTGCCACAGACGTATAATATACTTAAAAATCAAAGGTTTAAAATCAGTATATGGCACTGACGCATTAGTAATGGGATCGTTTAAAGCATCCTTCGCTATCCTATCTACAACTGTGTTTCCTCTTATACCAATATGACTAGGTATCCAGAAAAAAATTATTTGTTTGCCCATATCGACAAGCCTTTTATAAAATTCAATAATGTGTGAAATTAAAGGATTTTTATACTTTTGACTTTCTATAGCCAATAAACATGAAAGCGAATCTGAACAAATTAGAAAGTTTTGTTTGTCAGAAGATCTGATGAATTTCAAGGCAAGAATAATAGCTCTTGCTTCAGCTGTAAATATAGAACTGGAAGATGGCAGACGGAGGGTTGCTGCTCGTTGTCCATAGACAGCAGCAGCAGCTACCTTATCTCCGTCTTTTGATCCATCAGTATAAACTGTATCAAACCCTTGAAAATGTGATTTGATTTCAGCAAACTGTTGCTGAATTTCAGTGGGATTTGTTTCCGACTTTTTATGTTTTCTGATGTCAAAAATAAATTTGGGTTTGGGTACAAGCCAAGGTGGCGATTGTGGTATATCGATAGGAGCTATTTCATCAAGGTTGATGTAACAAGCAAAAATGTGTGGTTTCATCCGAATACCAAATGGCGGAATTTTATTTTCATGTTGTTCAAATATATCCTCATAGAGAGGATTGAAAACACAGTCGTAGGCAGGATTTGAAGGATATGCTTTTAGCTTGGTTACGTATTGTAAACCAAGTTTTATCCTACGGTTATAAAGAGACGGCTCGTTCGCCTCTACATATAAACTCTCCACAGGAGATGTTCTGAACGCCCCCAAGGCCAAACGTAGGCCTTGGTGGTGAACAGTATCTAAAATTTTTATATAGGATTTGCGAGCAGATCCATATATAATGGAACCATAATCAAGTTTAGATCGTACAAGTGATCGATATAGATTTAACAAAATGTTTTTGTCAGCACCCCAGTCAGTGCTGGAAACAACTTTTAAAATATCCAATGCCTTCAAGCATTTAGCTTTAAGCATTTTGATATGGGGTAGAAAGGTAAGTTTATTGTCAAATAGAATACCAAGAAATTTGGTTTCTTTGACGACCTTAATGGGAGAATTATATATTTTAAGTTCGGGGTCTAAATGTAGTTTTCGTTTATTGCAAAAATGCATACATACTGTTTTGGAGTTGGAAAATTTGAAACCATTTTCCATAGCCCATTTTTCAATTTTATTCAAAGATAATTGTAGTTGTCTTTCTATGTTGTTCATATTTTTACCTCTATAGCATATAAGAAAATCATCAACATAAAGCGAGCCTTCAACATTCGTTTGTAATGTTTTAGCCAAACTATTTATTTTGATACTGAATAGAGTAACAGAGAGGATACTACCCTGAGGGACACCCATCTCTTGTTCAAAAGGGTCAGACATAGTAGTATTAACTTTGACTTTAAACTGTCTGTCTGACAAAAAGTTTTCAATAAATGAGGGTAATCTACCTTTCAACCCCATATCATTTAAGTCTTTTAAAATTCCATATTTCCAAGTGGTGTCGTATGCTTTTTCAAGGTCGAAAAAGACCGACACCACATGTTCACCTTTAGCAAACCCGTTGCGTATGAAAGACTCGAAGCGAACAAGATGATCCAACGTGCTTCTGCCCTGCCGGAATCCACACTGTATATTGGACAGGAGACCATTGGTCTCAAGGAACCAGACAAGGCGGTCGTTGATCATCCGCTCCATTGTCTTGCACACGCAGCTTGTGAGGGCAATTGGCCGATAATTCGACGATTCAAAATGATCTTTTCCAGGTTTTGGAATAGGGATAACTGTAGCTTGCTTCCAGATGGAAGGCAAGTCACCAGTTCCCCATACTTTATTGAGAAGATCAAAAAGAGTTTCTAAACACGTTTCAGGAAGGTGTTTCAATAGTGTATAATGAATATCATCTGGGCCACATGCTGTGTCATGGGCCTTTGCCAGAGAATTGTTTAGTTCATCAAGAGAGAAAGGACGGTTGTAGTCTTCTGAATTGTTTGATCGAAAGTTAAGTTTGGTTCTTTCGGTTCGGTTTTTGATACGTTGAAATTCCGGAGAGTAATTTTGAGAAGAAGAATTTTTTGAAAAGGTTTCACCAAGTTTTTGAGATATTTCATTTTCTGCTGTTAAAAGGGTTTGTCCATCTTTTAGATGGTGAAGATTGGCTTTCCTGTTTTTACCGTTTAGTTTTTGAATAAAGTTCCAAACTTTATTCATTGGAGTATGGGAATTTATTTTTGAGACGAAGTTTTGCCAAGACTTTCGTCTTCTTTGTTTGAATGTTCGACGCGCTTTTGCACGGAATATACGGAAGCTACTTAAATTATCTTGGGTGGGATGCCTATTGAATCGTCGTTCGGCCTTCTTCCTATTTGTTTTTGCCTCCTCACAATCATCTTCAAACCATGGTTTGCTAGGTTGTTTTGGATTTGTCGAGGTTTTAGGAATGGTTCTCTCAGCTATCGATACTAACGTTTCACTAAATTTAAGGACTGGATTTATAACATTATTAAAAGTATCTTTCTTCAGTTCATCTCGACAGAGTTGCTCGAACAAAGGCCAATTGGCTTTGTCAAATTTCCAGCGAGCAACTCTCTCGGATGACGTTGGAAATAAATTTTCCAAAATAATGGGAAAGTGGTCGCTTCCACACAAATCACCATGGACGTGCCATGAGAAGTCCAGTAATAACGAAGGGTCACAAATTGTTAAATCGATAGCAGAGTAAGAACCATTCCCCGGATGGAGATAGGTATCAGATCCATCATTGAAAATGCACAAGCTTTCCTGATTTAAAAAATCTTCGATCTTTTTACCTTTATCGTTTTGCGAGTTACTGCCCCACATAGGATTATGAGCATTGAAATCACCCATAAGAAGAAATGGGGCAGGTAACTGATCCGTCAAAGTTTTGAGTGTACTAATTTCCAAGTTTTTGTTAGGAGGGATATACACAGAACATAATGTAATAGTCTTGTTAAGTGACAGGCGAACAGCAACTGCCTGGAGATCAGTGTTTAAATTTACTTGACTATGAATGACGTTGTTTTTAATAAGGATCGAAGAGCCGCCTGCAGCCCGTTCATCCTGTTTAGTTCTAGTACTGTAAAGAGAGTAATGTTTTATATTTACATTATCGTTTTCCTTGAAGTGAGTTTCTTGGAGACAAAAGGCAACAGGTAGGAAAGCTTGGACAAGTAAAGATATTTCAATTAAATTAACCTTTAAACCCCGACAATTCCATTGTACAATGTTGTTCATATTTTAGGCGGACGAATTGGCGAGAATCTGGAGCTTCGCCCTGCCTGCGGGGAACAACTTCTGTTCCTCCCAGCAAAGGCACTTGGTTTTGGGACATCCCAGATAGATTCAGAAGAATCATCTGGGGTTATATCCATTTGACTGTCATCATCGCCATACTCTGATGACAGCGTTTGGAATTTGACCAAGTGCTTTTCTGCCTTCTTAAGTCGATCAGTGTTTTGTTTAAGTTTGGTCTTTTCTGTTGAGTTGGAACGAGTTCTTTGTTGTGATGAAGACTGTTTAGCTGATGATTGTTTTGTTGAAGACTTTTGAGGTGATGACTGTTTTGTTGAAGACTTTTGAGGTGATGACTGTTTTGTTGAAGACTTTTGAGGTGATGACTGTTTGTTAGTAGACTTTTGTTGTGCAGACTGATTTCTGGAGGTAGAAGGTTTTTGTGTTGGGGTTTGTGCTTTTGCGTTCTTAGCAGCGTTTGATGAAATTTCGAGTTTTCTTCCAAATTCTTTGTGCATCATTTTATCAACACTGGAGTTGAGATAAATATCAGCCATCTCAAAGTGGTTAAAAGGTAGAGATGAGGCTGATGTTTGCGAAGAACTGGAAGTCTGAGTACTGGATTTTGGTTTGGATGGATCAAATTCAGAAACAAGTACTGGATATTCAGTGTCATGTGGCCATGTAAAAACTGTCTGAACAGAGAAAGATCTTGTTGTTGGAGGTCCTTTTACCTTGTCAGCATAAGAAGAATTTTGATGCGAGTTATTCGCGACAGAGACCAATTTACGTGCTTCTTGGTAAGAAATATTTTTGTCTGCTTTAATTTTTTGAATTTCATGTTCTTTTTTGTAGAAATCACATGTTCTGGAATTAGCCATGTGATTACCGCCGCAATTAACGCATTTTGTTTGTCCGTCACATTCGAAACTGGAGTGACCCTCTACAGAGCATTTGACACATTTTTCTGCACCTTTACAGAAACTCCTACCGTGTCCAAACTTCTGGCATTTGAAACAACGGATAGGGTTCGGTACATATGTGTCAACCTTAATTCTGTAGGGGCCAATGTAGATGTGGTCAGGAACTTTCGGGAGATCAAAACTGAGGAGGTAGGTATGAAGTTTAATGATTTTGTTATCAACTTTTTTGGTGAATCTTTTGACTTTTGAAACATTTTGAGATTCTAATTCTTCGCAGATTTCATTTTCAGTAAGTTCATCAAGGTCATGGTCTCTATCGCGAACAACTCCCTGACAAGAGTTCAATGTCCTGTGAGGAGTTACCGAAATAGGAACAGTACCAATAATATCCAAAGAAAGCAAATTTTTTGATTGTTGAAGCCGAAAACATTCTACAAGTATACTGCCAGATCTTAATTTTGTAACATTTTTAACACTGCCAGCACAGCCTTGAATAGATTTTTGCAAAACAAAAGGTGAAACTTTGGAGAGAGGCTTTTCCGAATTTTGACTAGTAAGTACCAAATATTTAAAAAACTTTCCTGAATCAGAATTTAGAACTTTTGAAGTATGCTCTTCATCATCGCTTTCTTCTTTTTTCCTTTTAGAACATGTTGACTGAGGGTTTGGGGGATTTTGGTTTTTTTTATTGAGACACTCCATGGTTATTTCTGTTGGTTCATTGCCCTTGCTCCCCGCCCACCTCGGAGCAGCATCAAAACGATGTATGCTTGCCGCATATGCGACAAGCACCAGGGATACACTGACAAGATACTCGCATAGAGTACCTCTTAATGGGCGCAAGCCTTGTGCCAGGGGTTGCCCGGCAAGACAACCGCCCAAAGTAACATCTACACGATTGACCCATGAGCCACCGCCTTCTTGAACCCAACCTTTGTAAATGGTACTATTGTTGTACATTTTGGATAAAGGTTAGATTCAAGGGCTTGGCATGACCAGCCGATTGATCAGGACCGGGCCCATCCTACCGCCCGTTTCAGATAAAGTAAGGGCCAAAGTGGTGTGTTTCAACCACCAGGATCCCGTCCTCTATCCTTACGGGTATCCACACACGGCAAACATGTGGCCTCATTAAGCCGAGGAAGCCTTGCCCTATGAGCCACCGCCTTCTCTGTGTTTCCGTCAGTGGTCATCTTCCAAGACCCAGGAACCCAAACATCAACCTAGATACAGGGTTACCACCCATCCTAGGTATCATACAGGGCTCCTTTTGATCTTTTCGAACAACCACGAGAAAACAGCAGAGGGCAAGACGTGACCAGTTTTTGGCTGGACCGGGACCATCCAGCCATTCTTGAGCAGGTTGTAGGAAAATTGTAAACCAAAAATGAAAATGAAACTAAATAATAGTGAAATCTATGAAATACAATATCTTTTACAGCGAAGAACTTAGAGAAAATAAACTAAATACAAACAACGAAAAAGAATAAAATGCCAAATTCAAAGGTAAATAATTTGAGCATGTTGAAAGTGTGACCCATAAGCCAACATCAATCCGCCAATCAGGAATTTAGAATTTATAGAAAACATTTGATGGAAAAAAAAAATATATTTCAAGTATTATAAAAGGTTTGATGTGACCGGCCGATTCACCGAACCGGGTCCATTCGGTGTCCCGTCTAGGTAAAGATTGTGCCCTGGATGGTGATCGGAACCGTTTATCCGGCCATCCAGGAACACTCCCTATTACCGACACGGGTTTGCGACACACGGCAAACATGTCGCCTCTTTAGGGGCCTCTTACGCCAAGCCGAGGAGCTGTGGGCCTATTCTATTGTGTCCCCGGGACCCACACGGGGGACTGAAAAAGGAAAAGCGTTATCAGTCGAGATATTGAAAGGCAATGTGGTCAAGTTAATAGTGGATTCAACTGAAGGCCCATCCCAGGAGCGAGAAGCTAGAGATGTTCCATTATTTGTTGGAAAAAGAGTAGTACATTCATTTCATGAAGGAAGATGGAACGGTGGAGTGTTAAGTGTTGTTAAAGGATTTCCTGATTTTTATAACATTGTATATGATTGTGACCTTGATGATACTGGAAATATAAGCACTGCCACAGCCATTTATACCTACAAGCTGAAGCAAGAGTACAGAGATGGCAATCTGGAAATTCTTCCTGAGGCGGTGAGCCAGCTGTTACTGTTCCAGTTCTGTTATGTTGACCAAATGTCAGGACTTGACCACCATGATTTGCATCCTGTTATGTTGACCAAATTTCAGGACTTGGCCACCATGATTTGCATTCCGTTATGTTGACCAAATGTCAGGACTTGGCCACCATGATTTGCATCCTGTTATGTTGACCAAATGTCAGGACTTGACCACCATGATTTGCATGACTTTTTCAATGAATTATCTTGTTTTCTTCCTTTTTGATATTATGGTAAATACACTTGTTACAAATGTTGATGTTTTATAATTTTTTAACATTTTTGTATGTTTTATTATTACTAAAATTATAATTAACACTTGTATATAGTAATATCTGATAATTGATTGTAATTATTGAGAGGAAAATTAATTTTCACCACCTTCGTATGATCTTCAACAAATAATTTTAAAATGTCTTAAGATAAGAAAATGATAATTATATATGTTAAATACCAGACATTTTTATTTGAATTTTTTCTTTAATTCTATTATTTGTTTAATTCTAATTAAATAATTAATTAATTTGAAGGTTATTTGTGCATTCTAAGTATGTGTTAAATAAATTTTATATACAATTTAAAAACATACAATTTTTTAAAAGCTATTTTATTTTACATAATCGCATGAAACTATATTCCAAATATTCATGTTATTTATCTCCTCTATTTTCAGGATATCACACAGAATTGAGGAGTTATCCCAGAAATGGCCAAACACATTTAATTGGAAACTCTGTCGTTGTTTTAGAGTTATGGACATTTTTAACTGTGAAATTTTGAAAAGTTAAAAATGTGAGTTATCTTTTCTTTGATTTTGTTCAATAAAAGACATTTATATGGCTATTTCTGTATATTTTATGTTTTACACACTGTCTCATATCCCCATACATTAAGTTGAAACAGTAGATGCAGATTAAAGGGTAATATTACATTTTTATGAATTCTTTTAGTAATTAAGAGACTATGACACATTTTAGCATGAAATATTCAAAAAACGTCTGAGGGTACCTGCCTTTAAACAGCTCTAAGACATTTATTTTTAGAGATATTACTAAAAAGTAAACTGTTTTGATAATGGGAAATGCATAGCCAACTTTGCAGCTATATTGAGCATATATTTAAATTTCACTTGCCGTCCCTAACATTATATCTGGTACCAAGATCATCTATTTATAGATGATAAACATTTTTAACCCAGTTTTTAAATAACTTCCGGAAAAACAGCTTCGCAGGGAGTTAGGTGGAATAGCTTGTATAAGGACGTGGATAGTATAAAGCACATTGATACTAAACGCAGAATATTCGTTATTATGGTAAATATTTATTAAAAGCACTAAAGAAATAAGATCAAAAAATGAAAATGAATAAATACCCAGAAGTCCGGCCACGCAGTCACCCAGGCTCCTGTAAAAGTTGTTACTATGAATGAAAAAGTACAGTAACTATATCTTAATTCGGTTATTCTTTATATAACATAAACATTTTAAAATTTGATGGGTATGACAGAGCCATTTTTCTCTCATCAGTTACAAAAATGACTTATCGAGGGAGTGCAGTTATTTGGGTGAGAGGACATATCATTTTGAGGAAACTATTCCCATTTATTATTATTATTATTATTATTATTATTATTATTATATCATCCATGCGCTCTAGAGGAAAATTCGCAGACACTTGCCGCCTGTCTATCTCTCCGTACGTCATACTTTCTTGTTACCTAAACTCCTCTTTCAATTTTAAGTTTAGACATTTTATTTTTATACAGTATTGCCATATACTGTATATTAATGCGCATTAAAGTTTTTATTAGAATTCTTATTTTCACAAATTTTAGTCTATATTATAACATGTGATACACCAGGGAAATGAAATAAATGTGGGGAAAATGGCCCTACTTCTTTATGATGTTTGTATTACTTTCGGATGCTCGCTGGTCATTTTTTGGTCTTTTTGTCAGATTTTCGGAATCCTCGGGTTTTATCCATTTCTTAAACATGATTTTTTTTTGCCCATGAACCCCGACTTTTTCTTTTATAATTCAATCATATATACCTTTAAATGGTATTTGACAAAATTTTATGAAATCCGTTTTATTTTTCATACATCTTTAAGAGACTGAAGTTGTCAATGCAAAGACAATGAAAAATCCAGAGAAAACCCATATCCTGCAAATTTTCAAGGCGTTATAGCTCTAAAATGAGCACATAAACATATATTTTTTTCTTGCTTATTTGTTTACTATTCATATGTTCTATCAAACTAAAACACCTATTTCGAATCCTATTTATTTCCTATTAGACCAGCGATCATCCTTAAGATACGCCTTCAGACATTGAATAAAAGAAACTAATAAACAAGCCTTGTTTAGAAGTATTTTTTTTCATTCTTTTCCAGCAAGAAATAATAACAAACTAAAAGAATCCATTCACCATTTAAAAATTGTTAAGAGTTCATAGCACAGATTCAACACACTATATATATATACAACACAAGTTAAATTCGAAACTCACATATATATATATGGACATCTACAAAGTTTAGTCAAAGTCGCTATCACTAGAGGAAAAGGTGTATACAAAAGCGGATTTTGAATATGGATTGCTTTGAGTCTTGCGTGGCTTAGTTTTTTTGGCAATACTACATTTCACTGGTTTAAAGTCTGATGGGAAAAATAAATGCGAGACACTGTCGTCACTTTCAAACTCATCACTTGGTGGTTTTTTGGCGGATCTCTTTGGAGAATGTTATGCGCATGTCAGATACGATGATTCGGCTATCGCAGAAGTAGGAGCAGCATAGGCTTGGGCAGCTGAGGAAGCAGAGGCTTGGACAATTGAGGGAGTAGAGGCACAACTTTGCTGGGAAGATGTTTCATCTTTCTCATCGGACTCGTCATCGCTACCTTGAACAGTCGTAATAGCATGACTATTTTCCACATATTTTGTCCCCGGGGTCCATGTAGGAAAGAGTGGCGTCGGATAATTGAAACTAGGTTCTTCACTTGAACGAAATGAGTTTTTAACAGGGTTAAAGAATGCATCAGATATATTTTCATGCTGAGATGAGACGTGGCTTCGCCAAACGATTTCAGCTAGGTGATGTTCGAATTGCTCAGAGTTAGTTCCGTTAATGCGACGGAAATGATCTTTGGCCAATTTCCACGCGCCTTCAATGTGATTTGTACAACATGTTACAATTTCTCCGGTTTGTGTATTTTTGTATATCTGTTTAAATGCATGTAGACTTGTGAAACATTGCATCTGAAGACAATCACACTGTAAATCTACCTCCGGGAAATTTCAGATTTCAACCACCGCCGCCTCCAAGATAGGGGTCCAGTACAAAGGGGACCAGTAGTGAACGATGATAATGTTCACCCCAAGACTAGCGATTGTAATAAAAACTGTATTAAACCTGAATTAAAATGTTATTTAAATGTTTGTGGGCTGAAAAGCAAACTTTTGTGTCCTGATTTTGTAGAAACCATTCAAAACTATGATATATGTGTGTTTGTTGAAACAAAACTTACAGATTTAGATATGTTAAGCCTTCCTACTAATTATTCTTATTATACTAAAAATAGAAAATAATCCAAAATTTCATCAGGTGTTATTATAGTAATCTATAAGTCTCTTCTCAAAAAATATTTAAAATGTTTTGATACAGAGAGGGAATTTGTACTTTGGGTAAAAATATCAACGTTGGTGTCTAATGAAAATGTTGACCTGTTAGTGGGTTGTATATATATCCCACCAGAAAACACGAAATATTCATCAACTGAAGCATTTGATGAGATTGAGACTGAATTACTAGAATTGTCAAAAGAACAAAAATATAATTACGCTTTGATTGGTGATTTTAATGCCAAAACTAGTACTCTGAATGATTATATTGTTCCAGATAAACCCTGATGGATATTTTTAATTTAGATGATGATAGTGAGATTATAAATTTTATGTATGATTTTGAAAACTTATGTTGTCATAATATTCCGTTGATAAGAGTTACCCAATGTCAATGTCACCCGAATAATTATGGACATAAACTGTTAAATTTGTGTAAAAAACTTAATATTTATATTGTAAATTCAAGAGTTGGCGGTGACAAAGAAATAGGTGCAAAAACGTGTAAAGATACAAGTGTTGTAGACTACTTGATTGTGTCCTCCCAGTTATTTCCCCTGATTAATAAGTTCAATATAGAAGTCTTTGAACCGTTATTCTCTGATTGTCACTGTTTGATCAATTTCACGTTTCATAGCCCATTACCTGTAAAAACTTAGAAAGTGGTACAGAATACTACACAATTATACATTAGATGGAATAGTGCCAAATATTTACAGTTTGTTAACTATGTTCATAATGATCAGCATGGTATCATTAATCAAACTCTAGCTGATCTCGATAATCTTTCTTCGCAACATAATATTCATCAAGATGATATAGATACAGTCGTGTGCAAAATAGTTGATAATTTTAAAAATGCTGCGCGAGATACTTTTGGTAAAACTAGTAAAGGTTTTCATAAGCACGAGAACTCGAAACCTTTTTTAATAAGAAATGCACAGACGACAGAAAAAAATTTCACAAAGCGCGCAAGCGGTATAGTTTTTTGAAAAACGCCGAAAATAGAAGAAACATGTTACAAGCTAGTAAAAATTATAAATCTACTATTAATCGGGAAAACAGTAAATATCAACATGCATTTACAAATAATTTAAGGAATGTTTCGCGTAAGGATTCGAAATCATTTTGGAAATTTTGAATAGCATTCGTGATATTACATTAGAATCACTGTATGAACATTTTAAACAATTAAATGAATCCGATAATCTAGATAACGAATCGGAAGTTAATTTTGATTTTGATAATATTCCAGAGGAAGTACAATTTTTTTTTTAATTGTCCAATCACGGAAGATGAAATCAAAGCTGCAATAAAAAAATTGAAAAATGGGAAATCCCCAGGAGATGATAATATCATAAATGGATATATCAAACATACTTTAGATGATTTAATGCCTGTTTATTTGAAATTGTTTAATTTGATTCTTGATACAGGTTTTGTTCCTTGTGGTTGGTCCACTGGTATAATGATTCCAGTATACAAAAACAAGGGATCTAACTCTGACCCAGAATCGTAAAGAGGGAGTACGTTAAATTTATGTTTTAGCAAGACATTCTCTTCAATTGTAAAATTATATTAGACTGAATAATTTTCCTGATAATATAGAGCTTATCTCAAAATGTCAGGCAGGATTTCGGAGCGGGTTATCCACTGTTGATAACATTTTTGTCTTATTTGCTTTGATCTCAATATATTTTTCAGCTGGTAAAAATTATTCTGTACCTTCCTTGTTTTCAAAAGTGCATTTGACACTGTTTGGAGGGCGGGACTTTGGCAAAAGCTACAAAAATATAAAAATATTCACTGCATAAAAATGTCAAATCTTATGTGAAACATTGAGACGAATGTTCAGAGTATTTCAATTGTAATTTAGGTGTGAAACAAGGAGAAAATTGATATCCTTTTCTTTTTTCGATCTTTCTCAATGATTTTGAGGATTTTTTTTTGCCAAATAATACTGATAATTTAGATTATATCACAGATTTATGTCAAAACGAAATAACAATTTAAATGAAAATATTTCTTATCTGATATGCAGATGACTCAGTTTTGTTGTCAGAATCTGAAGATGGTTTAAAAAAGACCTTGAGTATTTTTGAGCAATATTGTGAAGTCTGGAAATTAAGAGTCAATATAAAGAAAACCAAAATTGTCATATTTAGTAGACGCAAAAATAAACAGAAATTTACTTTCAATTTATTTGCACAGAATATAGACACACATGATTCTTTTTCTTATCTTGGGATTACTTTCAATTTTAATTCTAGTTTTTGTACAGCAAGAAAAAAATTATATGATCAGGCACAAAAAGCTCTGTATGCGCTGTATATAAAAATTAAAAATATCGATATACCTGTTGATCTTGGCTCAACTGGAGTATACGGAATAAGAAGTTCCATGGCGAATTACAATTTAAATATTCATACGTCAAGTACAATTTAAATTTATATTAATACGCCAATTTCAAATAGAAAATAACTGTTTAAACACAACAACACGATTCCGACACCTTGATAGATCGACAAAACGACCAATAGACACATAGACATATCGACACAGACAAAGTTATACAATGAAACAAAAATACATAAACACATCGTTATAATGACACATAGACACATCGACAAATAAATACATCGACAATCTAGTGGATAAAAATAAAAAAATAAAAACAAACTACATGTACATGTTTTTCTTTATAATTTACTGATTAATCGGTTTAAAATTAGCAACATCTTCAATAAATCTATAAAAAATGTCTCCATTTTCCAACCCAAATCTATATCTGTACATAAACTCGTCTAGTATAGCCGATAGTTTGTCCGGCAACACTCCTTTCATTTTTTTAATTCTCAGTTTTGCCAAACCCCAAAGTCCTTCTATATAGTTCGTGCAACACCCGTCTGAGCTTTTAAACTCCACACTGTGGTTAACTGTTGAATGGCAGAAACCTTCATTCGACAAAGAATTGTATGCTGCCCATTGATCTGAAAAAATAGACGATCCTGGTGTGACATATCTCTTTATTATGGGTGTTAATGTTCCTCTATCGCGTTTGTCCACAAACTGCATAACACAGTTTCTTGTGCCTCTCTCTACCATACCAAAAATCCAAAATTTTTGGTTTCCGGTTCCTCTGTGGAATTTTCTTTTTTTCCCAAATAGACTCTCGTCTATTTCTATTATGTCTGTGCTACATCCGCTTCCAAGGGTAACAGGATTCTGCAGCAATCCTGAGGAACACGCATCTCTAAACATGCTGTACCAGTCTATAATCGTTTTTTCGTCCACATCAGGCAGAAGCTTTTTACATTGATATACTTGAAAGTCTATTCCAAAACAATAAAATATCTGCATAGCAGTGATGAGCGCTAGTTTACTCGTCTGAAATATAAATAGTTTAACAATTTAGATGTTTGTATTTAGATGTATTAGGGACAGAACAAAATTTGGTCATAAAATTTTCTAAGACAGCAGCCGGAAAGTTTTCCCGCCAAAATTTATAAACATATATGTTTCAGGTTTCCTGGTATGGGAACAATCGAATTGCAGCATTTTTTCATAAGGCATAATCATATATAAAATCCGATCATAAATTAAACAATATGTAGTTGGCTTCAAAATACATGTACGTCAGACAACACTCAAAACATTGACATTTTCTAGAACGCAAAAAAATGTAAACTATCAAATGAAACATTAATGCTATACATTGTAATATAATGACATACTTCGAACTAATGAAAAGTTAAATGAATAAAAGCAATTTATTTATATTCAAAAAATTCAAATATCTCATTGACAATAATTGGTATAAACTTTTAAAAGTAACAATTAGATTTAAGATTAATGCATAAATTTAAAAAGAAGGAATATACATTTACCTCAAAGAAACTTCCGCTTCGTATGGACAATCTTTTCAAACAGGGACAACTCCAAACTTCTTTATCTGATAAATCTTTCCTTTTTAAGATTTTCATTTTTTCTCCACATTCACATAACCTTTCATTTTACAAAATGCCCTTTTCCCTCATATACTGAATACAGGATTAAGTTGAACTCAAAACTTCACTGCAGAATATTAACATTCCTGGTGCTTGTACACTCCTCGACATTTTCAAATATAAATGATCATGACCGCTCAAAAACGTTGAAAAAAAAACGGGAGAAAAAATGCAAACGTTTTGATGAAAATTAGAATGGTTATAAAATTATTATAATGAAAAAAATATTTTGAGAATATTATAATATTACACAAAATTCGTATCATATGTGCCTGTTATTTATTTAATTTGTGGAAAATGAAACTATAGAATAACGTCATTACTAGCCACATTTCTTAAAGGAGCAATTGTGCATATATGAAACATCATGTTTCCCGGAAAAAAAGTTGACGTCATAAAGGTATATGAATAACGACGTTACAGTTGCGGTTGCTTTGAATCTATTCGAGAACAACTATGGCTTTCTCTAAGCTTTCCCATACAGATGCTTTTGAAATTAACAGAACTGTTTATTCATCAAAGATTGATTGGGATGGTATTTTTGAAGATGATATTATCAGATGGTTGGAAAAGTTTGAAAAAGGAAAGAACTGTTCGCTGTTTTTGACTGTACCAGCTTTACTTGCCATGCCAGGAGCTATTTTAGGACCAAATACTATGATTAAAAACCAATCCAATGGATTTTCTACCAGCACCAATTTGTATTTGCTAGCTGTTTGTGATCCAGATGGTGGTAAAAGCACAACATTTGACAATGTTGTTGAACCAGTTATGAACAATATTCTAGAAAAAACAGGCAAGAAATTGTACACTGAATCTTATACAACAGCAGGATTGCAAAAGCATCAGATTGCCTCTGGAGGAGTAGGTCTAATAACTACAGACGGACATAGATTTCTAGCATCTATTAATGCCAAACAATTAAAAGGTGAGTCGGAGAGATCATACTTATGCAAAATGTGGAGTGGAAAGGGGGACTACGTTGACCTTTCTAATGGTAGTAGAGGATTCAAGAGAACGTCAATGTCTATGTGCTTGTATATACAACCATATCCTCTTATGTCAGAGATGTCATGCTTCAATGGCATGGATGGTTTTTTAGACAGATTTTTGTTTATGGTGTCAATGCCTATACTGTTTCCAACTATGGTAGTGAAGGAACATTTCTCACAACTTGTTAAAAGTGGAATGCAAGATTTTGTTGATGTTTACTATAAGATGTTCATGGACCATCAAGATGGAAAAGAGTATTGTCTGTCAGAAGAAGCACAGAAAGAGTATGATGAATTAGTTGATTCATACGCAGATCTACTTGATGACAAGTACAAGGAGGTTTCAGGTAATAATTGTAATTTACTATAAAGAAAAAGTTATTTTATGTTTTGTCAATTTAAAAGCAGCTTTACATATGTCACTTAAAAAACATATCTGGTTTGATAGTATCATTACAAAAGGGTGTTTACACAACATATAAATATGTCTAGAACACGTTCGTTTTTAAATAAACATTTAAGAAATCTATATTCAATACGGATTTGAAGTATAATTATTAACCCAGGATGTGTAATTAAATCCTTCATTTTGTCCAGAATAAATGGATGTAGCCTACGGCGCTAGACGGCACATTAAAACAGCGCCTATGGCGCTTGACCGCACATTTACACAGCAGACGGCTTTAGACGGCATATTGACACAGGGTAAAAATTTTAAATTTTAATAGAAAATAAGAAATAATACTAATAATAACCCTAACCTAACTCTTACCAAAGAGACAGCCTACGGCGCTAGACCACCCACTGACACAGCATACGGCACTAGACGGCACATTGACACAGCCTACGGCGCTATACGGCACATTAACACAGCCTACGGCGATAACCGACACATTGACACAGCCTACGGCGCTAGACGGCATATTGACACAGGATACAAATTTTAAATTTAAATAGAAAATAACAAATAATACTAATAACAACCCTAACCTAACTCTAACCAAAGACACAGCCTACGGCGCTATACGGCACATTGACACAGCATACGGCGCTAGACCGCCCACTGACACAGCATACAGCGCTAGACAGCACATTGACACACCGTCCGCTAGACGGCACATTGACACAGCCTACGGCGGTAGACGGCACATTGACACAGCCTACGGCGCTAGACGGCAAATTGACACAGCCTACGGCGCTAGACGGCACACTGGCACTGTCATCGGCGTTAGACCGCACATTGACACAGCCTAACTGCGTTAGACGGCACATTTACACAGCCTACGGCGCTAGATCGCACATTGGCACAGCCTATATACGCTGCAACACCGCACATTGACACAGCCTGCAGCGATAAATGGCACATTAATTTTTAATATATAAAGAATAAGCAATTTCGCGTTGAAATATATGCTAATATGAAATCATAATGCTATTAAAATCACAATGTAATATTTTTAATTTTTATTATGTGTATACATTGTATTTTATTTAGAAATTGATAACGAAGATAAAGAAAATGACCCACTTTTAGCCTCACAAACAAATTTGTGCATGACCAGTAGCAAAGATACCATACAGGTCATTCGATTAGCAACAGCCATACAGGTGACCACAGCATACATCAAGGCTTGTCTTAACAAAACAGAAATTGAAGAAAATACCAAAATTTCTCTGCAGTCTTTTAGAAGGGGAAGGAAATTGTATTGTTATATGGCAGAACAGAAGGCGGTTTTTTTCGCAGGTAATTTAAATTGCAAAATTTAACAATAATCTTCAATATATAATAATTTTTCTGGTTAATTATTTTTATATTGCTTCGCCTCTTAAATGTACGTTTCAATCACAAAAAAATCTGTACGAAATTAAACAAAAATATATTTGTTTGCTTTTAATATTGCATTTTAAGAATTGTAGTACAATTTGTTAAATAACATTAGTCTAGTCATTAATTGCTATTAGATAAAATAATGTAATTATTATCAATTTTTACACAGGCATTGAATACCGTACAACAAACTGAGGCATTAAGGGTAAAAAAAGTAACCCCATATAAAGTCAGAGTGATAAAAGCTGTTGCCTTATATGACGGACCAGTTGTTACCTTGAGGAGCATACAAAGGAAATTGTATGGTTCAATGAAAGACAGTATAATTCGTAAGTATTATACCCTGTTATGTTTTCATTCTCATTGATTTGATGTGCATTAATCTAATGTTTTCATTTTCATTGATTAGATATGCATAAATGAATGTTGGCTAGCATGAAAGATGTATAAATTATATTTCCCCAATTCAAAGAAATGATTTATTTCCTGTAAGTAATATAGCTGTAAATATCAATAAAAAATGCAAAGGATACTTCCTTTTTTTTAATAATTACCATTTCCAATGGAAAAATCCGGTTAAACCAAAGCTTTTCTAATTTTAATATGTTGTTACTGATGACAAAATGGATGTCAAGATCGATATTGACGGTTTTCACTTCCACCGTTCAGGAGTTATGGTCCTTGATAGATTAAACAATTGCATGAAACTAATAGATGTAAAAATAATCCGGTTCACTGTCATTCTGACAGCTCTTGTTAACCTTTATGTTATTTATGTACATATGAGTTATTTTATTATACTAGTATTACTTTCAGATGAACTACAGGAATTGGAAAAGGAAAATTTTGGAATGCTGCACAAAATTGGAAAACCTAGAAAAGAAATTTTTCACAAGTCATCACCGTCCCAAACGCCAGCAGAGCTGTTGAAAAAAATTAACATGTCACTAGAGGAATACACTTCCAAATTTAAGTCACAAAGGAACACTGAAAACAATGTATTAATCTTGGCATTGCCAAGTCATCCACACCATGATGAAATCATCGATTGGTTTAATTAAAAACACAAAACATTAAAATTGTAAAATAAAATTGAATTGCTTTTGAGTGTTGGTTTTTAACAATCTTGTTAACTTCTGGTTGTAAGAGCTTGCCATTTAGCGTGGGTCCTACTCCGTGTAGACGGAAGACAATGCCTTATCATCTAATTTTACTACCGCCTCGGTGGTGTAATGGTTAGCGTGCTCGCCTCGAGTGCGGGAGGTCGTGTGTTCGAACCCTGGCCGGGTTGAACCAAAGACTTAAAAATTGGTATTTGCTGCCTCTCCGCCTAGCACGCGGCATTTAGGAGTAAGAGCAAAGACTGGTCGGCCCGGAGTCAGAATTATGTGTCTGGGTAAGGTGACATGTCTTCCTGCCAACTTTTACCTTGTGAGCTAGCACGTTAAACATCTGGCTCAACGTGTCGGACTAGTACAAAGCAGGGTTTATAGTATTCATTTCTTATTATCATGTTCTCGTCCTGATTATGCATCTGACTTGTCACTGGACGTTAAACAACCATCCATCCATCTAATTTTACTGCTGGGTTGTTGTCTCATGGGCATTTTCCTCATATCTTTTCTTCACTTTTAAATATATACATGAGACATGGGAAAGCAGAAAATACCATTACTCTATAATCACACTAGTTTTGTTTAACTTCTGACCTACATTACACAAATCTTAAAAAATAATGAAGTTTTAAGTGTTTGTTAATAACTCCAATCAAATTTTATGAATTTTATAAATTCACAAAAGATATTACCCGATATTTAAATCTTTGGTGGCAATTATGTTCACTATCAATCGAATAGAACCTGATTGGTATATGTATACATGTACACGAACAGAAACCACTTCTTAAATGTGCTTCAACATGAAAGCACTTCAGGAAGGCATTTCATTCACGAACATCGCCAAGTAATATTATTCTCACTCTAAATCAATCGCTGGTAACTTTTTCTCTTTTGAATACTTTTCAACTTCTAATTTTAAGTATTGTTTTCCATAGTCATAGTGATGTTATAATAAAAGATTTACGTGATTGTCGATGTGTCAATATGTCGATGTGTCAATGTGTCGATGTGTCAATTTGATTTCACAAAATAATCGTCGAAAATGATTGTTTTCCATAGTCATAGTGATGTTATAATAAACGATTTACGTGATTGTCGATGTGTCAATATGTCGATGTGTCAATGTGTCAATTTGATTTCACAAAATAATCGTCGAAAATGATTGTCGTAATTAAAACATTCAATAATTGCCGATTTACTCATTAATAATGCGCTACTGGGAACTATTTGTTCCGCATACTCCAGTTGATCCTTCATCTTCAATTAAAGCTCTTTGATACTCTAGTTGCTCCAATATTATTGTATTCTTCAGACGTTTAGGGATTTGAAAATAAAAATAATATTGAAAGAATGCATCTTCAGTTTTGCAAAAAAAATTTGAGAGTAAGAAATAGCCTGCCGAATTTTATGGTTTATGGCGAGCTTGGAAGATATCCACTAGAGATTGTAATTAAACAGCGAATGGTCCTATTTTGGAACAAACTATTATGTAACGGTAACAAGTTGTCCTCTATTATGTATAGACCTATGCTGAAACTTTATGAAATTAATCCGCATAAGTTTAAATGGATAAATTATGTAAAGTCAGTACTAGATGATTGTGGTCTGAGTTGTATCTGGGAATATCAATATCCTGTTGATCAGTCTATTTTAAAATCTGTAATTAAACAAACATGATGTGATCAGTTTATTCAGCACTGGTTTTCGCAAATAGATAATACATCACGGGGTGAATTCTATTCATTATTCAAAAATACGTTTTGCTTAGAGGCTTATTTGTTGAAATTAAACCAAGGGGAGAGAATTAATATTTCTAAATTAAGATGATGTAACTCAAAATTTCCAATTGAAACGGGAATCGGGAATTTCGAAAGAAAATAAGAGTCTGTCATTTGTGCAAAAATGATTTAGGAAACGAATTTCATTATTTATTTGTTTGTAGTCATGGCAATATTAAACAATTACTAGAAACGTACATACCATCTTATTATACCATAAATCCAAGCTTATAAAAAATGAAAGGATTGTTATCTGTTTGCAATGTTCCATGATATAAAAAACTTTCCATTTTTCTTCAGAAAATATTTACGTACCTATAATAAAGTAGATATATAATTTATTATTTGCTTACATGTGTATGTTTTATTATATGTCCTAATTGTGATAATGTTATTATTGTGTCATCTGACCTGTGTGTCATCTGATTTCTGTAACTGTCTGTGTTTGTCCTCTTGTACACGTATGTGTCTGAGTGAATAAAGTAGTTTGTCTTTGTCTTTGTCTTTGAGACACGGAAAAGTGTGTATATCCAAGCTGATTTAATTTCAAGTAGGCGGCCCAACTATCAGAAAAATTCTTGAACCTAGGGTCCACCAGCAGAGGCATTATCCCAGGAGTTTCAAAATAACACTCCAAAGATACTAATATTAGACACAGTAAATTTATACAATGCTGTATACGACGCATTTCAAGGAGTTACCTCTCATCAGCAGCATTAAAACCGAAACATTTGGAAGACCAAAAACTAAACTTATTTTAAAACAAGAAGTAATCAACCAAAAATACCAAAATAGGAACCCACATTTCAGCTAAGAAGATCTACCATGTGTATAATACAAGGAATTAACCCTTAGTTATTATTTTTGAATTTTGCTAAATACTGGTAATTTCTGTAACATATCAATGAATAATCATGTCAGACAAACCTTTGAATTTTAAGGTTATGGAAATATTTTGCCATATATTGAATTTGAAATGTTATCGTTTATGTGCTCCTGATAATGGCAGGTTAGCTGACGCAAACCTCCATGCCTTTAATATTTTACCATTTATTGTTGTTGATATATCGGCAAAAGAATTCCAAAGCGATTAGGGATGAGAGGAATTAATGTTATCTACCGGATACTTTATAAGTCTGTTTGATGTACGCTCAACTATGCCAAACATCCATATGCGATTACCCGTTGGCTTTCCGCGGTTATGCTTTATTTTTCTGCCGAATAAGCTCTCATCAATTTCGACATTACCTTGAAATACAAGATTTTGGTATTTTGAATTAACATACTGACAAAAGACTTGTCTAATGTGATTTGCCCAAACGACGGACGTGTGTTTATATTCCATGCCAGCACTTATAGCAGATCGGTGGAGGGTATGGCCATCTAATTAATTGTGAGTGAATAACATGGAATCCCGTATATTATAACAAGAACCTAGGAAAAAATAGAACTTTCTCATGCCAAAATCGTGTCCGTTTGAACATCGAAAAGAATAACAATCACTAGCCTTTGTTTTCTTACACTTTGTACAGTCTAATTTGTCTGCCAGTAAATTGTGGTCTCGAAACCACTTAAATAACTGATCATCAGGGAGCAAACAAAGATTTGAAAAAAGTCCACGGATTACGAAAATCAGTGAAATCAAGTCCGTCTTTTAATGTTTCTGTGTGTGTTCCCCATGTTTTTTTCTTCTTTTCACTCTTCCAGACATTTTAGCAATGAAAAAAAAGAGAATTCTACTCACCAGCTTAAAAACCAAATGACCGACCGCTACTCTCAGACTCGGAAGACTACCTATTTTAGAAATAAATAGAACATTTTTGTCTCATTTGCTTTGATCTCAATATATTTTTCAGCTGGTAAAAATTTATTCTGTACGTTCGTTGATTTCAAAAGTGCATTTGACACTGTTTGGAGGGCGGGACTTTGGCAAAAGCTACAAAAATATAACATAAAAGGAAAAATATTCACTGTTATTTATAATATGTATAAAAATGTCAAATCTTATGTGAAACATGGAGACGAATGTTCAGAGTATTTCAATTGTAATTTAGGTCTGAAACAAGGAGAAAATTTGTTTCCTTTTCTTTTTTCGATCTTTCTCAATGATTTAGAGGAATTCTGTTCGCAAAATAATACTGATAGTTTAGATTATATCACAGATTTATGTCAAAACGAATTAACAATGTATATGAAAATATTTCTTATCTTATATGCAGATGACACAGGTTTGTTGTCAGAATCTGAAGATGGTTTAAAAAAGACCTTGAGTATTTTTGAGCAATATTGTGAAGTCTGGAAATTAAGAGTCAATATAAAGAAAACCAAAACTGTCATATTTAGTAGACGCAAAAATAAACAGAAATTTACTTTTAATTTATTTGAACAGAATATAGACATACAAGATTTTTTTTTTTATCTTGGGATTACTTTCAATTTTAATCCTAGTTTTTGTACAGCAAGAAAAAATTACATGATCAGGCACAAAAAGCTCTGTGTGCGCTGTATATAAAAATTAAAAAATATAAATATACCTGTTGATTCAATTAAAGCTCTTTGATACTCTAGTTGCTCCAATTTTTTTGTATTCTTCAGAAGTTTGGGGATTTGAAAATAAAAATAATATTGAAAGAATGCATCTTCAGTTTTGCAAACTATTATGTAACGGTAACAAGTTGTCCTCTATTATGTATAGACTAATTCTGAAACTTTATGAAATTAATCCGCATAAGTTTAAATGGATAAATTATGTAAAGTCAGTACTAGATGATTGTGGTCTGAGTTATATCTGGGAATATCAATATCCTGTTGATCAGTCTATTTTAAAATCTGTAATTAAACAAACATTATGTGATCAGTTTATTCAGCACTAATTTTCGCAAATAGATAATACATCACGGGGTGAATTCTATTCATTATTCAAAAATACTTTTTGCTTAGGGGCTTACTTGTTGAAATTAAACCAAGGGGAGAGAATTAATATTTCTAAATTAAGATGCTGTAACGCAAAATTTCCAATTGAAACGTGTCGATGGTCGGGAATTTCGAAAGAAAATAAGAGTCTGTCATTTGTGCAAAAATGATTTAGGAAACGAATTTCATTATTTATTTGTTTGTAGTCATGACAATATTAAACAATTACGGGAAACGTACATACCATCTTATTATACCATAAATCCAAGCTTATCACAAATGAAAGGATTGTTATCTATTTGCAATGTTCCATTATATAAAAAAACTTTCCATTTTTCTTAAGAAAATATTTAAATACCTATAATAAAGTAGATATATAATTTATTATTTGCTTACATGTGTATGTTTTATTACATGTCCTAACTGTGACAATGTTATTATTGTGTCATCTGACCTGTGTGTCATCTGATTTCTGTAACTGTCTGTGTTTGTCCTCTTGTACACGTATGTGTCTGAGTGAATTAAGTATTTTGTCTTTGTCTTTGAGACACGGAAAAGTGTGTATATCCAAGCTGATTTAATTTCAACTAGGCGGCCCAACTATAAGAAAAAATTATTGAACCTGGTGAGACGTGTTTAGGGATGAGAGGAATTAATGTATTAGCGTCTCTTTTATCTACCGGATACATTATAAGTCTGTTTGATGTACGCTCAACTATGCCAAAAATCCACATGCGATTACCCGTTGGCTTTCCGCGGTTATGCTTTATTTTTCTAACGAATACGCTCTCATCAATTTCGACATTACTGTAACTGCCGCTTCTCTGGCGCCTGGTTTACATGTAATTTGTAGTTGTAGTTTTATCCGTTTCTTTCCCCTATTACGATATTGCCCTAAACTTGCTAGACAGGGTGTGTTTTGTAAACAAACGTTTTAAACTTTACTAGATTGATATTAATAGTGCAAAATGACATTTTTCCAGTATGCATTTATTCTTTGGATTTAACTTTGTACTGATTGTGGAAATATTTCTAAATTGTTAATCGTATCCATCATCGTATCGTATCGTATCAAAGGATCAATGAGTCACTGGATAAGCAACACTGTTTATGGTTATATTTACTACGTCATTATTACTAGACACTTGATAAATAAAGATACGCATTACAATGTGAAATTTCCTATGCCAAAATCAGTCAGTACAATTATTAACAATTTAGAAATACGATTCTTAGTATAGAAACATCACCATGGATAGAGACCCGAGTAAACGTGAAGTTGTGTTCACTGAGAAGGGACAACAATATTTGTTGGAAACAAAACAACATGACACTCAGCAGCTGTTAAAGTCAATGACAACCTTCAGTAAACATTTCGATTCTTTACTAAGTGAAACCTCCGAATATGAAGTAGCACAACCAGTTTATACCGAATGGTTATCTCGTTATGATCAGCTGTTAACTACTTATGAACAATGCCTTCGACTTATGACAGAAGAAAGTGAGATTAACATTTACAAAGACTGGTTTAATTCAAGAGTCCAGGGATTTGAAAGTTTAAATTCTTATGCGCATGACTGGTTTACTAAACATCCGAAAGTTCGAGTAGAAGACAGTAAATCCCGAGTGAGTCATGTGAGTCGTGTAAGCTCTCGACATTCGAATATATCGAGCCAACTTTCAGCCGCCAAACTGAAAGAGGATCAGAAGAAGGCAGAATTGTTAGCAAGGACTAAAACTCTGCAAGAGAAAAGAGCGTTAGAAGAAGAAAAGTTAAAGCTCAGATTTAAAGAAGAAGAATTAGACTTGAAAACGGAATTACAAGTTAGCGATGCGAAAACTAAAGTCATAGAGGATCTTGAAAGAAGCATTCTACAAGACCAGGAAATGAAGGACGAATTAATTCAGGAAACATCAAAACCGCAAATAAGTACTTTGAATCCGAGCGTTCCCGAGTGGGTTCCGAAACAATCTAATTCTAGTGAAATATTTAAACCAACTATCAGATTTCAAGCTGACATGCCTCAGAATGACCATAGATATAGTATTTTTGAGGACACAAATGTGAAACAAGTTACTGATATCAAAGCGAAATCACCGGAACAACAGTGCGATCTGTCTGCTCTTTCTATTGCGAGGGAACTGAATAAACCAAAGTCAGACATCAAAGTTTTCGATGGAAATCCAATGACTTTTAAAGCTTTTCAAAGGCAATTTGAAGCTAGAATAGTTTCAAACACCGATTCTTATGACGAGCGTCTTAACTACTTATTGCAATTTACCAGCGGAGAAGCTCATCGGATTGCTAGCGGGTATTCTCATTTAAATGCGAAGACAGGTTATGAAGCTACATGGGCCGAATTCATAGACAGATATGGAGATTCCGAAGTAATCGCTCATGCATACGTAAAGAAGGCGATAAATTGGCCAACAATTAAACCCGATAATCCAAAGTCACTGGACGATTTCGCCATATTTCTCCGTGAATGCTTGTATGCAGTGGAAAATGTTGACGCAGCTAAAATTCTGGAATATTCGGAAAACCTCAAGCATCTTGTTCAGAAATTGCCGTTCTATATGCACGACAAATGGCGAAACATTGTATTTGAAACGAAGACCAAAAATCAAATCGTGAAATTTAGTCAGCTGGTAGAGTTCGTTAAAAAGGAAGCGAAAAAGTTAAATGACCCAGTATATGGAAAAGACATTCTTTCTAAGTCGAGTTACCCAAGGTCAGATTCAAGTTTTAAACCGACTCCTGTGACCAAGGGTGTGCGTAGAAACTTTTCCGTGTCAGCGACTGAAAGTAGTAGAGTAGGAGGGAAAATAGACACCTTGTCGAACACCTACAAAGGCGTAGCAGCAAAAGTACCTTGTTTGTTTTGTAGCGGAAGCTCTCATACTCTAGAACATTGCAAGGAAATTATGAAAAGGGACTTAAAGGATCGATACGAATTTCTCAGATCAAGCAACTTATGCTTTGGATGTTTGAAAGCTAATCACCGGAAAATTGACTGTAGAAACAAGGCTCAATGTAATGCTTGTAAAAGAAACCATCCATCGATTCTTCATGTAGATCCGAAAAGTTCGATCGATAGAGAAACAGAGAAACCGACTAGTCCGATAAATGCGACATCTTCTGCAACGTATGCTCATACGGGGGCTGGTGATCCTTCATTTCTAAGTCAAGCCCTTCCGATCGTGCCTGTGAAACTTAAACACAGAGACAGTGACAAGTTTATCGAAACGTATGCTTTCTTAGACTCCGGAAGTACTTCTACTTTCTGTTCCGAGGACATTCTTAAACGTCTTAATGTTACCGGGAGAAGAACGAAAATCAATCTATTGACAATGGGTCAAGAATCACTGGTCGATAGCGAAGTAGTTTCTAGTTTGGAAATTTGTGATTTGAATGGCGACAATACCATCAGTTTACCGCCGATATATTCCCAGCACTCGCTACCGGTATCGAAAAAGGACGTTGTTACTAAGAAGGACTTACAGCGATGGCCACATTTACAAGATATTCCGTTAGAATATATTGACTCTGAAGTAGGATTACTAATCGGCATTAATGTTCCTAGAGCAATGGAACCATGGGAAGTCGTGGGAAGCATTGACAATAGTCCGTTCGCCGTTAAGACATTACTAGGTTGGGTCATAAACGGACCTTTAGACATATCGTCACATGAAGGCACCACATATAAGTCAACATGTAACCGCATAAGTGCCGTTGAAATGACTTTAGAGGATCAGTTGAGGAAACATTTCGACTTTGACTTTAGCGAGCGAACGATAGATGATGTTCTTTGCCCATCGAAGGAAGATCGGAAATTTCTGGAAAGTGTATCACAGTCAGCGACTCTTCATGATGGACACTATTATATAGATTTGCCATTTAAAGAGAGGCCAAACAAAATGCCGAACAACAGAACGCACGCGAATCAGAGACTAGTTTCACTGGGTAAGCGTTTCGAAAAGGACAAAGACTTTAAGGATGAATATGTCACTTTCATGAGTAAAATGTTAGACAAGGGATATGCATCAGAGGTGGCCCCGAATGAACTTAGAAACGATCATGGGGACAAATGGTATCTACCCCATCACGGTGTTTATCACCCGAGAAAACACAAGCTTAGAATTGTTTTCGATTGTGCGTCTAAATATCAAGGCACCTCTCTGAACGACCGACTATTACAAGGGCCAAATCTGACAAACTCGTTAGTTGGAACTCTGATTAGATTTCGAGAGAATGATATCGCTATAATGGGGGACATAGACAGCATGTTCCACCAAGTCCGAGTCCCAAAGGAAGATGCAAGCTTCTTAAGATTTCTCTGGTGGAAAGATGGAGACACTAAACAACAACCCATCGAGTATCAAATGAACGTTCATCTTTTCGGTGCTACGTCATCACCAAGTTGCGTCAATTATGCGTTGCGTTGTACAGCGGAAAATGGTAGGAATCTATTTGACGACGAGGTTATCGAAACCGTTCTCAGAAACTTCTATATGGACGATTGCCTGAAATCAGTTGCTAGTGTAGATAAGGCTATCGAACTTGTTAGCGATATACAAAGGTTGTTGAATCAAGGAGGATTCAATATTGCTAAGTGGATCAGCAATAGTAGAGACGTGATAAAGTCCGTACCGATAGGGGCTAGATCAAAGAATGTTATGGATTTGGATCTGGACGAAGACAATTTACCGTCAGATAGAGCTCTAGGAGTACAGTGGTTAGTCGATTCCGACGAATTCGGTTTTCGTATTGACAGGACTGATAAGCCTACTAAAAGGCGAGGTATACTGTCATTAGTTAGTAGCGTGTTCGATCCTCTTGGGTTTCTTGCGCCCTTTACGTTCACTGGAAAGAGGATTCTTCAGGACTTGTGTAAACTGAAAATTGACTGGGACGACCCAATACCGGAATTAGAATCCGAGAAATTGAATAAATGGTTACAAGATTTGGAAAAACTTACTAGCTTTCGAGTTAAACGATGTTTAAAACCTAGTCATTTTGAAAATGTAGTATCTTCCGAGTTGCATCACTTTGCAGATGCTAGCGAGATAGGTTATGGGACCGTTTCGTATATCCGTATGGAAGATGAATCAGGAGAAGTATATTGTTCTTTCTTACTAGGCAAATCCCGAGTTACACCGCTCAAGCAGGTGACAATTCCACGATTGGAATTGACAGCAGCCACGGTGGCTGTTCGTACGAATAGAATGATCATAAATGAGTTAGAAATTCCAGTTCAGCATTCGTATTTCTGGACAGACAGCATGTCCGTACTGCGGTACATTCGAAATACCACATCTCGATATCATACGTTTGTAGCAAACAGATTAGCGATCATTCACGAAGGATCAAATTCTGGAGACTGGAATTACATAAACACGAAGTTAAACCCGGCCGACATAGCCTCTAGAGGAATATCCGCCGATGATCTCGTAAGTGGAAGCAAGTGGATCGCACCGCCAGAATTTCTTTTCAAGGATAAATCGTATTGGCCAATTTCACAGGACGTTGACTTGGAGCCCGATGAAAACGACAAAGAAGTTAAGAAAGTCGTATCTAGAGCGACCGTTGTGACAGAATCGTACTATGTAAAGGATTCAGATTGCGTTGACAAGTTGCTCAACAGTTCGTCGTCATGGTACGTCTTGAAACGAAGGATCGCATATATCTTAAGATTGAGACAGTTACTGCTCAAAAAGGTGCGAAATGCTAAGTCGGAAATCGATGATAGTAGATATAACTTAGGAAATGGACCTTTAACCGTTAATGAGCTCAAAGAAGCTGAAACACAGATTTTGTTATTTGTACAAAGAGAATCATATTCGGATGAAATTCGATCACTCAAGGAAAGAGGTTGCGTAAAGCATAATAGTAGAATCCGAAATTTAGATCCTCAGTTAGATGTTTCAAGCGGATTAATCCGCGTTGGCGGAAGATTAAACCGATGCGACATGCCTTTCGAAAGCAAGCACCCGGTAATATTACCCAAAGACCATTTCGTATCAAATGTGATATTGCACCAAATTCACACGGACCTTAAGCATAGTGGCCGGAATCATATGTTGAGTACTTTACGACAAAACTTCTGGATAGTAAATGCTCCGTCTGCTATAAGAAGAATTATTTCGAAATGCGTTACATGTCGTCGTCAAAGGTCTCCAGTTGGAGAACAGAAAATGGCTGATTTGCCATACGATCGTGTTACACCGGACGAACCTCCGTTTACTAGAGTGGGAGTCGATTATTTTGGGCCCTTCGAAGTGAAAGTAAAACGAAGCCACGTTAAGCGATATGGCGTGATATTCACATGTTTAGCGAGTAGAGCAATACACCTGGAAGTAGCCGCATCTTTAGACACCGACTCTTACATCAATGCGTTACGTAGATTCATTTCTAGACGAGGTCAAGTAACCACGATTCGTTCAGACAACGGAACGAACTTTGTTGGAGCGGAGAAAGAATTGAAACACGCAATTAACGAGTGGAATGTAGAACAGATACACGAGTCGATGTTACAAAAGGGCATTGATTGGAAATTCAATCCTCCGGCAGGATCGCATCACGGTGGAGTCTGGGAAAGATTGATTAGATCCGTTCGCAAGGTTTTGAACAGTGTAGTGAATCAGCAAATCCTCGACGATGAAGGACTAAATACACTTATGTGCGAGGTTGAATTCATATTGAATAGTAGGCCGATTACTAGGAACACCGACTCTCCTAATGACTTAGAACCGATTACACCGAATCATTTACTTACTATGAAACAGAAACCGAACTTTCCGCCTGGTGTATTCTCGAAAACTGATTCTTATGGAAGACGTCGATGGAGACAAGTGCAATATATGGCGAATATTTTTTGGCACCGTTGGGTTCATGAGTACCTTCCTCTTCTTCAAGAGCGCCAAAAATGGACGCATACTAAACGAAACTTTCAAGAAGGAGATATAGTTCTCGTTGTTGACAACAATGCACCAAGATGTTCATGGCCTATGGGAAAAATTCTACAGACAATTCCAGATGCCAATGGGTTCGTGCGTCAAGTGCAAGTGAAAACGTCAACGAATGTGTTGAAAAGACCAATTGATAAACTGTGCTTGATACTGGAATGCGAGTGAATTTGATCAGTAGTATTATCCGTTCAGTATAGGCACTTTTTTGAAACTTGGTAGAATAACTGTATATAAGTTTGATTTGAGTTTTTTTTTTTTTTTTTTTTATAATTGCTCGTTTATGACTCGCAATTAGGGGGCTGGTATGTAACTGCCGCTTCTCTGGCGCCTGGTTTACATGTAATTTGTAGTTGTAGTTTTATCCGTTTCTTTCCCCTATTACGATATTGCCCTAAACTTGCTAGACAGGGTGTGTTTTGTAAACAAACGTTTTAAACTTTACTAGATTGATATTAATAGTGCAAAATGACATTTTTCCAGTATGCATTTATTCTTTGGATTTAACTTTGTACTGATTGTGGAAATATTTCTAAATTGTTAATCGTATCCATCATCGTATCGTATCGTATCAAAGGATCAATGAGTCACTGGATAAGCAACACTGTTTATGGTTATATTTACTACGTCATTATTACTAGACACTTGATAAATAAAGATACGCATTACAATGTGAAATTTCCTATGCCAAAATCAGTCAGTACAATTACCTTGAAATACAATACTTTGGTATTTTGAATTAACATACTGACAAAAGAGTTGTCTAATGTGATTAGCCCAAACGACGGACGTGTGTTTATATTCCATGCCAGCACTTATAGCAGATCGGTCGAGGGTATGGTCATCTAAATAATTTTGGGTGAATAACACGAGATCCCGTATATTATAACAAGAACCTTGGAAAAAAAACTTTCTCATGCCAAACTCGTGTCCATTTGAACATCGAAACGAATAACCATCACTAGCCTTTGTTCTCTTATAGAGCGTATACTTTTTCTTACACTTTGTACAGTCTAATTTGTCTGCCAGTAAATTGTGGCCCCGAAGCCACTTAGATAACTGATCATCAGGGAGCAAACAAAGCTTTGATAAAGTCCACGGATTACGAAAATCAGTCTTCTAAATGTTTCTGTGTGTCATAACTCCCTTCCCCATGTTTTTTTCTTCCTTTCCCTCTTCCAGACATTTTAGCAATGAAAAAAAAAGAATTCTACTCACCAGCTTAAAAACCAAATGACCGTCCCCTACTCTCAGAATCGGAAGACTACCTATTTTAGAAATAAATAGAATAACCCGTTTTCATTACCTAGGGCTATTTAACAAAACAAAAAAAAATAAATTCTATAAATAAATAATCATCACGGCCTTGCGTGTTTAACAAAGGTTTTTTTTTTTACCTTTCTCTCACTTTTATGCACATAGTGCCTGATTCTTCCATCCATGTATTCAAAACTGAAACAGAATGAATTTTGATGTTTTCATACCCTAGGCATTCTGATACAATTTAATTAAATTCATATTTTAAGGTTAAAGAATTACCATTGATTGCTACGAAATGCTACGGTCTTGTCAATATATCCTATAGAATGTTCTTTCATTGACGCCTACTTCTGCCTTTACATTTTATATAAATTGTAGGAAAGTAAAATCATAAAACACCCCTTTTGTGACTTACCTGAGACCTTAATTTAATAGTTACGCATGTTCAATAGTTTTAAAAAGTTTGATTATTAATTTGTATACCTTTTTACTAACTCGATACATGTATTTCTTGTAATTTGCACTTTTTTATAAGGGTTGTTCCCAAGGAGGGAGAAAGATTTTTTACGTTTTTCTACGAGCTATTCCATGGAGGGATAAATATTGTTATTTGTTTTCCTAAAAGAGGGATCAATATTTTTTAACATTTTCTATAAGGGTTATTCCCAAGGAGGGATATTATTTCTGTTTCATAATATGTATGTTTGATTAGAGAAAAGACTTACCGTCGATTTGCAACGTGGTATCCATATAACTGTAAATACGTTCCTTCTTCAAATGATCGGAGTATAGATGCTAACTTATTTACATCGCCCAAATTCATCAGGGTGGCCCATTCCAGAAAAATTTCTAGATTCAGTCGTTTACACAGGCGAAAGCACACAATACTACCCGTTCAAAGTTTTTATTGTGTGTCCAAAACAATTCCCTAATTTTTTTTTCGGCCATTTTTTGGCAGGTCCAACAATTTCTTGTATTGTCATCCACAGTTCCATGACTTTTTTCGATCTAAGTTTTTCTCTCCATAGCTGCCTGTTGTTTATAAGGCTGTTAAATTTTTCTAAGTTACCTAATTTCATTAGATCAACCCATTCCATGAATACATTTACATTGAGTTTTTTAACTCGAACAAAGGATGCTAAAATCTCCATTTCAAGGAGATTTTTAGAAGGCACCCAAAACAAATGTTGAACATTTTTTGGCCAATCCTTCGCTTTTCCAATTTCTGACTGAATTTTTAGCCATGAATCATGAATTTTCCTATTTTTTCCCTTATCAAGATTTTTGTCTGTCATTTTGAATTCCAAAGAAAAAATTGTGTTTATTTCTTAACCGGTTGATTTATTTCAATGACAAGTGAGAGGAAATCACTCCCAAGGCAAAAACAATTGTTTACATGTGTTTCTGATTACTGAGAAGGTATCATAAGTTGTTACAGTTTTGGTTATATTTTATTAGTATATCTAAGTACATGTACTTTTGTTATTTAAAAAAAATAAAATGATTTATAATACCGGAGTTGAATTATTGAATGCAAGAGTAAATTTGATTGATTATTGTAATCACGTGATCAACATAAAAAAACC
Organism: Mytilisepta virgata; assembly: GCA_028015205.1. NCBI lineage: Eukaryota > Metazoa > Mollusca > Bivalvia > Mytilida > Mytilidae > Mytilisepta > Mytilisepta virgata. The sequence continues at coordinate 37,812,279 of CM051513.1, read as the reverse complement.
TTCATATTTTCCTCAAACAAAACGTTGGAGTAGGATATTTCTGAGTGATTCTTCTTTTGGTTTTAAAACCTTTAGGACTCGAGCACCACTGATGAGTCGTAAATCGACGAAATGTGCACATCTTATACATCAAAATTGGTATCAAAGAATTTTATTACTGAGTCGAAAAGTTCCTGAGGGTATCCCCAACTCAGTTGCTTGTATTTCGATACTAGTCCAAAAATGTACTCCTACAAAATTGTAAAATTTCTGAAACTAAGGGACATAGCTCTGTTCTTAGGTGGTTTTGGCTTTACCTCTTTTTTGTCAATTCGTACATCTTGTGCATAAAAATTGGTATCAAGAATTATATTTGGTATTTTTGAACTTGTTCTTCAACCTTTTAAATTGTGATTTCGGTTTTCAAAATGTTAGACCTTGGACTGATGAGTCGTAAATAAACGAAATGTGCACATCTTGTGCATCAAAATTGGTATCAAAGAATTTTATTCTAACAGATTTTTATTTTAATTCGGATTATTAGTTTTGCAATGTCCGAACTTGAAATGGAGAGCGAATTAGAACGGTGTTGAAGAACATTTGGTTTGCTGTCACACTTACCTTTAAAGACTTCTAGGGAAAAGTGTATAACTTTTAAAGAAAACATAGCTTTTACTAGATATTTCCAATTTCTGATTATACGGTTGGTTGATGGTTAAGATCGGCAATTCTCTCGAAATAATGCAAGCTTAAATTAAGTATGAACAATGATAATCGTTTGGTTTTGTTTGTTTTTTAATTTAATTTAGTACAATATAGGCAGGGAAATACGTTTACACTGATAATTAAATACATTGCAACTTTCTTTTTATAACTGAGCTTATGACGAAAAAGGGGATCGTTTGTTTTTTATTACTTTGCTTTCGTATCCCCACAATTTTAACTCCATTAATTTTTGCTCATGTCCCCCCGTAATTTCCAAATTTTATCGTATGGACTATGGTATCTGAAAATATATATACCCATTTTCCGTCATAAACCGGGTTAATTCGTGTACACTGACCATTAAATACACTGCTACTTTGTTTTTCAAAACTGAGCTTATGACGGCCGGAAAAGGGGGTAGTTTGCTCTTTCACTTTGTTTATGTATCCCCACAATTTTAACTCCCTTAATCTTTGGTCCGTATTTCCCCCCACTGACCATTTAATACATTGTAATTTGTTTTTTATAACTGATCTTATGAGGAAAAGGGGGTCGTTTGTTTTATTATTACTTTGATTGCGTATGCCACAATTTTAACTACCTTAATTTTTGGTCCTTATCTTCTCCCGTAATTTCCAAATTTTATCGTATGAATAATGGTATCTGAAAATATATATATATACCCCTTTTCCGTCATAAGCTTGGGAAATTCCTGTACACTGACCATTAAATACACTGCTACTTTGTTTTTCATAACTGAGCTTATGACGGCCGGAAAAGGGAGTAGTTTGTTTTTTCACTTTGTTTGCGTATCCCCACAATTTTAACTCCCTTAATCTTTGGTCCGTATTTCCCCCCATAGTATGAACTATGGTATCTGAAATAATACAGTTGACTCTCGAACTCCACGGGACCACAAGAAAAATTCGAAATAGGCTAAGTTCGACTCAAAAGGAGTTGACATTTTTTCGAGAAAGAACAGGGCAGATTATTTAGCGACTTCCGGTAAACCTAAAGAGAGTATTGTGTTTCGGTAGCGAAGTACGTTTTAATATCCGTGATTGACAGTTTCAACATTTTATTTTCACAAGCAGCACTATTTATAAGCACTAAAATACAATGACATTAAAACATAACAATTAAACAAAAGACAAGCACATTTTTAATTTATCACAAATATGATTTTTCTTTCAATTACTGTCACTTTTAAAAAAGGAAGTAATGTCACTCTGAACAGTACACAGTTTAAACAAATGTTCTTTTATTATGAAGTTGTTGACTGAGTTGAAGTTGGAATGCCAAAATCTAAAGCAATTTGTTTTTTGTTTTTTTTATTTCCCACCCTTCTCTACTGCCATCCCTGCGTCATATTTCGTCTCATACGATTTGGAATCTAACTTTATGACCCTTTAAACCTTTCTAATAGTGTCACCAAATGCTGGTCAAAATTGTTGTAAGTGCATTTAAGTCTTTCTTGAATGCAGAATTTTGTTATTCTTTGAATTGAATTTGGTTGTAACTGCACTTTATACTGTTCTGTAAAAACAGAAAATCTGAATAAAAGTAAAAAGAAATGTCCAGGTAGACCTAAACAAATGTCATCAAAGTAAAAAATTGGAATTTTTGCAAAAAGGAAACTGTTTATGTCGCCTAAAAATCACGAAGTGACACAGCAAGTCTCAATAGAAGTGCCTTAGCAGAGGCAAAGCATTCAAATATTATTACATTTCGAGCACGTCAATTATTGTTTGACACTCACACAAGGAATTTAAACACTCTATTATTCAACAATGGACTGAGATGTATTGAAATTAAAGGTGACGGAAATGGCCTTTTTAATGCAATCAATGCTAGTGGTGCTAGTGGACTTCGACAGCAAATTTCTGGTAGTTGGAGACCACGATCCTGAGAACGCAAAAACAATTTATGATCAAAATATTCATTATCTTCGAGGAGAGGGACATTGGACATCTGATCTTGCAGATGCTTTTCTACTTGCTGCCGCAAACACACTACAACTTGAGATTATGATATTATCCAGTGATCGAGCAAGACCAACTTTGAAAATTCAGCCTTCTCTGTGTTCACCGGTTGAAAACCAATACATAGTAGTAGCTCTGATAGGTATCCCTGGCATAGAACACTATGATGGATGTAAAGCCATAGAAGATGGGGGTATAGAAAATTGTGATTCACACAAAGAGAAAACTCCACGGAAACAAAGCATACCAGGAAATTCACCTTATATCACTCCTAGAAAGCAGGCAAACTATAACAGCCCAAAGAGAAAAGTTAAAAGTAGAAAAAGAAAAGCCAAACCAGAAACATGGAAGAAAAACGTAAAGGAAGCGAAAACATTAGCCGGTAAAAAGTACATCGGCGCAAGTGAAAAATAGTAAAAGCAAAAGAGATTCAAACACAAGATTGCTCGAAATGTCGATACAAATGTTCAGATAGAATTTCTCTTGATGACAGAATGGAAATATTTAATAACTACAGGACTTTACAAGATTATAAGAGACAAAGAGATTTCATATGTAGTACAGTAACAGAAGGCTTGTCTGCAAGGATAAGAACAAATGCAAAGCGACCAAGAAAACTTTCTAGAATGTTTGGATTTAAGATACAAGAGAGTATTATACGTGTCTGCAAAGCATTTTATCTGAAGACTTTGGATATAGGAGAAAAGACTGTTGAGAATGCAATAAAGTCAAATAAATCTGGTATTTTTGTATCAAATGATAAACGAGGGAAAATATCCCAAAAAACAAAACACCAGATGGAAAACTTAAACACATAAGAAAGCATATTGAATTATTTCCTGTTATGGATCCTCATTATACCGGAAAGGACACCCAGCGTAAATGTCTAGGTTCAGACCTTAACATCACTCAGATGTATCGTCTGTACAAATTGGAATGTGAAAAATGTGGAAGAAGACCAGTAGGGGCTGCAAAATACAGAAATGTTTTATGCAAGGAGTACAAGTATTCGTTCCATACTCCAAAGAAAGACCAGTGTCGTATGTGCAATCTTTTATTTACAAAATGAAGCAAATGGAACACTAAAAGATGAACTTGGTCAAAAATATAATCAACACATTGCACGCAAAGTTTGTGCCAGAGAAGAAAAACAGGTAGACAAAGACTTTACCAAAAAGAATCTAACAACATACCATACCGCAACATTTGATCTGCAGTCTGTTTTACAAACACCTTGCTCAAATGTAAGTCAAGTATACTACAAAAGAAAACTCAACCGTTTCCATCTTTCTGTTTACTCATTGGGGGATTGATTCCAAAGCTACATGTTACATGTAGAACGAAACGGGAGCTGATAGAGGTTCAAATGAGATAGCATCTAGTCTATTGTTATATATCAAATCTTTACCTCCGACAACAACTGATGTATGTTTCTTTTCTGATTCCTGCTCAGGACAAAACAGAAATAGACATGCCGCTGATGCTCTTCTGCATGGAGTTTTATCCATTGATAATATAACTAGGATAAACAAAAAGTACTTGGAACCTGGACTCACTTAAATGGAATGTGATTCCATGCATGCAACAGTGGAAGCTGCAACAAATGTACACAGGTATTCGTCCCCAGTCAATGTGATACAATTGTACGAATGGCAAGGTGCGAAAGCCATATACGGTTCTTGACTTTAAAGACATTTCCCATAGCATATTTCCAACTGTTATAGTCGACGTAAATGGAAAAGGAGTTCAATGGCTAAAGATTAAATGGATACAATTCCGGAAAGAACATCCAGATTGTATATTTTTTAAATAAGATTTTGACGCAGAATTCCAACGTATTAATATAAAGAAACCAACGAAGTCGACAAGGCCTTCACTGAAAGCTAAACCGGGATTTGAGGCAGGGGTACAGAACCATTGAAATGTTACCAAAGTAAACTTCCGATATCAGAAGCAAAGAAAAAAGATATGTTGGCATTATGTAAAGAAGGCACTATACCTGAGGAGGTCCATTCATATTACAACAATTTACCTTGCAGTACCGGAGTTAAAGACATTCTTCCAGGGCCCGACCTTTTCGAGGAAAAAGAGTTTTCAGACGATGAGAAAATCTGATGTGACAATTCATTAAAACGATGAACTTTATCATAAAAGATCATGTAGAAAAATTGTAATCACAAGTACGTTAAATAAAATGTCATTAATTTGGAAGTAAATATTTTTAATTATAAACGTTAACCTTCCTCAAACAAAGAAACAAATGTTGCTGAGAATTCTTGCACCAAATTAAATTGATTACCTTTTGTTCATATCTAGACAGGTTTTGATATTTTCTCAATTTCCTGATTTTGTTTTACAAAAACTTTAAGCTTTGAACCAAACTGTTGACGTTGATGAAGATTTTCCTTAAAGTGTTATGCGCACTTCAAAATTCATAATCTTATGTTATCATAGGCAGATTGAACATTTAGTCACAATCATGCGTTGCATTGTAAATGTGCCTGTCGTAAGTGAGGACCCTGTATTTACAATGGTTGTCATTTGTTAGATTATTCCTATGAGTAATTTGTTTTACTCATGTTGGTGGGTTTTTTTTTAACATTTTGAAATTGATGTTTTATGTTATATTGTGATTGGAACTGTTGCAAATCAAATACGGTCATACGTCGAAAATATAACGTCTTAAATATTGCTACTGTTTTAGTTTTGTGCTGTATTGTGCGGTTTTTTGGTGGGGTCCATGTTATTCATATGTTTTTAGTTTTTAATTGTAGTGCATGTATTGTTTTGGTCTTGTCTTCGTTGTTCTCCGGAGTTTGTCAGTTGTTACGATTTTTCTCTCCTTCGAATATCCCTTTGGTATTTCTTGACTCTACTTGTTATTGGAGTTTTTTGTGCTCCTTGGTTCCTTGCTTATTTTTTTCAGTTCTTTCTTTTGTGGTTGCCTGGTAAGCTCATTTTGATTTTGTAGAATATACCTTTCACCTAATTCTGTATATTTTGCCAATTTTAATATATGTGGACGAGATATGAGGTGCTGTTTAAACATAATTGTTCAGACAAATAAATAACATTTTTTGGCCCATATTTTTGTAAATTATAAAAAGTCGTACGTGACTAATTAATTAATTAAAACCAAAGTAGACAAAATAATAATACCAAAACAAGGAAACATTAATACCAAACATACAGCACAGACAAACATTTACTACAGCAAGATTCTCGCCAAATTTGACCTCTGTATTTCAAACGGTTTCATATATTTTATATGTCAAATTCTTTAAAATCAATTTCCCCAAAATACAAAAAATGCACTTAAGATTGATTGATTGATTGTTGTTTAAGGACAGTATTGCAGCCATACCACGGCGAAAACTGATTAGAATACATGTACGATTGTATTAAAACAAATAGTGTATAAAATGGATTGACTATTTACAAATAAAAGATAGGAGTAAACAGTAAAATAAGTATCACAAACTTGTTAAAAAAAATGCACTTACGACCTTCTGGCATTAACCCCTCGATATATGGTTGCTAGGAACTTTTTTCATCGGTTGCTGTGAAATTTTTCAATGAACTTGACCCTTGACGCTCCATTTTACTTGTACAGTTACCATTTAATTTATTTCAAGAAATACCCTAAACATCTGTGACAAGTCAGACCATTAGTTTCTGTTTACATGTGAATAATCTTTCAATGACAAAAGCTCCTATAATGGGTCAATTGACGATTTTGGCCTTAAAATTAACAATTCAGGAGCAATCACCCAAAAATGGGTTGACCGATTGGTCTGAGAATTTCATGACAGGTAGATCTTGACCTCATAAACATTTTTACTACTTGTCAGGTTTGCTCTAAATGCTTTAGTTTTTGAGATATAAGCCAAAAACTGTAGTTTACTCCCTACGTTCTACTTTTAGCCATGGCGGCCATGTTTCTCGACGGACAAACTTTATTCTAGATACCCTAAGGATCATTCAGACTAAGTATGGCTGTAATTGGTTCAGTGGTTTCAGAGGAGAAGACTTTGAAAATGTTTACGACGCGCACAAGTTGATAGCAAAAGCTCACATGTCCTTTTAGGACAGGTGAGCTAAAAGGGCAAAGTTTTAATTGTCAGAACTGTACATGTATATATATTTATTCATTTGTCCACACTGAAAAAACATGTGAAAAAAATAAATGAATATATTCTTTGAATTTGATGATAGTCTAGACGTGCACAACGAAAACATTGTATCTTCCATTTTACCATTTGTAAAAGTAGCCCTTGATATTATTATGTTCAAACTTGGGAAACAGTGTCATATACATGTATTTGTATTCAATGAAAATTTAAACCCAACAAAAACAAAAAACCAAAATACATGCACGGTTAATTAGTATATTAAACAAATCTCATTATTATTCAATACCAAAAAGTCACAACTTACTTGAAACATCATAATGTTCTAGTGAAAACTTTCCTCCTTGGTTGCATGACATTTAACATCTGTTTGATCCTGGAGGGAATATTTGAACTTTGAATAAGAAGACACTCGTTGGCTAGTTAAGTTGGGCACAATTCTGGTTCACTATTTTACATAATTTTGTTATGACTCACAGGAAATAGTGAAGACAAAAAGTTGTGGCACACATTCTTGTTCTGGTAAACTTCTGGTACACTTTAAAAATGTAAATGATTTGTGCCAGAAGTCAGCCACTAGCAGCACACATCTGTATACTGTTGCTGCACACCAAATAGTTTGCAGCAAACTTGGGGCAAACTTTTCTTTTTGGTAAGGGTTACATGATGGAGTTATTACAACCTGCTTCCCCTGAATATTTTCACCAAAAACTAAGGTCATGACACTTTGTCTGTAGAAAGTTATTACATATTTACAAATATGTATTTACCTTAAATTGATACTGTTGATGTTGAAATAAGGTCAGGTCCCTATTAAGCTTACCTGACCCAAAAAGTCGTGAGCTATTGTCATCAATTTTCCGTCTTTCATCGTCATCTGTCATCCGTAAACTTTTCGCATTTTAATCTTCTTCTCTGAAACCACTTGGCCAATTGGAACCAAACTTGGCAGGAATGTTCATTAGGTGATACCCTACAAAGTTTGAATATTTTGGTGCTTATCGGATTCAACATGGCTGCGAGGGCCAATAATGGGTTCTGATTGGCTGAAATTTTAAAAATCTTCTCGGAAACCGCTTGGTAGATTGAATTGTAATATTGTAGGAATGTTCCTTAGATGGCCTACAAATTTTGAGTTTTTGATTTGAAATCCAAGATGGCCGCCCCTGTGAAACATATTTTTACATAGAACCCCATGGGAAGCACATCCAAACATCTTCTCAGAAACAGTTTCACACATTTAAACCAAATCAGGCACAAATGATACTAGGGTGGACCTCTCCTGATTTAGAGTTTTTTGGTGCAATCTGAAATCCAAGATGGCCACCACCACAGAATACTATTTAACATAGGACCATATGGGGAAAATGTTTTTAAATTCTTCCTTTTCTGAACCACTTAAGCATTTCAAAAACAAAATTTGCTGGAAACCTTATTTAAGAGTCTTCTACAAAATTTGTTTTTGATATATCAGGTGAGCGATACAGGCTCTTGAGAGCCTCTGGTTGTTGTAAATAATAACTGGAAATTAGATTCCTGGCGTAAAGTATGTTAACGGTATGCATTTATACTTTCAGGTTGCAGAACATAAAACGCCCGAAAGTGGACCAGCCATAACATTATCGGCAGAAATTTTTAAAATGGTAAAAAATTAATTGAAATCATTAAGGCAATTCCCCAAACGATCATTAGTTGTTGTTACTTGCCAAAACCTGACGGTACAATAGTTCCTTTGACACCATCACACGTCAATTAATGCATCTAAAGAATATGGAATCATGGAAAAAAATATCAGACACCAGATTAAGAAAGTCGACAGCTACACCTGTACGCATTGCTATAGAGAAAAAGTACTTGCCCGACATATGACACATTTACCAGGAACGGCATATATGCACTATGCTTTGGTTAATCCGAAAAAAATGACCATGACTGTAGTGTTTCAAAGTTGATAGCCTCTGTTGTGAATAATACAAACATGCAAATACAAATTCGATACGCTGGCCAACGAAAAAGGCTAATAAACCCACACTGGCGTTGCCATCAACAGAAACAGGTCTGAGGGAGGAGGAAAACAAGCGTTAATTAGCAAGCTCAAACGGAAACAATTGTTATTCAGCAAGTTGAAATAGAAACAAGCGTAAATCAAGTTGAAACAGACACAAGTGTTCAGAAACTTGAAAAATAAACAAGCATTGGTGAAGAGGTTAATAGTGAGGTGCCCGAGGAATACTATACCGTACCGACACCGTCTCCCTTAAATACAAACGACATAATTGACAACGAAGACAACAAACACGGAAGGTCCTTTTCGGACGCTGAAGCTAACAAGCTAATACAAATTTGCGAAAAAAAATCTGCAGGAGGGCAGAGTTACTTAGGCCGCCATAATGGAAACCGTTACTAGTGATTTTCAGGGGAAAATTTTGGACCTTAACTTGAAAGATCGACTTCAATGATAGGATTGTTGATAGAGGAGTCTATGTTTAACTCAGAAAATAGATTTAGAGAAAATTGAATAATTAACTAAATTGACTTCATTTCTTAAAAGTATTATTCTCTTTGAGTTAATGTCAACTGTGAAAAGATATTTATTCAAAATATATATTGATAAACTTACATTATTGTGCATTTACTGATAATTCGGCGAGGAACAAATATTGTCACAATTTTGACATTTTCAATTCCTAAATTTTAAGATAAATTGACAGAAAGGCATGTATTTTCTTAAATACCGATTTGATATTCTTAATTTATAATTTGTTAGAAATGTATGTAGTGTGTTAAATACCGATTTCACATTCTTAAATACCTCATTTGTTCAAAAGGGTTTTTGCATCAATTAATATTCTCAGTAAGACAATATATTTCTAATTTCGAACTTGATTATCTTTGCGCCTTCCATTATTTGTGATGAACGACATATCCCAGGAAAACAAAGAAAAATACAAGAACCAAGATTGATTGATTGATTGATTATTGTTTTACGCCGTGTGGGCGACATTTAAGCCATATCACGGCGAGAACTAATTAAATTAAGTATGATTAAAACATCCTATCTAAAACGAATGAACTATTTACAAATAATATTTAGGGAGAAAATAAAACAATAAAACAATACAAGACAAACACTCAAAATCAAAAATAATATCACAGACAAAATTTGGAAAATAATATCACAGATACGCTATTAAATAAATTACATCATTCAAAACATATGAACAAATTTAAAATTATTGGACTCTACTCAAGAATGTCAGACTATATTCTCGAATACAGTCCAACGTCTTTTAAATACTGTAAAATACGGTTGCCAGCAACCTTTGTAAACAAGTCTTTCATATTGTTGACTGTATAGTACCGACTAATAATGTCGGATTTATCTACACAGTCAATTAAAAGATGTTTAATACTATGTCGACATTGGCAGGGAATACACTCAGGAGGCGGCTCATTCTCTAAAATAAAAGAATGAGTCGTCCTGGTGTGGCCAATGCGACATCTAGTTAAAACCACTTGTTCTCTCCGGCTTCTGCCGAAGAAACAAATACTTGTGCCAACAGTTGGCTCAATAGCATGTAATGTATTGTCTGTAAGCAGATCCCACTGGGACTGCCACAGACGTACAACATATTTATAAATCAAAGGTTTAAAATAAGTATAGGGCACCGACACATTAGTAACTGAGTCATTTAAAGCATCCTTCGCTATACTATCTACGACTGTGTTTCCTCGGATACCAATATGACTTTGTATCCAGATAAAAACTATTTCTTTGCCCATTTGGAAAAGTCTTTTATAGAACTCAATAATATGGGCAATTAAAGGGTTTTTATATTTCTGACCTTCTATAGCCAACAAACATGAAAGAGAATCTGAGCAAATAAGGAATTTCAGTTTATCAGACGTTCTGACAAATTTTAAAGCCAAAATGATGGCTCTAGCTTCAGCAGTAAATACTGAACTGGAAGATGGAGGGCAGAGAGTTGCTGCCTGCTGTCCATGGACTGCTGCAGCAGCTACTTTGTCTCCGTCCTTAGATCCATCAGTATAAATAGAGTCATGAAATACAAAATTTGATTTTATTTCAGCAAAATGTTGCTGAATTATAATAGGGTTTGTTTCAGACTTTTTATGTTTTCTAAGGTCAAAAATAAATTTAGGTTTGGGTACAAGCCAAGGTGGCGATTGAGGTATATTTATTAGGGCTATTTCATCAAGGTTGATATCAGAACCAGAAATATGTGGTTTCATCCGAATACCAAAAGGAGGGATTTTGTTTTCATGTTGTTCAAATATTTCCTCGTAGGGAGGATTAAAAACACAGTCGTAGGCAGGATTTGAGGGGTATGCTTTTAGCTTGGTTAAGTATTGTAAACCAAGTTTTATCCTACGGTTATAAAGAGACGGCTCGTTCGCCTCAACATATAAACTCTCCACAGGAGACGTTCTGAACGCCCCCAAGGCCAAACGTAGGCCTTGGTGGTGAACAGTATCTAAAATTTTTATATAGGACTTGCGAACAGATCCATATATAATTGAACCATAATCAAGTTTTGATCGTACAAGTGACCGATATAAATTTAACAAAATGTTTTTGTCAGCACCCCAGTCAGTGCTAGAAACAACTTTTAAAATATCCAATGCCTTCAAGCATTTAGCTTTAAGCATTTTGATATGGGGCAGAAAGGTTAGTTTACTGTCAAAAAGTAATCCAAGGAATTTAGTTTCTTTAACTACTTTAATAGGTACATTGTAGAGTTTGAGTTCAGGGTCTGGATGTAAATTTCTTTTATTACAGAAATGCATGCAGTTTTTGATTCGGAAAATTTAAATCCATTTTCTATTGCCCATTTTTCAATTTTATTAAGTGATAACTGCAATTGGCGTTCTATAGTGTTCATATTTTTGGCTTTGTAACAAATCAAAAAGTCATCAACATAAAGAGAGCCTTCGACATTGTTTTGTAAGGTTTTAGCAAGACTGTTAATTTTAATTGATTGATTGATTGTCTTTTAACGCCGTGCTGGCGATATTGCAGCCAATATCACGGCGAGAACGAATTAAACTCAAACTGATTAAAATTACAAACATTATTTAAAATCAATAAACTATCTACAAATAATATTGAGATTTGAATAAACAGTAAAACTAGAATCACAGTCGAACATCATTCAAAAATAATATCACAGATACGCTATTTAATTAACAATGTCAACATATAAAATTCAGTAAATATAAAATTAAGTCAATTAATAATAACAAAGTTTAAGACAATGACAAATAACTATACTCAAGAACATAGTATAATAATCTATATTCTGGAGTATAGTCCTACGTCTTTCAAATATTGTAAAAGACGGTCGCCAGCGACCACTGTAAATAAATCTTTCATATTGTTGACTGTGTAGTACCGACAAATTATGTCGGATTTATCTACACAGTCAATTAAAAGGTGTTTAACAGAGTGACGGCATTGGCATGGAATACACTCAGGAGCCGGCTCACTCTCTAAAATAAAAGAATGAGTCGTCCTGGTGTGGCCAATGCGACATCTGGTCAACACAACCTGGTCTTTTCGGCTTTTGTCGTAAAAATCAACATTCTTGCCAACAATTGGCTCTATCGAATGTAATTTATTGTCTGTAAGCAGATCCCACTGGGACTGCCACAGACGTAAAACATATTTGTATATTAAAGGTTTAAAATCAGTATAAGGCACTGATATATTAGTTATGGGGTCATCTAACGCATCCTTTGCTATTATATCTACGACTGTGTTTCCCTTAATACCAATATGACTTGGTACCCAGAGAAAAATGATTTCTTTGCCCATTTCGACAAGTCTTTTATAAAATTCAATAATATGGGCTATTAAAGGGTTTTTATATTTCTTACCTTCGATAGCCAATAAACAGGAAAGTGAATCTGAACAAATAATAAATTTAAGTTTTTCAGATGTTCTAGCAAACTTTAAAGCAAGAATTATGGCTCTGGCTTCAGCAGTAAAAATGGAACTGGAGGATGGAAGACGGAGAGTTGCTGCTTGTTGTCCATAGACAGCAGCTGCAGCCACTTTGTCCCCGTCCTTCGACCCATCAGTATAAATAAAGTTATGAAATTCAAACTTAGATTTTATTTCAGCAAAGTGTTGCTGAATAAGAATAGGGTTTGTTTCGGACTTTTTATGTTTTCTAAGGTCAAAAATAAACATAGGTTTGGGCAGAAGCCAAGGTGGTGATTGAGGTATATTTATGAGGCCAATTTCATCAAGGTTGATGTTAGAACCAGAAATATGTGGTTTCATCCGGATACCAAACGGAGGAATTTTATTTTCATGTTGTTCAAATATATCCTCATAGAGAGGATTAAAAACACAGTCGTAGGCAGGATTTGAAGGATATGCTTTTAGCTTGGTCAAGTATTGTAAACCAAGTTTTATCCTACGGTTATAAAGAGACGGCTCGTTCGCCTCTACATATAAACTCTCCACAGGAGATGTTCTGAACGCCCCCAAGGCCAAACGTAGACCTTGGTGGTGAACAGTATCTAAAATTTGTATATAGGATTTGCGAGCAGATCCATATATAATGGAAGCATAATCAAGTTTAGATCGTACAAGTGATCGATATAGATTTAACAAAATGTTTTTGTCAGCACCCCAGTCAGTGCTGGAAACAACTTTTAAAATATCCAATGCCTTCAAGCATTTAGCTTTAAGCATTTTGATATGGGGTAGAAAGGTAAGTTTATTGTCAAATAGAATACCAAGAAATTTGGTTTCTTTGACGACCTTAATGAGAGAATTATAAATTTTAAGTTCGGGGTCTAAATGTAGTTTTCGTTTATTACAAAAATGCATACACACTGTTTTGGAGTTGGAAAATTTAAAACCATTTTCCAAAGCCCATTTTTCAATTTTATTCAAAGATAATTGCAGTTGTCTTTCTATGTTGTTCATATTTTTACCTCTATAGCATATAAGAAAATCACCAACATAAAGCGAACCTTCAACATTCGTTTGTAATGTTTTAGCCAAACTATTTATTTTAATACTGAATAGAGTAACAGAGAGGATGCTTCCCTGAGGAACACCCATTTCTTGTTCAAAAGGGTCAGACATGGTGGTGTTAACCTTTACCTTGAACTGTCTGTCTGAAAGAAAATTATCAATAAAGGTAGGTAATCTATCTTTCAACCCCATATCATTTAGGTCTTTTAAAATACCGTATTTCCAAGTGGTGTCGTAGGCTTTTTCTAGATCAAAGAAGACCGACACCACATGTTCACCCTTAGCAAACCCGTTGCGAATAAAACTTTCGAAGCGAACAAGATGATCTAACGTGCTTCTGCCTTGTCTGAATCCGCACTGTATATTGGACAGGAGACCGTTTGTCTCGAGGAACCAAACAAGGCGGTCGTTGATCATCCGTTCCATCGTCTTGCATACGCAACTTGTGAGGGCAATTGGCCGATAATTCGACGGTTCAAAATGATCCTTCCAAGGTTTTGGAATAGGGACAACTGTGGCCAGCTTCCAGATAGAAGGTAAGTCACCAGTTTCCCAAATGTTATTAAGTATATCCAAAAGTTTTCGCAATGATGTATCAGGGAGGTTTTTCAGAAGTTTATCATGAATATCATCAGGACCACATGCTGTATCATGGGCCTTTGCCAGAGAATTTTTGAGTTCATCCAAAGAAAAAGCACAGTTGTAGTCTTCACAATTTTTTGATCGAAAGTTAATTTTAGTTTTTTCCATACGATTTTTGATGCGTTGAAATTCCTGAGTGTAATTTTGAGAAGAAGAATGCTTTGAAAAAGTCTCTCCAAGTTTACGAGAGATGTCCTTTTCAGAAGACAAAAGATTTTGGCCATCTTTAAGATGGTAAAGATTGGCCTTTCTGTTTTTTCCGTTAATTTTCTGTATAAAATTCCAGACTTTATAGATAGGTGTACGAGAGTTTATTTTAGAAACAAAGTTTTGCCAGGAAGTTCGTCTTTTTTGTTTAAATGTTCTGCGTGCTTTCGCACGGAATATACGGAACTTACTTAAGTTGTCAGGAGTTGGATGCATATTGAACCGTCGTTGGGCCTTTTTTCGATTTTTCTTCGCTACCTCAGAGTCATCATCAAACCATGGTTTGCTAGGATTTTTCGGATTTGTCGAGGATTTGGTAATGGCTCTGTCCGCTATCGATACTAACATTTCGTTAAATTTAAGGATTGGATCTTCAACATTATGGAAACTATTTGTTGTAAGTTCATCTCGACAGAGTTGTTCGAACAAAGGCCAATTGGCTTTGTCAAATTTCCAGCGAGCAACTTTCTCAGATGAAGATGGAAATAAATTTTCCAAAATAATTGGAAAATGATCACTTCCACATAAATCATCATGGACCCGCCATGAGTAGTCCAGTAATAACGAAGGGTCACACACAGTCAGATCAATAGCGGAGTAAGAACCGTTCCCGGGATGGAGAAAGGTATCGGATCCATCGTTAAAAATGCACAAGCTTTCCTGGTTTAAAAAATCTTCAATTTTCTTCCCCTTGTCGTTTTGTGAATTACTGCCCAATATCGGATTGCGAGCGTTAAAATCGCCCATAAGGAGGAAAGGGGCTGGCAATTGATCTATTAAAGATTTAAGTTGATTGATTTCCAAGGGGATATTAGGAGGTAGATATATAGAGCATAATGTTAGGGTTTTCTGAAGAGAAAGTCTGACAGCAACTGCCTGTAATGGAGTATTGAGTTTAATCTGACTATGAATTATACCATTTTTAACAAGAATTGATGAGCCGCCTGCAGCTCTTTCGTCTTTTTTGACATGAGTGCTGTACAGAGAATAGTGGTTAATGTTCACATTATCGTTTTCTTTTAGGTGTGTTTCCTGAAGGCAAAAGGCAACAGGAAGGAAAGCTTGTACAAGTAACGATAGCTCCAATAAATTTATTTTTAAGCCCCGACAATTCCATTGTATAATAGAATTCATTGTTTAGGTGGACGTATTGGTGAAAAAATCTTTTTTGGTCGTTCATGTGAACTATTTCTGTGTCGACCACCCGCGGCGCAGGATTCTGAAACATGGGGAGAGGAGTCAATAGTAGATACTAAAGGATCTCCCCAGATAGATTCTATATTTTCATTTGAAGTGGTATCCATCTGCTCCGTGTCTTCGTCAACATCGTTGTCGAACTCTGAGCAGAGGTCTTTGAATTTGGTGAGTATTAGATTTTTTTCGGCTTTAGAGAGACGATTAGAAGCTTGTCTGTTTTTGGTTTTGTCAGTTGACGAAGATCTTGTATCTTTTTTGGATGATGAGGGTTTCGGAGATGCTTTTTGATTCTGAGATGATGTTTTTTTGGATGATGGTTGTTGAGTTTTGCCTGACCTTTGAGAAGGTAGAGATTCAGACGTTTGAACAGAATTTGATGATTTAGCTTGGGAGCTTTGAGGTTTTGATTGATTTGATGAAGATAAAGGTGTCGGCATTTGTGCCCCATCAGGCCAGGTAAGTTCAGTTTGAGAGGCAAAAGATCTCGTGGTTAAGGATTCTTTTACCTTGTCCGCGTAAGAAGTAGTTGAAGCCGAAAAAAATGTAAGTTATCTAGAAGATAAAAGAATGGTCTCTGCGTTGAATAATTCGACTTCAATTTCTTATTTGTTCATATTCTCTTTCATGCTTATTGGCGATAGAAGGTAAGGACAAACCTTTAATTGCCAATAATATTTAATTGTATAAAAGACTTGTCCAAATTTCAGTTTTTAAGATGTTCTTGCAAATTTTAAAGCAAAAATTATGGCTCTGGTTTCAGCAGTAAAAATTGAACTGGAGGATGGAAGACGGAGAGTAGATACATGCCGTCCATAGACTGCAGTGGCAGCCACTATGTCCCCGTCCTTCGATCCATCAGTATAAATAGAGTCATGAAATTCAAACTTTGATTTTATTTCAGCAAAATGCTGCTGAATTAAAACTAGGTTTGTTTCTGACTTTTTATGCTTTCTGAGGTCAAATGAAAAGGTAGGATTTGGCACAAGCCGAAGCGGCGATTGAGGTATATTGAAAGGCGCTATTTCATCAAGGTTTAAATGAGAACCAGAAATATGTGGTTTCATCCAAATTCCAGGATTTGAAGGATATGCCTTTAGCTTGATTAAGTATTTTAATCCAAGTTCCCCCTTGTGGGTCCCGAGGACACATATATAATAGGCCCACAGCTCCTCGGCTTGGCGTAAAAGGCCTTTAAAGAGGCGGCATGTTTGCGGTGTGTCGAAAACCCGTGTCGGTAATAGGGAGTGTTCCTGGATGACCGGATAAACGGTTCCGATCACCATCTTTACCTAGACGTGAGGCCGGATGAACCCGATTCGGTCAATCGGCTGGTCACCCCAATTCCTTTTGATACATTTAATTTGTTTTCATATCATATAAAACAATCTAAAATCTAAATGTCGGATTGGTGTTGGCTAATGGGTCACAAATCTCAACAGGTTTTTACTTTTGAATTTAGGACTTTATTTTTTTAGTAGTATTTTTGGTTTCTTATTGTATATCTTAATATTAAATTTTGGAATTCTGTCAATTTGGTTATTTTCCATTGATTTCACTTACATTTAAATTATACACACATCTGGACTGTTTTTCGATTTATATTCATATTTATACACCCAGTTCAAGTAATTGCTGGATGACCCCGCTTCAGCCGAAATCTGGTCATGTCTCGCCCTCTGCTTTTTCTCGTGTTTATTTGAAAAGATCCAAAGTAACCCTGAATGACATCTAGAAACAATGGGATGGGATGGGTGGACTGCATGTATCATATAGGTTGATGTTTGGGTTCCGGGGTCTTCAAAGGTAACCACTGACGGAATCGCATAGAAGGCGGTGGCTTATGGGGCAAGGCTTCCTCGACTTCAAGAAGCCACATGTTTGTCGTGTGTGGATACCCGTAAGGATAGAGGACGGCATCCTGGTGGCTGAAACACGCCGCTTTGGCCCTTACTTCATCTTAAACGGGCGGTCGGATGGGCCCGGTCCTGATCAATCGGCTGGTCACGCTGAGCCCTTGAACTTGACCTACTTCCAAAATGTACAATAGTACCATTTATATAGGATGGGTTCAAGAAGGCGGTGGCTCATGGGTAAATCGTGTAGATGTTACTTTGGGCGGTTGTCTTGCCGGGCAACCCCTGGCACAAAGATTGCGCCCATTAAGAGGTACTCTATGCGAGTATCTTATTCTAGTATCCCTGGTGCTTGTCGCAGATGTGGCAGGCGTGCGTCGTTTTGATGTATTCTGGTATCCATCATGGATGCTAGAGTGAATCAAGGCGATGTATGCATCATGCTTGTCGCAAATGTGGCAAGCATACATCGTATTGATCGTATTGATGCTGCTCCGAGGTCGGCGGGGAGCTAGGGTAACGAAACATATATACATCACCATGGAGTTCATAAATAAAAAACCAAAACCAAACCTGTAAACGAAAATAAGAAACTAGTGCCGAAGGGGAACACGCAGCTAAATTACCAAATACTTTTCCGGACAATTTTCCAAAATTGTTAGTTATACCATCAGTCAACACTGAAAAACCTGTCACCAAAATATCTCCTTTTGTTATTCAGAAAACACTACAAGGCTACAAGACTAAAAGTCACAAAAATGAAAAACGGAAATCTTCTAGTTGAATGTCTCAGATCACAACAGGCCAAAAATTTACTCTTACAACAATTTCTGATGTCCAAATCTCTGTTACACCTCATAGATCACTGAATTCATGCCAAGGTGTGATTAGAGACAGAGACCGTGATTTAGCTGAGTTGACCGATGAAGATATATGTGAAGAACTGACAAAATGTTTCCAAAGTCAAAAGGTTTACAAAACGACATGAAGGTAATATTATTAAACTTGACAGTTATCTCATCACTTTTGACCTTACCCGTGTGCCTGAACATATCTTCATAAGTCCCTACAGAATCAAAGTTGACACTTTCATACCTAACCCTACCCGTTGCTTCAAATGTCAGAAATTTAGTCACGGCAAGAGTTCATGTAGAGGTATTGAAAAGTGTGTCAAATGTTCTGTAGAGAGCCACTCCAATTTTGATTGTGACGGCCACGTTAAATGTGTAAATTGCGGACTAGATCATATGGCCAATTCCAGAAACTGCTAATTTTACAAAACAGAGCTTGAAATTCAGAAAACTAAAGTAGAGAAAGGTATAAGCTATCAGGACGCAAGAAAAAAATGGTCTCTGCCTCTAACAACTCTACTCCTACAACATCATATCTGAAAAATTTAAATCATCTAAAACCAATAGATCCTTTGCAACTCAAACTGATATCACTTGGCCTGACGGAACAGAATTCCCGGTTCTCACCGTCAAACCCAATCAAGCAAGTGGAAAATCATCTCATCCTAAACAGTCTAAATGTTGGATGGAAAAAGCAAGGATTTAATTTTAAACCGTTTTAGTCTAGATTTTATTCTCGATGCTATACATATAATTTTGGATAGAAACCTTTTCTATTTCGACGTAAATTATTATAAACAGAAGACGGGAACCGAAATGGGTACAAAAATGGCCCCTTCTTATGCGACTCTTGTTTTGGGATATCTGGAACAAATTCTACAGGAAAAAATTTGAATCTAAATACGGAATAGATTTTACTTCATATATTAAGAATAACTGGTTACGCTTCCTGGAGGATTGTTTTATTATTTGGAATTGTGAAGTTTCTCCAGAGGATTTTCTTGCATAACTTAACTCTTTGAATGAAAGTATTTAATTAACATTGAACAAAAGTAAAACAGAAATGTCATTTCTATATATATTGGTTAGAATAACAGATGATTTTCATATAGTCATCGATATATTTTCTAAACCTACGGACACACACTCGTATTTGAATTTGAATCAAATCATCCTAAGCATACAAAATTAAACATTACGTTTAACCTAGCATGAAGGATCATTACTATTACAAGTACAGAAAAATTGCGATCTTTGAGGTTGAATGAACTAAAATTGTAAACAGTCATACCCGTAAGAAATTATTCAGCACGGAATACGTAACGCTTTAGAAAACGGACCTATGGATACAAATTTCCGAGAACAAATACTTCAAAATCAGACGATGTTATTCCATTCGTAACTACATTCAATCCTAGAGACTACAACACATTTAATTTTATGAAACAGATGGAAGTTATTCCATTCGTAACTACATTCAATCCTAGAGATTACAACATATTTAATTTTATGAAACAGATGGAAGTTATTCCATTCGTAACTACATTCAATCCTAGAGACTACAACATATTTAATCTTATGAAACAGATTGAATTTAATCTCCATAATAGTGAGAAAATGAAAAAAGTTTTGCAGAAAAAGAAAATAGTGAATAGTAAAAGACAGCCTCAAAACTTAAAACGTTTATTGTCTTCATCCAAGTTTGATTTCAATATTATTCAGCCGACTGTTCAGATTGAAGGAAATTCAAGACAAAAACGGAACGAAATTTACAGTCCGTCAAAACATGTCGTGCAAAACATCGAATTTAGTTTATTCTGCCATATGTTCGAACTGTGAATAATTTTACATTGGTGAAACAAAGAATGAACTAAGAACCAGAAAAATATTACATAGACAACAAACAACGCATAAAGAACTCACAATTATACGTGCGAATCGTCATTTTCAATACTGTTCAAATGGACGCTCGCTCCAAAATCCAATCTATAAGATAAATAAAAAGGTGATTTTTTTTCCAACAAAAAAAAAAGAACAGGAGTTCATAAACATTTTAAAACCCTCATTGAACAAAAAATAACTTGATGTTTGAACTTGCATTACTAATTTATCATTATTTCTATTTTGACATTGCGATCATATTTTTCGCGCGAAAGACACTATTGAAAGTGACTTCTCTTGTTGTTAACGTTACTCTATATTGTTAACGTCATTCTATTAATAACATTGTTTATAACATGTATGGCTTCTACCTGAAGATCTGTGGAAAGCCGTGAAAGCGCTTGTAGTTTTAAATGCCGTAAAAGTGGAACTGATTTATTCTTCATCTTAATGTTTTTTGTATATATATATATTAATTAATTTTTTTCCAGGAGCGATGATTTAACCAGAGGAGATCATCAAGTTTCGTCAATGCGACGCCGAAAAAGAATGCGAAGCAGTTTTAGCAGTTCCAAAGAAAGAAATTGTACCAAACACGTTCTACGAAGTATACAATTAATCAATAATGGATGAATCCACAGCTGTAATCAGTGTCCGTCAAACATATATCCTACATATCGATATGATGATTTATTTCTTTTTTAGATGTCAGATGAGCTGTATTCTGAGGACGACAAAACTCCACCATCTCAATCATCAGGCAGTCAAACGGGGCTAAACAGACTGAACGTATGCCTATTTAGAAGTATAAGGAAGAGAAAAATCGTAGAAGATGTCTTAGTAAGCAGTGACGACGATGAAGAGCCTCTAACAAATATAAAAAAGAAGATGAAAAGATTGGATAAATGAGTTAGCAAGGTTGTCCGAAGAAAAGTCAGAGGACAACACACAATCAAGACTATTAAATAGTAAGTAAACTGTAGCATGGGAAGAAAAAACAATCTTGACAGAGAAAAGGGCTCAAAAACCAAAGTCCGTAACTTCAGAAAGTGTCACCAAAAAGAAAAAAGTAACCACCAAAGAGTCTCTAATAGATGAAAAGAAGAGAACAAAAGATTGGATAAATGAGTCAGTAAGGTTGTCCGCAGAAAAGTCAAAGAAAAAAACAAATTTGACATAACATAGAGCTCAATAACCAAAGTCCCTAACTTCAGAACATGTCGCAAAAGAGAAAAGAGTAAGGAAACTCGTCAACTGTAAGGACTGTGGTGTTCCACAACAATATATATGAAAATGGTCCACAACAAGACGATGACAAAAGATAAAATGAAAAACATGTTTCTCCCAAAGGATATATAACATATTATTGTCCATTTCCAAGTAGAAAGACCTGACAAATGTATAAAAATGACAAAAAGACTATGAGATCATTTAGTAAGGACACATGGGATACCGAAAGAGTTAAAAAAAAGATGCTAATGGAAAAAGCAGAGACTGTCAAAAAATCTAAAAATTTTTGTCTGACCGATTGATTTTACGTCTGACATTTTGTCGGTCAGACAGAGTTTGGGATACACTGCAATTTAAATGAAAATAAAAAAAAATAATGTAAAATTACTAAAAGACCTATCTATATTTTTTATTTTATCGTAAATGATATTTCAGATTTCAACACTTCAGATGAAGTCATGACTCAAGACTTAGACCAGGGTCATCTAGGAAAAAGAAAAAACCTGTGTACTTCTTAAAAGTTACATGTTTGGACAGCCCGGAGTATAAAACAATTAGTCCTACCATTGCGAAAGCAATGAATGAAAAACATGGACATTATTCTTTAGGTAAATACCTTTGTAATTATAAAAATAAACTGTTGACACAGTTGGCTGTATGCAACTTTGATAGTTTCATGCGTTTACCCTGTACTTCCGTATCGTCGCTGTTGTGCAAAAACCTCGTATCTCAATTTTTTGCGGAAATCTTTTTATCGATTATTTATTAAATATGAATGTTCCACTGTATGCGAAAATATCTGATCTTCTAACCAATCATTAACCCGAATTCTGTCAAGTGACGAAAAAGTGTAGTTGGATTGGTCAGAAATCTTGTTGTGCGAAAATATCGTATCTCAACACAAAAACACCCGCACGGCAGCTGACATTATAACAGGTATAGTTTTATCAATTTTAGGTTTTCAAGGCTAATATAGCTCAGAAATAATGAAAATATTTAAAATTACGATATATAGCAGTAGTACCAATCACCATTTTGTACGGTACATACAGGTTCTAAAACGTTGCTGACATACGTTATAGTTATTTTCAATAAAAAGTACAATTATAGTGGTTATTTCGGTGGCTGTGTTTATATGAGTTGCAATTCGTTCTTTTGAAGATTTTTTATTGTCCGACATTTTAACTCTAACGGTGAATTGAGATACGATCTTTAAGACCGAATTATAGATAATGATTGTTGCTTTGATCAGTGCAACAATTCAGATAAATAAATAAAACTAACACAAGAAAAAGAACCCTTTTTGAAAAAATAAAAAATGATTGAAAGACAAAGAATCTAAAACAAAATTTTACAGAGAAAATACAAAATTAATATTCTTAATGATTCATGGTAACGAAAAAAAACATGCATTTAATTCAAGATATTTTTAGTCAAAATAATATGTAAATTAGTCATGAGCTGAAAATGAAATGCTTGAAAAATATAAATAAATGCATTTTCTTTCTCAGGTTTGATCGAATAATGTCTAAACAAGATGTCACAGTCGGCAAATTCAGACTCTACTGAATACGAAGAAGAATGGACTTGTTTTATCTGTAATCTTGTAGCAAATGAAAGATTTTCTTTAGATACTGAACTACTAAGTGCTTCATGTGTTATATTTATCGAGTCAAATGGAACCAGATGGTTAAAATGTGCTGGATGTGATAGACGATACCAAATGAATTGTGTCACAAATATACCTAAAACATAACGACGATTTTTCCTGAGGGATTTTATTTAAGTGACGAATGTGGAATATTTGTATGTGGAGCTTATGATTCTGACAACAATTCAAATTGATCATGTCCAAATATGAATGGCAGAGAAACACTCCTTTAAGCACTGATTATCGTGTATATAAAGATACAAATATATTGCAAACATTTTTAAAGAGGGAACGTGGACATTATTCTTCAAATGGACGGCATTTTGACTTCATTCCGACAATATATTACACTCGGTTTAAAGTAAATTCACCTCGATATCAGATCATCGATAGAAAACCAAATAATTTTGGCCAGTGCCAGTGAATAGAGTGGAAATTTCACCCAAATTGCAAAAATGGATGCTAATAGATTATCACGAGGACAACAGTTGAACGTGCATTGAAAAACAAAGATATCGAAAACTTTGGAATTTTCTAAGTCTATTTCTATGTTAAATGCATTGCACAGAAGAAAAAAGATGAAAACAAGAAAAAGAATAGTGCATGTTACTGTAAGTTTTTTTTAAAAAAAAATTTTCCGGTGAAAAAAAAATGAAATTTCTTATGACGACAAATTGTCCCGACTTAAAAAAATACTAAGGATACAGAAAATAAGCTTTAAAAATCTTAAGTGAAAAAAACATCTAGTTTACTTGCAAAACATCGATAAACGATAAAAGTATTTAAAAAAAAAATTGCAAAAACAGTCTAAGGCTGAACAGTAAATATGTATCCACGTACCACAAGTTTGTTGGAAATTACCGCAAATAAGTAGCCAGCCTAAGTTACGTTAAGTAGGTACTTCAAAACCTATAAACATACCACACGGTCGTGTAGCGAACTTCCACATGTAAGTAGCTAATAACCGCAACACATTAAAAAGTTCAACTAAGGTATTAAACTACTGGTTGCGGAAGTTTGTTACCATGGAGCCATTTACCGATACATATGTGCGGTAAATTGTTACATAATTGCGGGATTTTGCTACTTATTTGCGGTAAATAGATACACTAAGACGGTATGTTGCTACATTCTGAAAAATGTTTTCGAAAAATAAATTTTTGATATTTCATTGTAGAGTTCAGAGTCAGAAGATTCAACGCCAGCTCTTGAATCATCAGATGACAATATAGGCCCATTGCAACCACGGGATAGGAACCTAAAGGCAAAACTGAATGTTGTGTGAGGTCGTTAAAGTCAGGGTTCCTTCAGCATCATCGTCAGAAGACAAGGAGGCGGATTTGCCCGCTTTAACTAAGAAGCCAAAGAAAACTCCCATTGAAACACAAAAAACGAACACGTCACCCAAAAGGAATGTAAAGTTTGTAACGCTGACCAAAAAAATATATGGTTGATTGATTGAATATTGTTTTACGCCGAGCTGGCGATATTTCAGCCAATATCACGGCGAGAACTAATCTAAACTGAGCTGGTTAAAATTGAACACAATTAAAACCAATTGACTATTTACAAATAAAAATTAATGACAATATAAACAATAAAACAAATATTAGACAAAACATTTCGAAACATTTTATAATATCACAGACTTGAAAAATATCACAGAAACGCTACAAAAAAATATAATCAATAAAATAACATCAGTCAATACATATAACAATTTAAAATTCTGGATAAGGACTATAACCAGGAATACAGTCAGACAGACTATATTCTCGAGTATAGTCCTACGTCCTTCAAATATTGTACAATACGGCTGCCAGCAACCTTTGTAAATAAATCTTTCATATTGTTGACTGTGTAGTACCGACAAATAATGTCGGATTTATCTACACAGTCAATTAAAAGATGTCTAATACTGTGTCGACATTGGCAAGGTATACACTCAGGGGGCGGCTCACTCTCTAAAATAAAATAGTGAGTCGTCCTGGTGTGGCCAATGCGACATCTAGTTAAAACAACTTGATCTCTTCGGCTTTTGCCAGAGAAACAAACATTCTTGCGAACAATTGGCTCAATTGAATGTAATTTATTGTCTGTGAGCAGATCCCACTGGGACTGCCACAGACGTAAAATATACTTAAAAATCAAAGGTTTAAAATCAGTATATGGCACTGACACATGTGTAATGGGGTCGTCTAAAGCATCCTTCGCTATCCTATCTACAACTGTGTTTCCTCTTATACCAGTATGACTTGGTATCCAGAAAAAGATTATTTGTTTACCCATATGGACAAGCCTTTTATAGAATTCAGTAATATGGGAAATTAAAGGGTTTTTATACTTTTGATTTTCTATAGCCAATAAACATGAAAGCGAATCTGAACAAATTAGAAAGTTTTGTTTATCAGAAGATCTAATGAATTTGAAGGCAAGAATAATAGCTCTTGCTTCAGCTGTAAATATAGAACTGGAAGATGGAAGACGGAGGGTTGCTGCTCGTTCTCGATAGACCGCAGCAGCAGCTACTTTATCTCCGTCTTTTGATCCATCAGTATAAACTGTATCAAACCCTTGAAAATGTGATTTAATTTCAGCAAACTGTTGCTGAATTTTAATGGGATTAGTTTCCGACTTTTTATGTTTTCTGATGTCAAAAATAAATTTGGGTTTGGGCACAAGCCAAGGCGGCGATTGCGGTATATCGATAGGAGCTATTTCATCAAGGTTGATATTACAACCCAAAATATGCGGTTTCATCCGAATACCGAATGGAGGAATTTTATTTTCATGTTGTTCAAATATATCCTCATAAAGCGGATTGAAAACACAGTCGTAGGCAGGATTTGAAGGATATGCTTTTAGCTTGGTTACGTATTGTAAACCAAGTTTTATCCTACGGTTATAAAGAGACGGCTCGTTCGCCTCTACATATAAACTCTCCATAGGAGATGTTCTGAACGCCCCAAGGCCAAACGTAGGCCTTGGTGGTGAACAGTATCTAAAATTTTTATATAGGATTTGCGAGCAGATCCATATATAATGGAACCATAATCAAGTTTAGATCGTACAAGTGATCGATATAGATTTAACAAAACGTTTTTGTCAGCTCCCCAGTCAGTGCTGGAAACAACTTTTAAAATATCCAATGCTTTCAGGCATTTAGCTTTAAGCATTTTGATATGGGGTAGAAAGGTTAGTTTATTGTCAAATAGAATACCAAGAAATTTGGTTTCTTTGACGACCTTAATGGGAGAATTATAAATTTTAAGTTCGGGGTCTAAATGTAGTTTCCGTTTATTACAAAAATGCATACATACTGTTTTGGAGTTGGAAAATTTGAAACCATTTTCCATAGCCCATTTTTCAATTTTATTCAAAGATAATTGTAGTTGTCTTTCTATGTTGTTCATATTTTTACCTCTATAGCATATAAGAAAATCATCAACATAAAGCGAGCCTTCAACATTCGATTGTAATGTTTTAGCCAAACTATTTATTTTAATACTAAATAGAGTAACAGAGAGAATACTCCCCTAAGGGACACCCATTTCTTGTTCAAAAGGATCAGACATTGTAGTATTAACTTTAACTTTAAACTGTCTGTCTGACAAGAAGTTATCAATAAATGAGGGTAATCTACCTTTCAACCCCATATCATTTAAGTCTTTTAAAATTCCATATTTCCAAGTGGTGTCGTATGCTTTTTCAAGGTCGAAAAAGACCGACACCACGTGTTCACCTTTAGCAAACCCGTTGCGTATGAAAGACTCGAAGCGAACAAGATGATCTAACGTGCTTCTGCCCTGCCGGAATCCACACTGTATATTGGAAAGGAGACCATTCGTCTCAAGGAACCAGACAAGGCGGTCGTTGATCATCCGTTCCATCGTCTTGCATACGCAACTTGTGAGGGCAATTGGCCGATAATTCGACGATTCAAAATGATCTTTCCCAGGTTTTGGAATGGGGATTACTGTAGCTTGCTTCCATATGGAAGGCAAGTCACCAGTTACCCATACTTTATTGAGGAGATCCAAAAGTGTTTCTAAACATGTATCAGGAAGGTGTTTCAAAAGTTTATAATGAATATCATCTGGACCACATGCCGTGTCATGGGCCTTTGTCAGAGAATTTTTGAGTTCATCAAGAGAGAAAGGCCGGTTGTAGTCTTCTGAATTGTTTGATCTAAAGTTAAGTTTGGTTTTTTCGGTTCGATTTTTAATACGTTGAAATTCCTGGGAGTAATTTTGAGAAGAAGAATTTTTTGAAAAGGTTTCACCAAGTTTTTGAGATATTTCATTTTCAGATGTTAAAAGGGTTTGGCCATCTTTTAGATGGTGAAGATTAGCTTTCCTGTTTTTACCGTTAAGTTTTTGTATAAAGTTCCAAACTTTGTTCATTGGTGTATGAGAATTTAGTTTCGAGACGAAGTTTTGCCAAGACTTTCGTCTCTTTTGTTTGAATGTTCGACGTGCTTTTGCACGGAATATACGGAAGTGACTTAAATTATCTTGGGTTGGATGCATATTGAATCGTCGTTCGGCCTTCTTTCTATTTTTCTTTGCTTCCTCACAATCATCATCAAACCAGGGTTTGCTGGGTTGTTTTGGACTTGTCGAGGTTTTAGGAATGGCTCTTTCCGCTATCGATACTAAAACCTCATTAAACGTCAGAATTGGATCATTAATGTTTTCAAAAATATCTGTTCCCAATTTATCTCGACAAAGTTGCTCGAACAAAGGCCAATTGGCTTTGTCGAATTTCCAGCGAGCAACTCTCTCAGAGGACGATGGGAACAGATTTTCCAAAATAATTGGAAAATGATCACTTCCACATAAGTCGTCATGGACTCTCCATGAGTAATCCAATAATAAAGAAGGATCACAGATAGTTAAATCGATAGCTGAGTAAGAACCATTCCCGGGATGGAGATAGGTATCAGAACCATCGTTAAATATACACAATCCCGCCTGGTTTAGGAAATCCTCTATTTTCTTGCCTTTGTCATTCTGCCAAAAAATATATGGAGACATATGATTATGCACCCCACGCTGAAAAAAACAGAAAGGAACGTTGTTCATAATATACACATTGTTAGAATTTGCCCTATTGCAGAATGTGGCCTCATAACAGGATATATGAGGGACCATTTAACAAGAACCCATAGGATACGAAATCATACAAAGGAGCTGGAAAGTCTGTTAGAGAAGGCTGAACCTCTGACTGTGAAGATTGACCCTAAAAAGACCCTAATTGAAACATTAGAGGAAAAGGTTCCAGTTAGGGTTAAAAAAAGAAATAATAAGTATATCCTCAGACTCCGTTGATTTGTTTGGTGATGTTGAAATAAAGGTAGAAGCAGAGAACAAAGAATATTCAGAATGGAACGAAAACCTTATAGATAATACAGAAGAAGAGTTCTTTGAAGTACCTGTAGAACATGAAGAAGAAAATCCGCTATAAAATCCCTTGCTTATCCGTTTCAGAAAATGGCTAGAGATGAGACTTGTGCCGGAAAATTCGGTTTCCCAAAGAGTTCGCCATGTTCTACAGGTGTGGAAGTACAAAAATCCGAGCTTGGACTTTAATTCTCTTTATAATATAGTTTATTGGAAGAATGACTACAGAATTTCCTTAAATACAAACAGCCAGGAACAGCAAGGTCTTACCTGTCCACTGTCCTGCTGTTCGTGGATTTCCTGATGGACAAAGAAATGGTAACTCCAGTCAACGAGGGGCAACGATTCAGAGAACAAGTACGTCAAATATCCAAATATTTGATAAAAGCAATTGGACGACAGACAGAGGTTGCAACAGACATACTAGGTAAAAAACACATACAATCATACATACATACAGAAAAACACACACTAACACATGCATACATACACAGACATGGCCACACCCACTAACACATACATATACACATTCGCAAACACACTCACACACATATAAACATTTTTTCGAATGTACATCCGACTAATTCCATATGCACTTATTTTTTTAGGTCTCCGACCACAAAACTACAGAGACAGGTCCTATCATCTTTAGTCTGAACAAGGAAATGTATAGCATGTTGAAGAATTTTATCACGATGTGCAAAAGAATTCCAAACTTCCAGCAGGAGGAGAACCAAAGTTTATGTGTGTCTTTCCCTAAGTCAGATGGCAGTGTTGTGCCAATGACAAGTAGCTACATGTTGGCAATGCCCGTTTCAAGCCTAATAAGTTCAGTTATGGAAATACCAAAGTCAAAAAGTATAGAACACTCTGTCCATTGGCCAAAGTTTGGTTTGCAAAAGCAAAAACAGAGATGAATAGAATATGAGGCAGTTGAATGTGCAGATAACAAGAAGGGAAACATGATGAAATAAATGACGAACCGACTGGTAAAGTACCTGATCTGGGTGCTGAAATTCTGAGTGACACTAATGGGGAGTATGATATTGACAATTATTTTCCACCATCATCTCCATGGAATGATTGCTATGTGTTTGTGTCCAATAATGAGGAATCGCACGAAGAACAGCTGAAGAAACATTAAAGAAGATCGTTCACAGAGGACGAATCCAAAACTCTAATCACAATATGTGAAAAGAATCTGAATGAAGGGAAAATGGCAAAGAGTGATATCAAAGAAATAGTAAAAGCGGACCCACGAGGACAGATACGTATTGCAAACCTTACAGCAAGATTTTCTAGAAACGACATCGACATATGGTAGACCATAGTGGATAGGATCCACACAGAAGAAGGCGTAGGAACAGAATTAAAAAATCATGTTGATTCACTAACGATCGGATTTTGCTAAGATCAATCCAATGTTAAAAAATCACTTCATAATGATTTTCAATTAATTAGAATACAAAATGTTTATACTGTTAAAGGCTTCAAATATAAAGTAAAAACTGAAAAATGAAGTGATTTTCTATTTGAAGCCTTTAACTGTATAAACATTTTGTATTCTAATTCATTGAAAATCATTATTTTCATGCTAATTTGCCATTGTTTGAATCCAGAGTCACAGAGAAAAGACTTTAAGATTGTTACATATATCGTTGATGCTCCTTTACTCTTTTTATAGGGCTACTAAAATGTATTGTTGATTTGTAATGTTTTTGATCGTCAACATTTGATTGCTGATTTATTTTATAGATTTACGATGATGGAAGGTTTAGACATTTTAGTTGGGATTGTGTTAAGATTAATCCAAAGTCAGAAAAGTACTGCATTCTGTTTTTTTTTTTCATAGAAAAATGTTTTTTATTATGCTTATTTGCCATTGTTTGAATCAAGAGTAAACGAGAAGAGACACTAGCATTGTTTGTTAAATGATCAAATGAATCTATTGAGTAGCAATACGTTTTGACTTACTATGTTTTGTTGCTTTTTCTTCGCTTGAAAGGCAACAATGTTTTGAACATTTTAGAAAAAAATTAAATTCGTTATAAACGTTTTTGTTCAGTTTTTCACGAAAAAACATATGTTCAAAGTTAGTGGCATCGTTCCAGTTTGCACTTGAAGTGCCAGTTAAGTGGGCAATTCTTACTCAAATGGGATTTCTGTATTTTACTACCTTCATTATATTAAATGAGGATATATGAAATAAATGCCAGACAAATGACCAAAAAACAATTTAAAAGTTATGTACAGAGAATGTCATACAGCCTCCAACAACGTACACTAACCTACCTATTATAACAATCTGCGTATTGCTCAAAGTGTGGAAACATGCGAATCTGTCAATCAAAATCCTGGACAGCCCAACAAAGACCTTGCTCCGAAATAAATACTAACTCAGACATAGCTTCCGGGCTTAGAAAGGGCACACACATCGAGTTTGTGGCGGGTTAAACATGTTAAGCTCGACCTTAAACATCTATATCATCTGAACAACTAAAATTTAGAACAAACAGGACAAATCAGTTTCAGCATGGCGTCGACTCTACAAGAAGAAAGCTTGACACAATATACATGTACAATACAAACTTTAGCATGAGAAAACTCGCTATAACAGACAGCTAGCTAAGACCACTTACCCGACCGATCATAAAAAACTCAAGAACTTTCGCACTCAATCCTACATAATTGATTAACCTGAATGTTATACTACTATAAATCTACTAGAAAATTTCAATTTTGAGAAGTTTATGTAAAGTTTCCACAAAGTGGTATTGAAATTGCCGCAAATAATAGCAGCGGTAGATAAAATGTCGCCAATGGTAACCAGCGGTAACAAAAATGTAGCCAATTTACCGCACTTTCTACTAACAAAAGTCGATTCGGAAAATATTTTCGGTTAGGAGAAAATTTGGGTATCGTTTCAACATTATCTCACAACCCTAACCCTAACATGTTTATGTATGTGTATGTGTAAGTATGTATGTGTGTATGGCGTGGAGGGGGTCCGTTTCTTGTTTCGAGTGTCCACTGTCGAACGACAGTGACATTCTAGGTACAGCAGGGTACACACTAACCTTGTTACTTTGGATAACACGTCATAGCAAGACACCTTGGCAACATAACAATAACATCAGCAAGACACCTTGGCAACATAATAACATCAGCAAGAAACCTTGGCAACATAACAATAACATCAGCAAGAAACCTTGGCAACATAACAATAACATCAGCAAGAAACCTTGGCAACATAACAATAACATCAACAAGAAACCTTGGCAACATAACAATAACATCAGCAAGAAACCTTGGCAACATAACAATAACATCAGCAAGAAACCTTGGCAACATAACAATAACATCAGAAGAGTATATAAAGGGATACTTTTGAATTTTAAACACTTCTCCAAACATGTCTGAGTTAATGATCAGGTTGAAATTTTTAGACACCGCAACTATGCTCGTTGTGTGGAACATCGTCAGGGACTATCAATAACCTGACGTTGATTGGGATGAAAGGACATTAACTGTCGTGCAGCAGTCAATTTGGCAAACTACTGGAACCTGACGATGTTTATTATCAACTGTTGATAATAAACAGTCGTCATCTGTATATATTTGTTTATAAATTTGTATATATATTGATGGTCTAGGAGGCACCTAGACTCAGAATTTATTATGTATAAAATTGAACCTTCAGGGTCGTTTTACATCCGCAGGCAAAGTTTGGTCGACGTGCGAGCGGTGGGAGCCGCGCCTCGCCCGTTTATCCTCTGCCCTGGACGGGAAAACGACTAAGTCCAACACCGCCGGTCGAAGGTGTTCGCCCGGCGGTGTTGGACTTGGTCGTTTTCACGTCCACGGCAGAGGAAAACCGTCTGAGGCGCGGCTCCCTCCGCTCGCACGTCGACCAAACTTTACATGCGAATGTTAAAAGTTGCTCCCGTCGCCATCCGTCCGCCTGCCAAATAGTCGCGGCGGAGCACCGAGCATTTGTTCATTACAAAACGCTGCACTGATCCTCGTGGATTAATTAATGTTATTTAATTACGCCAACAGATCGAACGAGGTAAAAGTCTTTTCTTTTTAAGTAAAATGCGGATCGACAGTCTGCATTGCAAAGGTATGTCATATCAAATGGCAGATGCAATGGTGCAACGACTCCATTTCATATTAAAGAAAGAAATTACATTTTGACAATGATGTTTGTACATGCTTGTCTGAAAATCAAAACGCGCTTCTTGACTTAGCTGCATTCTTGTAACAATTAACTTATCGAAAAATGTGTAGCCAATTCCCGCAAAAAGGTAGCATTTTACCGCAAAATGTAGCCTTTTACAACAACAATGTAACCATTAACCGCATAAATGTAGCCATTTCTCCCTTCAATGTAGCCGTTTCCCGCACAAAAGTAGTCATTACCGCTCATACTCTCAACGGTAAATGGCTATTGCATAACGGTATTTGATTACATAGTAGCCCAATTACCGCAATTGTGTAGCCTCTCGACGCAAACAGGAAGTTAATTACCGTTGCGGTTATTGGCAACCACATAGCGGTATATGACTACATAGTGGCAAATTACCGCAATTGTGTAGCCTCTTACCGCAACGGTAAATGACTACATTTCTGCGGTAAAAGGTTACACAAATACGGTAATTGCCTACATTCTGCGGTAAAGGACTACATAATAACGCAGGAAAGGTTGAACATTTTAAAATATAAACATTGATACGTTTTCGTAAAAAGACGTTTCATTGACCAAATATCATCAATCAGAAAGATGCTTGGGAAACAAGTCAAATACAGAAGAACAGTTGTAGAGACAGAGGAATGTGGTGAGTTGAAACCGCGTATGTAAACACTAAAAAGCGGTAATTGACAACATTGTATCAAAAAACCACTTAAAGTAGCCAAATACCGTTGCGGTAATTTGATACAAGGTTTTCAGTTACCGCTTTTTGTATCAAATTACCGCAATATTGTAGCCAACTACCGCATTTCAGTAGCCAACTTCCGCAATTGAAATAGGCAAATACTGATGTGGTAATTTAACCCTTAATGCAGTAAGTTGCTTGAAGGCTGTTATTTTATACTTACAAGCATTGGCTGGAAACAAATAGATTAAATAGCTTTGAGCATTCTTTTCCGCTTCTAAAAATGACTTTTTGTTTATTATTGTAGGTTGCAGAACACAAAACACAAGAAAGGGGTCCGGTGATTATAGCCTCATCTCCAGAATTATACCAACTGACCAAAATTTTGTGACAATGTGTAAGCAGATACCACGATTCGATCCAGACCCATTAAGGAGTATATTTACGACATATCCAAAGCCAGATGGGTCCGTGACCCCTCTGTCTACCTCCCAAGTCAATAAGCGGTAAGAACAGCCCACCCAGATTCCCGTACTGTGCTTTCAAAACATATGACGCATTCTCCTGTTACTGCAGATCGCTATTACAACATGAATAATCAACGAGAAATGGCAATGCCAGTGGTAAAACAGATAGCAAGTGTGATGGAAAACTCAACCCAGGGAAAGATAAAAAAAGTCATTTCATTGGCCAAAGGAAGGGCTTGAAAATAATCCTACTGTCAAGAACACAGAAGACGCTCAAATCAAGCCTACCACCAAGGACAGAGACATTGACGAAGCACTACCAGAGATTGAAAACAATCCTACTAGCACGGACATAGAAGACGCTCAAATCAAGCCTACCACCAAGGACAGACATTGACGAAGCACTCACAGACGGTAATGAAAGTGAAGCAACTGACGATTATGAGTACAGACCGATAGGTTCGGATTCCCCTTTATACAGGAATGACATAATTCCTGACGAAAGCAGCCTTCACCGCAGAAGGACGTATTCCGCACAGGAAGCCGAACAATTGATTACCCTATGTTAAAAAAACATAAAGGAAGAAGACCTAATAAAGAAATCAGTGGCGGAAACATTACAATCTTCCGAAGGACGAATTCTAGTGCAAACAATAAAAAGTAAAGAACACGCCAAAGGGAAAGACGTGTACAAAATTATCGTGGATCGATTGAGAACATATGCAAGACAGCTGAAAAAAAGAAGCCGACAAATAAGATGATAACATCAAGAAAGGGGAGAGACATTTTTCTGTAAGACTTTTAGTTTTCAGTGAAGAGAAAAGATACTTCACGCTACTTTATGTTACAAACTTTGGTAAAGTTTAAGAACAATATTTATTGACATTTCCATTTCTGAAAATTAGTTAAATAAGATATTAGTCACAATGACTTTAGAGAAACTTCCAAGGAAAGGAATGTATTTTGTTCGATGTTATTTTTCTTCATTAGAAATGCGATTAGATGATTTTTGTTGTAATGATGTCGTCAGACCTGGAGAATTTCAGATAAAATTTCCAAGAAAAAGAACTCGCTTACGTAACTGTCTGATTTTGTTTATATCACGCAAAATAAAGATAATTTTGCTTGAAGGGTGTTTTCCTTATCATACTGAAACACAAAACCTAGTACACACCTAGGTCCTGGCTCACCCTTATATAGCCAGAACTTAATCGATTAGCCTATTGAAGATGAACATGCACAGCCGGTTGAGAAAACATCTAACCCTCATGGGAGATGCTCCTTTCGAATGAGGAATCTCAAGCACTGACAAGACTGTGCGAGCCAGTTCCACAGCCCGGGAGAGTAACAGGATCATCCTTAATGGAAACATTAACAGCAACTACTAAGGACGTCTCTTGGTTCTACGATTCAAGGACATATATGCAGGAAGTGTCCACTGTTTGAGAGACTTTTAAAAAACTCTGACATGTAATCACTGGAAACTATTCGTGGACAGAGTACACGCGGGAAGAAAACATACGCTAAAACAATTTTGCTTGAAAAAGATTTGTTAGTTTTTACTTTGGGAATAAGATTTTTTGTGTCAGAAAGACAAATCTTGCTTTATCTCTTTAGACCGTAATAAAAGTTAAAATATGTTTATTTTTATTTGCTTAAAATAGTGACAGGATTTCACTGCAGCATTCGGCACAGGTATTCAAAGTCTTGACAGATATTTCAACAGATAAAAGAAGGCTTCACGACATCTTGAATCCCAAACATTTAGAAATGAACTGGTTTGAGAAAGAGACTACCGAACCACCTGTAACAATCAGAAGCTATCAAAGTTCATTACCGTTATTTATGGATTACATGATATTACATTCCAGTACGGATACGCTTTTTAACAAAGACAGCATGTAAAGCATACTGTCTTACCCTTAGTTAGGGTTATGGGAACGGTAGCCGAATGTAGCCACATTTTCTCCTAAAGCTTTTTTTGGTAGCCAAAATTTTCTCCTAGGAAATTTTTGTGGTAAAATGGCTACAAATGGCTACCAAAACGGTACCGCTGGCTACCAAATGGCTACCAAAACGGTACCGCTGGCTACCAAGTGGCTACATTTTGGCTACATGTGGCTACCAAAATTGTAGCCATAGGTAGCCATTTCCCGGTCTTTGCGGTAATGTGGCTACCGAAACCTATTTCTCGGCTACTCAGCGGTAATATGGCTACAATTTCGTACCACTTTTGATGTGAGTTTTTTTATGTTTTTTGGGTTATTTTAAGACATCTGACATCTACTTTCTGAACACTTTTTTTTTTGGCGGTTCGACTTTAAAATACGATAACTCCTGTATGTGTATGTGTGTGTAAGTGTGTGTAAGTCCGTGTATACACACACTTACACACACTAACACACATGCATGCACACACACACACACAAACGCATGTACACACTTGCACACACTAACAAATATATGCACACACTATACACACGCACACTAATATGTGTATATGTGTGTAAGTGTGTGTAAGTCTTGTGTATACACACACTTACACACACACAAACGCATGTACACACTTACACACACTAACAAATATATGCACACACTATACACACGCACACTAATATGTGTGTAAGTGTGTGTAAGTCTGTGTATACACACACTTACACACACACACAAACGCATGTACACACTTACACACACTAACAAATATATGCACACACACTATTATGTGTATATGTGTGTAAGTGTGTGTAAGTGTGTGGAAGTCTGTGTATACACACACTTACACACACACACAAACGTATGTACACACTTGCACACATTTACACATATATGCACACACACATACTTTCACACACTTCCATATACATATACATACACATACTTACGTATACACTTGCACAAACTAACACATACATACACACACAATAACACACATACACATGTATACACATATACACACATATTAGCACTTAAACATTACGTATAAAAACATACACACACTCATTTGATACCTGTTTTAATTTCAGAAACCATGCTTTTGCCAGAGGATGTAACTGCCTTTTTGGATTCCGATATCGCCAAAGAAGCCACAGCCATGGCTTTAAATCCGCCACCGGAAATCCATCCAAGTGTTTTCTATCAAATTAGAGACTTTATAATGTATAGGATTCTGCAGACAAATGCCCAGCGCCCAATGGCTGTAAGAAACATAAAAGAGATCAATGTCAGAAGAGCAACCATATCAGAAGATGGAGGAGCAGTGATTACCGTAAGTAGTCCTTAGTATGAACTTATGTTCTAGCCGTTTTCCTTTATTTCAACCGGATTAGAAAATAAACAGTGAACAGTCATTTCAAGAAATTGAAAAAAAATTATAAGACAGAAATTTCTCAAATCATAACAAAAGTATTCAAACGATCATGCAATGAAAACTGAAAAAAAACAATTAAACCAAAAAAAGGCGTATTACTTTTACTACTCACCTGTGGTCAATTATTTGTTGCCAACGACAAGATACAATTTGCGTATTTCAGTTGCGGAAGTTGGCTACTTAAATGCGGTAGTTGGCAACAATACAGCGGTAATTGGATACAAAAGGCGGTAAATGACAACCTTGTATCAAATTACCGCAACGGTATTTGGCAACAATATAGCGGTAATTGGATACAAAAGGCGGTAAATGACAACATTGTATAAATTACCGCTTGAGAGTAGCCAAATACCGTTGCGGTAATTTGATACAAGGTTGTCATTTACCGCCTTTTGTATCCAATTACCGCTATATTGTTGCCAACTACCGCATTTAAGTAGCCAACTTCCGCAACGGTATTTGGCAACAATATAGCGGTAATTGGATACAAAAGGCGGTAAATGACAACATTGTATAAATTACCACTTGAGAGTAGCCAAACACCGTTGCGGTAATTTGATACAAGGTTGTCATTTACCGCCTTTTGTATCCAATTACCGCTATATTGTTGCCAAATACCGTTGCGGTAATTTGATACAAGGTTGTCATTTACCGCCTTTTGTATCCAATTACCGCTATATTGTTGCCAAATACCGCATTTAAGTAGCCAACTTCCGCAACTGAAATACGCAAATACTGATGTGGTAATTGATCCCTTAAGTCCTTGAAGGTTGTAATTATTATATACTAACAAACACTGACTGAAAAAAATAGATAAGATAGCTTTAAGCACTATGTTGCGCTTCCAAAATTGACGTTTTGTTTATATTGTAGGTTGCTAAACACAAAACACAGGAGTGTGGCCCCGTAATGATCGCTTTAAGTCCAGAACTCTACCAAATGGTGAAAAATTTTGTGGCGCTATGTAAAAAGATCCCGAGATTTACTGCAGACCCTCGGAGAAGCATATTCACAACCTATCCAAAGCCTGATGGCTCAGTAAAACCCCTGTCAACATCTCAAGTAAACAAATCGATACAGCGACTATGGAATCAAGGGCCGATCGATAAACGTGTTTCGGCGACAAGATTAAGAAAAGCAACCACTACAGCAGTGAGAGCACGTCATCCGAATTCAAGATCTGCTCTAGCAAAACATATGACGCATTCAGCCGTGACTGCCGATCGATACTATAACTTGAGTAATCAGAAGGAAAATGCAATACCAGTTGTGAAATTAATAGCCAGTGTAATGGAAGGCAAGGGACATGTAGAAAATTCAATTCACTGGCCAAAGGACGTTACTGAAAATGCTACTACTACCAAAACCACAGAAGACAACCAGCCTATCAACAAGGACACTCAGGAAGCATTACCACAAACTGAATTAACCCTACCGACGCCGACACGGAAGAAGCTCAACCAAGGTCTACAACCAAGGATAGCGACAACCCTAACCCTCTGCCACATACTGAAAACACTCCTACTCTGCAAAAATGGTTTAATGAAAGAAGATAAAAAAGATTTAACACTTGTAATACCATGAAGCAGTTGTGTTCTAAATAAACTGAAAGTTTGTATACCTGTTTCTTAGTAATAGTACATATTAACAGTTTTGCGGTAATTTGGCAACAGAGGTCATACCATTGAATGAACATTTGTTACCTGATCCAAACTTGTAATTTCAAAAAACAAATTGCTGTTTCGACACCCAGAAACATTAAACTAGTTCACAATGCATAGATATGTAGGTATATAATATAATTAAAGAGGTAATACTTCTTTAATTAAATGATGTTTGACAGTGGCATGATAAAGAAAAAACGTAATAAACAAAGAACAAATAAAGTGTTAAAAAACTATATGTTTTCTATACTCATGATATATATTAAGTTTTTTGGACTTTGCAAGTACCAAAGTAATCAAGCCTACCGTCTAATTGTTTCTTATTCAGAGAGGAAGTAGGAAAAAAACAGTTTGCCCAGCAGACTGATTTGTTGTATTTTATTGAATAGCGGTATTGGCTACCAGTTTTACGTTCAAAAAAATATAA
Source organism: Mytilisepta virgata (assembly GCA_028015205.1). NCBI lineage: Eukaryota > Metazoa > Mollusca > Bivalvia > Mytilida > Mytilidae > Mytilisepta > Mytilisepta virgata. Next base: position 37,772,755 of record CM051513.1, on the reverse strand, counting down.
AATGGCGATATCATATCTCAAAAAAGATTTTAGACCCCTTGATTTAAGACTTAAACTTACTCTTGAAAAAAAAACCGCATAGAAATATCTTTTAAATAGACAAAACCCAACAACATGGAAAATTTTTAATTTTTGGGAAAATATTTGGTGGTTTGGGAAATTTGAAAACGATAAAATGCGATAAAAACTTTAAATCCAGAAGGAATTTCATGAATTTTGGTATGTTAGCTTTAGTTCATAAGAGGAACATACCCACCAAATTTCATTGAGATATCTCTTCAAATAAAAAAGTTGCAGCTCACACTGCCTAAAAAAATGCAAAAGAATTTTAAACGCTGTCACTGGTATAGACATTTAGGCCTTCTTGAGGCAGAAGTCGCAATTTCCAACCGATACCCCCCATTTTTGGCAGGGGGTTAGAGGGGGGTTTGATGTCAAAAAACAGGTATCTCGCCTAGCATTAGTTGGCCACAAAAAAATTTCCGAGGGTTTAAACGCATCAGGAAAGGGTTAGCAAAAGACTTTGGTAGCCATCCCCTTTGTGGCGAGACAAGATATTGAGTCCCCTTTATATGGGTTTTTTGGGGGATTTTGAGACTTAATTTTTCCCACCAAACCGCGGTCTAACCCCCTTTTGCAAATACTAACCCTCCCCCTGGCTACCGATCCCTACCGCCAAAAATGTGGAAAAACATTTTCCTCTAATAAACGTTTGAATAAAAAGATCAGTGCAAGAAGAATCCCAAATCAAGTTGAAGACATTGGTTAGTAATTTGATAACTTCTAGATAAAAAGAACAAATGCTTTTTCAATTTAGTGATACACCGAAAATTCAAATCAATTACATGACAGGTGCAATAATTTCAAAGTTTTAAAATGAGAAGCTAGTTTATCTAAATCATTTTAGGTTTCAAACATAACAATTATTTCAACTGTTATCACAAACCCAGTTTTCAGTATTTCAATGTTAGCCCGGAGTTGATACTTTAAATTTACAGTTAATACAATTTTAATATTTAGGCCGAAGTTGATACTTTAAATTTACTATTTAAACAAAATATTAATTTTGTGAAATTATGGATTATCTCCCTCGTGCATAGTTATGTCCTTGGATGGTTTTCGTCACTTTGGCATTTTGTTTAATTGTTATTCAAATTTTTGGATAGTGGTTTAGTTTTTATTATTATAGGCCTCGAGGACCACGGATACGACGTGAATCTAACAAATATGAACACACGCAGGTATACATTTCTAGTTTTAGAAAAGATTTCGTCAAGAACCACTCTGATTCTGGCAAAGTATTCTGAAAATGAAATTACAGACATGTTAGATTTTCTCATAGACAACATATTTATTGAATTTGGCGGTCTATTTTTTCAACAAACAATCGGCATTCCAATGGGAATCAACTGTGCTCCTCTCCTCGCCGATCTTTTCTTTAATCATATGACGCGGACTTCATTCAAAGGCTACTACGTTAAAACAAATAGAAAATACCCCAATCGTTTAATTTCTTTTTTCGTTATATAGATGACGTATTGTCGTTAGATAAGGACAACTTTCAAGACTTTCTAGATATCATCTACCCTTAGTCCGCTTCATATCTGGATTTGTTTCATGAAATGGACAATGAGGGACATTTGAAGACAAAACTTTATGACAAACATGATGATTTCCAACTTTCCCATCTTGAGTAGCAATATACCATCATCGCCTGCATTAAGCGTCTACGTTTATGTTGAATATTTAAAATAATAACTAAATGGAAAAAAACCAAAAACTTCCAAAAATCTAAAAACCTTCCGAATATTCTTGAAACTACACACCAATGTTAGGCATCGAGCCTTGGCGTGAGTACAGGTCCTAAAAATTTTGGTTACTATGGAAACAAAGCAAAATGTTCAAAAACAAAAGGCTCAAGAGAACTGAGCCTGTATAGCTCACCTGGCAGTCCCACTATCAATCCATTTTATTTCAAGTGAAAATTGTAATGGGCCTTCCATAGATGGTTCATATCAAGTATCAGTTAATTTGGCTATATGGAGGAGATATTTGAAATTTTGACCAATAAAAAAAAACAATTCATCATAGCTGCCATATTATCTGTCCGGGCCGAAATATGCAAGCTTTATAAAAGTCCACCCATAAATGCTTCATGCCAAGGTACAGTTCAGTTGGCTTTGCTGTTTCAGAGAAGATGTTTGAAATTTTTACCAATCAGAAATAATTCATCAGTTGTCCGACAGGAACGAAATACGCATACTTTATAAAGGTCCTTCCAAATATGCTTCACAACAAGTTTCAGTGCATTTGGCCTAAGAGTTTCAGAGTAGGAGATCAAAATGAAAAAGTTTACAGACGGACGGACGACAAGTGATGACAAAACCTCGCATGGCCAGGTGAGCTATAAATCTCCCCTATATCCTTGAAGCTACAAATAAAAGTTTGGTATCATGCATTAAACGGAACTCTGGACCTGAAATTTATGGTTGCTATAGAAACAAAGCAAATGTGTATATAAATATCTTAAAATCTTGCAAATCTCCATAAAACTACACATTTATGTTAGATATAGAGCCATGGAATTTTTCACTGGCATGGACTCAAAGCCAAAATGTCTAAAAATCGGAAAATTATCAAAACCTACTTTAAAATTTAGAACCCTTATTTTAATTTTAAGTTCGTTTTGTCTATAGAGCTATGTGAGCTTTTCTAATTGCTTGTCTAACAGATATTTAACTTCTAGATAAAAGGTTTATTTTCATATTATACACAGTCTCGTTTCAAACTATAAATTAAAACTTAGTATAACGTGTATATGAATAAGTCTCTATTTAATTCGCATACAATATTTGTACATATCCTGTCCCTTTAGTGAAGCATAATATATTTGTTTCAAAATACCATTGTACATTGTTCCTAGAGATATGGATGACAGTGATCGTTTGTATAAGTCAATTTAGGCAGTGGGTTGACTTTGTTCCACCCTCAGAAGAGACATCATGGTCAGAACCTCCAGAAAGTCCAAAAAATTTTTTAAAAAATCGTAAACATCGCCCGGAAATGCAGAATTGCGACAGAAGAAGAGTAAATGTTTACATCCTACGAGGAAGACACATTCTCTACAACAGAGATATAAAGTCACAGAAATTATGTGCGTCTAGAAAAGAAAAAGATGCCCAAAGAGAACCCAAAGCCAAGAAATTCGCAAATATGTTATTTGCTACCAATGCTTTAAATCATAAAAAAAAAATTTGGCGAAAAATCAAGTTGATGCAACCAGACGTGCCCACAAAAATCACAAAAGTGCCTGTTTAATCTCGAAGGGGTTATATCATTAAGACAAGTCCACCCAGAAAGGGAAGAAAATTATTTGTGATTACAATATCCTCATGAAAAAATGCTTATTCATAAAGGTATACTTTTCGTTATGCTTCTGTATTCACATACTAATATATCTTATGATTGATTGTATTATAGTATTGGAAGATTTACATTCAAATACATATACAGATTTGAATGCATACTGTCTCACTGATTTACCAAAATGCTATATCCTTTCTATGTTTACATTTCAGGATGCATCAGTGCCCTCGATATGGGTAAAACCCATTGATAGGGGCATTCGCCACAAAAAAATGATAATAGTAAGTAAAAAATTTAATATTGTCTTTTTTTATTTAGCACTTATTTATTATTTAAACAATGTTCTCAATTTTTATCATTTCACCCAACAGATAAAACAAAACATAGCAACCTTGGGCAGGTTGGATGGGGGGATTTGTACTATATTATTTTTCTCTTTTCAGATGTCAGACTCAGAAGAGGAGAAGAGGGAGTGGGCCAGGGAGAGGGAAATGTCGGGAGGAGGCCATCCCTCCAAACGAGGCAATGGAGATCCGCTTGGGATTGTTTAGGACTCTGGGTCGAATGCGTAAATGCTGATATCTAGAGTGATGATTATCAACCCTCGATTCAAGGATCGGGTAGTAGTTCTTCCTCAGATGGAAACTCCAGTGTCCGAGGAGGTGCAAGGGGAACAATATGAGGTGGTAAAACCTGGTGAAGAAATTCCTAGAGATATGGAACTTGAAATATTAGAAAAAGATTGTGAAGTCTTCATCGTAAAGAAATATAATAGAAACTTTTGACTTGGTGCATCATCTGTTATCCAGATGGACAATGTTGTAGATTTAACACTAGAGGGCACTGATAATGAACAGAAGTTACAAGTCATTGCAAAAAGGCCAAATACGGGCACAGAGAAAAGAGAATGAAGGAAGAAAGAACTAACTCGGGTGTAGAAATTCCATAAGCCACTCGTAACTGTAGGAGAATCTATATATCCTACCTGCTTAAACGCATTTCGGCAAAAGGATTTCATGATGATTCTTAAGGTGGAATAAATTATTTTTATGCATTTGCAGAAACAATGGTGTCGCCAAGTAATATTACCAAGTGTTTACAGTCAAACCATGCTGCAGAGGCAAGATGTACATTAGAAAAAGAGGAATGGGCGATCGGTGAATTAATGTCGACGAGATTTGCTACAGACTTCATTATTTTGAATATACTTTTAGAAATGGACAAACACCTGGAGCAAGTTTAGGCAGAACTCCAGACCTCGGGTGGGACTACAATAGTTGTATGTATAAATACGTATCACTGGCTTAAATTAGATGAAAATTCAACAAACAGGTTCAGTGTAGATATGATTCAATGTGTTTTCTACTTAAAGGTAACAGATAATAAAACCAGGCACCATGCCCCAACAAACATTGGTGTAGACAAGGATCTGCACAACTTATTAGTCATTTAAATATATTCAATTATGCAACCTGGCACCTGAGTATATCTTCCCAAAAAAAATATTTTCATAGCCAAAATACCTTGGCCCCTTGTCCACTTTTAAAGTTAATTGGGATGCAATGGGTTGTGCCGAATAAAAATGACTGCAACTAAATTGAGAAAAGCAGTGTCAACATGTACAAGAGAAAATTGACCAGATTTACGAGATAAAGATGGCTGACCATATGAACCATTTGCCGTCTAATGCCGATGAGTATTACACACCCAAACTGACCCGAGACAAAGCGATGGAAATGTCACAGTTATGACAGCCTTTAGCAGTTTAAAGAATTTTTTGTCCTAGATATTTTGAAAACGTTCATGGTTAGCTGACAAAACTAAACATTTTAAAAGGAATACAAAAATAGGAACATTTTCCAAAATGTTCAAATCTAATAGTGCTATGATTGTTGTTTATCATCTTGCTGTTGTCGGTTCACAATTTTTCCCAATTTTATGGAAAATTCCCAATTAGATAGTTTGGGGACCCATTTAAAAACATGTGGAATCATCCCTGCTTTGGAGGGATCCATAGGTGGCCTGTTGAAAGGCCAAATTACAGTCCCGACCCACATTAAGGATCCTGTTCAAGTTGCCAATCTAAAATTTCCCGCTGACTGACCCACTTTAGACACATGCAAACCCGATTCTTAATATGTCTGAAATATCGAACACTGGACGTAAAGCCTCAATCAATCAACAAACCAAATAAATGTTGTTCAAATGAACAATGTAAACTGTACATTGGTATGGGGGAGAAGTCATAAATATAGAACTTCAACACTCATATTTGTATTGTTTAATAATATCGAACCCCCCCTTTTTTTCTCCTTCGGAGAGATATTAAAATTTTCTTTGCCAAAGAAAATTTTAAACATGTAAAATATAAATTTTGTAGGAGAAAGAATACGAATTTAATATATATTAAAACAGAGAGACAGGATAAGAAGCCCCAAACAGCAAAGGGTAAAAAAAATGATAATGTATACGGTGCAAGATTTTATACGGCTAGCAGATAGTAATTGCAGCGGAAATAAGATTGAGTAAATGAGTCATTCTAACACTTTTCATTTTTTATTAAATATATTAACGGTTTGAGATGACAATAGCAAATAAACGGAATCCCCTGTCTTTCGTCTGATACGCCTTTAGTTTTTTTGAAAACTATGAGCCCTAGAGAAAAAAATTGTTTTATCTTAAAATACTGGATATTGATGAACAGTTGTGTGTATATTCGAGATTATATAGATGTAAACTAATAATTTATGTTAATGATTATTTTATAGCACAGATATTTACCGAGACCATAGAAAGAAGTGAGGAGAGATGCCACCAGCATCTCCAAAGACTGACCAACATAAAGATACAAAATTTGGTGACGCAAATAAAATACCACCATATGGCTGTTAAAAATAAAAAAACTTTGTTGCAAAAGGAAAAACAATTTAAAAAAACATAAATCAAAAGACTGGAGGATATTCATAACTAATAGGATTTTATATTTGTGTGTGTATATATATATATATATATATATATATATATATATATATATATATATTAATGTTAATCCACGGTATGTACATTTATTAATAAACAGTTAATTATATAATTTGTTCATTATTTTTTGTAATTAAGTTTTAAGATATTACAGGAGGTTGTCTTTGGGTGGCGTCTGGATAGATCATTTTTAGTGTTAATTTTCACCGGATTGTCCAAATTGATTTTTAAAAAAAAACTTTCGGTGTATGAATGTTGTCATTCAATTCACCAATGTAATACAATGTTATAATTCTGCTTTCGTTGCTTGGTCTTAGTTTCTATAATTTTCGATATTGAATGGTGCTCTAACTTTGTACTCAACATGGAGTACAGTCACTAATAAACTCCAAACAAATGGGTTGGTCCCAATACACCACAGTGACACATTAGAAAAAGGATAGGTCTGAGTCAATAGAATTGCACAAAAATGACATTATCGAGCACGGTCTGGTCCATCAATGACTGGTACAGTCTTAAAGATCAAACAAATTTTCGAGAAGTTGAAGTTCTACTTAAGCCAGGTTTCAGTCAACTTGTTTACAAGGAGGCATTTCAGGGTTACTTTAAATTAAAGAACCACTTTTTTCTACCGTTTCACTTTCATCAGACAAATTCTGTATCCTTCCCAAACTTCGTTGGGCCAGAAATTATCAGCTCACATAACAGGAATCATTTAAAACATACAGTAGCGTCCATTTTAAGTCAATTTACAATTTACAAACTCTTTACAAGCAAAACACTTATTCACTGCTAAACCACATTTATAGAGTTTTACATATATGATTGTAAGCCGAAATTATTTGGTCATGATGAATTATGCACGATACGTATGTGCTTTGTCTATATGCCATTTTGTTCTTTGTTGACATCGTTGTTTGTATTTATAGTATTTAATATTATAACATAATGTTGATTGCTGTATCCCAATTTTTGACAATTTTACGTATTATGTCTGTTGTCAAATAATGGAATTCTATTTGACTGTCATACAAGTGAAAGGTTTAGCTAGCTATAAAACCAGGTTTAATCCAAAATTTCCTACATAAGGAAATGCCCGTACCAAGTCAGGAATATAACAAATATCTTCCATTCGTTTGATGTATTTGAGCTTTTTGTTTTCTTTTTGATGGACTTCATTTTGAATTTCCCTGGGATTTCGGTATTTCTGTCACTTTACTTTATGATACGATTTTTGCACCTGGATTGAGTTGTATTTGATCTTTTATATTTTCAGTGCCAAGGGAAACGTCATACGAAGTAAGTTCCATGTTTTTCATTATCAAAGTAGTTGCATAAACTTAAAACAAATCTAAGAATTGAAAATATGCACATCATGAATAAAAATGTTTGACATCATAACATGGCGGTTTTTTTTGTTTGTTTAATAACTCTCTATTCCAAAAGAAAATAATAATCGGAAATAAACAAATAGAAAGGAAAATATTAGAATTTAGATTTTCCTTCAGGAAGAAGTTGAAAATATTTATATAAATCTAGAAAGAAATGGTGAAAATAGAATTACACGCATTTTGTTCTATTAAGTAGAATATATAAAAGTCTAATAATACACTGACATTTCTTACTCATTCTTGTAATTAACCCTTTCAGAAAAAACAAATGTATGACAAGATACCACTTTAACACAAGCTATTGTTTCTTTTGGGAATATTGCAATTTTGAAAGTACTAATGTTCCGTTCAAAGGTTAAAAGTCATCATATGTCTCGTGCAATAAATGTGTCCTGGTTTTAAGTATATAATTTATGTCATAAAATGTATTGTTAATTGGAAAAATAATTTCCTCGCTTACGACATCAATGTGGACATCAAAATGGTATACATATTACAAAATACATTTACGATCAAAATAATGACGGAAGAAGTACCCAAGTAAAAATAAAATAAAATGACAAACATTATCGATGAAATAAGAAAATCTTTATTTTTCGGCTCCTGATTTGACCATTATGTTGAATGAAGGTAGGAAAGATGTGATACAATCAAAATCAATTTTTATGCATCAAGACTGTTCTCTTCTCTTTGTCTCCAGTTATTTTCTGTTTTGTGTATACATGAAAAAATATATGCAAAAATAAAGTATAATACGCTAGTCACAGTCTCTAATAAGTATACATAAGTCTGAAAATTAAACTCAACAGTGTTAGAATTAGATTTTAATGCTAACAAATTATTGTCCCTAAAGGGGATTTGAACTGGCACCTTTGATACACTACAGCACCAATTGCTTAGCATCATGTTCAGCGCTCTGGACTACTAGACCACATCCGCTTAGAAGCGGTAGCTCTCCAGCAGTATCGCAATTCCCAAACAATCATTTGTGGACTGATCCACAAGGTCTCCATCAGAGCAAACACATTCGCCCCTTGACAATAAACAGATATTTAGTCACGGTCACGGTCAAAATAAATGACGTTGATGAATCGCATAAACGTACTGTAAGTGTGAAACATACGTCCTGACTATATCTTAAGTGCCATCACACTCTTGTCAACTAGATGAGTTTTGGAACAAGAAATTTTTGGAGTGTTAGTTGGAAGAGTGTACACCACTCAAAATATAGTCAAAGGGAGGGAGGTGGGGAAAACAAAAACAAAATTCCCCTTGAAATATTCTCTCATATTCTCGGAGTGCTTTATTTCCCAGTTCAAACAGACTAAAAGATACGATTCCACTATTGGACAATTTCTATCCTAACCTACTGCTCCTCGACTAATGAGTTAGAACAGGTAATCTCGTTTCCCCTCGCGTGGTGTCACTTACGATATGACTATATCTTAAGTGCCATCACACTCTTGTCAACTAGATGAGTTTTGGAACTAGAAATTTTATCCGTGTTAAAGATGAATGAACACCAAATATATATATAAAAAAAAAAAACAAAATTATCACAGAATTTAAACCCAACACTCAAAACTAAAAACTAACAAGAAAGTCGAAAAAATCTTAATTACAGAACAACGGATTTGCATAACATTTGGATTTGTCAATCTACAAATGGTACTAATCATGACCAGGTAAAGTTTCAAACCTATATTCCAAATAGTTTCTCAGTTTTTTATGTTCAAAAGAACAGACAGACAAAAATGAAAAACTATAGGGTGTGGCATTTCCAATGTGGAGCCCGAATTTTACAAACCTTAAATATTCCCTCTAAATTTAAGTGTCATTTTATTGCCCTAGATTATCTAATAAATTAAAATGGAAATTGTAGGAAATAAAACAAAACATCAAAAGTGATATTGATTATAGTACAGACAACATAACATTACATAAAGGGAATGCTGGTTGAAGATGTCCTGTATCGCCCATTTCTTTGAAGACAGAGCCGGTATCTATGTCTGAACTAGCCACTTGCTTAAACATGTAGCTCACAGAACCCGAATCGATAATCTTATTTAATCTAGAATAATGCAAAAAGGAGTCTTTTGAAAACCAGCCAACATGATCCATGATATCTTTGGTATTACCACAACCATTCAGAGCCAAAGTTACTGCGCAACCACCTCTAAGACTATGAGGAGTTTCACCCTCATCAATATTTAAGGTTCGCAAATAAACCTTCAATCGGGAATAGACTGCAGATGAAGAGAAAGGAAGCTCTAGAACTTGTTGTTTAGCGTCGACTGGGCGGAATAAATAGCCAGAAGTGAGATCAATCCCCAAATCTTTCGCTTCTTTAACATATTTAATAAGACCTGCAATAGGACAAACAATGATATTTTCTATTCGTTGAACCGCGAATACATTTTTTCTCCCCTTTTTAAATGTTTTACCAGTTGTGTGACAGAATAGGAAACCGTCACCTGGTAATTTTCGAACTTCCTGGCTTAAGCACTTCCCTAAATCGCCTGCACGATCACCCGCAAAAAATTGCAATTTGAAAAATGCTTGATCACGTAAATAGATAAATTTGTCTTTTACCGGAAGTCTCATCTTTTAGCTTTTCATGAATATACTGGCATATAATTTTTAACTTGTTGACAAATAGAGGTTTTGCCTGTTTAACTGCAACATGAGAAACGCATTGTTCAAGTTGGACTGCTTCCAAATATCTATCTACTTGTGCGCTATATGCTGGAGTCCCTACACAAGAAGAATTATCCCAAACTTTAAACCTTTCCTAAATTCTCAAATATTGTTCTAAGCTGCCCAATCATAGATTGGATAGTACCCCAAGCAAGTCTTACAGGACATCCGCATGAAAAACGCCCTGTTTCACCAACGTGTTTACAACTAATATCGTGTATTTGAGTTTTCCCGTCAACATCTTTATAGACTAGAAATTTTCTAATATCTTCTGGAGATGCATCGTGTATCAATTTTGAGGACGACAACAAAAAGTTTTCTAATTCCTTTTGGAGGCTAGACTTTCTCTTGCTATAAGCTCCATTATCAATCAAATTATCCAAGAAACGCAGCCTCTGTTCGCATATATTCTCTGATAACCTAACTTTATGATTAGGAATTAAAACTGTATTTTCTTTTCCACAAGATTGACAGAATTTGAAGTGAAAATCATTGGGGTATCTACATAAGCCACACAACTCAGCTGGTTTCCATACCCTTGGAACCTACAAATAAAATAGTTGATATAAAACCAGGAGAAAAAAGGCACATATCGGACCAACAATTGTAAACACGTTGGTTAAAGGGTGCGATCAAAAACTAATCTGGCCACTAATAAAGTACAATTAAGTTTCCTTGGAACAAATCCACAGACAGAGGGCGAGAGGATAACGTTCATATGACCTGGAACCCCTAACACAAATTTTTCCCGAGCCAAGGCAGAAACTTTAGGCCACCAAAATGGCAAAGGATTCTCCTCTGGAAAGACCATTGTACACACTACTGGAGCTTGTTCTTGAAAAAACTGAAGGAGGGGCGAAATTAAACAATATGGAGGAAAAGCATAAAGACCTCTAACGCCCGACAAATTCTGTGCAAAAACGTTAACACCTGCCGACTTGGGTGTAGGGTAAGGTGTAAAATGCTTTAAAGGTAACCCTTTACCATCAACCATGACATTGGAATCCAAAGACATTAAGCCAACAGCATGTGGGCCAAATCTTTCTTCAACCAACTCCCAAGATTTTTTAGACAACACAGAATCTTGCAAAGACAACTTTCTGGACTCAGAATCTGCAGGGTTATCAGAAGAAGGGACATAGTGCAACTTCAAATCAATATTATTCCTCTGAACAAAACTAAACATTTCCTTACTCCAATTAATAAGGGCAGATGTCCTACTTTTCTGATTTTCCCATGCTCCTATAACTACCTTACTATCCACATAGGCATCTACTCTATGGTCCTTAACCTTACTTTGTAAAGCAACAAGAGTGTTGAGCAGAGCATCGCATTCCTTCTCATGAATAGGACGCTTATCTGACCTATCGAAATAGTCACCAAGAGTGGTTTGCGAATCTAAAGCGGCACCCCAGCGATAGAGAGAAGCATCTGTGGATAAACAGAGTTGCAAATGATGTTCTTTACGCCAGGTGAAAGAACCCTCCCAAACATCTATGAACTTCCAGTATTGAATTTCACTTTTTAAATCCCCAGCTACCTTGATTGACCTACAGTTCTTTGCCATACTGCTGATAGCCATATTAACTTCCCGAGTAAAGAGTTTAGCGGAAGGAATAGCAAGTAAAAATGAAATACATTTACCAGAAAAGCGCTGTAAAGTTTTCAAATCTACAGTATCCTGACCAAGAATGAAATCCCTCAAATTAGCAAACGATTGCCTCTTAATTTCTGGGACTAAAAATGCTAACCTGACTGAATTAACCAACATACCTAAAAATTTCAAGATCTGACTAGGAATAAAAACAGATTTCTTTAGACCAATAAAGTAACCTAGTCTAGTTAGAATTTGGCATATTACATATAAAGCCTTAATTGCCCTAACTTCCCTTCTTCGATTGAGGATAGTAGTTCCCCAATAAGTCGGTCATCAATGTACTGAAGGCACGGGACTCCTAATTGTCTACAATAACTAGTGGCAGCGAGACCAGTAGTGTTGTAAATGTAGGCACTGGTCTTAAAACCAAAGCTAATAGTGTTAAATACTAAATACCAACCACCGAATTGTACACCAAAATACTTGCGTGAAGACTCGTGTAAGAGAATGTGATCATACCCTGATTTGTCATCGACACTAGTCATAAAAGAATTTCTTTGAATCATTCTAGGAACATCTTTTAAAGTATCCAAACAAAATGGTTTGTCACATATCCAAAGATTAAGAAATCACAGTCATGGAACCATTTTTTACCCTTTCATTCAAAGTTTCTACAATGAAACTAAAAAACGGTTTACAACTACTAGAATTGTTGAAATAATTAAATGTGGGAGAAGGTGAATGGTACGATTTCCCAGCAAAATTTCCTTTGAAATGTTGGAAATAATCTTCTACATTAACTCCATATCTTAACCAAGACAAAATTTCGTCACTAGCATTAATTTTTTCCCACTCCTTTACATTGTTATGTAAATTTCCTGCAATGAACGAGTCGGGGTCTCTAAATGGCAAATGTTCAAAATCAAACTTTTCTCCTTTTACTACACTTTCAGCACTTGTAACCCGGAATGGGGGTTGGAGAACCTCTCCTCTGTAATTTACCCTATCAGCGGTACAAGATCTTTTCTTTATCTCTGAAGGGTTGAAACCAGAATCTAATTCCCATTGAGGAATTTCAGGCACAAACTTTTGTCTTTTAGACAAATCATGAACCTGAAAGTAAATTACAGAGAAAAGTTCTCCAACCCCCATTCCACGTGACAAAGCCACTAAGGGATTAGATTCCCCGGAATAAGGATCAGAAAACAAAATTAAATGGAATAAGGAAAAAAAAAACAAAGAAAAAGAAATTTTACTATTTCTATATGTTTTAACATGATGAACACATTATTTTTCTTTTTTTAATTTCGGACAGTCATTAATGAAATGTTCTGTGGATTTACAAAAATAACAAACATTTCTAGCTGTTCGCTGTCTGCCGGCACGGAAATGAGGTCGCCTCATCGGAGGGAATTGTGACATAGCAGGGCCAAACCCAAAGGCCGGAAAACCTAACGGATTACCAAAATGCATTCCTGATGGATTACCAAATTGCATAGGATAAGATGGATACGGAAGAAAAGAGCCATATGTCGGTTGTGGTTGAAGAGGATTAACACTAACAACTTTGTCGTTTTCTTCTTTTTGTTCTTGCTTAATTTCGTACTTCCTTGATTTCACCCAATCAGCGATAGTGTTAGAGATCTTTTTATCTTCATTAGAACCAAGTAATTTTAAGCAAAGGTTACAAATATCTGGATGATCCTCATAGTGACGACAGGCTTGTAAGGCTTTAACATAGTAATCCGTTTCTTTATTACCGGCCTTTGTAGCATTTTGAACTAAGACTTCTAGAGCCGCTAAAAGAACGCTAGCAGAAGTAAGTTTTGGTCTACTTGCTAAAGTTCTTGCATTTTTTAAAGCTTCCTCAACTTTATCTTCTGACTGTTTAGTTTTGAAATCTAACAGAGTTTCCTCCATGTTTTTCATTCTTTTCTCAAAGTCTCCACCGGTACAAGCAGATGCAGGAGCAGAAGTGGTAGTAGATAAACCAGAACTAGGCGTAACAGGAGTGATAGAACCAGAAGCTGAACTGGGGGCTACATAAAATAAAAGAATTAAAATAAATAAAATACAACTGCATATAAAAGGTATTATGTTTTCTCAGTCGAAGATCAAAACAACTTGAAGGTTCAAAACTCTCATAAAATTTTGTCAAATCAAAATGACGGTAGGATATTAACAAACTACAAAATTATGGTGGCAAACAATCTAACAGAATTAATGAAAAAGTAATCAGCGGTTTCAGAAAGAATGCGTCCACATAATAGATCGGACGGACGGAAACACGATAGGAGACCAAAACTAAGAAAGAGCCCCACTGTCATAACATTAAAAAATTAAGCAGGTGTATAGAAGAATTAAAGATACAAGTAAGTAATTAACCAATATGATCATTTATTTTTAAATAATACACACAAACATGTACCTGGTGTCTGGTGATCAGCTGATGAGGTTAACACAGAGCCCTTAGGTGCACCTACCGAGTTGCAATAAATGATCGTCTTATGCATCAGAAGTAAAAGATTTTCAAAATTACAGTCTTTTCCTGCTAAGAGCAGTACATCCTTAGCCGTCTCACCTGCAAAATAACGTAGAAAAACTTACATGAACAAACGCTTTCAAGAGTAAATGCTACAAAAGCTTAAAGTAATTTAAATATAATGAATGGGACCTGTCACCAATACAAACCCTTAATCTTAAATCTTAAAGATATAAAAGAAAATCGAAGACTATCTAAATAAAAGGCAGAAACAATTAACATAAAAGGGTAAAGCTTAAAATAAAAAATATAAAAGAACAAATATATGCAGTATGTAGCATCATCTAAATATAGTGAAAATGTACAATAAAAACAAATATACATCTGGGTAAATACCTGTTAACTTTTTGAATTCTGCCGTCAACTCTTCAGCATTGTAATTATCCAAAGGATGATCCTTCTTCAAACGACAGTAAGAAAGAGGATGCTCTTCGTCGCCCTTCAGCTCTAGGATCATAGGGAGAAGATTCTTTCCCACTAAAGAATGTCTGGTTTTCAAAACAGTCGTCGACATCTAAAACAAGATGAAACAGATTCAATAATATCCACATCAAAAACAAAACAAACTTATCAGGTGCAACAGATTTTTTTTTTTTTTTTATATATATATAGAAGGCCGAGTCGCCACATCTACTAGTGAAATATCATAAGATCTACTAATATACTACTCAATATATGGACCAGTACCAATAACTGAACCAAAATAAAAACGTACGTACAGACGAACGGACGTGTGTACAGACAAGGGTAAAACTGCATATACTGAATTAAACGTGTTACTAGTCGGGTCATAATAAAACAAACTAAAGTATCAGAGTCAAATACCAAAATAACAACAAATACGTCAGGCAACAAAGAAATGAGGAACAAATCTACTCGAAAATGACACAAACTCAAAGGAACTTAAAAACGAGTCATGAAATCATAACAAAATTTAGAAAATTGATATAAAAATAGGAAAAAAATATACTGAAACGTTTTGGCGTTTTAACGGAAAATTAATCAACATAAACATATTTTTAATATCCACGCTCATACTTCGCTCAAACCAAATAATAGTAATTTTCTCCTAAACACGTTCCACATATTGACTCCAGTTAATAAAGGCAAAATAAAAGGAAAACATAATCACTAAAATCTCCCTACTTGTGAAAGCTGTAAGGGGACAAAAGGTAGTCCTACACATCCTACTTTATACTTGACTAAGATACAATTATACAAACTAATCTAGTCATCGCTCAGTTAACATTCGTTAAGCGGAACAATTTTTTTTTTTTTTAAGATAATAAAAGCACGTGTAGTAATAGTAGTGATTTAAACTCTCTCAAAGCCAAAAGGTAAACAAAATCTTAAAAAAGGTAGAATCCGCGACCTGATCAACTCGGTGAAAACGAACACACCTTGGAAAACATCAAGGCGTAAATTGAGGAACAAATCCACTCGAAAAGAATAAAAGAAAGTTAAAGTAAATAAAACAAAATAAAAATAAAACAATAAAAATACGAGGAACAAATCAACTCGTCAAAAAATTGAGCATAAAACAAAAATAAAACCGAGGAACTTATCAACTCGGAGAAACAAACACACCTTGGGAAACGTGGTCGTCAAGGTCAAAAATAAAGACATAAATCGAGAAACAAATCCACTCGAAAAAATAAATCAAAGCTACAATCACGAGGAACAAATCAACTCGTCCAAAAAAAGAGCATAAAACAAAAAATAAAACCGAGGAACTTATCAGCTCGGGGAAAACAAACACACCTTAGAAAACGCCAAGGTCAAAAATAAAGACATAATCGAGGAACAAATCCACTCGAAAAAAAAATCAAAGCTACAATCACGAGGAACAAATCAACTCGTCCAAAAAAAGAGCATAAAACAAAAAATAAAACCGAGGAACTAATCAACTCGGGGAAAACAAACACACCTTGGAAAACGCCAAGGTAAAAAAATAGAGACAAAATCGAGGAACAAATCCACTCGAAAAATAAATTAAAGCTACAAAATGCAATAAAAAACACGAGGAACAAATCAACTCGTCCAAAAAAGAGCATTAAACACGAATAAAACCGAGGAACTAATCAACTCGGACAAAACACTAAAAATAAAATAACAGGTAACTATACTCAAAAAATGAAACAAATACCGTGGACAAAATCCACTTAACAATTCTACTAGTAAATAAAATAACATGAAAAAGGAAAACTTACAATAACTAGGTAGGAAAAAACAAAACTGCACGTGGTCAGTGGTAGAGGGAGCTGAGGACAAAGCGTCTGTCCTCAGCGACTGCTCCTCGACTAATGAGTTAGAACAGGTAATCTCGTTTCCTCTCGCGTGATGTCACTTACGATATAATTAATGTTGAGTATTATCATCAGAAATTCAGTCAATTCTCTAGGACGGCCCTGACGACAAGCATCATTAATAAAGAAAGAAACGGCCGTTTATCGCTCCTCACCATAAATTTGTCCATCTAATAATTGCATTAACCAAGTTTCGAGTCTAATTACTTTATCATTATGCGCAACTTCGCGTTAAAAAAACTACTATTAACCAAAGGTAATTAAAATGACTAATTTGTTTAGACCGGACTCGTCAAAGGCAATGGGAAATTACTTCCGAGAATCTGACAGTAGTGGAAGCTGATTTTATTGTTCTCTTCATAGTAACATTTGATAAAATTATATGACTTCAAACAGACTATTTGAAAATGAAATATATAAATAAACATATGTATGTTTCGTTTCTTTTGTCGACAAGTATGTTTTCTTTTGCTATTGATAAAAATTTGATTGAATGTGGATTAATTTACAGTGATTATTCACATCACACTCCCTAATTCTAAATAGAATTGTACAATTATAGCTTGCAAATATTCCTTGTAAGGTCTTGGTATACAAGTTCATTTATGTAGTAAGGAGTGAAAAAAGCATATTTCTGATAACAGTATCTACGCTCGTCGTTTTGGGTAGTGTCTATTATTCTTTGCCGCGTTGTTCTTAGCATCTACGAGTTATGCATTGATGTATTCCTATGATCTGAATACTGAAACATTCCTTTGCGGACCATTTATTTCACATCTCCCAAGATGTACTAGGTTACCCGGATCCGATACATCTCCTCAAACTGGCCTCTCTCACCCGTAGCCCTAATCATTCGGGCCTGAACCCACCAGCGCGCGACTGGGGACCACAGTTTCTGGGAATCTTTCCCTCCTCGCAGTCTTGTAGCAGTGCTACATGGAGATGTGTGCAGTTGAACAATTAGCATTGATAAACTTTTCTTACATTAGATTTGTAAAAAGTATATATCACATGTGTCTACACCAACAGGATGTTTGCAATAAATATATGATGTTTCATATGGAAAGCAGAGATATTTTCACCTTGAAAGCCATTGCCCAAAAAGTGGAAATTAACACGCAATGCCAATATGGCACATACATATCAAACCTATGCAATGAAAGTTTGAAAACCATGTATGTATTTTACAAATTAAATCTTGCAACTGGTCGTCTCTTTCTTCCTGAGCGTCTTAAGGGTTGCTGCTGATCAGGTCTTGCCACAGGTTGATTATCTTGAATCTGAGGAGTGTGATTTTCTTCACACGTGTCCAATCCCTTGAACAAACTTAATTCTTTGTACATAATGTTGGTTTCGGAACTGGATTAATACGAGACAAATATGTCTAATTCTGTGTCGTGGTTTTTTTTTCTAAATTAAACTGTAGAATCATTTTCAAATTTCAGTTGTTTTCTGGTTTTTGATCTTGTTCTGCTTGAAATTGGAAGTTCGTCCATTTCTATGAGCTCAGCAGTCAAACGAAGTATTTCCTCAGGAGATCTGTTGGTGTGAGATGATGATAATGAAGGTGCTGGTCGGTTATGTGGTTATGGTGATGGAGTTAGATGAGATTGATGTGTAAGGATTATATGAAGTAGTACTATCAAAATCAACATTATTTGTAATATTCAAAGGTGTTACTTCTGAAATTCCTGACCACAATGTATTATTATCATTTGTTGTAACTGTAGGGGACATGGAGGGGTTATTTATAGTTGTTGTACCTGTTGTAGTTGTTGCAGGAATATTAGTCGTCCTTGTTGTTCTTGTGATATTATCTGGTGCTGTGAAAATAGATAAAAATTGTAAAGGCAGAAAAGGGGTTCTGGGTTTTCGTGCATTTCAATGGAACCGAAAAGGCTTGAACGCGTGTATTTAAATTACGTTTCAAAAACATACAGCAATGGTCAAATCAATATCAAAACTTGCAAGAAGATTACCTCTCTTGTTTACAATATAATATTATTTAGTGATAAACCTTTTAGAAAAGGCACATGCATGTACTTTTAGTATGTTAAATCTGTTTGGTAAAATTAAATTATTGCGTCTTGTACTGCAGAAAAAAATATATCAGAAATGCCGTCAAATGTTAGATTTTTTACTTGCAAAGTCTTGTTTGATTTTAGAGTTTTTTCATATTTGTGGAGTTTGTTTTGTTATAAAATATTTTGGAATTAACATTTTTATAATATAGATAGGAAGGTAGCTTTCTGTAATGTCTTACCAATTTTAAATCTTCCAAAAACTACAGAAAAGGCTTGTAGCTGCTTTTCAGAGCTGAAATTCTGAGTGTCGTCTGCTATTAAAAACATCTTTTTTACCTCCTTATTGAAGAGTTACAAAAAGAACTGTAACTGTATTGTACATTTATACTCATTTTTCTAACCAGTTGGATAAATAATAGATACCTGTATAAATCTACAGAACAAATAATAGTTAAATTTTAAATAGAATTGTATTTTTTGTAACTTCAAAACTCTATAAATATGAAAATAAATTGTTGTATATTTTTAAAGAGTGGGTATTGCCGAGTAACCATAGAAACTACTCCCTTGAAAGTGACATGGATGATAGTCTTTATTGAACATAAAAAGTCTTAGATATACAGTTAAAATAGTTTACATATCATTTGCAATTATACATGTATACTTGAAAACTGTAGGTAAATAAACTGAAATCTTCATATAACATATTTGTTGAATATATTTGCAATTTGTAATGGTTTCCATGGCAACTATAGTCTTTATTGGACATACAAAGTCATAAATGTAAATACATGCATGCAGTTAAGACATTTTACAGACTAGCATTTGCAAATATACATACATCTATACTTGAAAACTCTGGGTGAATAAACTGAAATCTTCATATAACAACATATTGGTTGAATATATTTGCAATTTGTACTGGTTTCCATCGTAACTATAGTCTTTATTGGACATACAAAACCCTAAATGTAGATATGCAGTTAAAATATTTTACAGACTAGCATTTGCAAATATACATACATCTATCCTTGAAAACTGTGGGTGAATAAACTGAAATCTTTTTAACAACATATTGGTTGAATATATTTGCAATTTCTACTGGTTTCCATGGTAACCAATTTTTTTTACCACTTTATTATGTAATTAGGACATAAAATTTGAAGTTATAGCATTTCACAATCTTTATTCTCAAATGTTCTTGACAAATTCTTTGTCCAAAACATAAACATAACAGTATTAAAAATTGGCTTTATTCAGTTTAAGTGAAATCATTACATTAACTGAAAAAATAAAGGTTTTTTGTTATTTTGAAATAGAGCGCAACCTTCGACCAAGCTTAAACTTTTTTTGTGCACTTATAATTGAAAGTGAAAAAAATATTAAAAAATTGGAGTGGTCGCAAGTTGCGCTGTTGACCAAAAATAAGTGTAAAATTGCAAAAATAATGTTTTTTGGGCAAAAACCATGACCTTTGACCTTTTCCATGTGTATGTTTAAGTGTTTTAGAATTAGTTTGCAACTTCTTGTTTTTAAATATTTGTCAAAACTGGAACACTGTCTTTCTATCAGGGGGTATAGAAATAGCTACCTGAACTTCCATTGGTCTGTAAAACCCATGGCAATGGTGTTGGGGGGAGGGGCATCAGTGCTTGTGTGGGATGCACAATAGACAGGTCCGGTCCTTTCGACTTGAAATCCGAAGTTCCGTGTAGAGAGAAATACCACGCTATTCCCACACCCTAAAGAATCCTTGTAAACAAACTCTTCGCAGGGATGATTCTACCATTCCCAAAAATTGCTGGCGGCCCTAAAAAAAATATCGGTATTTCCGGAAATCCTTACCGGTCCGAAATTGACTTGTAATTAGAAGCGCAAATTATTGATCACTTGAGCGCTTTTATCGTGTTGTGAGGTTTTCATTTGATAGTCTGTCGTTTAAGGAGTTTAAAAAAATACAATGACACTATCACAGGTAATATTTTCAAAACAAAACAAACAATATCACAGATAAGCTATATGTTTTTTTTCTTTTTTTTTTGGGCATTCTTCTTACTAAATATATAAATAATATAAAAAAAAAGATCACAAAATATAATACAGACATCATCACAAATAATCAAGAAGAATGGTTTTACATTTTTTCGAATAAACTATTAAGTAAACTAACTAAACAAATCATGGCACATTTTAAACAACAAAGAGTATTTTTAACACAAATAGTGTTAACTACACTATTGAAATAAGATAAACAATGGAATATTTTAACAATTATCAAATGAAGCAAAAATAATATACATGCATGCATAACATAAAAATAAAAACAAAAAAACTCAAACTTAATAATTAAAATAATACATTTGATTGGAAAAATCTTATGTAGAAAAAGTTCTAAATCAAACCACAAATAAAAAAAGTTGATTTTTGTTTGGACTTATGTCACTAAAGTTTATAACAAATGTGTCATATATGTTATAAAACTAAATTTCATAAAGAATATTGACAACAATGAAGGATCAAATTACATATTGAAATTATTGAAAACACTGAAAACTTTTTTTTTACACAAAAGACACCAAGTGACTGTAAGTGAATATTAATAAATGTATTTATGGTTGCAAAAAATATACATATAAACAAAAGAGGTAACTTTTGATAATTTCAAGATTTGGATTCATATGACTCAAAAATTTATAACAAATATGTCATATATGTTATAAAACAAAATTTTATAAAGAATATTTACAACAATGAAGGAAATGTATCTAAATGTTGTTTTGAAAATATATAAAACAAAGGATGTAGCTTTTGAAAATTTCAAGATGAACAAGGTCAAAAACCATTAAAACATACAGTATGTATAGGAAATATTTTAGAAGGTAAAATATGAGACTTATAAATATATAAAACAAAGGATGTAGCTTTTGAAAATTTCAAGATGAACAAGGTCAAAAACCATTAAAACATACAGTATGTATAGGAAATATTTTAGAAGGTAAAATATGAGACTTATAAATATATAAAACAAAGGATGTAGCTTTTGAAAATTTCAAGATGAACAAGGTCAAAAACCATTAAAACATACAGTATGTATAGGAAATATTTTAAAAGGTAAAATATGAGAATTATAAAATATTAAAACAAATAGAGGTAGCTTTTTGAAAATATCAAGATGAACGAGGTCAAAAAACATGAAAACATACAGTATGTATAAGAAATATTTTAAAAGGTAAAATATGAAATTTATAAAATATTAATTAAATGTCTTAATTTCTGTTTTCTGGTTTTTGATCTTGTTCTACTTGAAATTGGAAGTTCGTCCATTTCTATGAGCTCAGCAGTCAAACGAAGTATTTCCTTAGGAGATCTGTTGGTGTGAGATGATGCCGATGATGATAATGATGATGATGAAGGTGCTGGTCGGTTCTGTGGTGATGGTGATGGAGTTAAATAGAATTGATGAGAGTCCGATGAGATTGATGTATAATCTTGATAACGGGTCTGGTTACGTCTCAGTTTCATACAAATGAACATGATCAATAAAATGAAAGTGGTCAAAGATGAAAAACTTCCCCATATAATTAAACCTGTAAAAGAACATTAAAACTGAAGAATGTAAATATTTTCAACTTGTTCACATTTGTTAAATACAGATGTAATGATTTCAATTATTATTTTATTCATATGTAACTCATGTTACATGTGTAAAGTAACATTTATATTTCATCCTCATCAGAAGAAGCATAGATGTTATGAGTAACCAAATGAATTCCATTTTCAATATTGTCAACATTATTACTCCCTTTTGTTTTACAACAATGTAGATGGTTAGTAATAACAATAAAATAACAACACTAATGATTCGTATGATAATTTCCAACAATCTAATAAATTTATTTGGGTCTGTGGATGAATATGGATCAATGTTTACAGTTGTTGAATAAAAATCAATTACAGTATGAATATCATTATTTGTGCTAAAATTGAAAATGATGTTTTGAAAGTTGAATATACAGTCGATGATATATAAGGATTATACGAAGTAGTACTATCAAAATCAACATTATTTGTAATATCCAAAGGTGTTACTAATGAAATTCCTGACCACAATGTATTATCATTTGTTGTACCTGTAGGGGACATGGAGGGGTTATTTATAGTTGTTGTACCTGTTGTTGTTGTAGTTGTTGCAGGAATATTAGTCGTTGTCCTTGTTGTTGTAGTTGCAGAAATATTAGTCGTTGTCCTTGTTGTTGTTGACGTTGTTGTTGTTGCAGGAATATTAGTCGTCCTTGTTGTTGTTCTTGTGATATTATCTGCTGCTGTGAAAATAGATAAGAAAGACTATGTTTAAACATATATATTTTAGATATTTTTTTTTCAAATTCTTCCAAAATAGTAGGTACATATCATAGTGTAAAACTGATGTGCAAATATTGAAAAGTGTAGATTTTATGATTTTTTGAGATACATAATAAACAAAATATGTGTGACAGACGGACACAGTCAAGTGGTAACTAGAAGAACTTTCACTATTGTACCAGAGGTTAATTAAAAAAGTTAATGAAATATGGACAAGGGTACATGTATGTCAATTTAAAACTCAACCAAAAATAGCTGCGCATCTACATGCACACCTCGTGGCTAGTGTAGAAGAGCCAGCTGTGTAGACCTTGAGGGTTATAATACTATAATAGGTAGATTGACAGCGAAAGACACCAAGGGGCGATGCAAACTGGTATAGTAGGGAGTGTTATTGAATTGAAATTTATGAATATTATCACATATAATATAAAAAATTACATAAATGATTACATGGTATGTTAAATAAATACACACCAGTATATCATCTTAGTGTCTAATGCAGAGGAGCTAGTCATCTCGCAGTTATATTTTGCATATTGAAATCAAGTTGCACAGTGTGTAATTGTGTCAATGTGTGGAGCATCAAGTCCATTAACACAAATTATTTCACATATGTAATAAATTGAAGTAATGTTAAAAATATATTATGTACATACTACATAAAAACGACTTGCGACTCCAGGTGCAAGGTTTGGTCTCTGAGTCTGACATTATGGGTGGTGGTTTTTCTGACATATATGTCACGTTACATGAACATAATCCTTCCATGATGACCCACTGTACGTTGGAGTAACTCAAATTGAGTGTGATTGGAAACTCACAAAGACACTTTGCTACAGGATTGTCTGCACAAAATGTACAAGAACCCAAACCTAAGTACAAAAGCAACGAAAATAATTGTGAACATCATGATGTCGACGAAAAAGAAGTGGCGGGTAAAAGAACCTTGTACCGGAAATACCATATATACGTTATGTATATTCCTCTGTTAAATAGGTGCACAATCATGTAGCCTAATACAAGACCTAAAGAGGAATATTTCAACATCTTGCATCGGTGCAAATTACTGTGAGAATTGCCTTCTCATATGATAGATAAATTTTGTTCATCCACTAACTGGAGAACCATAATATTGTCAACATGTTAAAGGTTAACGCAAGTAAGAAATAGCTAAAAAAAAAAAAAAGAAACTTTGTATGAACAAATATATAAATTATTAACTTCCAAGTTTTTTTTTGGGATGAAATATTTAAATATAAGATCAAAACACGTTGCTTTTCTTCCAAAAACAATACGTGGATGCAAATTTCTTGTTCGCCACTAACTTCGTAGTATTGTAAGAAACAACATGATATTGCACATCAGTTTTGGCCAGGTTGGTTAAAAAACTCAAATACTGTTTCAGTAGCATAAACAATTTTATTGAAGAAATGAAAATCAGTGTGTGCGGTCACAATATTTTTACCTGTTCGAAAAAATATCATTTTTGATACATTGTGATACAATTATATATATTCATATCTATATAATAATTTCAAAATTGATTTTAGTACAGATATCCATAAAAATATATGGAGTGCTTAAGCAATGAAGTATAGAAAGTCAGAAAAAATGTTGTGCAAGTTTTTGCATGTTAATTAAAAAAAAAGGTATATTCCTGCATATCAACCAAAATCGTTATTAAAATACACCTTGAATATATTTAATGCTAAAATGGGATAAAAATGATTTTGTGTAAAGTAGTTATGAACATTTTGAAACTTTGATGAAAATAGCTCCTGTCTATATGCATATTTTCAATTAAGGTAATATTACAGAACAAATTAAACATAGAAACTACACAAGAAGTCGTTCGTGCATGATATATTTCCTTGATGCTGAATTTTACCAAAAAGATTGTGTCTAAGTTTTGAGAAAAATATATAGGTTCCACAAAACTATTGTCCTGTTTAATATGCGTCTTTATAATCATGAAAAATAGAAAACACATCAAAACAAACAAAATCAGTACCCCTAATGATCGGGCTGGGGAGAAAGAAAGTAACCTAAACTTTTTAATGCAGAACAAAAAAATCAACAATAGAAGACTAATACTACAAGGTGAACAAAAAGTAAATAGAAAAGTACTACTACAATTAAAAAAATATATGACATTTAGTAGTATGATATGAAAACAAAAAATGTTTGACATAGAAAAATAATTACTACTACAACATGCAAAGACAAATAAATGATTACTACTATGACATGAGAAATAAATAATAAATGATACCTATGACTAAATAATCACTACTTTTACATCAGAAAGACTAAATGAATATTACTATGGCATGCCATTGAAAAATAATAACTACCTATAAGATAAAAAAAAGAAATGAATTAGAAAATAAAAATCAGATATAACCACTATAGATCAATACAATTGTTTTTAAAAGCCATAATATCTGATTTGAGGACAACACTTCTTACAGTATTATTTAAAAGTTTTAAATTTCCCTTGTATAGGAATTAAGATGTAAAAATTTGTCAACATTTTATTTCTGTCATAAGTCATGTTGAATTGAATTACCCTGCTTTCAACAATTTGTTTAATTTATGGCAGAAAAAACTATCTTTACAAATCATAAGTGTTTAATCCACAATGTCCCTTTTGAGAACAAGACTTCTTACAGTATTATTAAAAATTTTAAATTTCCCTTGTATAGTTGATTGATTGATTGGTTGTTGTTTAACGCCGTAAGGACAGTATTGCAGCCATACCACGGCGAAAACTGATTAGAACACGATTGTATTAAAACAAATAGTGTATAAAATGGATTGACTATTTACAAATAAAAGACAGGAATAAACAGTAGAACAAGTATCACAATGACACTATCACAGGTAATATTTTCAAACCTAAACAAACATTCTTGCCAACAGTTGGCTCTATAGAATATAATTTATTGTCTGTAAGCAGATCCCACCGGGACTGCCACAGACGTAAAACATATTTGTATATTAAAGGTTTAAAATCGGAGAAAGGCACGGACGTATTAGTTATGGGGTCATCTAAAGCATTCTTCGCTATACTATCCACGACTGTGTTTCCTCGGATACCAATATGACTTGGTATCCAGATAAAAACTATTTCTTTGCCCATTTGGACAAGTCTTTTATAGAACTCAATAATATGGGCAATTAAAGGGTTTTTATATTTCTGACCTTCTATAGCCAATAAACATGAAAGA